>OY728148.1:1208508185-1209758185 GCA_963277665.1 Viscum album
GGTTAGAGTTCTTGACGGTTCCGACATGCTCGTTAACCTTACCAGCATTTCGACTGAGTACTAGTGACTCAGTGGGAACAAGGAGGCCTAGAAGGTTCCCCTGCTGATGATTAATCCTCTCTGATGGGTCCAACAATGGTGGTACACCCTTAGTGGGTATGTCTCCATCGAGAAACTCTATATCACCCTCTTTTCCACTATGTCATCCATATGGACCTCAACCCTTCTTTGGGGCATGTCCTCAATGTCGTATAACAAATCGGGCTACCGTCGAATAGGACTGAAGAGGAGGGCGGCATACTGACCCCAGCCGCGGGCTTGCACAAGGGGGATAGCTTCACTGATGATTTTTCGGAGTACCTTGCAACTGTGAATGCATTTTTGTTGGAGTGAGCTCTGGAGACATGGTGACTAGGGCACTGGGCCATAGGGAGTGCAACCAAATCGACCAGACGACATTGATCGATGATTTCCTCGTAGTGCACATGGATCCTAGGGTACAGTACTCACTGATAGTGAATATGATAGTGCGTCGCCCATATGGTTTGTTGGTAGCACTCAACCTCCCCCAGGGTGAGGGATTCCGGTGCACAGAAGTTCGGCATGGCCACTAGCCAGAACTTCTCCATGATGTGGTCCGCTGCGAGAATGTTCCAGAAACTCATGTGATCGGATTCAGGGTCTGGCCCCGTATTTCCCCATTAGTCAACCAGGGGTGGCTGAGGGACCAGTAGATTTACTAAGGCGGACCGATGGTACAGTAAACTGGGTGACAGAGAATACGGCGAACAGGCTGACTCGCCGCCGAATTTCTGGCGATCCTCCAAAGAGTGAGGTGACCTGACCACAATGTCATGATACGATGGGCTGATAGCCACAGCCTCTGGAGTCAGAATCTCGGTTACCGGTGATGGGTCCCCTTGTAGGTAAACTTCCATTGTTCCCTAAAATAGCTCTTCATGATATCTGGTTGAGGTAGATGGTGCTTCAGGTGACGACGGTGGTGACTATACAGTCAGAACCTACGAGATTCCCACAATTTCCTCCAATTGGATGTATCTGCGAAGAGAAGCGGGAATTCAGTAGACCTCACATTCTGGAAGTATGAGGCTGACATGCCTTGTTTCTGCCGCAGTCCTTAATGCGGAGAAGTAGGGGGAGGGTTCCGATGTGGAGTCGCATTCTTCTTCAGAATCTGAGAATCGGGGCGGTTTGATATCTCTCTGGGCTTTCCCGGGATTCTTCTTGTGCGGGCGATGACCCACCCTCCTACCCCTAGATGGATCTTCCTGACAAGGTTGGTTCCAGACATGTAGTCTCTAGGCCATGCTGATGTCGTGGCAGAGAGGACATCCACTTGAGACATCCGGGGTGTGAGGGGAACTAAGGAAAAAGTCTAAGGGAACATGGGGAGGACATCCATTGACAACACCAGAGCGGGCGAAGCCTCCATTGGACCCCGAGGGATCATGGGGAAGACCTCCATTCTTGGTTTGGGTGGATTGAGGTTCACCTTCACCCCTTTGGTTTCCAAGGCGAGGGGGACCTTCACTATTAGCAGAAAGAATATATGGAGGATCCCCACATTGGAGGGGACCGGATGGGCAATGCCTTCACATAGACGGTTGGGGGTAGGAGGAGGAATTCCATACCCAGTGTGGTGGGCATGAGAAATACTTCCGAACCGAGTGTCACTGCCACGGGGCAGGTCTTCATTTGTGTTGGGGGTAACAAGGGGCATACCTCCATGACGAACATAGGAGAGGGGAAGGCCCATGCTCTGTGGAGGGATGGTATGGGGAGGACCTCCGTATGGAGTGACACCACCGTGGGTTGGATCGCTGCGATCAACACTCGGGCCTACGACCTGGAGAGTTGACCGAGCCTGCCAATGGGGTGGCTAGGGCCTCGACCCCGGTCGGTCGGAGGGGTATTCCTGCTCTGTGTGTACAAGGGATTCTTTATATACGTCGAAAGTGGCTCGGGCCACAGTATCTGTCGACGTTGACTCCCCTTGACGGGTGCCCTCAGCTCGGGCCTAACGCTAGCGTCGAGTCAAATGAGCTGGTGCAGGTGGTGTAGTGGCATACCCTACCTTCTCCTCTGGTATGGCTGAACGGCGGCGCTGACATGGCCGGGTAGGGGACCTTGCCTGGAGTCCTTGGATTGGGGATCTGACTGGGCTCAGCCGGACATCACCCACCTCACTAGCATAAGTGAAGGACTCGTCGAGGAGTTCCGAGGAAAGGCTCCCAAAATGGTTGAACATTGGGTTGGGGAGCAAGGGATCACTGCACGGACCATGAGGGAGGCATTGACGGTGGGGCCTAGATGCCTCTAGGTCTAGGCGGGCCATATCCTGTGTTGGGATTATTCCCTCCTCCTCGTAAATATTTACGAGTTCATTAATCACCCATCGTTGGATGAATTATGATGGGGAGAGGGGGTGTGGGTGCCCCACGCTAGTGGATGTAGACGTCATTGTAGCAGTAGTGGAGCCATGCAGAGATGCCGTGCTGGTATTTCCCCTACCCCTGCATAGGCGGGTGGGAGGCGACTGTGTCCCTGTAGCAGCAACCTGATTCCTAGGAAGCAGGGAGATTAACTCATCAGTACTGTGAGGAAAAGAGATTGGAATCCAGTGCCCCAGAGTCCTTCTGTCTCCCGGGGTCGGTAGGAGGGATCCACGCAGACAACATTGCAGAATAAAATCCCCAGTGTACTACTACCCCAACTTCTGGTGAGTTTCACACCAGGCCCGCTATTTGCTTAGCAGGACCCGGCGATGGATATCTGGATCCGGTGACACATCAATCTACTGATCTCTCGAGTGCTACTAATCTCCACATTGAGGAGAAGACCTTTACTTCGGGTTCAGCATTTCTTTTTCTGAAACATTCAGCGGGGCGCACGCATCCATCTGTGTGGATGCGCTGCTGTTACCCCGCATTCCCGCTTTCCAATGGCGGGCGGCATATGCTCCTTATTTAGGGACGTCTGCTCCTTGATCGAAACCAGGATGATGGGATGTCGGTTCTTCCTTCTATGGATTCCACCTCGGAACTCGTCACCTAGTCCGGGTCTCCCTCATAGATTTAATACGTTGTTCGTGAAACTCTTCCAAGTGTCATGTTTCCATGGACGCCGGTTAATTACACTGCTTCTGTCAGGACATTCCAAAGTGTCCGGTCAGGGAAACAACCTCCAGTCATTGGAGTAGTCACATCAAGGCATAAGTAACGTGTCTAAATGTAGGGGAATTGGCATGTTTGTCTTTTGTCCCTTGTTATAGGGATTCATGTGGGTGAGAAATCCTAAGACATCCCACATCGAGTGCGGGGAATCATATGCCATAGGCATGTATCTGAGGTTTTCCTCAGCTTCCTATGTTTAACATAGGGTATGCCGCAAGTATAACATCCAGCAGAGAAGGATCAGAGAGATCATAACACTAGCTGGAGTGGATCAAAATGATGAATTCATCTTGTGGGAATGCTGATATTGGGGCCAACCCATGGGTGACTTCCCAAATGTTGTGGAGTTGAATGGGGTGGCATGATCTCACCAGGATGTGGCAGCCCAGGTAAGAATCAGGGTGGATGATGTTGAATTGTACGGATGCAGTCGAAATGACCAGGTGGTGGTATTAAACCTCGTGAGGCTTCCTACGTACCATGCCCTGTTATGGATCAATGTCCACATAGTTCTAGAAGAGGGGTGTTATACTGACACGAAGGGGTGTCAGAACAACTGGGCGGTAGGGTCACAACGGCTTACCATTGGATTGGGGTGTGGTTTTACTTCATGCGGGACGAGGGCACGTCGGAAAACTGACATGAAGAAGGACCTTGGTGTAGGTGGATGCTGGGTTTAATCCTCAGGGAGGTTTCCTACATACCATATCTAGACATGGATCAAAGACCACGTAGTTCATAATGGTGTGTCGGTGAACCGACAAGAGTGAGGACCTTGGTCCAGATGGTGTTGGGCTTACACACTAGGGTGCCCAGGTGTTGGCGAACCAACGTGAAAGGGGTCGGAGTGACCAAAAGGTGGTGGGATTGAACCTCGTGAGGATTCCTACGTTCCGTGCCACAACACTGATCAATGTCCTCATAGTTCAGGAAGGGTTTTGTCAGCAAACAGACGTGAAGTTGAACCCATGGGTCCGTTGGTGGTGGACTTGAACCTCGTGAGGCATCCTATGTACCAGGTCTTGACATGGATCAAGGACCCCGTAGTTCGGGTTGGTGCATCAGAGGACCGATGTGAAGGTGGACCTTGGTCTGATGGGTGTTGGGATTGAACCTCATGAGGCTTCCTACATACCATGCCTTGACATGGATCAAAGTCCTCATATTTCGGGTAGGGTTTTGTCAGAAAACCGACATGAGGGTGAACCTGTGGGTCCACTGGTGGTGGGATTGATCCTCGTGAGGCTTCCTACGTACCACGCCTTGATATGGATCAATGTCCTCGTTGTTCTAGATAGTCACAATGGCATACCGTCAGACTGGAATGCTGCTTAACATCATACAGGACGAGGGTGGAACCTGACATGACGAAATGATGGTCGGTGGGCTTGATCCTCGTGGAGGCTTCCTACGTACCATGCCTTGACATGGATCAAAGTCCTCATAGTTCGGGAAGGGTTTTGTCAGCGAACAGACGTGAGGGTGGACCTTGGTCTGATGGGTATCATCAGTGAACTGATGTGAAGGTGGACCCTGGTCCGATGGGTATCATCAGTGAACTGACACGAGGGTAGACCTTGGTCCGATGGGTATAGTTAGTGAACCGACGTGAAGGTGGACCATGGTCTGATGGGTATCATCAGTGAACCGGAGTGATGGTGGACCTTGGTCCGATGGGTGTTGGGCTTGAACCTCGTGAGGCTTCCTACGTACCATGCCTTGACATGGATCAATGTCCTCGTAGTTTGGGATAGTCACAACGACATACCATCAGACTGGAATGTAGTTTGTCATCATGCAGGACGAGGGTATGTAGTTTAACGTCATGATGGACGAGGGCATATAGTTTAACGTCATGCTAGATGAATTCATTTCCATGGTCGATGCTTACTCTAAACCCATGCGAGTCATGATCGGTGTGAGAAACAAGAGACAACAGAGACCTGATGATCACATCGTGAAGGGTTCTTCTATGAGAAATGAAGAGTGGATTACACGTTAGGAGGCCAATGGGGTTGGGACTAACTCCAGGATGGAGGCCCAAAGTGTGGAAAACTGCAGTGGTAGAGATATTTGGGACCAAAGATGGATGGTGCCTCGTTCCCAATTGCTCCCTCCACTGGCCATAGTAGTGGGGAAGTACGGAGGTGAATGGGTGATACCATCCGCAAGAGGGGCTAGGGGGGCGTACACCAAGGTGGTTCCCCTTCTCCCATGGACATACGCCACTCCAATAAGGAGGATTTCATCCCCTAAGAGGGTGATTCCATTACCGTGGAGACGAGCGGCGTAAAGAATGTCTGAGCTGGGGGGAACCTGCGTGTGAGGCATGGGTTCAGGTCATAGTTAAACATCATGTGTTGAGTATGAGGTGCTTTGCAGTTTAACATTCTGTATCTCAGACATGGTGGGCTTATTCCACACCCCTAGGACTTACATAACAAGTACCCCTACCCCTTGGGGGAGGGAAGGTACTAGAAATGCGGTATTGGAGGGGGGTCGCAGAGCAAACCATCGAGGGGTCCACGTTGGCATGGCTATGCAAAGACGCAATTGCTGTTAAAGTGCCTATGCGAAGAAGCATTAGGCGAATCGAAACTACGCGTGGTGTTTTCAATGTGACTTTGAAATAAAATCGTGCAAACCTAGAGGGTTACATGGGAAGCGGAATTTTCAAGCAAAGGGGTGTGCTTCGCCAAGTGGAGTTACTTGGTCGTAGCATGGGGTAGGGGTAAAAATGAGAAGTTCATTGCAAAGTGGAAGGGTGTTAGCGGAACACTACCCCGCGAAGCAGAGGTGCCTCGCAAAGCAAGGTGCTGTGAGGCAGTGCGCTTCGCGAAATACTGTGACACTACCTTGGCATGTGGATCACTTGTACATGATTGGTGTTTTGTGAGGCATAAATGCTCCACGGCTGCCCGGGTTCCCTTGGGAATCCCATTCCTTCACGTAGGCCATTAGGCTTCGCAAAGGGCATCCCTCTCGGAATAGGTGATCAAAACGAGACAACGCACATACATCTCGTGAAGCAAAAATACCTCGTGGAGCTCATGATTCTCGGGTGAATGGTGATTCGCGATTCGGGAGCCAAGAAGCCAAAAGGTCGGATAATCCGTCTCTCGAGCTCAGGGGGAGCTCGGTATTTATAGGCAAGAGGCACCTCGATGCAGAACTCTCTCGGCGCGAATGGGGGCCTCAGTGGCTTCGCGGCGGGTCATGAACGTCAACCAACCTCGCCAAGGGGTACCACCTCCCCTGCTTCACGGCGGGTCATGAACATCAAGCCGTTCGCAGAACGTTACCGCCTCTGGCGCTTTGTAGTGGACACATTGCTCAGGGGCCCTCCATGACCGTGCTTCGCGAGGCAGCGCGAGGGATTCATTTTCTTCTGACTTTTTCATCCAATATTTTGACACCAACAATGGGTAACAATAAATTATATAAAAACATTCAAACATTATCTTTGATTATATTTATATTATAATATTTTATTGGATACCCAATAGATATACATTTCGGTGAGTTGTAAAGACACGTGAAGGAATAATCAAAGAATAGCATGATGAATATAACATAAGTTATTAAAAATTGAATTTCAAGGATATTTAAATTGTGTGAGTGTCATAAAAATGATCATTAATTCATGATAATAGATGGTAACACCATGTAAACATATGATTGTAGATTCAATATAAAACATATAATTATATACATAATCCAAGTCAAATATAATAGATATTATAACATATTGTTATAGGATTACCACTTCTGTACCATACATGGATTCCCATGTGATAAAAGTATTTGTCGATTCATTAGAGGGACATATAATTTTAGTCCCACCAATCTTTTTTATATCATATACATGCATAAATATTCCTCAAACACCATACATTTAAAGTATGTATTTCATAAGTATTAATCCCATTTATATGGATTGGTAAATAAATATATGGAATTACAAAATAAATGAATAATAGGTACATATAGTTGAATACCCCTGAGTGGAAATGGAGATGGGTTTTCACTATATATAATTTTAAAATGAAAAATTTCATGTAAAATTTGTGAAACATAATTGGGGTACATAATGATTTAATAAGGTGTTTATTGGGAGTTAAATGGTTTTATAATAACTTATAAATCATAAGAATAATATGATTTATTTTTATGGATAGATTCCTTCATATAATATTTTATATCAATAAGCATAATATAATTATGTCACCTCAATAAAGAGGAGAATAAGATGATCCCTTACATTGAAAGGTCACTTCTAAAATAATGGAGGGTGATTATTAAGCTCCTGGTAATAACTATGATGATATATGAAGAGGGATATGGAGAGAAAATTAATAATAAATGTTGATTGTTTGAATTTTGTTGGACGGATGATATGATATTTGTTGAAAAAATGTTTGTAAATATTTATTAATATATATATATATATTGTTTCACTAAAATTTAAGATAAAAAATTAAAATCCAAAACCATCCCATTAATTTCCAATGGTCTATACCAAAGAGGTATAAATTTTAACACATTATAATGGTTAAAACCAAACTCATAAAGAAATAACATTGTTGATCTAGAAGTGATTAATGTTTATATATAAGATTCATTACAACTGTAAAATATAATCAATGTTTTAATGTAAGCATTAAATATTTATTAAATTAATCATATAATATAATTAAATTATTATGTATAAGGGGAAAATTTCACATGGAAACTATTTAGATTATTTATTACATCAAATTTGGGCTTTGATGATTTTATAATACAAATTTTATATTTATATAATATTTTATTTTTCACCAAAAATGGATACTCTCACCAAATTAAATAAAATTCACCGTTTTATATTTTCAATGATTGGATTTCAAAAATAATATTTTTCATATAATAATTATTCTATATATATATATATATATTAAAATATAGAATTTCACATCAAAATAACTATTTACTTAATGTTATATCTTTTTTGCATTGATAATAGTTTTTAAACCATCATAAAAATTACATTTGACTTTATAAAATTATGTTACAATTTATTTTTAAATGAATAGTATATAATATGAATATTATATTAAAAAAACATTAAATTAAAATTATAATAAATACATAAAAAATTGGTCCACGATTAAAACTATATATTATCGAAGTGTATAATTTGAGACTCATCATATTAAAATATAAATTTTACCATAAATGTTGTTTAATCATTTACAATGTAATAACAAAAAGGATATATTTGATAATTATTTTATTAAAAATATAAAAAATCATAGTGTTATTATATAGATAAATAAAAAATTATGCACTGGAAAATTCCCAATGTTTAATCTATTTGATTGTGACACATTATTAGAATGATTTAGAGAACATGGTTTAGTTATTGATATAGATAATCATAAAATTATCTCATATATGATTTTAATCATTCATTATTTTCAATATAATATTAGTCTTGGTCATTGAAAAATCCCCATGATATGAACTCCCATAGAATCTCTATAAAATGGGAATCGTACTATATGATCCTACTGGTCAATGCCATCACATATTTTGTTAGTTTTTATCATATTTATCTTAACCTTTAGTGTATACTAATCATAAATATCATTACACAATAGATATATGATCAACGATGATGATGATTAATGTTATTTTAAATCTAACAGGTTATAACTTATAATGGTCAAAAAACCTAGAGTAGTATATTTTTTTATATAATAATATTATTTTATAATTAATTTATTCATTCATAAGGGAAATTCATTGATTTTATGTTGGGTCATTACATTTCTCCAAACTTCATAAATTTAACCCGAAAAATTTCCTTTTTTACTCAATAAAATATTATGGAAATTTTATTACATCACCATTTTTGGTTCCGATGATTATTCCTAAAATGTTTGGTTAGGCCGCAATAATATTTAAGTGAAATACTCATTATTTTATATAACATTTTCCATATGATCATAGATAATAAAATACTACTCCTTTTATGAAAGATCATTCTAAAACGATACCACTTATGGATAAATTACATTTGAGTAGTCTAGTTTTACATCCTCACATGAGATTAATGTAACATACAATGTTTTTTAAAGAAAACACTATGTTAAACAACATACATGACTCAAAACATAGAGAGTTTTTGAAAAAAATTATATTATTAGTTAAATGTTAGTATTAGAACCAAGACATTAGAATGGAGAAAATGAAAAGGATTAATTAAAAATATTAAAATATTGTCTAAATTTTTCTATATAAGAAATTTTAACTTGACCAGTAAACTATAAATAAATATAAAAACATAATTAAAATTATTGGAAATGATTTTCTAAAAATATATTTAAATATTTGCAATTGTGTTTTATGCCAATAATTAAAAAATTCACACACTTAGTATTACATTATTGATATATATATATATATATATAATATTCAATCCAATTTTTATCATTAACTTATGCTTTTTATACACATGATATAAGAACAAATCCAAAATTACTCATGAATGGTTTATTTATTTAGAAAAGGGAGTTTTGATTCCTTTTAATGGAACAATTATTTTAAATATATATTTTGAAAAATTAATATATTATATTTTATTAAATAAACTACTTATTTTAAATCATATTACCAAAATATATATTTCTTAATTTTTTGTATTATTATTAATAGGTTTCACGTTTTCATGAAATGTTAAAATAAATGATTTTAATTGAAAACAAACTTTTTTTCTAAATACATTATATTATTCAATTATATATTTAATTATTTTCAAACTATATTTATATCAATTTTTTTATATAATCAAATTTATAACATTGTAGTAAAATTTACATTAAATTTGGATATAAAAATGTTTCAATATTTTGAACGTTTTCACATTAAAAAATTATTGTTTCATCTCCTCTGCATGATTAGTTTTAAATTAATTTCATTATATTATGTTAATTTTGTTTTTAAAAATGGATTCTATATTTGGAATCATATATCCCAAAATTAGTATATAATCCGCTTATATTTTTTGGAAATTATGAATAATAAACTTCTTAATTTTTATTAATATGGTCAAGCATAAATCTGTTTATTAAGCAGCAAAATTGTATTATAAATATTATAAAATTACCATAAAAAATATCCCAAATTTTTTGGAAGATTTATTTTTATCCAAAATAAACCTCATTATTATTTTATATCCTATTGTATTCACTCTTATGAATTTAATCCCATTATAGTATTTTTTTTAATTAAATGTTAAAGATATCATACTTATGTTTTAAAAACAATAAATATTTTAATATAAGGTTATTTAGAAGAAATTTTTGGGTAAAAATAATATTTAGAAATATAATATTTTTACATTCATCATTTAATTTTTTTAGAAATGAAATATTTTCCTTAATGTATTTGATGTTGATGATGTATTATTTGTGTAATTAATGGAAAAATCAAATAAACTATATTATAAATATTAAAAAAAATAAATTCAAATAATTATTTATACAAAATAATATTATATATTAATTTTACATATAACTGATTTTTTATAATAATTTTTTATATTTTATATTATGTTAATGATATTTTTAAAATTTCAACTAATAAATAGTGTGAAAATGTGAAACAATGATATTTTTAAATAGGTAATATTTTATTAACTGAAATAAAATTCATAAAAATATAAAATTGGGCCAAATTATTGTGATAAGATTTATAAATAATCATAATTATTCATTTTGGATTCTTTTTTCATTTTATAGTGACTATATTAACTCATAATGAGTAAAAATGTATGTTATCATGGTATGATATAAAGAAGTCAAATAAGGGTTAATGAAAAAAGAAAAAGACAAAACAATAGTAAAAAACATATATAATTTTTATTTTATGAATGATATTTATTACTATAATAATACTAACAAATAACTAAATCTGTTTTGGGACATTTGGAATATAAAATTAATTTATATTAATTTAATTTTATAAGAAATTCCAACACTCCCCATCCATTCTCTTATAAAAGGGTACAAATTCTTATCTATAACATAAACTACAAAACCTATTTTTCTAGACTAATATCAAACAAAAAATAATATTATAATACCTCATCAAATTATGTATCTCTTGTTTTAGTAATGACACAATCCATAGTGGTCATAAGTTGTTAAAAACATGATGTGGTCTGTAGAAGTTGGATTGTTTTAATCATCTATTTCTATTTTATATGTTCATCCATATACATATAATATTCATAAAATTTGATGAAATAAAAACTAAAATATCCAAAATATAATTATATTTCATAAAACTAATTTTATCACCTAAATCAATCAACACTTCCTTCAAATTAGAAAAGAATTAATCATTCGTGTGTATGGTGGACTACATCACCAGGAAACAATATAATTCGTTTTCTAACACTATCCCTCAAAATATGTTATAATGATTGAATTTTTGTTTATATATGATTTCAATGAAAACATTATCATTATTAAATCATAATATATCATTAATGATCATACATTTCCATGTATAAAAAAATGAAAATGTCGTTCATGTCAATGTGTCATCTATCACCTCCATGAATCGATGTGATTATATTTTCATCCCCATATCATATAGAATTAACATATAAGTATTTTTTAATAAAAAACATGATAGATATTATATTATTATCATTATTGATAGTTAAAATTACATTAAATTTTTTTATATAATGATAATTGAGAAATGGAAATGTCACCCATGTGTGTGTACGTCATACCGTCTCCATGATTCAAACATAGTTCTTTTTTCAAATCCATGTTTAATGTATTGATTAAATTTTATAATTTATGTATAAAATTTATTATTATTTCATTGATAATATTATAGAGATGATGTAAAAGGAGCAATTTTGACTATAGACAACAATGTAATGTCATTTTGGCCTCATGTACTGAATATTATAAAGAAAATTACATGAAATTAAACAATTAACTAATTAATATAACATGGTAATAAGTGATATACAAGGAATAATTAGCTTGAAATATTTTAAAAAAATGTTAATAATTAACCTATGTTTATTATTTAAGAACATTATTATTTTACTTGATGGATCAGACTCATGGAAAGAGACATTGTCTCAACCTCCAATCATTGAGGAATATTTTGATATTTCACACCAGAATTCTTTTATGAGGTGTATATACAACCCAATAAGAAATATCATATAATTTATTAATTTATTGAAAATTTATTTCAATTTTTTTAAATTTTTTTTGTATTGGGCCTTATGATTAAAATGTTCAATATGGTATGGAAAAATCTGAATGCTAATGAATTAATTAATGAATATTTTATATGCATGTCAATATTAATGAAATATATTTTACATATTTATTTATATATATATAAAAGTATTATAATGATTTTTTCCATTTTAAATATATTTTAATTCTTTCAATATAAATTTTTTACCCATTTTTTAAGAATGTTTTGACAAAAGGCAAAAGGAATGTCATATTCTTAATGTACACAAACACAACAAAATTTTCTTCCACTGTGGCTATTATTTAGTTTCTATTTTTATTTTCATTCATACATATTTTCTAAAATGAAAAACCATATTCCCATTTTTTTATTTTTGGTATATAATATAACATTTTCAAAAAGTAAATTTTTTTATATAAATGTGTTATTCAAATATGATTAAAAGAATTTTTAATACAGTTTTCTGATAAATGGGTTTTATTATTGATATAGTACTTTATAATTATTAGAAACACATGAGCCTTGTAATGACTCAAACTACTGTAAAATAAGTTTCCCTTTCTGATTTAATTAAATTTTTTTTATATTATATGGTTATTGAAAACTCAAGAACATCCTTGGATTTATAATTTTATTTAGAATCCTATTAATAATACTATCATTGTTAATATTTTCATTGAAAAATAATCACATGATTAGTATAAATATAGTGTTTTAGATAATATATTTGACACAGACAAAGAAATTTACAGCCTCATATTTTATGATTTTACTCTATGAATCCCATAGATCAGAGTATCAATGAGATATAACATCTCAGAGAATCTCTCTTGACCAATATCATAATGAAATACAACATCATAATCATGAGAAATATTTTTTATGGGAAAACTCAATGCTTACCGAGATCACAACCCAAAACATGTTTATTAAAAAACCCCATGACTGAATAATTGTCCAACAAAATACTATTAGGTAATATAACCGTGTATTAAATAGATATATATCAAGAATTTAGTAACATGAATATGCATTTTTTATAAAATAATAAAATGTATTTTTTTTTGTTTCTTTACAAATGATTTTTATTTAGTAAATCATTTATTGTTTTTTGGATAATATTCAAATGTAATTAAGGGATTTAATTTGAATAATTAAATTGTTATTTAAATATTTTATTAATAAAATTTTATTATTACATTATATTTATTAATTATAAATTTTCATATAATTTTAATGAAGTGAAATCTAATTTTTTTATGGGTTAAAATACTATTATTTTAAAAAAAACCCATAATTTTTCAATAAATGATGAATCATATTATAAATGTTAAAATTCACATATTTTGAAAATTATTTAGATAATATAAATATTATATTCAAAATCAGATGAATGAAATTATCCAATGGTGAATATTTCACAACATTTTGTGACATATAATGTTTCAGGTAAAAATTAAAATTTGTCTAAATATACGGTTTGTTTTATTACATTATAATTACCCTAAATTGATTTATTAAATACTATAATTGGTATAATTAGAAATATATATGTGTTAACATTAACATAATTTTATTTTAATTTTAATTTATTAATATTATATTGCCTTTATTAATCCTCTAATAAATATATATATAATTTAATGATTTTAAATTCATTGCTTTAAAGAATGACTCAACTCAACATAAGTGTGGGTAATATTTTAATATTTTTGGACCACTTCAAAATAAAATAATAAAAACCTCTATACATTGAGAAAAACGATGGCCAAAAACCATTATAATGATTGTGGTTTGAAATATTTTATTTTAGAGAGTCCAAAACCTAAATATTAAAGAAATCCCTCTCTTATCCCATATAAACTCACCCATGTTCCCAATTATATTCACTAAAAATCCTCATAGAAAATCCTTACACATAAATAATCTATCTATAATCCTCCAATGGTTCCCTAAGATCTCATGAATCTCTTTTTCAATCTTTTTATGCCACACATTCCTATAAAGGATTCCTTATACCTTTTATTGTCAAGGATTTCATTTATGATATGACTTTTAAATTTCATTTTCTTATCTAGGGATATATTCATACCTTTTCCATTACATTCAATTATATTTTTAAATGATGGTATCCAATTTACCCACACTTATCCCTCTTATGGAACATTGTGTATACCTGTTACAATGCCGAAATTCCATAAGGTTTCTTCCTCCCTCTTCATTTATGAAGAACGCCTTTTATATTATGTATTTAAATTTCCTTTTTCTGATATAGGTATATGTTATTAAATATCTCCATTAATATAAATTTTATATATAATATGATATTACATTTCAGTCTCATTTAACCCTCCTATGAATCCTTTACGTAAAACTATTACCATGAAAAAACATTTCAATAGTTCATTCCTTTATCCACTTTCACCAAGTTTCTTTATTATGTTAAGAATTATAATTTCAATTACTTATTTTATAGAAGGTATTTAAATTTAAGTCACACATTACATTTAATTTATATATTATTATTGGCCCATTTCTCTCTCATCAACTCATTTAATGAAATTCTATATGACATTATTATGCAGGTGAAATTGCATTGTGCTTTTCTATGACAAAATAAATGTGTAGTGAATATCGTACCCATTTATTTATGTAGTGTATTATCCTTTATAAACATACAAGTCTATTATTATGGACTTATATTTATTTATTCATCACTCCATTACCATGTAATAATTTATGAAAATGAAGAAATCCATGTTATAAGATATATGTGGCGCACCTAATGATGAGAATGAAATGATTATGATGGGTGCACCCTGATAACGATCCAATGCACTGTGTAATGATTAGTATCAGGATTAGTCATGTTGGGGTATGGGTTTAGCTAATTACATTATGGTTTTTTTCTACCAGGAATTATAAGTATTTTACCCTTGACCAATGTTTGTGATGATATGGTTTATGCTGCTGCCACATTCCCATGTTATGATTATCACACTATATCTTGCATTATTATTCAAGTTCCTTTATACATCACTGATATTCCTAATCTAAAATATATTATTATCAGCATGTTATACAATTTTTATTTGCATAGATGGATTCATTGCTCAACCATTTCTTTTGTGTTTCCTTAGGTTATCAAATACAGTTTTAAGCTCATGCATGTTAATGACGTTTTCAATAAAGATGTTGTAATTAATGATTAATGTTGCAATGTAATGTACCTAATTCAAAAAAGAACTGTAATTATAAATATATAGGGTTTTACTAATTATAATTTTATATCATTAATCCATGCATTAATTAGTTATATAGATGATTGTTTTCATAGTTGTTACCATTGGAATCGTTTTCTTATTTTGGGATTCAAATTAGAAAACATTATAGAAAACATTATGCATCTGACTCAATATAAGAAAAAATCTATAAATTTTGGTTAATATGGATTATTTATTTTATTATGAAAATAAATCTCTATCTTTATACTAAAACTTGTGGTGGTTCCAGCACAGATGTACCTATGTATAAGAACTCTTAAAATGTGTTTTGAGACAGACTCGGGGTAACCTTGAACACAAAACGGGCCTTACTGTGCATAATGTTTGATACTCTTGGTATATATGTTATGGTAATTAATAATATTATTACGAAACATTATTAAGGGAGTAATTGTTTTTGAAAATAGTATATCTTTGTAAATATATCATGAATAAAAATGATTTAATCCTAGAAATCCTGAATCTAAGGAAATTCAACTGAGTTATAAGTTTTCAATTTAATGTCATTAAATTACCATTTATGTAGTTAAAAGTTTAATATAATCATAAATAATTTTTATTTTATTCTAGATAATGGAATGAAATATTATGAATCAGCTAAACAATCATTTAAAAGTGACATGTAATGACTGCCCCAATGACATGCCCAACCATATGGGAGCATGAATTACACACTTCATAAATACATGCTCTCAATTGACTCAAATTATAAATATAACCATGCATTAAGAGGATATTTGAAATCCCACTAATATACAACAAGCCAAAATTGAGATATTCATGCATCACTAGCCTCCAACATGATGTGGTTCATTTGATCCCTTAATCGCATAATAGTAGATCAACTCCATTGAAAATTACTTCTCCACCCTTCAATGTTCTGAATAATAAAAGGTCATGATGGGTTTTTATCATATGAAAGGTGAAACTAATTAGTGGTGGACATTGACAAAAAATTCGAAGTGTATGGAATATATTGATGGAATTTGGTGGAATGATTTACAGAAATTATTTTTCAATAAATATGTTCCCTACTATATGAATCTTGAAATGGAAAGGTATTTCCTTTCCCTCAAGAAAATTGTTGATGAATATGTCAGGTTATGTGAGGGAAATATCACAAGACATACAGAATACTACTCTGGAATTGTCCTAAACCTCGAGTGAACGGTTAACTAAATATTTAGTGTGATAAATCCTTTGTAATAGAAATACCTGGAGGTCAATGAATTTGATAACTATTAAGAAATTATATGATTTCCCTAATAGTCGAAATATATATCAGGGAATCTCAGTGTTTTCGATGGGATATGAACTAAAAACCAGAGATCAATAATGGAAGTATGATAAAGACATCTAATATTTCCAAAAAAAGCAACAAACCATTATCCAATGGTGTGTAAAGAAGAACCACCAATATTAATAAAAGGAGGAAACTAAATTATTTAGGTGTGGGATATAAGGGAACATAGCTGGAAATTACTAGTAGGAAAAACCCACTATTGTAATGGAGGAAAAGGATACTTGAATAAACCACAATTGTATAGTTTTATGTTATAATATCAAGGAACCATGACATTTTCTAACCATATACACTAAGATAAGGGGTTTTAGATAAAACTGAAAACCTCAAAGGATGTGAGGGAGAGATTTTACCATTACTACCGCTAATGTTAATCCCGATGACAATGTGGTGACAGGTACAATAGTAATTTATTCAAGAATAGAAAACTCACTTTTTGATGCTACTTATAACCATTACATGATATCATGATGATTTCTTATAACTATTCAAAAATGGTCACAAATAATCCAAATGGAGTTATAAGTGATGATGGAAAATTGGTAAATTATTGCATCCTGGGTATATAACTCCCCCCATTTCAAAATTTGTTGAATGAACTTCTTAGTGATCCTTATCAAACTCCATTTGGCTTAATTTGATGAATTTATGAACAGGGATTGGATTTCACTATATATATTCCATGAGAATTTTTGCAAGAAGTAAATAACTCTACATATTGTGAATAGACCCTCGATTCTGTAAAAGTGCATAGAGGAGGATGAATTTTATTTCGAACCATAATATAATGCATGTATATTATTTCCCTGTGAACAACGAAATCTGACTCAAATTATTTATTCTAATGAAATAATTATAATTTCAGTCATGGACATTGTTATGTAATATGATGATGTGTTTCCCATGTAATTTCATAGTCTTCTTCTTAGGAATGATGTTGAATATTTGACCGAGATTATAATTGAGTTGTTACAATTATCCAAGAATCTGTATAGATTGTCTATTGGGGATCTTGATGAGTTGAAGAAAATACTACATGAGAATATGGATATAGGTTTCATACACCCAATTTCATCACCATGTGGAGCACCCATCCTATTTGATTTGAAGAAGGATGTGTAAATGCACCATTACATTTAATTTCATAAGCTCAACAAGTTCATGATAAAGACCAAGTATCCAGTTCAATGGATTGATGACTTGTTTGATCAGATACATAGATCCCAATACATATCCAAGGTGGATATACAGTCATGATATTACCATGTTAAGGGTAATAAGGAGCATATACCCAAGACATATTTTTGTACAAGGTGCAATCACTATAGATTCATAGTATTTCCTTTCAGACTGACCAATTCTATAGAAATCGTCGTGAAATTGATGTATAGAGTTTTTAGAGATTACCTCGACATATTTTTTGCATTATTTATTGATTATATTTTTATATTTTTCAAATATAAGGAGCCTTATGGGGAGAAATTGTGTACTGTTCTCAAGACCTTGTGAAAGGAAAAGCATTGCGCAATGTACAACAACTGCATGTTTTGGTTGAAGTAGGGTTGATTCTTGGGGAATATCATCACATGAAATAGGATATCTCTAGATCATTGAATTAAAACCTAAATTGATGGGTGGTTGAATACAAAAACTACAATAGATATCTATAGTTTCCTTGGGTTATTTGGGTATTATCATGGGTTTGTGAGACATTTCCCATGATTTTCAAACCCACATACCAAAATAAACTGGATTAGATCCCAGTTCTCATAGAATGATGAATGTGTAGATACATTCAAGGAGTTTATAATGAGGCTCGTCACTGCCCCTATTTTTATACTACCCTCATGTAGAGAACATTAAGTTTTGTTAAGTGATGCTTTGGTGTAGGGAATGGGTTGTGTGTTGTTGAAAATAGAAAAAGTAGTAGAAAATTCTTCAAGAAAGTGGAATGTTCAAGAACAAAACTAAATAATGAATGATTTGGAATTATATATAGTAATATTCATTCTGAATATTTGGTGGAATTATCTCATTGGGGAGAAGTAAGAAATATATATGTATCACAATCGTATCAAGTATATATTCACATAGAAATAGATGAATATACACCAACTGTTACGGTTAGAGTATGTCAAGGAAGATGACTACTCAATCCACTACTATATTAGAAAATAGAATAAATATGTAGATGCTATAGGTAAAAAGGATCTGTCAATAAAATCATTAATGATAATTGATAAGGACCAGATCTTATTAGATTTGGACAGGATGGAAATATGAATCATAAATGAAGTAACATAATCAAATCTTCCATATTATTTTCTCAAAAAAATCTTTGTAGATGATAAATTATTCTCAATTTGATGATGTGGGAATTCAATAGAAATTATAATATTTAAAGAAAGGTAAATCCTCGGAATTTAATGTTACTGATGGAGTTGTTGTGATATTTGGGTCATGTCCTTGTGTACGATAAAATCATTAGATAAAGAACAATGTTTTTTGGATGATTAACATAGAACAAACTTCTATATCCACCCAAGAATGACAAAGAGGTATTGAAATCTCCAAGAACACTATTGGTGGGACAATATGAAGAAGGAGACCATATAATATACATCAAGATATATTGTATGTTAGTAAGTGAAAGTGAAAAGAAAAAAAATCAAAGGGGGGTGATTCAGCCATTACCCATAGAAAAATGGAAATGTGAAAACATCATCATATAATTTATCATTGATATAAATAATACATAAAAATGGAATATTTATATATGGGTTGTGGTGGATCATCTTATCAAGACATCAAACTTCATTTCGATACAAGAGGATTTCTCACTAGATCTCCTTGCACATATATACATAAGGTCTGTGGTAATGCTTCATGGAGTTACAATATTTATTATATCTAATCGAGATCTATGATTCAATTCAATGTTTCAGAAAAGTATCTATCATTCCCTAAACATTGAGTTGAAATTTAGTACACAATATCAACCTCAAAATCATGAAAAATATGATTGGACTATTCAAAAACATGATGACATGTTGAGTGAATTCCCAATTGACATCAAAGGAGGATGGGATCAACATATTCCTTCAATTAAGTTGTCTTAGAAAAATAGTTTTCACTCGAGTATCCAAATGGCTCCTTATAATGCCCATTATTAGAAGTTATTATTAACACCTGTGTGCTAGGGTAAATTTGAGGAACAAAAACTACTAGGTCCAAAAATGGTTGATGAAATGGGGAAAGAGGATAATACTCAACGTCATCACATCATGGATGATCATAGTGAAAGAAAGAGAAATGCATAATATTGTTGACAATTTCTAGATTTTTATGTTAGAGACATGGTATTCCTTCATATATATTCATGTAAGAAAGTGTTGAGATTTTGGAAGAAGGGAAATCATAGTCGGATACCAATCATCCCCTTTGATATCCTTGATCTCAATAGAGTGGTGGCCAATCGATTTCTACTCCAACCTATCCTATCTCGAGTTCATGATGTTTTACATGTATCACTCGTGAGAATGTACATACCCTCCCCCTCACATGTACTCAATATAGAGATTTTACAATTATAGAATGATATTTCCAATGAGGAGTATCAACGGATGATCTTATATCATATAGAAAAATTTATATGAAATATGACAACACACCATGTCAAAGTGATGAGGATAAACCAAATGTTTCAAGAATTATAGCGGGAATTGGAGGAAGTGATGAGGCAAAATTACCCTAATCAATTTTGAGGGTTTGATATGATAATTTTGAGGGAATAATTTCTAATGGGGGATGATTTTAGTGAACTGATTTATTAAAAATAAATATTATAAATATGATTTTATTAAATGTCTTATTATGTAATGTGGTTACACAAAACACATGAACATCTTTGGTTTTGTCTTTTAATTTTAAAGACTATTGTTAATATATATTTTGAACAATAAACATGTTATTAGTATAAATATAGTCTTTAATGAATTCAATAAACATAGAAAAAGGAAGTGATGGCTTCAAATATTAGGATTAAAAACTATGATGTCCATTTATCATAGCATGCACGGGAGATAAAATCTCATGGATTTCCCTTGACCGAAACCAAACTGAGATCCAACAACTCATGAATAATAGAAAACTTATATAGGATAAGTTCAATCTCATCGAGATCACGACACAAACCATGCTTATCGAACATACCCTTGAAATAGTCACAATCACACACCTTACTCTTAGAGAGTACGCTGGTGTCATAATGGGATATGTATCAATACCATAATAATATGAATGTTTATATTGTATTAGAAAATTAATTTATTTTTACTTTTATTTGTAATTTATAAATTATTTTCATTCAATTAAACGAAAAATCTATTTTGGGGTAAATTAAATTTTAATTAAGGAATACTTTTGATGAATTGATCGATATTTCAAATAAAATTTATTCCAATAAAATTTCATTATTTAGTATATATTATTAATTAGAAATTGTCATTTAATTTTTATAAAGAAAAATGTACATTTTATAAGGTTTTAAAAACATCCATTGTCAAAAAATGGCATTTTTTCAACAATTACCAAGTCATATTTTAAAATTCAATATGAATGTGATTAGAAATATATTTATATAAAATAAATATTATTTTTGGAATTAGATGATTGAGATTATCCGATGGTTAATTTTAAATATTTTTCGGAGACAGTTGAATTTTTTGGTAAAATGTAAATACCATATAAATATACGGTGTGTTTTATAACATAGTACTAACCAAAAAATGATTTAATAAATAATATTATTGGTATACTCGAAAAAATATATGTTTTACTCATAAAATAATGTGATTATATGTTTATTTGATTAATTTTATAATTCCATTATGAATCCTCTATGATATATAATATATGTTAATAGTGTAAATTCATTTATTTAAAATAATGAAAACCCTCCACATAAGTAAGGGTAATATTGTTATAAGATAGGACATTTTTCAACAAAAATAGTCAATTAGGAAGAAACCATGGGAAGGTTTGTGGTCTGAAATATTTTTTTTTTCAAGAGTCCAATACATAAAAATTAATGAAATCCCAATCATTTCATATATAAAACCACTCAATCTCCCATGTCCCATCCCTAAAAATACATTTAGAATGACCTTAATTCTATTTAAACTCTATATAATCCTATTATATTTTACCATTCTCTCAAGAATCCCCTTTTCAATATTTTAGAGTCACACATTCAAGTAAGAGATTCTCCCTCTCTCTATTTTCTATCAAGTATTCCATTAATGATATACCTTTAAATTTCCATTTCACTAAAGATGGGATACATTAGAAACTATCTAACTAGTTTCCATTTTATGTATAAATGGTTTGATCCCTTTACCCTCACATGTGCTCTTATAAACCCTTTTTTACTATCGTAACTATTCCGAAATTCCGGATGGGATTTTCCACCCTCTTATTTTCTCAAGGAATCCTTTTATGTTGTGTTTTTTTATTTTCCTTTTTCCTATAGTGGTATATGTTAATAAATATCAACCATATTGTCAATTTTATTTATAAATTATCAAGTTCCCTATCACACTCATTTATGCCTCTTAATAATTCATTATGTTCAATTATTACCTTACTAAAACAATATAAGGGTTCTTTCTTATCTCTTTTCTATTCTTGTTTCTTCATTATGTTAGGAATTCAATATCTTATTACATATGTTGGGGAATTTATTTACATGAATATATTAAGGTCCATTTAATTTAAAAAAAATTTATATTCCAATTTCACTCTCGTAAATGCATTTTATAAATTTCTATATGAGGCTGTAGTGATGCCAAAATTGTTCAAAGACTTTTCATGCAAAAAAACATTACACTGAATACCATACCAATTACATGGTAAAGTTTATTCAACTTTATGAAACCATGACTCATTTATTGGTAACTTATATGTATGTATTCCATAATCCATGATCATCTGATAAATTATTAAGGTGAATTAATCCATGTTATATGATCTATTTGGGATACTTAAGTAAGAGAGTTGAGTGATTATCAATGTTGTTCTCTGATAGCATTCCAATGCATTGGGTAATGAATAGTATCATGATACATTATGTTTGTATATGGGTTTTAATAATTACTTTATGTGGTTTTTTCCACCGTGAAGTCTTGGTGGTTTATCATTGACTGATGTTTCTGATGTTGTGTTTTAATTTTTTTCCATATTCCAATATTATGATTATCATACTATATTAGCCATTAATATCATGTTCCATTATTCCTAATTGACATGTCTTGTATAACATGTATTATTTTCATTATGTTATGAACTTTATATTTCAATTCTAGTATTTATGAATCACCCATTTCTTATTCATTTCCCTAGGTCATCTAATGCATGAAAAGACCCTGAAATTCAAATTAATTTTTTTTAATTATATGATAATTTTTATGAGTCTGAAAAAATTGATGACGCATAATTCCAAGGTCCAATGTAACCAGAATTAATTTCGGATCTTTTTTAGGTACATTTAGTAAACGTGAAAGTGGGTTTTTGTAACATTTGAACCGGTGCTCAGAATTAAAATTTGGGGGCACCGTTGAACTCGCAACAACAATATTCGCTAAATTAGATTTTCACCTCAACCGCAGTAGGATAAGGGTGAAAGTTAGTTTTCATGTTTTTTGTGGAAATAAAAATAAAATAAAGAACAACTTTTATTTTATTTTTATAACCTCCCAATTGAATGTTCAGTGGTGGGGACAACTCGAGCATAAAACCATTTATTTTGAAATTAATTGTGGGGACCACCCGAACCCCTTAAACTACCTCTTTGATGGGGGAGGTGACTCTTGGTTTTCTCTTAATTGATTAAGAAATCCTAATATAATTAATGTACATGTTTAATTAAATTAAACTATATGATTTAAAATTGTAACCACACCTCTCATGGGAGAAAATTTTGTGAAAAGGAGAGGAGAGCTTTGGGAGAACATTCTCTAACGAAGAACTTGCTCCAACGAAGAACGAGGAACTGACCCCGAGCTCGGATCGGAATCCCCTTGCGGAAGCAATGAACACCAACATTCTTCAATGGCTTTGTCTTCTTCTTCGTGTGTCCTACTTCGGATCCTTCATGGTTGGGGTGTGTTTTTTACTAATCATCATTATTTCCTTTTATGTTTAATCTCTTCCCATGAGCCTCTTGCTAATGGTCTCATGCAGAGGTTGTGGGCCAAATTAAAATGTCCCGACCACTCTGCAACCTTTGTGGTTTTTTAATGCATTCTTCGTGATAGAGGAGAACGATGAATGGTTCGGGCAACTGGCATCGGTGGGACTCATGAGCAGCGGCCAACACTCCGACCGGCGGTGAATACGAAAGCGGCGCAACCATGCTGCTGGAGGAGGGCCACGACTCGTTGACCATGACGGAGCGAGGGTGGCGGACGACACATGACCAGCCGCAGTATGGTGGTGGCGGTGTGCGTCCACGCCTCCTGACGTGCAGGGGCCGCGACGCGAGGCCACGATGGTGAGGGAGGGTGGTCTGCTCACTACTATCCACTGGTGGTGGCACGGCACATGACCGCAGTACACAGGTGGGCTGGACGTCCGGCCTGCTAGGGAGCTGAGCAGGACCCGTTGTCCCGCGTGCCAGCTGCCAGTGCTACATTGCGCAGGCCTGTTAGCTGCCTAACCCGAATGGCTGGGCCATTCGGGGAATCCAAGGGGCGCCTTCCCCTTGGGTGGCGGCTAGGGCGGACCCCACTGCGGGGCCACACAGCCATGGACCAGCCACGAACATGCCACGAACCTGCTGCAGACCAGCAGCGGGCTAGCCACGGGCTTTCCTTCGGGCCATAGCGGGCCGCCCAACGCGGGTCATCCACCAGATCGGGTCATACAGGCGGGCCGAGTGAGACCCAGTGCCGGACCAAGGTTGGTCCAGGCCAGGTCGGTCCGACTGGGTCCGACCGGTCCCAGACTAGCATCGACCATTTTCCACTCTTTCGACTGTAACATGAGATACAGCTGTTCGTTTGACAAACCGTCTATGACACTGGGAACCTTGGATCAAGATGATCCTTTTGGTATAACCCACTTTAGTTTTGGATAAAGTTAGGCTATTACCAATTTATATTGAACACAATTCCAACTAGGCCCTTAGGATTAAAAAGCCAATAACATATGGACTGAGCATCCTATTACTGTATGTTGCATTGAGATCCATATTATATGGTGGTCCATTGAGATACTTCTTCATGGGACTTCCTGGCAGTTGGAGTATCAACTTATGGGTTGAGGAGCGGATTTTCTTGGAATCAGGTGAGTATAGTGTGGGATCCCTCTAGCTGGCTGGAACATGAGAAAGGGATCCTATGTGGGTCTATGCATTGATATCATATGTGGGTCTGTGCTTTGGGATCCTATGAATCCATGTGGTATTACTCTAGGATCTGTTGTGGGTATACTGTATTAGTATCCTACATGGGTCTGATGATTTAGGATCCTACATAGATCTTCCTCTTAACAGAGTAAGATGATTTGATATTTATGTATAATTATCTTTACTACCATACATAAGTTATACCTGGTTTGAGATGAGTCCTTACCTTCTTGGTAATACCTTTTTGGTATTCATCTATGTGGAATACCCTTGTATTACTTACCTTCGTGGTGATACCTTTGTGGTATTCTTCTGTGTGGCATACCATTTTTGTACTTACCTTCATGGTGATACCATCGTGGTATTATTTTATGTGGTGTTACCATTGTGCTAGTTATCCTTGTGGTGTTATCTTTGTGGTATTCTTTCCTACGTGGAACAGTTGTACTTTGGCTATGAGTTGGGCCTTGTGTTTCCTCTTGAATGAGATGGGTAAACATGATAATTTAGGTATATGTATGGGAATATACCTAAGTAGGGTTGTCTAAATTTTCAGGCTTTTTGGTTTATCCTTTGTGGGTTTGTGAGACCTTCGAGGGTCTCAGGTTCCCTACTAAGAATTGTTATACTCACCCCTGCACGGGCTACATTTGAAACTTTTTTTGTTTGGTGCGGATGACAGACAACACTAACTGAGGATGAGAGTACCAGGACTGGAGGTAGCTCGGAGGTGGACATTAGACGAGGCATACTGTAGAGATGACCATTCGAGATCTGTACCGACCTGTCAGGTTGGGTCCTTGGAAGTAGTTCATAGGAGCTGTTTAAGATTATTTGTACTTTTTATTTTTCTTGAACTTTCCAGTTGGGCTTGTATTTTGGCCCCTTTTTCTTACTGTACACACTATTTTTACTATACAGTTTACATGGGTTTGTGTCTTTATGTGTGCTTGATTGTGTGTGTTTATAGGTTACAAAGGCAATGCCTTCCCTGTTTTTTGGGAATACGCCATTTGGTGCTAGTCACCAGCCCCTGTCCTATAAAAGGAGGGCTTGGGGTAGTCACGACACTTGCCCCGGGAGACAGGTCATGACAAATTGGTATCAGATGAGTCGGTTCTACCGTATAACATTGGACTTTGATCTTTATAATGGTAATAGTGTTAAGTGTTATGACTGTGGTTATTCGTTTAGGGAATTCAGTGTTGGTGTGGCGACCGACGTATCAATACACTAGGACCCTGACTTCTGATTTCTGACTCAATGCATGAAAACACTCATTGAGTGTGTGTTTAGAAATGTTTTCTTTTTGATTCTTTTTGAGTCAGCTCATCAAGTATAACTTTTTGATCATGGGTAAACTATTTCTTTTCAGGATGCCTCCAAACAGACAACAAGCTCAGGTTTTGGGTATAGTACATGACGATAGCCCACCGAGCGAAGAGGCCTCAGTGTAGGACCCTTTATCAATAGAGGCACTAGTATAAGCACCAGTGGTACCATTACCCATTGGGCTGCCGATGCCACCAACCATAGCAGTGGAGGGTACATGTCACTTGAAAACATTTCATGACTTCCTGCACTAGAGGCCACCCAGGCTCAAGGCTGATATGGACCCACAGGTGGATGAGGATTGGTTGGAGGCCATGGATTGAGTCTTCTGACATGTAGGTACAGCAGTTGATCCCATGGTGATATTTTCCTCAGTATTCGACGGGTAGTTGTAGGCAGATGGTGGAGCAAGATGCTCTAGGCTCACGACAAGGTGACACTTCTCTGGGCAGACTTTGAGACCCTGTTTCAGGAAGAGTTTGTCCAAGCGACCCTTCATGTGGTGCGAATACATGAGCTTCTTCTTCTACAACAAGGTAGCATTATTGTGGCTCAGTACTCAGTGAGGTTTACAAACCTCTCACGCTACTCCACTGATATGATGTGTGACCCATTATTTAGGGCCCGAAGCTTCGAGCAAGGATTAAGGTGATATATCAAGGATTTAATAATTTTTCTAATCATCCTGACGTATGCGGGTGTGTTCGAACGAGCCCTCTTAGTAGAGAGATTTCTTTCTAAGCATTCACCGGTAGTGAGACCCCCCATCGGGCATCATATAGAGGAGTCTTCTACAGCTGGCAGCAAACAGATGTCACAGAGGTCCAAGAAGGCCAGACATATAGGTGGACAACTGCAGGATTCAGGGTCAGTTGTGTGGGGCATCTGAGACAGATTCAATCATGCAAGGATAAGGCAATGTTACAAATGAAGTGCGTAGGGTCACATGGCTCGTGACTGCCCGAACCGCCATACGGATGATCAGAATATGGAAGAAATACTGCCCAGGAAGAGACAGTGGTTTGACTGAGGAGGTCCGCAGGGAGTTGGAGGACATGGCAGAGGAGTTGGCCATGCAGCTGGCAGTGGGTGACGATTCGAGGTTTTACCGCCACCACCACCAGGTGGTCCACCCCGACCCCATGGAGAAGGGTAACATTGGCAAGCTAAACACCAAGTAGATGAGGCTTATGATCAAGGTGCTCTCGTGATGATACAGGGCATGATCTATGTCTAATCTGCCTCAGCTGGAATACTTATTGACACATGTTCCAGTAATAATTCTATTTCCACTGCCCTTATTCGAAGCTCGAAGATTCTGACAGAGTCGTTGGCTCGATCCTTACAGCTAGATTCTTCTACAGGATCGGATATGATGATTACGCACTGGTTCCAGCAGTGTTAGATTACTCTAGGAGGCGGTAGCATTGGCTATGATCTCCTAGTAGCGACATTGAGGCCTTACGATGTCATGTTGGGTATGGACTGGTTATCTATTTTCCATGCTCATATTGACTATATTAGGCACAAAAGAAAGTGTGTTCGCACTAATGAGAATAGGTTTACCTTCACCTATGAGATGAAAGCCTTTGCATCATAGGATGGAATTACCCAGAGGAGAGTGCAGTCGATCACTCTTCAGTTGGCTAGCCTTACCCTCAAAGCGGTTGATGTGGAGGATCCGAGTTATCTAGTTGTGGTGGACCAGTACATGGATTTCTTCATTGATGATGTTCCGAGTATACCTCATCACAGAGATGTGGACTTTAACATTGACTTGTACCCCATGACAACACCGATATCTACACCTACGTATTAGAAGGCTCCCGTGGAGATTCCTGATCTGTAGGTATAGTTGGAGGACTTACATGGGAAGGGGTTTATCTAGCCCAACATATCAACTAGGGAAACCTCAATTTTGTTCTCCAAGAAGGTGTATCAGAGCTTGAGACTTTGTATTTACTATCAGCATCTAAACTAGGTGATCATGAAGAACAAGTACCCCATTCTGAGGATTGATGACCACTTTGATCAGATAATGGTAACACGATGGTTCTTGAAGATAGACCTCATGTCAGGCTATCACCAGCTCAGAGTACGAGATGTGGATGTGTAGGAGACGACTTTCAAATGTCGGTACAACCACTACAAGTTCGTGGTTATGAAATTCAGCATGACCAACACTCTAGTAGTGTTCATGGGACTCATGAACATGATATTTTAGGAACACCTTGATCGCTTTGTAGTATTCTTCATCGATGAAATTCTGATCTACTCGGCTACTGAGGAGGGGCATGCCTATCATTTGCAGATAGTTCTGGACAAACTCCGAGAGCACCATCATTATGGTAATATCTCGAAGTTATAATTCTGGATCCGAGAGGTTCACTTTCTCGGACATGTAATCTCAGAAGCTAGAGTTGTATTGGATCTTGCAATGATTGAGGCGGTACTTGCTTGTGAGCCACCCAGGAGTTTGACGGAGGTATGAAGTTTCCTTGGTTTGGCTGAATACTATCGGAGGATTGTGCAAGATTTATTTAGTGTTGCAACACCTCTATTAGTGTTGACGAAGAAGGGGAAACCCTTCATGGGGTTGGATAAATGCCATTGCAGTTTTCAAGATGTGTGGAAGAGGATGATTAGTGCCCCCATCTTGAGGCTTCCGGAGGACAGAGTTGGTTATGTATTCTACTATGACACATCTTGGATTTGTCTTAGATGTGTCCTGATACAGGAGCGAGCAGTTATCACAGATGGTTATCGACATATAAAATAGCATGAGAATAACTATGCTACAAATGACCTAGAGTTATCAGTAGTGGTATTCACCTTAAATATTTGGCGACATTACTTGAGGGGAAAATTTTTTACAGTCTACTCTAATCACAAGACTCTCAGGTATATCTTCTATCAGAAGGACCTGAACCTGAGATAGTAACATTGTCTTGAGTTCCTCTTGGACTACGAATTCAAGGTAGTCTATACTCATGGGAAAGGTATCATTGTAGAAGATTCACTCAATTAGAAATTTGGTATACAACTGTTAGGTGAGGCGTTGTAGAAGTTGGCCGCTTTATGAATATGCATTGTGGAATGAGATGGAGAAGCTCTTCTTCAGTCTCTTAAAGTCACTCCCCCACTTCTTCAGTGATCCAGGGAGACAAATCGTGGGGATAATAAATATGAGTCTAGACTTGTACAGATATCCTCAGGGTAGACACCTAATATATTTTATTAATGTGGGGAGCATGTCATCCTTTTCAGAGGACATACCATGGTACTAGTGCAGCTTAATGAGGAATTATTGAAGTATTTCAACACATCCCCTCTAGCCATACATCCAAGAGTGGCGAAGATGTACCATGACCTCCAAAGATAGCACTGGTGGTCAATAATAAAGAAAGTAGTAGCAGAGTTTGTCTCTCGGTGGCTCACTTGTCAGCAAGTGAAGGCATAGTATTAGATACCAACAGGCTTAGTTCATCCTTTAGATGTCCTAGAGTGGATGGGGGATGAGATATCCATGGACTTCATGACATGACTTCAACGTACATCTAGGGATAATGATTCTATTTGGGTGATCATCGATCGACTCACCATGTCTTCCAACTTCCTTCCGATCAATGATAACGGTTCAATAGAGAGATTGGGACACCTCTATGTGTAGAATATTGTGAGTCTACATAGATTACCCTCGATGATTGTCTCTGATCGTGATACAGGTTTCACTTACCGTCTATGGAAGGGGTTGTAGGTGGATTTTGGGATGCAGATTCATTTGAGCACTGCCTTCCACCCTCAAACAGATGACCAGACTGAGTGGACAATTCAGACCCTCGAGGACATGTTACATGCTTGCATCCTCGACTTTAGTCACAACTAAAGGATCACTTGCCCTTGGTGGAGTTTTCATACAACAACTGATATCACTCCAACAATGGGATGACACCTTTTGAGGCTCTGTTTGTCTGACCATGTAGATTGGCTTTATGCCGGACTCACCTAAGGGATTCAGCACTCATGGGACCAGAGATGATAAGGGCCACCACAGAAAAGGTGCAGATCATCCAGGTGTGGATGAAGACTGCACAGAGCAAGCATAAGTCGTATGCTGATAGGAGACGTAGACCTCTGGAGTTCAATGATAGTGACAACGCCTTTCTATGGGTATCACCTCGATGAGGTTTGTGGATATTTGGACAAGGCTAAAAGTTATCTAAAAGTTTGATTGGACCTTTTCAGGTCCTCAGCAGAGATGGTGAGGTAGCTAACCACATAGCTCTTCTATCTCAGCTGCATCGGGTGCATGGAATTTTTCACATATCCTAGCTGAGATGATATGTACATGATCTTTCACACATCATGCACTGGGGCGAGCTGGACATCAACGATCGGGTGATTTTTTTGTAGGTTCCAATGGAGATTGATGATCGATAGAAGATAGTTATTCGTGTGTGTAAGACCCTGGATCGTATTTTCATGTTTTTTTATTCTTTTTATAGTGTTTTTGAGAAAATTTGAGTTTTTGGAAATTTATGAAGTACACACCGTGTACTTTAGGAGTACACACTATTTAATTTGTTGCCACATGAGTCCGTGTGCTGGCCATGTCATGGACACTCACACGGTTGTGTGGGGTGATGTGGAGGCCACCTAAAGAGGATTAATTAAAGGGAAAGTACACTCCATGTACTTAAAAAGTACACACCATGTATTTTCTTTTTTTTTGTCATTATACGGACATGGGTCACATCTAATGGACATGAGTGTCTTCTTCTTCATCCAAAACGTCCCGGAGCACCCGTACGACGTCAAGACTTCCCTTATCCCCCAATCAGGCATCCATTCTCCGAAATGACTGTCATTGATTGCATTAGAATCACAGAGGTGAGATCTACCTTCTTCTAGAGTAACATTTTCTAATTCCACATACTTTTCCATGTTATCGTGGGTTGAACATTTTATGTGTTTTCAATGATCTATGACATTCTAAGTGGATTCAAGCTTCAAGGTTCAAGAATATTGATCTCCTAACATTGAGGTAGGTAGTTTGTGCCATTCTAGAGAAAGTATTTGAGTTTTATGTGAAAATTCCACCAATACCCTTGAACGAGGTATTGCGTGTTTAAATTTTTCCCTTGTTGTTTGTTTTCTTTGCTTATATATCTGAGTAGAGGGTATTGTTTATTAATAGGGTAATTAAATTTGATTTGGATGTATTTCCCATGCATGTTTTGCCTGCTTTTGACCTTTGGGTATAGTTTTCATGTTTGGCTACTGTTTCGTTTTCCATGCCTAGTATTGCAGGATGGAGTGACTTTTGTTCTGACATGCTAATATGTTGTAGAATTCTAGCCAAGTAGTTATTGAGGATTACCATATGCATTACGCGATTCTATGCGTGTGGACTTACAAAGGGCCATGAGAACCAGGTGTCTAGACCATAGGGAGATTTGACGTTGAGGTATTTTCTATAGTCTCTTTATAATTACGATATGAGACCACGTGGGTAATTGGAATTGAGTGCTTCACCAAAGTGTCTGTAGTTACTCAACATGAGCCACAGGGGGAATTAATGTTGAGTTTTTCCCCAGAGAGCCTTCAGTACGATATGAGACTATTAGGGGAATTGACGGTGATTGTGTCCTCATAAATTCTATAATTTAGCTAAACCAGAGTGGTGAGGCTGTGTGGGATTCCTAGGGGGTTGCTTATACTTGATAGGTAGAACCAGAGGGGATTAGCTGTGGGTAATTCCCAGAGGGTTACCTGTTATGTTATATGTTTTGTTGTTTCATGCTGTGTGGTGTTCTGAATCCTTGAAATGTGGATTGTTTACTGCTTTGTGCTTACTTGTTTACTGCTTTCTATATATTTACATGCTGTATACTCACTGATTGTTAGGCACAGATCTTCAGGTGGTTGCCTACTAATATTTTGTCTCACACCCTATTTGGGCCATGCTTTTGGGCCAAACAGATTTTATTGCTACACGTAAGGAGAAAGGAAAACACCCTTTGACTTTAGGTACTTTATTGCTTTGGAGTTGGAGAGCATGGGACCAAGCCGAGGCTTGCGATGCTGAGGATTTTCTCATCTGTTTTTTTTTGTACCTTGGTTTAGTACTATATTCAAAATTTTGACTTGTTTGGCTGCATTCGTAGACATATGTGTATCATGAATCATTTATATATATATATATATATATATATATATATATTTATGATCCAGTTGTTTCTTTATCAGTATTCCACTATTTACTGCTGTTGGATATTTACTGCTTGTGCTATTGTGTGTTGTTTACTTCCAATGTGTACTATACAAATGAGCGAATAGTTTCCCCACTATCACACCATAGGCCCTCGTTGCTAGTCGAAATTGTTTGGCATTCGGGGAAATGTGCTTGAGGCCACGTGACCAACCGGGTACGAGGCGCCTCTGGGTGGATTCTGGAACCGGGACGTTACAATGTGGTATCAAAGGACATGTTATTTTCTATTGACTTACTGTTTGGAGACTATAGCCTAGGATAAGACAGAATAAGTACATTTTAATAAGTTGTGCCTGGGATTAGCTATCCGATGTTTGGGGAAAAGCCAACATACCTTGTTATTACACTTTTTCTGGTTTTTCAATTTTACAGTTGATTTGATTTTCACCATTGGATGATTCACATGCTTTGTGCGATTACCGTTGATGTTATTGAGGTTTTGTTTCTGTCGCAACTCGATGAGGTGAGGGTATTCCATCTCATGAATCCTATAGACACATGCTTGAAATCGCATTTCATGCATTATTTCCATGCCATCCAGGGTGCATTTTCAATTTCATGTTGATGTGATTGATTTTGGGAATAATATGCATGCTATTGTGATATATGACTAGATAAAAGTATCTGCTACTTGTTAGAGCTTCAGTTGTGTACGGTTTTGTTTGAATGAATGAAAAACATTTCTTATTAAAGGGTTATGGGCCCTCATGGACCGGAAATTGGGGGATCATTGACTTGTTTACCTTACCTTGTTTATAAATTTTCTTAGATTCTAAACATTGATTCGTGGGGAGTATGGGCCCTCATGCACCAGAATTTGGCACATTCAGTGCTTGTATCAGGGTTTTCTGGGTTTTGGAGTAGTTTCTGAGGATTACTGTCTAGAAAAACACAGAATACATGCCGTGTAATGTTATGTACACGCCATGTGTTCTTCTTTTCTGGACGAATCCATTTTTCATAAGTACACGCTGTGTCCTTTATACATACTCTATGTAGTCTCTGACCTTGTTGTAGGCCATGTGGGAAGAGACATGGGATGGGAAAAGTCTGGTGGAAAGACGCCGTGTCCGCCTTGAACATGCCGTGTAGTATAATCCTAGGAACCCTGCCGTGGAGATATCAACATGGGTCGGTGGAGTCTCTTCTTATACACGCCATGTACCCCTTGATTATGTCATGTAGTCTGACCCAGGTACTCAACCATGTCAAGAAAAACATGTGTCAATGTTATCCTTTAACGTACACACCATGTCTGTCAGGAACACATCATGAAGTATGAGCCATGTATCTGACTGTGTCACTAAAAACATGGGCCCGGTGAAGCTTGTCTTGTACAAGCTATGTCTACATTGAACATGCCATGTAGTATTGTCTTAGGAGAGACGTGTGGCTTAACTATGTAGAAGGACCCGGGCAGTGGATGATGATTCAAGTACTTACCGTGTGTTTTGAGAACACGCCATGTTTTTGGGTTGTTACATGACCAGTTTAGGAAACGGTACACGCCCATGTGAATGACTTCAGGGAAAACAACGTGTAGGTAGTGTACATGCAGTGTAGTCATGTTTTATAAAACATAAATGTTTTATTCATCTTGTTCTCTTATTACACTTATTGTTTTCCAGTACATGATAATTTTGATCTTAGTTATGTGCTTGACCTTGCAGAGTCATGCCACCGAGACATCCTCCCGTTTTACAGATATTTCCATGAGGTGATCAGACACTAGACATGGATGATCAGGGACCACCTACAGATCCTCCTATTATGCCAGTCTTAGCACCATCAGATATACCTGTTACGAGTTCGGATTCACGGTTCAAGGAAGGCTTCATGAGAATGATGTATAATTTTCAGGGAGTTTCACCTCATATCCCATCGATGGTTGATTTGACACAGGTCTTCTAGCAGAATCATCCTCCCACCTTATGAGGGGAAGGAAAACCTCAGGCTTCCGAGTCATGTCTCAAATTAATCCTGACGATCTTTGAGAATCCGGAGACGCCTCTAGAGAGGGGAATCAAGCTCTTTACCTATATGCTACGAGATTCTACAAAGAGATAGTGGGATGTGATCTCAGAGGCGGGTCATCAGCATGTTATGGCTTGGGGGGTGTTCTAGTGCATATTTTATGACTACTTCTATCCGGAGACCCTAAGGGACGATCGATCTCAGGAGTTTGTGAACCTTTATAAGGGTACCGTATCAGTTATGTAGTATTCCCCTAGTTTCACCATGTTTCATCGTTTCACACCCTTCCTGGGAGGAGATGGGTTATTCCTGGAAAGGAAGTTTGAGGATGGCCTCAGACAAGATATCTGATCTTAGGTGGTTGTCATCAAGTAGACTTCCATCGCATCCATCATAAACAAGGCACTGATAACTGCATAGAATCTAAGGGAATCTGGGATTGTGAGCCAGGGCATCTCGACATCTGGAGTTAGTGCTCCGCCAAATGATAGCTTGAAGCACCACAGGGAGACTACGTGTGGAGATCCGATTAGGAAGGATGCATCTTCTGGTAGCTACATGGTGCGCTAACAGTGTGATAGAAATGAGCATATGAGGCCACAGTACTAGAGAAACTAGGTGGAGTGCCGATAATGAGGAAAGTTGGGACACCTTCACCGTTTTTTTCAGATCTTTTCACCAGCAGCTGGTGACTGGGGTTCATCTATGACTCCTTGTATAGGATCATCCCCACTAGTTTCTAACCAGTTTAGGAAATGGAGTTCTTCTGTCCGTTTAGGCTGAGGAGGAGGTTGCGTCCGTGGTGGTCAGTCACCCAGCCACCAGCGACAACATGGTGGATCAGCTCAAAGTAGTCTGGTAGGGTAACGTGACTATGGAGCTGTCTAGAATTTTTCAGTCAAGAAGACCCATCAAGAGAAGGATCTCAACCCCTCTATGGTTCTAGGTATGATCCTAGTTTCCTTGGTTTTAACTTCAGATCTTTTTTATACTAGTGTTACACATAGATTTATATTTGTCGCGGTTTTGGAGAGCCATGTGATTCGTATATTTTCTTCTATCGATGTTTTAACACTAGACACTCTGTTGAGGGAAATAACATCTGATGTACTTGAGTGAAACAAGTTCGCTATTGTGTTTTTTGGGTGTCACTTCCTTTGGGATCATTATTTTCTAGAGATGACATGCTATGATGTCATTCTTTCAATTGACTAGCTAGTTCCCTTCTAGGCAGTCGTCGACTGCTATCACCATAGGGTGAATTTCATATCACCAGAGGATGTATCTTTTTTTCATAAGGGTGAGTGGGATGTCCAGGTGAGTAGAGAAGGTCCATAACATCATGGTTTTGGAGTAGTCACAAACAAGATTTCTAGTCTTTATCTTGATGACCATGGGACTTCACAGTTAAACTTCCCGCTAGTGGTGGATCGTTTTAGAGATGTCTTTCCAAAGGACTTTTCTGGTTTTCCTCTAGAGAGAGAGGTATAATTATCGATTGAACTTGTACTAGGAGTGGAACCAGTGTACATTACCCCTTATAGGATGTTTACACATGAGTTTCAGGAGCTCAAGAAGCAGTTTGAGGAGTTGCAGGCCAAGGGTTTCATCATACCCAGTACTTCTGCTTGGGGTTCCTCTGTTCTGTTTGCGAAAAAGGCAGACGATACCCTTAGGCTTTGTGTTGATTATTAGAAGCTGAACCAGTTGACGGTCAAGAACTAATATCCCTTTCTTAGGATTGATGATCTCTTTGATCAGCTTCTAGGAGCCCGGGTGTTCTCGGAGATTGACCTAAGATTTGGTTATCATCAGTTGCAGTATAGACCATACGATATACCTCTCATGACCATGCAGAGTAGGTATTGTATATACGAGTATATGGTTATTCCATTCAGTCTCATGAAGGCTCCTAGAATTTTTATGGCACTAATGAACTGGGTGTGTCATCCATACTTGGATTATTTTGTGGTTGTTTTCGTGGATGATATCTTGATGTACTCTCACACTCGACACGACCATGCTACCCATCTTGAGATAATTTTGAGTACACTAAGGGAGCATCAGTTATATGCTAAGCTCTCAAAATTCAACTTTTGGATGTTTTAGATTCACGTCCTGGGTCATGTTATTTCAGAGACAAGAGTGTTAGTAGACCTAGAGAAAGTGGTAGGAGTAGTTTCCAAGGAGCATCTGAAGAACTTCTTTGAGGTGCAATGTTTTATAGGGCTGTTTGGATACTATGGATGTTTCATTCAGGACATTTCATGTTTAGAGAAACCACTAATAGGTCTGACCAAGAATGGTGTGAAGTTCTTTGTGTCATATTCTAGTGAGTCAACCTTTAAGGAGATGAAAAAGAGGTTGACTTCAGCACCGATACTAGTCTTTTTAGAGCTGGGAAAGAGCTATACCATTTACTGTGATGCATCATGTATCAAACTAGGAGCTGTGCTTATGCAGGGAGATGGAGTCATTGCGTATGGGTCTCGGAAGTTGAGGCCACATGAGAGGAATTACCTGGTCCATGATATCAAGTTGGCAACTGTTGTCCATGGCCTACACTGTCGGATACATTATCTTCTAGGAGTGCACTTTTTGGTTTTCACCGACCACAAGAGTATCAAGTACATCTTCACTCGGCGCGATATGAATTTGAGACAGTGAATGTGGGTTGATTACCTTCTGTATTTTGACTTTGAGCTTGCCTACATGCTGGGGAAAGGAAATGAAGTGGCTGATGCATTGAGTAGGAGGACTCAGACATAGATAGATCGAGAGGCCAGCTGTGAGTGGTCTCTTATGGCGCTGTTTTCTGTGATGCATTTAGAGGTGCATGATAGATAGGGGAAAAACTTTTTTCTTCTCTAGCTTTTACCTCTACACTTATCGATCGAGTACGAATGAGACATCTATTAGATTGTGAAGGCCCAGTCCAAAGGGAGAGTGTGTCAGGAGAGGACCCTATTCCTCGGTGGACAATAGGCGAAGATGATATCTTGCGATTCCAGGGACGCGTATGGGTGCCAAAATATATACACGAGGAGATGATCTGAGACATTTAATCCTTAGTTTGCGCAGTTCATCCTAGCATCACCAAGATGTACCGTGATCTATACTGTCAGTACTGGTGGCCAAGTATGAAGAGGGACGTTTCTGGTGTCGTCATGTGGTGTTCCACTTGTCAGCAGTTGAAGGTGAAGCATTAGCGAACAACATGGCTTTTACAACAGTTACCCATTACAGTGTGGAGGTGGAATGATGTCACGATGGAATTCATGACTGGTTTTATGAGGTTTCCTCGAGGGAATGATGCAGTTTGGGTTGTCATTGACTGACTCACAATGGTTTCTCACTTCTTACCTATCAAGGAGACCTTTAATGTTGATGAGATAGGGTGGTTGTACATCAGAAAGATTGTTCATCTGCATAGAGTTACACACTCCATTTTTTCAGAAAAGGATTCATGTTTTACTTCTTGGGTATGGAAGGGGCTTCAAAAGGCTTTGGGAACACAGGTACTTTTGAGTACAACTAACGATCCCCAGACAGATGGCCAGTCCGAGCGTATGATTCAGGTGTTAGAGGATATTCTCCAATCATGCATTCTGGATTTTGGAGGTTCTTGGTAGAAGAATATACCTGTTTTGGAGTTTTCCTACAATAATATTTTTCATTCAAATATTCATATTGCATCATATGAGTATTTTTAAGAAATGCCATGCCAATCACCTTTTAATTGGCTGGAGGCCGGAGGGTAAGCTTTACTGGGACCTCATCTTGTTCAGGAGACCACAGAGCAGATATTGTTGATTCGAAAGAGTATGACTATTGCACAGTCTCGTCAGAAGTCTTATGCTGATCAGCGGATACGACCTTTGGAGATCGAGGTCGAGGAACGTGTTTTTCTATGTGTCACAACGAGTTTTGGACACAGGAGGATTATGAGACATGGTATGATTTCACCAAGGTACGTCGGGTCGTTTAAGTTTTTGGAGAGAGTTGGGCTGGTTAACTATCAGTTGCAGTTACCTTAGAGGCACCGTGCTATTCCGGACATCGTCCACATTTCTCATCTCTGATGTTACTTTTCAGACAAATATCTGGCTTTTCATCCCGAGGAAGTCGAGTTGGAGGTGGACTCATCTTTCAAGGAGCATCCAATTCGGATTTTTGATCATAGTATGAAGGTTCTTCATGGCTGGTATGTTCCTCTGGTATGGGTTCTATGGTAGCAAGGGTGAGTACATGACGAGACATGTGATCAGGAGGCCGATGTATGATTGTATTGGCCGGAGTTGTTCAGTGTTTCTTGTTCTACGACGCAGTAGGGAAATTCGGGGACGAATTTCTTTAATTGGGTAAGTTATTAAGAACCGAGATCTTCTTTCTAGGTATGTTTTTCCATTTTCTATTGTTTTTGAGAATAGAGGAGTTACTGGAAATTTTTTAAGTCCACGCCTTGTACGTTATCAGTACATGTTGTGTACTTCATTGCCGCAGGAGGCTATGTGCTGGTCATGTAATGGCCACACACAAGGTCGTTTAGGGTGACGTGGTAGCTGCCTATATTAGAGTAAGGAAATGGAATGTACATGTCATTTACTTCAAAATTACAAGCTGTGTATTTTATTGCTTTCATTAAACTGAAGAGGGTCATGTATATTGGACATGGGGGTCTTCTTCTTCTGGTCAAACATCCCGGAGCACCCATACAACGCCATGACATCCCGGAGCCTCCGATCGTGCATTCGTTCTCAGAATTGACCACAGTGGACTGCGTTGGAATCATAGCAGTAATCTCTTACTTCTTCTAGAGCATCATTTTCCAATTTCTCCCCTGTTCAATGTTATTTTTTGTTGAATATTTTCTACGTTTTCATAAATATAAGATGTTCTATGGAGATTCAAGCTTCTAGGTTAAATTATATTTATCTATTAACCCCGAGGTAGGTGGTTTGATCCTTTATTTAGAAAGTATTTGAGTTTTATGTGAAAATCTTACCAATACCCTTGAACAGGGTATTGCGTGTTTACTATTTTTCCCCTGTTGTTTTCCATCATTACTTGTATTCCGGAGTAGAGGTTATTGTTTGTGAATAGGGTAATTAAATGTGCTTTGGATTTATTTCCCATGAATGTTTTTTCCTTCTTTTGACGTTTGGGATTAGTTTTCATGTTTTATTGTTGTTTCCTTTTCCACTCCTAGTATTATAGGATGGAGTGACTTTTTTTCTAATATGTTTTTATGTTGTAGAATTCCAACCAAGTATTTCATGAGGTTTACCTTGTCCTTTTATGTGATGCTATGCTTGTTGAATTTCACAAGGTCGTGAGAACCTAGTGTGTAGACTATAGGAAGAATTGACTATAAGGGCTTCTCTAGAGTGTCTTTATAATTATGATGCAAGACTACATGGTAAATTGAATTTGAGTGATTACCTAGAGTGTCTATAGTTCCTCGACGTGGGCCGCATGGTGGAATTTACATTGAGTGCTTCCCTAGATCGCCTTTAGTACGATACGAGACTATATGGGGAATAGACAGTGAGTGCGTTCTTAGAGAGTCTATACATTAGATTAAACAGAGGGGTGAGACTGTGTGTGTTTCTAGAGGGTTTCTTATATTTGATAGGTAGAACCAGAGGGGATAGGTTGTGGGTACTTACCAGAGGGTTACCTGTTGTGTTGTCTGTTTTCTTTTTGCATGTTGTGTTGTGTTTTTAATGCTTTAACTGTGGATTGTTTACTGCCTAGGGCTTCCTTGTTTACTACTTTCTGTACATTTACCTGCCATATACTCACTGACTATTAGGCATAGATCATTATGTGGTTGCCTATTGGTATTTAGTCTAACACCCTATTTGGGCCATTCTTTTGGGCCCAAATAAATTATATTGTTGCAGGTATACACAAGGGCATGCACCCTTAGACATCAGGTACATGATTGCTTTGGAGCTAGAGAGCATGGGACCGAGCCGAGGCTTGCGATGTTGAGCAGTTGCTCACCTATTTTCCTTTTGTACATTGGTTTAGTAATGTATTCATCATTGTGACATTTTTGGTTATTTTCCTAGACATATGTGTATCATGCATCATTTATATATATATTTATGGTCCAGTTGATTCTATATGATTCATTTTTTGTTTTCTAATATTGGATATTTACTGATTCTGCTATTGTGTGTTATTTACTTCTGCTATGTAATCTTCCAATGAGGGAATAGTTTCCCCACTATCACACCCAATGCCATCACTGCTAGTCAACAACCTCTATCATTCGAGGAAATGCACTTGACGCCATGTGACTAACCAGACATGGGGCGCCTCTAGGTGGAAATCGAAAACAGGATGTTAGAGTGGGATATTGATACCTTTTTTGCATGTGCGTTGGCATAACAGGAACCTCCAGGAGAGAATATGGAAGTGAAAGGCTCAGATTCATGCTCAGTACCCCAACATATTCCCATAGTTTGAGTTGGGGATTACAGGGATGCAATGTACTGAGGTGGGGAGAATGTAATGACCAGGAAAATCAATGTAATATTTTTTAATTATTTGGGAAATTTATGAGTCCATGAAAATTGATGGCGCGTGATTATGAGTCTCGGAGTTCCCAGAATGAATTTATGAACATTTTTTAGGTATGTTTAGTAAACGCATGAGTGTGTTTTTGTAAATTTTTAATCGGTTCTTGGAATTTAAATTTGAGGGAACTGTTGAACTAACAACACCGATATTCACTTAATGGGACTTTCACCTCGACCGTAGTAGGACGAGGTTTAATGTTAGATTTCATGTTTTATGTTGAAAAAAAAATATAATAAAGAACAACTATGATTTTATTTTTATAACCTACTAATTGAAGGTTCAGTGGTGGGGACCACCCGAGCTTAAAAACTCCCTTTTTGAAATTAATGGTGGGGACAACCCGACACCCTAAAACTCCCGCTTTAATGAGGGAGGTGACTCTAGGTTTTCAATTAATTTATTTTGCCACCCTAATTTAATTAATATAAAATATTAATTAAATTAAACTCTAAGATTTAAACTTGGCACCACACCTCTCACTGGATAAATTTTTTGGAAATGGTGATGTATGCTTTGGGGGAACATTCTCCAATGAAGAACTTGCTCTAATGAAGAATGAGGAACCGACCCCGAGCCCATATCGGAAGTGCCTTGCGGAAGCAATGAATGCTGATGTTCTTCAACGACTTCGTATTCTTCCCCGCACCTCCTCCTTTAGAACCATCAAAGAAGTGGTGTGTTTTTTATTAATCTTCTTTATTTTCATTTATGATGAATCTCTCCCCATGAGCCACTTTCTACCACTCTAACGTTGAAGATGTGCAGGAAAAAAACATGGCCCAACCACTTCAAAACCTTTGTGGGTTTTGATGAATTCTTCGTGATGGAGGAAGACGACAACCAATGCCGAAAACTAGCACCAATGGGACTCGGGAGCGGCAGCCGGCCCTCTGATCAGACGCGAAGATAGCGGTGGTGCAACTGTGCCGCCGAAGAATGGTCATGGCTTGTCAGCCACGTCAGATCGGGGGTAGTGGCTGGTGCATGGCTGGCCGCATGACGGTGGTGGCGGTGTGCGTCCTCCCTACCCGGTGTGCAGGGGCTATGGCATGACACCACGACTGCGAGGGAGGGCGGTCGACTCTCTGATGGCTGCCGGTGGTGGTACGACGTGCAACTGTGCCACGCAGGTGGGCTGGCCGTTCGACTGGCCGAGGAGCCGAGTGAGACCCCATGTCCCACGTGCCAGCTGCTGGCCCCACGTGGTGTCGTTTGGTTGGCTACCCAACCTGAATGGCTGGGTCATTCGTGGAACGCAGGGGTCACCTCCTGCTTGGGTGGCGGATAGGGCGGACCCCACTACGGGGCCACCCAATCCACATACTAGTCGTGGACAGGCTGTAGACCAGCTACGGGCCATTTGTGGGATGTACAGCACGGGCCGTACCATGGGCCGCCCAATGGACATGGTTGTGCTTACGGGCTGCGTCGGACATGACGGGCCAGGACACTCTAGATCCTGTGGTCCGGGTCAGACCGGACCCGGGCCAACTTTGACCCTTTTCGACTCTTTAGGCCATAACATGAGCTACATGCATCTGTTTGACAAATTGTTTGTTTCATTGAGATCCTTGGATTGAGACGATCAATTTACTATACCCCACCTAAGTTTTGGATAACTATGGGGTATGTAAAGGTTGGATCGAACACTAATCCAACCGGGCCCTCAAGAATAAAAGGCCAATAACAAATGGGCCAGTAATCTAATTGATGCACCATCTGATGAGTTGAGACCCATATTATATGGAGGTCCTTTGGGATAGTTTTTTTTGGGAATTTCATGGTAGTTGGAGTATCGACCTGTGGCTTGAGGAGCGGATTCTCACAGAATCAAGCGAGCTTAGAGAGGGAACCCTGTAACTGGCTATAACAAGAGAAAGGATCATATGTGGGTTTGTGATTTGGGATCCTATGTGTGTATGTTCTTTAGGATCCTACATGGGTATGTTCTTTGGGGTATTATGTAGGTATATGCTTTGGGATCCTACATGGGTGTATGTTCGAGAGTCCCATATGGATCCGCTCTAGGAAATCTACATGGGACTACTCTAGGTTCCTACATGGGTTTGTTGTATTAGGATCCTATGTGGGATTGATGATTTAGGATCCTACGTGGGTCTGCCTCTTACAAGATTAAGATGATTCAGTAGTTACATTAATCATCTTTACTACCGTACCTATGTTATACCTGGTGTGAGCTGAGTTATTACCTTCGTTGTAATACCTTTTTCATATTCTTCTATGTGGCATACCTTTGTGTTACTTACCTTCTTGGTGATACCTTTGTGGTATTCTTCTGTGTGGAATAACATTGTCATACTTACCTTCCTGGTGATACCTTCGTGGTATTCTTCAATGTGGCGTTACCTTTGTGGTACTTACCCTTGTGGTGTTATCTTCGTGGTATTCCTTCATACGAGGAACATTTGTATGTTGGCTAAGAGTTGGGCATTGTGTTTCCTCGTGAATTAGAGGGGTATAATTGATAGCATAGGGTATATGTATGGGTATATACCTATGTAGGTTTGTCAGAATGTTTCATGCTCTGTGGTTTATCCTTTGTGGTTTTGTGAGACCTTCAAGGGTCTCCAGGTCCCTAATGAGTATCGTTATACTCACCCCTGCACTGGCTACGCTATCAACATGTTGTGTTTGGTATAGACGATGGACAACGCTAGCTGAGGATGATAGTAGTAGGACTAGAGGTAGCTCGGAGGTGGATATTTGACTGGGTGTACTGCAGAGACGACTGTTCGAGAGCTGTGCCTACCCATGAGGTAGGGTCCTTGGCTTGAGTTCACATGAGTTGTTTCAGTTTACTTGTACTTTTCAGTTTTCTTGTACTTTTTAGTTGGGCTTCTATTCTATCCCTTGTTTTCATACTATGCACACTCTTTTTACTATATAGTTTACTTTTGTTCGTATCTTGTTGTGTGCGTGGTTGTGTGTGTTTACAGGTTAAAATGGAAATGCCTTCCCTGCTTTTATGAAATATGCCTTTCGGTGCTAGTCGCCAGCCCATGGCCTATGGAAGGCGGGCTTGGGGTAGTCACAACATGGGCCCCGGGGGATGGGTCCTGACAATGCATATTTATGCTATATCATATTAATGATTTTTTCATTAACGATGTTCCCAATAATGATTACAATCTTAATGAAATATACCTAATTCCCACGTACACAAGAAATATCGATCATTTGGGTTTTCAGTGTAATATTATTCAATTAAATGAAGTATTAATGGGTAATAAATTGAAGTCTTTTTATTATCCTAGTATATCTAATACATTGGGTAGACTAGATATTGTTGAGGAATCCTGTTATAGCTTATCATGGGGTAATCTAAATAAATCCATTGAATCCCACTAGAACATATCATGGGTGGCCTAGATTGAATTGGGAAAGCCTAATCTAGATTATCATTGGGAGGCCTTGATAACATTGAGTCAGCCCATATTTTCTTAGTTGGATTCCTACCATATGGTAATTCTAATAAAAGGGGGTTTTAAGGATATTTTAATGGGGTTTTAAAGGGTTTTATATAGATAAATCACTATGTCACATAAAATATATTTAATATATGTTTTTGGTTTTCATGGAATCATTTTAGAAAAAAATTATTTTATTGTGAAAATGATTTATTTCATAATATCAAATAAAATTTAATTTAACAAGAAATATTATATGTGTTTTCATGGGTTTACTGAACTTATTGTTTCATTTATTTTATAAAAATTAATGAGATTGTGTGCTCATATAAATTTTATTAAATGTATTTCATAAGTTATAAATGGTAAAAGAGAAAATGATGGTATCAAGGGGATAATTTCGATGATTCTTCACAAAAAGATATCATATTTTTTATTTTAAAGAGGTTTATGTTATGTATGAAATTTATACTATGTCTATTTTTCTACGTGTAATGTATGAGATTACTTCATAAGAGTTTTAACCAATTCTAGAAAACACTAAACATAAAATGTCTTCAATTTTGAATTTTATTTAAAAAACTATATAAAATATATTGTTTATGGATAAGTCCTTTATGTGGGTTTCAATGGAATGGTTTAAACATTTTTATGGGTAATAAATTTTGGTTATTTATTGATTAACGTTCTATATATATTGTTTTAGTTAAATAATTATTATATAATTATTTTTATCAATGAAATTTAGTTTCAAATGGAAGGAGGATGATCTAAAAAACATTCCTTTCTCATCCTGATGACTTGCATTAAATAATTATTCAAATGTCTTATCCATTTAATTCTGAAAGATATTTAAAAATAAAACTCTCTTGTAAAAAGTTGAATAAAATTTCAAACAAATACTATATACCTAGATACCACCAAGGATCATTGGTTTATTTTTATCAAATACTATTTTTTCAATGTTCTGAAATTTATAAAGAATATAAATATTACCATGATGTTTTCAAATATTTTAACTTATAACCATACTGTGAGGAATATTATGTTTTTAATACATCAACTGAATAAGGATACCCTTTCACAACTTATTTATATATTTCGTATTTATAGTCTTTGATCACATATGATATTTTAAAAGTACACATGATTGAATGCTTAAAAAAATATGTCTAAATTTTTTATAATAATAATGATTTCTCACATTTTTTGAAATTATATGTCAAAACAAATTATTTTTCAAAAATATTTATATTCATACACCTATATAACCCATGTTTTACATTTTCTATTTATAAAATTCGAGAATGAGGCATAGAAAAAGGTGAAAATAATTATTACAATGCACTAATCTTCTATATTTGTGAAAAAATGTCAATGAAGTGAGGTGGACATCATGATAAATGAATGAATTTATCTCTTCATGGAATAGTTTTACTAAATAAATGCGATATTAAATTTAAAATTTAAAAAAATATAATACCACAAGAATTTTTAATATTTGGTAATTATTTTTTTGGATGAAAAATTAGAGATATAACATAACATTTGAGGTTAAAACATTGTAAGGTTATTTTTATGTATGAACATCATATTCCGTGGAATGTTATGAGGGTGAAATTGTTATTATAAAATTTATATATTTAAATTATGTATTTTTCATTATTTTATATTCCATGTATTAATATAATTTATCAAATATATGAAAAGTCCATTTATTTTTGTTATATGTTTATTCTTCTTACTAATAAATCGATGACCTTTTAACTCATCAATGATTTATGATTTTTAGATGGGTATATTTTTAATGGAAATGTTCTCAATCACACACCATCGTAACATTATAGTTATTTTCTCTTCCATGTCTATGTTTTCCAACATGGAACCCTATTATGTGTTATTTTATATATACTTTATACTTTTATTTTCTTTTATTTAATGTGGATGTTTTATTGACCCTTATTCTGATTTGGGATTTCAATAAAGCGAAATTCCAAGGTAAAATCATATAAACCAAGACTAAGATGAAATTAAAAGGAAAAAACATATTAAATGGGAGGACCAATGTTACATCACTTGTTTTTAAAATGAAACACTCTGTTCAATTGTATAAATTAAAGGCCACAACGAGCTTAAACAAAAAATATATTTGTTTAAAAAATTTAATAGGTATAACCTATCCATTAAAATTATGAGTATGAATACTAGTAACTATATTATGAAAATTTAGTATACTAATTTATATATAAATATTCAATTGGTGACCAATTATTTATAATTGAAAATAAAACAATTTCTGAAATAAAAGATATTGTTAAAAAATTATTTAAATGTGAAAAACATTATTTTATACCAATTAATAATCAAAACACACTTTTTGGATTAAATTAATGAAATATATATGTATATAATATACAATATAATTTTAAACAACAATTTTATGTGTTTTATAAGAATTATATATGGAAAAATCTGAATTTAAGCTTTAACGATGTATTATTATAAAAGATATTTTTTACACCTTTTTATGGATAACATGTTTTTAAATATATTTTTGATAATATTATAAATTATATTTGAAAACAAAACTTCTTATTTGAAATCAGAATATGAAAATTTCATTTTTTTAATGTTATGGTGTTTTTTTGATATGTTCAACATTTTGATGAGTAAAGAAAATATTGTATATTAATTAAAAAAATTATTCACAATGATTTAAATTGTTAAATTATAAATTATATTGTTTTTAAAGAATATTTATATCTATTTTATATAATTTAATAAAATTTAGTTCACTCGAACAAAATTCATATTGAATTTTTATATAAAAACAATTGAATATTCTGAATATTTTCACGTTAAAACACATTTGTCTCGTCCATTAATGGGATTAACTATAAATTAATTTTCCCATTTTTTTAATTCAATGATGGAAAATGGATTCCATATTTTTATTCAAAAGTTCCAAAATTTTTAAATGGGTCCCTTTTATTTTATAGATAATATGAATAGTAAACATATTAATTTTTATTACCATGGTTAAGGATTAATAAGAAAATTAATTGTAAAAATAATATTAAAATTAATTGAAAATTATATTGATGATTAACATAATTTTATTAGATGAGCTTGTTTTGAAAAAAAATAATACTTCTACTAATTTTATTACCTCTTAATCCACAAGATTGACATTAGGCCTTATATAGTATATCATTTTAGATAAAAGATAAAGATTCGATATTTATAATTTAATAAGAATAATATATTTAATATAGGACAATATAGAAGATATCATCAACTTTTAATTTTCATTTGATAAATACATTTACTAACTTCATCATGGGAATTTATATTTTATTTTTAGGGAAGAAATAATTACCTTAGATGATTGCATATTGATGAAGAAATAATTTTTTTATTAATTGAAATAGAAAAAATGATTTTAAAAATATCAAAATAAATACAATTTGAAATAATTAATCATGTATACGAAATTTCTAAATTACATGGTCATTTTAGTGATGTTTTATAAGAATTTGTTTGAATTAGTATTGTTTTTTTATATTTTTAAAAGTCATGTAATGAAATTTGTAAAAATTTACATTGATGATATTTTAAAATAAATAATTATTTAATATATAATATAAACTCAATAAAAAATAAAACTCATCAAAATTAATATTATAATGTTTATAAATTAATCAATAATTTATTTTTGGTTATCTTATCATTTCATTGTAACTATATTAACCAATAAAGTGTACAAACACATGTCATCGTATTTTGAGTTAAAAGGGTTAAATAAGGTATAAAACTAAAATATAATGATTAAATAATAATCAAAACAAGTATAATATTAATTGGATGAAGTAATTTCAAACCATAATAAATATATCTTTTCAGGTATTTACATTTGATCAATTTTTAGTATAAATTTAAATTTTATTAATTTATTATTTTTGGAAATTACAATAGGGCCCCACCCATCCCTTATAAATTTGTACCAATTTTTCTATATTCCTCATAGTAAAAACATATTTTTTATGGAAATGATCTGAGAAAATAACATACTATAATCCCTCCCTGCATTTTATAGCTTTTATTTTAGGGAGATTACAATCCTTTGTGGCCTCAATGTGTTATGAAAAGATATGGCATGTTGAAGAGGTTTTTGTTTAATCAAGTATTTATATATTATTTCTACATCAAAAACAATAAATTCATCACACACCATGATGAAATAATAATGAAAATATTCTAAATATAATGACATTTTATTATTTTTATATCATCACTTATATCCATTTTCAATTACATTATATGGGAAATGAAATAACCGTTAATGTGTACAGTGGACTACCACCCCGTGAGTTGATGTAATATGTTTTCCATAACCATTTCTGAATAAAAGTAAAAATTATGGAATTAAGGATTAAATTTATTAGTAATGACATATTTATAATTAAAAATATAAATACCATTTATTTTCTCACCATTCCATTCATAGATAAATGATAACGTATGTTGTGCGTACATGTTAAGTATCACCTACAAAAAGTGATGTGTTTTATTTTTCATAACCATTTTACATGGATAATATATATTTGTATATTTTAAGAAATAATAGTATATATTTTGTATTATAATAATTTTTAATGATAAAAATATATTATCATTTGATCAATAATGATCATTGAAAAATGGAAACATTACTCAACTGTGTGCACGACATACTGTATACATGATTGTAATGTAATTCATTTTACTTATCAATATTTAATTAATGTATTAAAATAAATAATTTTTGTATAATTTCTATTATTATTTCATTAATATTATTCTGGGGAAGATGAAAAAATTTCCACTTTTGACCATAGACATCGTACCATGGTCAATCTGGACTCCTGTACCGAATATCATCAAAACGTCTGACATGGACATGAATAATTATGAAATTGTTATAATATGGTAATAAATGATATAAAAGGACTTATAAAACTGGAAAAGGTTAAAAATAAATTAAATAATTTTTTAACATTACAATTATAGAATATATACATTCTTTGTGACGATTCCAACTCAAGGTAAGGGACTTCATCTCAACTTCCTTTTATTGAGCCATATTTTTATCTTATACACTCATAATATTTAATATGGTGTAAATAAATACCCCATTAAAATATCATATCAATAATTTATTAATTATGATTTTAATTTTTGAATGTAATTAAGTCATAGAGTTTATGATTTAAATGATCAATGTGGTATTGTACACATAGAATGTTTAATGATTTAATTTGAAAATATTTATCTCCATGTCAATATTCCTGATATTATTTTAAATATTTATTAATATGGATAGAAAATTAATTTAAAGGATATATTATCCAAATTTTTAATTTTATTCAATGGTTTTTAAAAGGAATATTTTTGTTTTTTTATATAGAATGTTTTGAAAAATGATAAAAGAAATGTTTTATTCTAAACATACATAGAAACAATTACTTTTCATCCTACATCACTATTATTTAATTTCTATCTTACTTTGACAGAATAAATAATTCATCAAATGAAGAACATTATTCAATTATTATTTTGATTATTGTTATTGAAAATTTAATTTTAATATAAATGTTTATTGTTATATAAAATTGGTTTTAATGTGGGATAAAATAGAATTTCAAAGGATTTTATAGTGTAAGTATTTAAATAAGGATCTTTATTGTGAGAATTGAGGGAAATTATGATGCTTATATCTTTTATAAATGTATTTTACCATATAAAATATTGTATTCCCATTATAACATAACATGGGGTGGCCTATATTGTGTACGGGATGCCCGTTATGGCTTAAATTGTTATGGACTATATAGTGCTAGGTATTTCCATTGCATATTAACATGGGGTGGTACAGAAACAATTGCATAATATGGTAATAGGGTAATTATATTTATTCTATATGGTTATACAATATAAATGGGGTTTATATGGTTTTGATAAGGTTTTATGTATATCATTCTTTAATTCACCTAAAAGAGTTCTAATTTTTTTCATCTACGGGTTTTAATGATTTTCATTGAGTATAAACTGTGTGTTTTTTCTTGTGATTTTTTTTTCATATTCTCAGTGAACATTAGAGATAATGTTAAATTTTATATGTGTTTTAACATTATTTATATTGTAATAATTTCCTTTATTTTTATTTCTCTTGCTATAATTTTGTGCTAATCCCATGTTTTTAAAATTCATTGAATGTTTTTAAGGGGGATTAGAGACAAGGATAAAATTAATGGGATAAGTGTGATTCTTCGTCATAAATAGATGTCAGGTTTTATTTTAAAGTGTCTAATGTTATGATCAAAAATGATACCATGTATTGTTATCCTCTTGTATTATATGGGTATACTTATTAACAGTTTTTACTAATTCTTTAAAACACTAAAATAAAAATATAATCGATAGAGACATCTTGTAAACAAACAAGAGGATATGTAAATTTTATGGTCCTATATATAAAACACATGGGACAAATCTTGTACCTGAGATAGTTTTAGTGGTAGTTCTAGTTAATAGATTAAAAATATGATGCGATCTATTATTTCTATGGGGCTAATGTACGTTTTATTGGGATTTCCCTTGTACCTTAAAGTTGTCACTTGCTTCCATGGGGATGTAAGAAGGAACACCTAATCTTTGAACTATAGATCAATATCAAATTATTGATTTATAACTTATATTTTTTATCCGCATTGTGATGATTTGAGAAGACATTTATGTGTTTGAACTTACAATGTAATATGATGAAAAATATGAGGCCCCACTAGCTTCCTCTCTCAAAATGCATCTGTGATTGTCAGAGTTTAAAACTTATTCCCACATAAAGACTTATAATATTTCATTGATATTTTAGGATAGAAATTGTATTGTATGTGAACTCCGTTGTGGTACGTTATTTATCCCTATAACCTTGGAGATATATTGATTATTATCTATGAATATCGTATATATTTTGAGTAGTTCACTCTGATTAACCATTCATATGACGATGATAAGAAATACTAAAAGTGATGAATGTATCTAGTTCATTCTAAATACTTCTCCAGAACCCCATTGAAACCTTAGATATCTATCATATACAATATATACTTTCAGTCCATGCAGTATTAAAAAATAAATTATATATATCTTATGGAGTTTATAAATATAAAAATAATAGATTAGTGTTATTAATTGTGTTGACATCTAGTGTGATCTAATACTACAAAAATAGTGGCATATAGATTGTGTGTTATGTGGAGGCCGATGATTAATCTCATGTTTATTTTTTCCAATTTATAGAATGATTTGACATATGGTTAAATAATAACCCCATACTTTCATCATCCATTATTGAGCTCTTATATAATGAATCACGATAGAAACACTACAATACCATCCTTATTGTTATCCAACCAATTTTTTTACATTAGATCTATGTATTATATAGTTCCCTAAAGATAAATAGAGAAGAGTTAGAAATTTGTTTCATCATGAAGTTCTCTTGTCAGTTCTAGTTTTTATAGGACACATATATGGGTTATAAACCTTATAAATCTACCCCTTTCAATTTTGATCTTCACAATATTATATACCTTATTCTGTTTCACCTCACCATCTTTATGGGACATTATAATCCTATAAATAGAATATTTTTTTGTAGTTATTTTAGAATTATAGGATGTTAATAATTTTATTATTCTAATTTCAATTTTATTCATGTCTAAGTAGATTAGAACCCTCAAAATAATGATCATCGATATGGTTCCATGATTCATTCTACTAAAAAAATCTACCACATTATTTCTATTCATTGCTGTTAATGGATATAAAAATTATCATCCTTGTTAATATATAACCTCCTTAAAAGTACATATTGAGTTTTTTTCATATGAGTATATGCATGAGAATTTTTAGATTTGTGTATATGTCACACCTATCTATATAGTGATTACGTTGAAAAATCCTTAACAAACAGATCACTGCAATCAATTCCAAATCATGAGTCCGGAAGGTCTACTAATTTATTATTAATTAGTAAAATTAATAGGCTATCAATTATTCATATTTCATGAGTATACATACCAAAACCATTTTGGATAAATAACATTAGATCACTAATAAATCCCCAATAGGTATAATTCCTTTACAAATGACGTGATCAGACATTTCCATTCACTCTTTATATATCTCAATGAATTCATCAGTCAAAATAAAACATACCCAATTACTTGTTTTCACAGTTAGTGGCCTTTCTATTAGTGAGATGTTTCTAAAAGATGTATTATAATACACATCTAATCCATGTAAATTTTTTCTTCCAACATTTATATTATTCAAGTCCACACTTCTATTTAATCCATTTTTAATGGATTTCATAGATATCTTATTTGTTTTGAAAAAAATTCCAATGATTTTTACTGCATCCTTCCAAATATTTTTAATATAATTATCATATAACCAATCATTCCTCATTGATTTTAGAAAAGAATTCAATTTTTCATGATGTTATTACTTTGTTTTATGTTATATAATAATATCATCAATATAGTATATAAAAAAGTATTAAATGTAAAAAAATAAAGACACTATTTATCTGGTCTATGATTATAGATTTGGAATTAATGATTATATGTGAATTCACTATGGAAATATAATTTTTATACGATTTATGAAAATAATCATTGATAATATAATCCATATTCACCATTAAATGATCATTTACTAACCAAAGATCGTTCTTAGTAATGTATTGAGATCTGCATAGCTGATCAATCAAGTATGAAATACATGGAAGTGGATATAAATTATTTATCATGGTAATTATAACCTCATTATATTCAATTGAAAAACAAATTGAACTACCCTTATTCATAATTAAATGTTATAATTCACCCGATAGTGAATCACTTTTTAGAAAATACACATTTTCTAGATTCTACTGGAGATTCTTATTCATATTTTAATGTTTAATGGAGTACATTATATATATATATATTATTTTATAATGGTACGTATATGGTTATATGTTTTCTTAATGAACTCATCCTATTGACTAAGAAAAATATAAGGCAGTTCATTGGGAAGAATATTATTGAATTTCCCTATAATTTTCATGTCATCAAAGATGATGTTTAACTTAGTTCATCATTTTTTATAGAGACACAACATCATAAAAAATTAATGTAAATGCATGAGATAATGATACTAGTAAAGACTCAACATCCTCCAATAACTTGTATAGAATTGGAGAGAAATTTTTTATATGAAGTGCGATTTCATTCTCTTGTGATTTTATCACTTTATTATTAAATCATAACCATAGTCAGAATTGAATTGAATTCCACAAAGGATATTATCATATATTTTTAGGCCATAGTGGTTGTTGTAATTGTTTATCAATAAAAAAACATTTATTTTTGTATTGATTCAAATAGTTTCCATATTCCTAGAATTTAGAAAATTGGGTGGAATCTTGAGGTTTGACAAGATCCTTACTTTCATCGATCACATTGGTGGGACTCTCCAATTTGAAATATTTAGTCTTGTTACCTTACTCACCATAACTAAATAATTTCATTCTCTCCATATGAAAATATTTTGGATTCTTCTTCCCACACTTTTTCTAGATGACGTTTGGAATTTCGGTCTCCCATGATATTTTCTCCATTATGCTGAAAGAATTAAAATTCGTCCTCTTGTCCCTAAATCCTGACCTATGGAACCCTTGATATCTGGTAATATTATTTTTATCATTGATGTCACACTGAAAAAATCCACCTAGAAATTAAATCCTTGTATCTCTAACAATTATTATAGATTCATATTTCTCCCAACATATAATTACTCAAATTTAATTTCACATGAGTTCAAAAGGTAATATGTATACTAGGAATGTATTATGTGGTTCACGTAATATTCCCAAATATAATCATGATCAATTTTCATATGAATAAAAAAATACATCTCAATTATATGTTTGAGGGGACAAGGAAAATATTTATAGAGAAATTTCTATTGAATAATTTACACTATATTTATTAGATCACTTCATTAGGATGCATAATTTTTTCAATGTCTCATACTGATAATCTTCCTCTTCTAGATGATGAATAAATATACTGACCCTAAAAATTTCAAATAATTGATTGATGGATAATATATTTTATGTGTATTTGATTCATTATTTCACGATTAAGGGTATGTATGATACAAATAAAGTCAAAGGACATTATCTTATAATGGTATCTATTACAACATTCCCTTTCTTCGGGGATGTGCGGTGTTCCCCATTATTCATGTTTATGATCGTAACATTAGTTAATAGAGAAATTATCAGCAGAATGTTCCTAAATCCTACACCCACTGTGTTTTGGAAACCCATTTTCAGAGTAATCACATTTCCCTCACTTAATATGTTTACTCTAATTCACATATTTGAATCCATTTATTAATATAAAAACAAAATTAGGGATGAATATTTTTAAACTATTAAATAAATATAAGTGATAGAATAAACATTAATGAGATAACTAAAAAATTAAAATTATTCCATAACCATGTAATTTTTCAAAGTAAATATATGTAATCCATGATCTATTTACTAAAATAAAATATTATGAGAATTTTTGTTTCCTTCCAAATCTTTCATATAGAGTATAGTAGATTAAAAAATTATATCATTCAGAGTTTCGAACCATGATTATAATGAGGTTGAGTTTTTTTGTATAAGGTGATGATTGATTAATGATCAATACAACATTTTCAGGGTTATTAACCCTAGGTATAACTGTTTCAAAGCCACATCCTCTAATAGTGTCCAAAAAAGGATTTATTTTGTTTTAAATCCACTTACATTATACATTATGAAAATTCATCAATATTTTCCTATGATAGATCTTATCCAAATTTCACATGGGTTATCCAATAGTTTCCCCCAAAAACAACTTTACATTTTTCTAAATCCAACTATGATAACCAATATTTTAATACACCATAATTCAGGATTTATTAGTTAAATAAATTCATATTATAATCCAAAATGATAATTAGATCTATAGTATTTTGGTAAAAAAAATACAGAACATAAAACCATTAAACATGTATACAAGTAATTTATTTACAAAAATCAGATCATTCCAATTCCTTCCACCAATCATCTAAAATTTCACAGGATATTATTGTGTCATACATAAGATAGTTTTGAGTTATAATTCCAAGTAATTGAATAATAAAATAATAAAATTATGAATAAAATAAATTATTTTTAGTAGGAATCATAGAGATTCATAATATAATTCATAATCATATAAAATAACATTTATTAATGATAAAAGATGAAAAAATCAAGGTATCATTAATATAATAAAATAATATAATACATTAAATCATAAAAATAGGTCTTGTAAAACGACCCATCGGTAACAAACATTTTTATATAAATTTTTTATGAATATTCATTTCATTACATATTCTGATGCATGTGGAATGAAATAGATTAGTGTTTTTTAAATGATAGAATACAATATTATAATTTTGTAAAATAACATCAATGTTTCCCACAAGGATCTTCCCATTTAATAGCCCTGATAAAAACCATTTTTCTTAACATGGGAAAGGGAAACATGATAGGGGTGAGATCATAATCTTAGTAAGGGTAAATAAAGAAGATACATAAGAATAACATGAAAATATGGGTATGATAACATGATCATATCAGTTTCAAAACATACATTTAATATCAAATATCATAATCACGATTAAAGGATTGACTATTTGCAATTTATAATATATTATTCATAATTAATTCAAATGTCATTATCTATGAGAGAATAAGATATGGAATATATAGAATATTTATAAGATTAAAAATATTATTCGTTGTATTCCCACCATGATGGTAATAACATGTAAGGCCTGGGCTAACCACCCATGTACTTACTCTTGGATTGCACTAACCACACATGTAACCACTTTTCCATGAATAGGATAAACACATGTATACCATTATCCTATGTCATAGTCTAGAAACTCATGTACCCTCATCTTTGGTCTTGGGATAATGTTCTATGTATCCTAATATTTTGGGTTGATATAATAACCCATCTACCATATATTCTCACGGAATATTTTTTATTACCTTATGAAATGGCATGAGTAATATATCCCACACATCATATAAAGAAATAATAGACATGTGATCCAACAGGTCATGAAAATTCATCATCGAATTACACATGAAATGAATTGGGTATCTTATATATTTTATTGTATCATAACATGATAAAAATAGACAAGTTTGATAATCATTATTGATATAATATCCCATTAAAATAAGGTGTGGTAATAAGACTTTTATTATGTTATAACCTATGTATGATAAATAAGATAAATAATGATAGGACCAATAGGGGCATATATACCCTAAGAGGGGGGGTGAATCAGGGTATGAATATTCTTTTTCAATGTTCATCCTACCCCACTGGATCTTGAGCTCATTATTACAAGGGTCAATTTTTTTTCACTTGTGTGTTTATTATGATCACTTATTTTCTTATTTATCTGATAATGTATTTTTAAATGAAATGCAGGGAAGTAAGCAGGCACACACGTAGATTTTTACTTGGTTCACCCTCACCGGGCTATGTCCAAGGAGTATATGCCGACAAGTTTCTGGTCGTACCAAATTCCACTATTCTTCACTAGATGTGGATTATATGGATCAGGTACAGTCACTCTATCCCATGCTCACTTCCTTTACAAGGTTTAGGGCCAGCTCACTGCTTTCCCAAGGGTCACTCCCTATTTCTCTCTCTCTGGATCACTACTGGTGGAGAGGATCACCTTCTTTCTCTTCCTTCACTCAATGCTTTTGAAATTATCCTCTCAAAGTTTATAGACCTATAGGTCTATTCATTTTCATGAAGGAATTCATGTTTCTCTGTATGTAGATGCTCTGTTGAAGTCCAACTTTCACCCGTATATAATACCTCTTTGCACCGAAGGTATTAGGAAAACATCCATCTTCCATGCAGCCCTAAAACAATGCTGGAGATCAACCTTACTTGGCGCAAAAGTCAAATTGGGCGTGCAAGTATCGGCATGCAATCACAACTGTTATGCAAGTCTACGTCAAACACTTGCGCGACACAAGCTTCTTCAACTCCAAACTTGCACGACTCCCTTCCCTTTACGCGCAAACCAATATTGGCATGCAACTAACAACAACCGCACTTCTTCAAATATGGTGCGCAAGTCCCACATGCATGACACACCACCACTTTCACGACTTCCACACCTACGCGACAGGAGCTCTGATTTCTCACTATGTTGAAATCCGTTTAGAAATGAGGAGGTTTGGTCCAGTATTTATAGGTTATTTGACCACCATGCGCGATGGCACTCAAGTCAACCCTCGGCGCGCAAGTCTCAGCGCGCAGGTCTCTTCCCCTACTAGTCACTTGCGCGACCCACTTCCAAACATGCGCAAAATTCTTTCATTTTCCATATTTTGATGTTCTGATCTTGAAAAACAACAGGCAGGCAATTTTCCTATCCTCCTAGGCTCCGGCGCGGAAGTCCTTTCTCTTAGCACGCAAGTCACCTGCTTGACCAACACAACAATTGCGTGATCCGTATCCATTTAGCATATTTTGATGATCTGATCTTGAAAAAAATATGCCACGAATGTTTTTAGGCCATCATGTACACGGCGCGCAAGTCCCCTTTCCAAAAACAACTCTTATTCATTTGTCGATTTTCAGGCCAAAAAAATTGGCAAAAACTGGAAAACATCGCCACCTTGTATCTGTTCTTTTTTTAATGCCTCCAAATCATCCATTATATTGTCGATGTTATTGAATCAATCATTGATTGGTAACCATGGATCTTGAACTCGGTATTCCACCATGAAATCTCCTTTGTGAAAAAATTTGTATGTCGTGGTTTGCATTTTCAACAATCACAACTTAGATGCTCACCTTGTCAACAAACACAATCACCTCAAAAATAATTCAATGATGCTTTGTTGGATTTTTTCCCAACAATATCCCCATTTGGGATTGTTGAAAAATCATCCATAAAAAGTCACATTTTTTATTCTTCAACCACCATTCTCCCTTTTGCAATTATAAATGTGATCAAGGATTTACTCAATACATACTTTGGGCTCACATGAGCAATGCTCGGTGTGAGAACAAGAGAAAATGAAAAGTTCATCAATGAATCACTTCATTTCTGACATCCACTATTGACACCAAACAGATACCAATTTTTGGAAATCATCATACCACATTCCAAAATCTCTATTTTTCTTTTATCACGATCCTCAGCTATCGTGATATATATTATATGATTGATCACTTCTAGCATCGTCATATTTAAAATTCCCCCCTTTCTGCTCACAGCTTCAACCCTTGTTAGCTTCAAAACATCTTTATCCCTATGTCCTGTGTTTTCTTAGTTAATCTCTAGCTAAGCGCGTTCAACTAGCTTCAACTCCCTCTATCTGGCTGCTCCACCTATCATATTCTCCACATATATGTCATTATTTCTTAAATCTCTATACTGTCTCCCCCTTGATCAATCACTATTTTCCTCCCATTTGTCAACGAACCCAAAGGTCACTCATTTGCTTCTATAACAAAGTAGAGAACACATATTAGCACATTAGAAAAAAACAGATCATAACTTGGGGAGAGTGGGGGTTCTAAATACACAATATTTCATGTGAGGGGAGTCGACTGAACTCCCAGAGTCAGTCAATTCCTCTCAAAATCTTCTTTGGGTATGGCCTTTGTCAGAATGTCTGCAACCTATAGCTTTGTAGGCACATACTCCAAATTCACAATTTCCAGCTCAACCTTCTCCTTGGTAAAATGATACTTTATCTCAATGTTATTTTTCCTTGAGTGATGGACGCGATTGTTTCTGAGATTTATAGCACTTGAGTTATCACACTGGATTCCGATCAGAGAATTCACTTCAACTCCCATATATTCAAGCTGCTGCTTCATCCACAATAACTGTGTCCATGCTTGAGTGACCGCAATATACTCAGCTTCCATGGAGCTCAATGAAATGAAATATTTCTTCATTTTATGACATTAAAATACTCAATCCACCAAAAAATAATGCAACTCCTGACGTTGATTTTCTGTCATCTGCTGATCCATCCCAGTATGCATGAGTATATCCTAATAACGTTCTCTGAGATTTGTCAGCATATTTCAAGGAGAAATCCACTGTGCCCACCAAAGTATTATTTTCACTACCATCATGTGGATTTCCTTGGGATTACTCTGATATCTCGCTTCTTGGCATGTGGAGAAAACAATTTCAAGCCTTGTCGCGGTCAAGTACAACAAACATCCAATAATTTTCCTATATTATGTGATATTAACTGTTGTGTCATCCTCATATTTTGATAATTTCTTCCGGGTGGCACCTGGAGTTTTCATATCCTTGTAATTATCCATGAAAAACCTTCTTAAAACCTCCTTGGTGTATTTGGATTCAGAAATTAATGTTCAATTCCTTCGTTGTGTCACCTGTAGACTAGGGAAAAACGTTAGCTCTCTAATCGTTGACATTTCAAAGTCATTTTTCATGAATTTGGAAAACTGTCTGCACTGAGCTTCATCTGATCTTCCAAATATTATGTCATCAAAATACACAAACACCATCATTCATTTATTACTTTTGTTTCTGAAATAGAGATTGTAATCAAATCCTCCACGCGGAAAACCAAGCTTATTCGATTACTGATCAATCCTTGAGTACCATTCCCTTGGTGCTTGTTTCAGACCATACAATGCCTTCTTCAGCCTAAAAACTTTGTTCTCATCATCATGAATGATAAAAACATCTAGCTGTCCAATATAATCCTCCTCCTCTAGAACTTCATTCAAGAATGAAGATTTGACATCCATCTGGAACACTTTAAACTTTCTTTGCACTGCTATGACAAAGAATAATCTGATTGTCTCCAGCCTTACAACTGGTGAAAATGTCTCATCAACATCTATTGCCTCTATCTGGGAGTATCCCTTGCACACTAGCTGTGCTTTGTTTCGAATCACTGTGCCATATTCATTCATCTTGTTGCGATAGACCCATTTAGTGCCGATGACATTCTTGTCTGCTGGCCTCGAAACAATGTCCCATGACTGATTTTTCTCAATCTGATTTAGATCTTCATTCATGGACAGAACCCAGTTTTCATCTACAGCTACATTAGCAAGGAATTTAGTCTCAACCTGTGATAGTAATGATGTCTTCTGTAGTGATTTCATTATTCTTTTCTGAAATCGAGCTCACTGATCACTGATGATATTCCGCCTATCAATTTCAGCTCGACTCTTTGACTTTTGTGCAGATAAGGATTTTACCCCCTCGTACTCACCATCAATATCATTCTTTTGAATCATCTTCTACCTCTTATGCTCTCCCTGAGTCTCTTACAACTTCCTCACTTTTAACAAAATACATTTCACTGTGTCATTGTTCAATGATGTCATTTCATTGAACATCTTCTCTCAAATTTTTGTTGACACACCTTTGATTTTCTCTCGCAGCTTCTTGGTATCCTCAAAGCAGTCAGCTGATACCACATTGTTAGATAAAAATAAATAACCATGAAATGTTTGAATATTACTGCTTACCCTACAATTTGTCTTCCGTCTATAGACAACACCTGAGCCTAGTCATCTGATTATTTCATTGATGGCTCTTGCATCTGATTTTGGTATTGAATGATGCCCCTATGTTATGAAACACTTCCTAGGGTTAGTCCCACTATTTAGACTCATAACGATTCATCTCCTCATGCATCATTTATTCTAATCTCGCACTCATCATCACACCATTAACCAAATCCCTATGCCTACAACATTGCAACTCGGTGTAGGAATCAAAAGATAGAGTTAATAATACAATCACTTCCTATTGTGCTATGTTTCTCCCTTTCTCCATCATCTTTGGTACCTAATTTGAATCAATTGAATCTCTGGAGCATATCACCTTTCTAGTTTTCATCTTCATATGCCACTTCCCCTTGGATCGTATCACCCTAATACCTGAAGGATTTTAATCGTCAGTTAATAGAATTTATATACATAAGAAAAGGGGGACTTTCGGACTCCTCATGATGAGGATTGTGGTCGATCTGAACTGGTCAACCATTTGATTATTTCTTGCAGATCATCACACTCCTTCTTGGATTCTTCTAGCTGCCTAGCCAACTTCAACTACTTTATCCAAATGACTAAGCATCCATCACCTATATGCTAAGTATTTTTCTGATATAACGATTTTGCAGGCCTGGCCTTTCTCACCATTTTGGGTTTAAACCCACTAGTACACATTTCTTTATTTGAGGTTCCACCAAAATTATATTTCCCTTGATTCCTTCTCTAGGTAGGAATCTATATACATGTCATCATCCCTTGCTTCTTCCTCCATTGCAAGGATCTTGCACCTTCCTCCACATTTCACTATAGAACACGACATGCGAACATTTCAATACATTCTTTGTTCATCATTATTTTATCAGATGACTTAGTCACGACACTCTTTTTCACTAGTGGTGAGTCCTCCATTGAACACTCATTCAGTTTTATCATAGTGGGAGTAGATATCCCCATAATCTTCCAGGTTTGTTCACATTCTATCCTTGAGAGTTGTTGTGATTTTGATAGAGGTGGTGACTGATGCACCTTTAGTTCAGCTCCATGGGATTCCCCTGAGGCTCTAAGCCTATTCTTCTCTTTACCACATTGTCTCCCATTTTAGAATTTCTCATTATGCATCACTAGAGTCGAGAATCTCCTTTCGAGTGCCTTTTACTTTCTTTCATTCTTCTTGATGTAATTTCTTGCCAAATGCCCATAATCTAAACTTGTAAAACATTTTCCATCAAATGAATACCTCGTTTTGTCATTTCTATGTCGATATGCTAATACACCTTGAGTTCTTCTTCTGACATGGGGATCCTGAGCTTCCTGAAACATACTCATGGTGTGTCCCATTCCTCCATAGTAATATCATCTAACAGATGCTTTCCTCTGAGAGACTATTCTCTATGATTTCTCATGATGCTTTTTCATATTTTCATATTTTTTAATGTTTCTGTTTTCAAAGCCGGAAATATATTCCAGATCCTCTGAACAGAAGCTTGACCTGTGGCCATGAATCCCACAGAAAAAGAACATGTCATCGATTCTTTTTGTAACTGTCCTCTTAAGCCTATCTCTAGCTACTATATTTTTTTCTCCACTCCTGGAAGTATTCATGGCTTTAATTCCATCATGCACGGGAGAGGATTCATCAAATCCAATGCTAGATTTTCTCAAACTATTTGATCTTTGATCTAAAAAAATATTTTGTTGTTTCTACTCAGAAATATCATACTTTCTTTTCATTTTATCATCACCTTCCAAAGGAAAATCGAATCGTAAGTGCAGTGCATCCTTCAAAATAGGTTTTCCTTTGTCCTTTGATATCTCTATTTCTTTCTTGGATTTCTCTATAACTTCGTCCAATTGTTTAATCTTCTTATTTCTTGATTCAAGTTGAGAACTATGTTCTTTTCTGAGATACTTCCCACTACTCAACTCATCTTCTAGTTCTCATGAGAGATTTTCAACCATGTCACTTTTATCCTACACCTTCAACGTTTCTTGAGAAAAAATTTCAGAGACATATTCATTCTCTTGTTGTAGACTTTGTTTCTTCTGAACTTCTTAAGACCACTGTGTTGCTATATCTTTATTTATAGCTATCATATTCTGAACTTCATATGACTTTTGAATCTATTCATAATCACCAGCATTTTTTCCTTTCATTTTAGTCAACTTTTGTAGTTCTTCAACATGAAAATAATTCTTCTTCTTTAGGTCAGTAGCCACATCAATAAGTATTTGATATAAACCTTTTATCTTGTTGACCTCAATTTCCAATACTTGGATCTTGATATTTTTATTTTTTACTTCTTCATCCAATTTATGATCAAATTCCTTTACCTTGTGGAAAACTTCATCTTTTCGACTTCTTGGTGTTTCTTCATCATCATTGGTTCCAACTTCACTCGCAAAATCAGGTTCTTCACTCATTCATTCAGCATCAAGGAATGAGTACGTAATTTCAATGTATGATTCATCCAAACCATTTTTCTGTTCACTACATGATTCCTTTAACTGAATCACATTCTTTCCATTGACACTTCCACAGTGGGTAATACCACCTGCCTTCTGCTTCTTCTATGATGTTCTTCCCTTTTCCATGCACAATATGATAAGATAAGATTGGATATTTAACTTGAGCAATTGACTGAACAATCTCAGAGAAAACAAATCTGATAAAATATATCTTCCCTTTGATACCAATTGTTGGGACCAATAGGGGACTATATACCATGAGGGGGGATAAATCATGCTATGAATATTCTTTTTCAAATTTCTTCCTATCCCACTCGATATTGACCTCTTTATTACAATGGTCAATTTTTTTCACTTGTGTGTTTATTATGATCACTTATTTTCCTATTTATTTGATAATGAAGCTTTAAATTCAATGCAGGGAAGTAAGAAGGAAGAAACATCGAATTTTACTTAGTTCACCCTTACTGGGCTACGTCCAAGGAGCATACGCCGACAAGTTTCCAGTCGAACTAGATTCCACTATTCTTTACTAGATGTGGATTACAAGGTTTGGGTAAAGTCAATCTGTCCCAGGCTCACTACCTTTACAAGGTTTACGGTGAGCTCACTGCTTTCCCAAGGGTCACTCCCCATTTCTCTCTCTCTGGCTCACTACCGGTGGAGAGGATCACCTTCTTCCTCTTCCTTCACTCACTGCTCTGGAAAAGATCCACTCACATTTTATAGACCTGTAGTTCTCTTCATTTTCATGAAGAAATGCATCTTCCTCTGTATGTAGATGATCTGTTGAAGTCCAACTTTCACACTTAGATGAATAACTCATTGCACCGAAGGTATCAGGTATACATCCAGCTTCCACCTATCCCTGAAACACTACTAGAGGTCAACCTTACTTTGTGCGCAAGTCAAATATGGCGCACAAGTATCGGCATTCAAGTCACAACTATCACGCAAGTCTTCCTCAACCACTTACACGGCACAAGATTCTTCAACTCCAAACTTGCACAAGTCAATTCCCATTATTCCCAAACCAATATTGGTGTGCAACTAACAACAACCACGCTTCATCAAATCTGGCGCGCAAGTCCCACTTTCACGACACACCACCACTTGTGCGACTTCCACACCTACGCGACATGAGCTCTGATTTCATCAAAGCGTTGAACTCTTTTTAGAAATGAGGAGGGGTGGTCCAGTATTTATAGGAAATTTGACCACCCTGCGCGACAACGCGCAAGTCTCAACTCCCATGTCTATTTCCCTTCCAGTCACTTGTGCAACCAACTTCCAAACTTGCATGAACCTCTTTCATTTTCCATATTATTAAGTTCTGATCTTGAAAAACAACAGGCGCATAAGTTTCCTATCCTACTAGGCACCGGCGTGCAAGTCCTTTCTCTTGGCACGCAAGTCACCTGAGCGACCAACTCAACACTTGCACGATCTTTATCCCTTTGCCATATTTTGATGATCTGATCTTGAAAAACATATGGAGCGCATGTTTGCAAGACATAACGTACACGGTGCGCATGTACCTTTTCCAAAAACCACTTTTCTTCATTTGTAGATTTTCAGGCCCAAATTCTTTCAAACACTGGAAATCAGCGCCACCTTGTATCTGTTCTTTTTTTACCGCCTCAAAATCGTTCGTTCCTTTGTTGATGATCTTGAATGAAACATTGATCATTAACCACGACTCTTGAACTGGGAATTCAACCATGAATTCCCCTTTTTCAACAAATTTGTATGTCAAGGTTTGCATTGTCAACAATCACAACTCAGATGCTCAATTTTTCAACAAATACAATCACCTCAAAAATACATCAATGATTCTTTGATAGATTTTATCCCAACACATAAAAATAATTCAATAAAAATATTCTATTGGTAGAAAGATTATAGATGGTAATGTTGGTTCATATCTATAGTAATTAATAGGTAACATGAACATATTTCATCATAGGTGAAAATTAATTTTGAAAGATCATTTAGAACTTTTCTTAAGAAAACAATCATTCTCACGTTAAAAACACTTTTCAAGACATAAAACATTTTGAACATCATTTTATTTGTAAATAAAATTAATAAAATATAAATGAATCCTCTCAGGACATTTAAATAACATTTTTTTTAATTAATATCTATTGATCATTTATGAAAATTTTTAGGAATCTAGGATTTGGATGAAAATAGATTTCCAATGGAAGAGATAAATAACGTGGAATTTATTTAAAACATTTTGATAATTATTTCAAATAATAATGTGTAGAAAAATTGTATTGTTAAATTTTTATTGAATGAATAACCTATGGAGAATAAAATCCAAGATATTTCTTGATATATGGATCATAATATTTTAGAAATTGATGTTTAATCCTAAAAAACCCAATAAATGATGAGATTATATAAAAAATACATAACAACTTTGAATCATTTAATCATAATCCCCATAAAATAATAAAATAAATTTGAATCTAAAAATATTTTGAAATTATTTATATTAATTTTAAATCAATTCAATGAAGGTGTGTGTACAGGTCGTTACAAAATATATGTTCCTAACAAAACATGTGTCTCCAAGAAAGATAAGTTATAAAAATATTCCTTATAGATTTGGTAATGTTTTATGTATATACCCAATGAAATAGAGAACATAAAATGGATATTAAAATAAAAATACTATTTATTTTTAATAATAAATAAATTCAAGTGTAATATATAACCCACATGGAAAAAAGTTTTTGTGTATATAACATGCGTCAAAAAAATTAAAAAGTGAGATAGAAATGCCATAAAATAATTATTGAAACCTGTTTTACTTTTAATATTATCCAGTATATTGAATATAATTTTATTATACATCTATTTAAGAACTATATTAATATATATCACACCCTACATGATTTTTATGGAATTATTTTACCCACTTCTTACGAATCTCGTCATAGAGATTCTTTTTACCTAAAATCAGTTTTTCATTCATATATGTTTTAATTTGTCATTTTTTTTCCTAATATAGTAATAATTATTTACAAATAATATAATTTTAATAATCATAATTTATTATATCTTTAGTATATATGTATTAAAAAAAATATAATTCAAAATTCAGAAATGAAATAAAATTTTCATGGAAATAGTATGTCATACATACCCATGAATGTTGTTTCAATTTTCATGTTGTATTGGAAGAGAGAAAAGTAGATGATAAATATTTTCATAGAAAATAATATATATTTCATACATTTTATGATTTTTTATTAAACCCATTCTTAATACATTGCATGTATAGTGTGAATTATTGACATTGCTTCATGAGATGGTAGTTCATCATACACCTGAACAGAGTTATCATATACCACCAAAATAGAATGAATACTGGTATCTACGAAATAAAAATTAATGAATCATAATTACATCATAAATATCAAATATATCATATATAGATGTTACTTCTATCATTATTCTCATCCATCAAAGGTGGTAGTGAAAAATTGAATTACATTGGTTTGAGAGGCGGTATATTATTGTACACAAAAAATATGATTTTTTAATCCATTTGATGGAAGTGTGTGTTATTCTAGGAAATACCCTAAAAATAATATGAAATAATTATATTTATGATATGAGTTTTTTTATATAATTATGATACCAAATATAATTTAACAGGATTGATGAGGGATTAAAATAAAAATGTTTTTCTGGTGAACATTACCACATCCTCAAAAATCTCAATGGGGATTGCACCAATGTCCAATGTTGGTTTGAGTTATGCCCAATTTAATTACTATAATATGAAGGGATTAATTATTCTATGTGATTTTGGAAGATCATGGTAGATGAAAATTTCATGAGATGTATGAATAACATGGGATATTGAGTTCCCATTTATAGTTGAGGATGGCTAGCATTCCTATAAATACAGAAATGATTTTACTATTGCGATGTCATCATTAACTCATGAATCTCAAAAATTGGATAATAATGAAGGTAATAGTTTATTTTGTTCATAAACAAATCCAAATTACAAATTTAAGAAAAATTATAATGTTCATCATTAAATTCTACGATTCTCTATTTATACCATTTTGGTGTTCATTATTGTGTCTATTTTCATCACCTCGGAAATTTAACCTTTAAGAATAAATTATAGTGAATATTATTATAATATTAATACCATCCCATTTGGGAATATTATATATAATATTTAAAACAAAATTCTATATGTGATGAAAATTAATATTAATAGAAAGACACATAATGTGGAAAACATTGCATTAACCCTACACACACTAAATATGATTTTTACAATTCATAGATGAACATATTCATCATAAAAGATAAATTGTTTTAAGAATAAAGCATATATTATATTTATTATCATTTTAAAATATCTGGATAGAATATAGTATTTAAAACATTTATTATAAAATGACATTAATGTCAATATTTTCAGTGTTTATTTAATTTCAAATTTAAAATATCATTAAAATAATGATATTTTAATCTAATAAGTTCACACATTTTTCACATGACATATTAATCTAAAAATGACAAAGGAACATATAAAATCATTCAATATATTTCACTTTTTCTATATTTAGTGTCATTTTATATTTTATTATTTACAAAATAATTATAGTATATGTGTTTCTTATGAACCATAATTAGTTATTTCATCTCTAAAAATAAAAATAAAAATTTTAGGATAATAATATCATCTATGTATTGGGTGGCACTGAATTCTTCCTTGAGCTCAGTTGGCCACATGACCTCAATCACATCTTCCTGAACGATGTAGGATGACTACTATCAGTGTGGTACTGGGGTGTGTCCTTGGGGAGACTATCACCTCAAAAAAAATTGTATTCAAAGTAGTAAAAATATATAGAAAATATTTGACAAAAATAAATTAGTATATAACAAAGGATATAAAGGGAAAATAAAAATATATAACTAATGAACTTGAGGAATAAAATACCATTATATATGAAATAATAATAATGTTATGTAAAGAGTCTATAAAAATGGATGTATGGGGTAGCAATGATACAAGAAAAATAATACATTGTATTAAAATCTACAAAAAAGAAAAGAATACATCAAAGTAACATCTCAAACATAGGCTACGTCATATTCCATCAAAGCTACATCCGAAGGTAGCACACAATAATGCATCAAAAGTGGAATGATTCCCATTATCTATACATGTGACCATAATGACAACTCAGGTACCCATAAACACCTGATCTAGGTGTGACATGTATTCTTTGTTGTTCGGCACCCATGGGGTATGAAACATTAATTTTTTTTCTAAATATATTACAGATATATAGATATAATAAGTAAAGAGAAATAAATAAATAAAACACGTAAAAACTATTTTGGGTTCCCATGTGGTCACTCATCTCATTCCACTAACTACAGCCTATGACATATGTTTGATTAGCATGCATTTACATGTATAATAGGGATATAAGGACAAAATTAAACAAGTAAAACCAATGAATTCAATCCTCGAATATTGTTCTTTGGATTCATTTCAATTCCCATGTCATAATTATTGTGTTCAAATAATAAATGTAGCGGCATGATAAGTGCATAATAATTCTCAATATAAGAATTATCAAGTATAGAATATGAAACAAACAAATAAAAAAAATAATATCTATTAGTATGTAAAATATATTATGGAATCCAATTCCCATTCAAGGTAATATTAAAATAATCCAAAGTATCGCATTCATAACATTTGATAATCCAACTCCACTGAGATCGCCCTACGTGCCCCTTATGACATCCCGGGTATAACTTGAGGGATGGTAAACTCTGATTCCATCTAATATAAATTAAGTATGGGACTGATTATCACCCAATGAATGGAATAGCCCTCTTACAAATGACTCTGTCCACATTAACAACCCTAGTAATCTGATATCACTCATGATTATAATAAACTACTACATAATCCCTTTACTGGAATGCTAAAGCATTGTCCCCAGCACATCGGTTCATAACCCAAACGAGCAATGAGAGTCCATCTATGAGTCCTTAATACGGAAACCACGTTCTCTCCCAACCCATATCAAGTGATCAAAGTATCCAATTCACATAAAAAGATAACCATATATTCATGTCACAAGGAAGGGAATATGTATAACCACAAGCCAAAAAAGATAACCTCAATACCATATGCTCTCTATTTCTGTCAAGTTATGCATGTGAAGCTAAAAAACAATGGAACATACATATAAAAAGTCATAGGAAACAAGGAAATTAATATAATAAATTTCATGAAATCACATGAATTTAAATATAACATGATAATGTGATTACCAAATCATCTCATATATTCCATGACACTAAAAAAATTACAAAAAATATATGAAAATTCATAAGAAAAGAGATAAAGGGAACGAAACGTGGCATTACAAACCTATAATCTTATGTCATCCATGAAATCTCAATAACTCAAGGTGTCAATATTTATCAATCATACAATTTTCAATTCAATCAATTATCTTGTGGAAAAGTATAATAATAATTAGACAAGGAAAAACACTAGAAAAAAATTCATAAGAAAAAGTCAGCAATGGAATATAGAATGAAGTTTAATAATTTAAATCAACATTCACATGAAATTTATATAAAATTCATGTGTTATTCAAAATAAAAATTTAATCATCATGTCAATGATTATGTCATTATATATGGGCCAAAAAATAGAAACGATTATTATGAATTTTCATGATGATTGGACTCATTGTTTTCTTCTCACCATTAATAAGATACCAATTTGAAACAACAAAACAATGTGGAACAAAACCCAGTGATTATGTAAATGTAGTCCAAATAAGTTATTACACCCAAATGGGTAGATAATGAAATGATCACCCCATATGAATTTGTTTTTTCAAATGTGAGGGCCACAACGGACATGATCAACCATTAAAATTGATTTAATATGATATAACAAGGATTCAACAAAAGAATTAGGATATGGGAATAATGGGGCGATGCCAAAAAGGAAAAGAAACGAAGGGGAAAATAGTAGACTCACTACCTAATCATCATGGTACTCCACACATCTAGTTGTAAGGCTTAATTCAACCTAAAAATGATGAAATCATGAGATTTATCAAAACCCCCAAAATAGGGAAAAATACATCACACAATGATATCACAATTTATGGTTGATAAAAATTGAACTAGTGAGTGTGGATAATAAAGCTCACTTATATTGATCCATTTCATTTGATGGTGATAAAAACATAGGAGATATGGGGGAGAAATCACAAAACACCCATGGAGGGGAAAGGATAAACCATAAATTCCAAGGGTAAGAATAAGACCAGTTAGAGGAAATATGGAGGAAAATAAATTGGTTTAAAAAATTAATGAATGGAAAACATCTAATTTCACCATCATTTTCCTCGTTTCAATGTTTTCCCAAACCATACAATAGTTTTACACATGGATATGCTTCACTGATCATACAACACATGCATGAATCACACTAACTACGTGAAGACTGTGCATTTTTTCAATACCTATGACCTAAAAAAGCCTGCATGTACATGTATCCTAGGTCGTAACATTGCAAAAAAAAACCTAGAGCCTAAGAAAGATTCCATATTTTTGGTGATCCATCCTTCAAATGAGCCTTTGATGCCCCCAAGACCTCCTCTAAACTACTAGGTTACAATTTATGGGAAATTTTAAGGAAATGACCAAAAAATATAATAGTTATTACATTTTTATAAAGCTAGATTCTATAGCCTCACCTCCTTAAAAAACTCATCCTTGATTTTTCCTTACAAGGGTTGAAGAACATATTTTGATAAAATATCTAGCCACTATGAATGTACATCAGACTCCTACTCCAAACTCTCTATATAAACACTTCTATGCAACAAATGTACCCAAACTATCATAACTAAACAACCCCAGATAACCATCATCCTGTGATTGATGATATGAATTTGTAAATTTTCGAAGAATCTAAAAAATGCCTGCTCGATGTCTTCATTTCCAAATGAATGAGATGGATTTGTATGACACTGTCAATGATGAGATATGTGGAAGACTCCCTACATGGAATAGAATCTATTATTGAATAGAAACTAATAGGTTACCTAAAAACCTATATCATTTATCTCAAACATCCAAACAAACAATGAAAATAACATGCCTGGTCTCTTTTCTCCTTTATGACTCAAACGTGGTGATGAACCCAAAAATACCTGATGTTCCACATCGAACTTCATAGTTCTGCGGTAAAGAATGGCGTAAGATTTCTACCTGGACTGAGCTATTTTGATTTTCTTATTAATAATTTGAACACACTATTTAGTCTCAAGATCGAGACTAGGACCAAGTAATGAAACCTCACCTTCCTCAAGATAGAAAAGAGGGTAATGGAATAGTCAACCATAGAGATCAATATTAGGATCCATTTGATCTGATTACTAAAAAGTATTATTTTATTAAAACTCAACTAGAGGAATATTCTTTTCCAATGATCCTTTAAAATCAAGGAAACTTCCATAAATCATATCCTCTAACACCTGAATTTTCCACTTAAACTACCCTTTTGTTGAAGGGAGATACGCATTATTAAAGTGACTCTATGAACCATGAGCGTTATTCAGACCTTTCATAAACCGCATTGTGATGATTTCATATTTCCCTCAAATGGTAGTACATGATATTCCATTAAGTCTCACTATATCGTAAATAGACATCCTTCTGAGATCATTAATAGATAATGACTCCTATATCAGTAAGAAGTGTGTGAGATTGGTAAACCTATCAAAGAGCACCTATATTTCATCGCTTCCATGAAGGAATATACAAATTATTATAAAAAATACATGGTTCCGTCCTTAATTTTACACGTAGAAATGTAAATAGTCTATTGAAGTCTTGTATTTCCTTGGTGATCCAATTTCACCATCTAAAAGGTGGAGAATTGAGTAATGAAGAATTCTATATGTTTTTTCAAAGCTAGCCACCAGTAGTGATGATGCATGTCTTGGTGAACCATGGTAAGCATGGGATAGACATACCAAATGGAGTTAAAGAATTCCCTCATCATATATTACCTTATATCAAAAGGGACACTTGCATGAATATTGTGGAGAAGGTTTTCACTACTAATGTCTAACCAAACTGGAGGCAGGTTCTCTCAAGGGAAACACTCCCTCCAGACAGGTCCCTCTAAATCATATAACTACTACATTTAGAATTGATGAAAAATATAAGATCTCACTTCCCAAGATACTAAAACTAGCTAACCTCTCTGGTCATGATCCCTAATAAGAAAATCAGAAAACATACCCATAATTGGACACTCACTACTAGCTGCCTAAATAGATTGTGTCTGTGTTTTTTGGATCAATATATCATCAATGGAATTTCTATTACCATTTTCTAAATAAAGATAATAATTAAAGCATTGTAGGTATTCCACTAACATTGGATGTCGTAAATTAAATGCTAGAGTTTGGATACATATTTCAATGTTTGATGATCTGTGTAAACAGAAAATATATTTCTTAATAGTTAATGCCTCCTATAGAAAAGATCATGTACCAAAACAACATCATGAGGTTTATTGTAGGATTTTCTTACTCAAGGAGCCTCTATTGATGGGATCCATAATCCTTGATTTTATTACCTTGAATTATAACTATACCCAGTTTAATTCCCAATGCATCGAAATAAACTATATGGATTCTTCCCATCTTAGGAAGAATCAGAATAAGAGCTAACCTAAGTCTTCCCTTTAACTATCAAGAATCCTTCTCAGAAGTGTTAAACTATAGGAACTACAGATCCTTATTAGTTAAATATGTAAGTGTCACTTGTATGTGGGAGAAGTCCTAAATGTATTGACTGTAAGATCTAGAAATCCCCATGATGTTGCATATGGGGAACACTTTTGGGATGACCCTAGGATATTATAGATCTCACCTTCTCAAGGTCACCTGATACTCATGTATCAGAAATAATATTTCATATGATGTTAACATCACTAATCTAATAGTTTTAATTATTTAACATCTCATATAGCTGATTCTCTTTAAATATGCCCCGAAAAATCTCAATATGGGTTATGTGGTTGTGTCTGGAGTGCAAATAAAAAAAGATTATCTCTATGAAGAATACCATAAAAGAATCAAAATATGGCTGAAAACCCTGATTCTAAGATCTATAAAGACTTTTGACACATTCATAAAACCAAACGGGATTTCCGAATACCCATACAAGTCATAAATGTTTTGAAATTATATAACGGTAATGTGTGATGGTCTCACATGCACCCAATGGTATCTAAACCTCAAATAAATATTATAGAAAATAGTTGATTCTTGAAGTTGTTCAAATATGTCATCTATATGATAAAAATGATAACATTTATTCACCATGATATGGTTATAGAATCTATAATCCATGCATAATTTGACTGTACTGTCCTCCTCCTTGTAGAATATGACAGGGGAACCCCATGGTGTTGTGATAGGTCTAATTAAACCCATATACTCAATGTCTTAAATTTCTTCTCGAATTATTTTACCACGGAAGATGCCATTTTATAATGAGGAATGGACAATGGAACCACCCTTGGTACAATATCGACGGTGAAATCAACTTCTACGATCGAATATAACACAAAAAATTCATCTTGTAAGAGGACACGGATGTTATCCACAATAAAGGGAACTCTACTAACTATAATACCATATCGATCATAAAGAGACCCACTAAGTGATCTATCACTCTGATAATCCTAGATTGCATGGATCCAACTCTATCTTCCTCCATATCTCATTCATAATTATTAATATACATTCTTATATCATGTAATATTAAATTCACTCATGGAGACATCAATACACTTGGGCATGATAAATCACGAGTTAGTCCGGCTGATAATGGCGTAGAAACCGAACATTTGAAGGTTGAATAAATTAAAAAAAAATTATTCCCACCTCTATCAAGTGGTCACCACAAAATCTGATGTATATCCTCTATTCATACCACTATATTAGTTTTAAAAGACATGAAGTCATAGAATAACATGATATAAAGGCCAAGACTCTCCACACACATAGAATATATAAAGGTGGGAGATACAAATGTATAAAAATTGGAATAAAAAATCATAGAGGATACTAGAAAAATACCTATTACTATATACAGACATGTACAATACTACAATAGTGTTGAATTCATTAAATAAATATGGAATGATCCTCATCCCTGAGATTGTTCCAATTTGGGATAAGGGGATCCACTTTGCTGATAATGAATGTCTAGACGCCAACTAACTTATCAACTACCACAATGACCCCATCCATTTCATCTTTAGAAGAACAAATTCCAAATTTACTTGGTATCACATATTTTATACCTGATAGAGGTGCTAGTGTGAATCCCATACCACTAGTTGATGGAGGAAAAGAGTGGAATATGGGTTAAATTTGATCATCCATCCTAAAGCATAGCTTTCCTTCGGGTTACTAATTTACAAAATACATTTAATCAATATCCTTCAACACTGGTGTCATAATCTGAATCTATCAGTATGTGTCAAAATTCTAGAACTAACCCACATGTAACATCGAATTGTCACTTATTACTGCCTAAGAAACCATAACCTTGTATCAGAACTGAACAACCATGGCTCAAGGGATCAGCTTCTCTGAGATTTTATTCCATAATATGGGTCTGATAAACTATCCCTATAATTTTAGTTAATGAAGAGACATTCACCTATGACCATATAGTATACCCCATCACTACCTCAATGTTCCTCACAGTCATCAACTAGCCACTGGTCAAAGATAGAGAAAAATGTAAAATCTCGGTGAAATGACTAGAATACTCATTCACTATCACAGTGGACTACTGAAGATGCATGAAATTCATAGGGCAATCCTACCATTCTGTCTGTGTGATGAAATGGTAATAGAAATCATTTTGGAAGTCGTACCAAACCATTCGATGGTAACTCTATGACTAAGATGTTACATCCCACCAATGCTTCGTGGAGTCATGCAACCTATAAATATAAATATTGAACCTCCACACAGTTGTAGTGTTAAAATGTATGAATATGGATATAATATATTTTATCCATGACATTGCATCAAGAGGACCACCATACCCTCAATAGTGTTTGAGGATAATGCTATTTAAAGTCCCATGTAAGCTCTTATTTAGTCGGGCCACACCTAGGAGCACCTGGAACTAACTTTTTGAACCTGAGAAAAATATCCCTGAATTGAGAATATGAGCCTAGTGAAATATCATCATGAGGTTCCTTAGAAGGAAATATAAATGTTATTATGGGTGTCATAGGTCCCACCACCTCTCGATAGTGCTCATAACCACTCTCAAGGTTTTTAATAAGAGGAAATCATCATGGAATAACTCTACAAATTATAAGAACGCACCTCATAAAAATATATCATAATATATTGGTAAACTAGCTAAAGAAAAAGTTGGAAAGGGATGGTGAAATGCCTCTCTGATACATGAAACAATAGGTAAGGAAATCTTTAAAGAGGATAGTTTTAAGGACTGCCTCTAAACACAATAAAATAGGGTGCCGACTCAAAGATCCATGTCCATATATGAAGATAAGAGATCTCGTTGATCAATGACACACATCCTAAAACCCACTACATTTGTAATGCTTTAGCCAAGGTCTAACTTTACCATATAATGTGGTCATTTATTTTTTATTCATTTATTCATTTAATCATTTAATCACCCATTAAATCAAATGAGTAAATTAGATCACCATTCTAAATTATAAGGTCCCATACACATTATAAATTGAAATTGGGCATCCACATAACCAAATTTATAAAACTATCCATGACAGTAAACTGAAAAAATTAAATATTTATAACATTCAAGAACTGTAAGATATAAGAATAAGGTACAATGTAAATAACATGCAAGCAAGAAAATACATGTTGGACGTAGATGTGGTATAGCAATATGCATGTCATTATAACTCTTACATTTAGTGTACGATGCATTAATGCAACTCCATAATTTTATCATGCAAATTTAAATCAAATCATCATATTATTAACATAAATACTAATAACAACAAAAAACAAGTGTCTCACCCAAAGGGGGAATCGTATCAATGTTAAATAGAACAATCAATAACATAGTTTCAAACCCAAGATATTTGGGATTACATTGTACAAGGGTTAGTTGTGTCCAAGCATAGGATAGAGTCCAAAATAAATCATCCTAATCTCATATATAAGAAAAAAATTAAGATAATTGAAAAATTCATTTAATACCAATTTCTATCTTCTCAGTCTCGGGTTCCATTGAACTGTGCCCTAATCTCGGTTGGCCTCATGACCACATTAGCATATCTAGGAATGACGGTTTCTTCTAACAAGAAGTGAGGGCCTAGAGTGTGTCTCTAGGGAGACCATTCCTTCATATAATCTAGTATTCACTAAGGAAAAAAGGATATAATAAATAACAGAATCATATAATTCTGAAGATAATAGAAAAAAAACTGATAAATATAAAAAAAATTGTAAACAAATGGTGGCAGTGATGAAAAGTAATAGTTGTATAATAATTATGGAATTTCATGAGCCTATACAAAAAATTGATGTATAGTGGAATAAGGGTACCAAAATCTACGACATGCTATCAATAAAATTATTAAGAAATAGGAACTGCTATATATCATCTAAAAAATAGGCTCGGTCCTCTTCCCTTAATGCTCAATCTAAAGGAGGAAAACTATCAACCATCATAAGGGGCACACTTCACTTTATCCATACGTGTAACCATAGAGTCTACTCCAAGACTAAACATCACCCTAGGAGCGTGGAAATATATAATCTCATTAGGCTTTCAACCATGGGTTATATACCTTTCCATTGAAACATTATAAATAGATATAATTTTCCAGATACAATAAGTACAAAGAAATAACTAAAAAAACATGTAAAACATAATCCATCTTCCAAACGAACACTTGTCAAATGTCACATAATTTGACCTATACTGGTAGTCTTATTATTATTCCTATGAAATATAATAGTGATACAATTCAAAAAGTAAACAAGGAAATCCATGGATATCATTCCCCCATTTATGGCCTTGGTACTGGGGCCTATTTCACATGTCATCAGCCAAGTGTTAAAATAATAAATATAGATTCATCAAAAGTTCGTAAGAAATATAAATATAATAAACATCAGATATGTAACATGGAACCAACTAATTTATTCAATCAATTCAATTAAATCAGTCGTCCAATATAGTGGGGTGTCACATGCCACCCTAGCCCGGTTGGCCAAATTAACGCAAGCACATCTCCCCGAACGCTAGTGGTAGCTGACTATATCTTAGGTCATAAGGTTTATCATTGTGGACATTATGTGTAACAACAACAAAATCTTTAACTAAATTTTATTTCTACAGAATATTTGTCATATTATATTGTTCACAATAAAATATTGGGTTTTAATGAAGTGAATATAAATGGGAATGTAACCATCTAGTTTTGATCCTTATATGACAATTTGTAAATTTGACCATTTCTCAATATGACCACTGTGAGCTATAATCCTGGTAATAATTTTTATGTTTACTTTATATGTTATAAGTAATATTTTGGAAGTGTAAAATTGATACAGAAATGAGAGTATACGGACTCAAATATTAGCGTCATTCCACTTGAAGCTCATCTGTTGGAGCTTGGGAGGACGGTATTATCCTTAGGTTTAACACTTAATCAACTCCAATATAAGCTTTACAAAGTGAATCAGGAACAAAATATCATTTTGTATAAGATCATGTCTATGGAGATTACCAGTCGATATAAGTTTTTAGAGGAACCCCATGAATGTACCACAATCGAACACCATACTCTTAGGGTGTACATGGGTGTAATAAGGGGTTATTTTTTCGGAAATTTGTGTTTAATTATGTCATATTTTTTTATTTCATCATTTTGGTTTTGAGAATAGATTTTCATAAAAATATGATGAATTCAATAAATTATACATTCGGTTAGGAATTATACATTTCATGAAAAAAGTAATTATTATAATAAACTAAGATATTATGAATAATATTTTTATTCAAGTATTATAATTTAAACAGTTTTATTTAAATTAAAATTATAAAATATTTTTATTTTTTTCCTTGTGTCTGAAATTTCACTACATAATTTCTATTCACTATTAGATTTAATAAATAACTATTTTAATATTTAAAAGTAAATTATTTCATACATATATAACTGTTATGATAAAATTATCAATTTTTTTATGAATTTATAACTTCTTACTTAGGATAAGGTTAATTTAGGAGAATTTTATAAAATATTGTTTTTTGATGAATACTAAAAATATCGTTATTAGTTTTTTGGATGTTTAATGACATCATAATTATGTCATAAGTATGTAATAACTAATTAACAATAATCCCCGACACAAAATATGATTTATTGTTAATATCAACTATTATAATTTATTTTATTCAATTTAAAAAAAATATAATTTACTTTCACTTTCTAAAATTGAAAAATCTATCTTTAAAAATGTAATTTTGCGAAAAAGTTTATCTCCCTTGGTTGAATAAGTAATATAAAATTATGGATGAAAATTGTCAATTAAAAAAATATAAAATGGGTCCCATGTTCTCAATACCATTGAAATGAACATGGGTTTTCATTTAATTTTCCAATTTTTTTTACCTCCTAAGATGTCCTATCATGGTGTTCTTGATCCCCAAAAGACCCAATCCTCATGTTTTAGGAGTTACTCTTCAAGGTAATGGAATTCTCAACATCTCATTTCCTTTTAAGTTCCCTATTTATATGGTATGTCTTTCAAACTTCATAACATTATTCTTATGTACATTTTATTATATCCCATCATTTTATTAATATTATTTTATGGATGATGTACCCTTTTCCCCTATGTTTTTACCATTTTCTAAAACAATGATTCATACATGTTTTACTGCCGAATTATCATGTCCAAATTTCTCCCTTTTCCTCAATAAATTCTCATCTTTTCATTTGTGAATACCCAACATTATTTATTTTCATGGGGTATTCACCAATATTTCCACATTATTTATTTTATTTTTGTGTTGACATACATGAATCCCACCATCCTTTTCTATGTGTTAATAATGACATAAAGAAAATCTATTTAAGAAAATTTCTTCAAAAAGCCATGATTTTGATATGAAAGTCATTTCTTATACTATCTAATGGTTATTTATGAAATTTCTTATTATGATAAACGTGTCTATCATTAATTAATATAGATAAAGGGTTCACCCTCATAACACTTTAATTTATTTGGTAATGAATATAATCTATAAATATAACATTTCGTATGACCCTGTAGTGAATAGCCATATTAATTTTAATAACACCTTGGTGACAAATGTTGGTGATATTCAAATAAATGTATAAAATACATGTTGTATCCCCACTTACAAATTTTTATTCAATTTTTTTATGTTCCCCATGTTCAGTTTTTCTTTCCTTAATGATATTATTCATGTTCTTATTAATTTTTCCTCATGATCAAATGTAAATTATTTATCTTGTTTTCTATTGCTGGGCCTTATAGTCACCCTTTCCATTAATGCATTTCCCAAGGATAGGATACAGAGTAATTTTACGTATAGTGAACATATTAAAAATATATTCATGTGTATTATAATAATTTTATAAATTATCATGTGTTATTTATTATTTTTCAATGAAACTAAACATTAAATGATCCTCTATTTTGTATAATGTAATGAATTTTTTTATAAATATGTGGGATTAAGTACTATTCCTTAATAGAATCTTGTATAGACAACATTAAATAAGATATAATTAAAATCAAAATAAAATAAGTAAACAATGAACAACATGAGTAAAGGATATGAATAACAATATAAGTAAACACCCTCTGAAATTGAATAAAAATAATAGATGTAGTAATAATCATTGAATGTAATAAATATATTAAAAATGGAATCACATTGAAATATCTCTACAATCATTTACTACATTCTATAATAAACTATATATATAAACAAGAACTAATATGCATCATCTTGAGCATAGGCTCATTCCTCAACACCCAAAGCACCATCCAATGAAAGCATTCAATTTTGAATTGAAAGAGGAACACATCCCATTATCCATACATATGACCAAAATTATACTCTGATACCAAATGGCTTCTAAGTAGGGTGTGAGATATAATCTCACAAGGTTGGAACACACTGTTTGGAGACCATTCTATTTCATGTTGTAAATAGATAATATTGTATGATATATATTAATTGAATATATATATATTTAACATGTTAACACTACTATAGGTTAATAATCAGATACCCATCCCATAACAACTTTTTTGGCTTATTCCAGATGTCTGAATATTATACCTATTCCATGATAATATAGATAAAAGGCCAAAAGAAAACTAGACAGAATAAGGAAAGCATACCCACATTATTTTTCATTGGCATGGGGTTTAATTCCCATTTCATAATCTAAGTGTTATAATTATAAATTTGAAGAATCAAAAGTGAATAATCTTTTTATATATAATATTCATCATGTATTTAACATTACCCAATCAATGCAATCAAATTATGCACCATAATTTATCTATTAAGTCTATTGTGGAGTCATATTCCCATCAAAGGTGATATAAAAATAATCTCATGTACCAAAATGAGAACATATGATAATACAACACCACTAAGACCATCCTAGGTTACCCTTTCGGTGACCCTAGTATGACTTGAGGAATTGTAAACTCTGAGTCTATCCCAGGTCTCTCGTGTATGGGACCGAGTATCACCCATGTAATGGTGTTTCCATCATCCTAATGAGCCTGTAAATGATTTATCCCCTTGGTAAATAGTATCCCTCATTATTATAATAAACCACCAAAAAGGACCTTTCTAGAAAGTGAAAACATCACTCTAGGCGTGTCTTTTAGATTCCAATTGAGAATAGTGAGTCCATCCATGGGTCCTTAACACAAATCCCATGTTATCTGCCAACTAGTAACAAGTTATCGATATATCCAAGGCACATCATAAGAAAATAACATATAAATATAACAATGCATGTATTATGTAAATCCCTATTCAAAAAAGAGTATGTCATTATCACATGATCACATTTTATTTCATGTTATGCATGTAAATCCAAAAAATAATGTCATGTTTATATAGCAAGAAATAAGAAACATGGAAATCCATATTAACAATTTGAATTAGTCACATGTATTTCTACATACAATATTATGAAGATTACCAAATAATATAATATATTTCAAGACACTAAAATAAAGGCATTATAAATAAGCACATTCATATGAGAAGATATATAATCAAAGCCACATGGAATTAGCATGCCTATAATCTTATTTCCATTATGAAATATTTATAACTCAACAGGTCAAGATTGAATAATATTATCATTTCCATTAAATCAATTCAATAATGGAATAATTCAATAATAATTTTACAATAAAAGAGAATATAGAACAGGGTATACAATAATGTGAGAAATGACATATGGAAGGAAATGTAATCATTTCATTTAACATGGACAATAAATTTCAATACAAGACAAGTGATTTTCAAATTGAAACCTTAATAATTTTAAGTATTATGGAATCATAAATGGACCAAAAAGTTTAAATCAAGATTAAATATTTCCAATAGTATTGGAATCATTGTTTACTCCCCATCCTTACTAAATTACCAATTCAGAACATCAAAACAAGGTGGAACACCACCCATGGATTAAGGAAATTTAGGAAAAATAAGATGGCACGACATAATTTGTGTCCAATGGAATGGATACCACCATTTGAATGGGTTTCACTATAAGAGATGGTCATATTATATATGATAATCCATTAAAATAATTTTAATATACTAGTACAGTGATTCTCCCGATGGATCTGACTAGCGTAATAATGGTGTGATTCTAAAAACTAAAGAATGATATAAAAAAGAGTAAAATCCATACCACAATGTCATGGTAAATCACACATCCAATATCAATTATTTATTCAACTCAAAATGAAATTAATCAATCATTCCGAATAAAATCCAAAATAGGGACAAAATCTATCAAATGAGGATAACACAAAGGATGGTGGTGAAACATTGAAATTAATGGGTTAGGATGTGAGAGTTCACAGATATGGTTTATTTTCATATGACAATGATGAAAATAGAGAAGTTTTTCAAGAGAAGTCAAAAAACCCCCATTGATAGAGAATGAGTCACCACGCATGCATAGAGGAAAAAAATAGGCTTGAGGTAATGGTTGATGACATAAAATAGGTATGAAACGTTAATGAATAGATAAAATTATATTCAACATAATGTTTCACTATAAACATTTTTTTCGAACATTCCATAAAAATTTTACTCCATCCATGGACATGTTACTACTTTACTAGGCATACTCCATGAGAAATGTCACATGGTTTGGTTAACCATGTGCAATCTATGTGTTTTCTCATAGACATATAGCTATAACAGTTGTCATGGTCATGCATCCTATATCACACGGTTGTAAAAAAATTGGGAGGACAAGCCTGTTTTCCCCATTTTGGTTCTATAGGGTACAAATGATCCTCATACACCCACCATACCATCGTTAACTTCTAAGGATCCAAATTAAGGTCATTTTATAGAATTGAAAATAAAATTTAACATCATATAACATTGAATCAATAAAAAATATTTGATAAAGTAAAACTGATTTATATTTGATATTATTATTTTTAACCAAACCTATGTAGTTTTTAGCTTTATCATAAATTATTATAGTTATTAAAATCAAGGAAGGTACAATTGTTTTTGTTTTCAATTATTATCATAATTTACGTAACATTATCATACATAATTTTCCTAATAAGAAATAATATTACATATTATGGTAAAAAGGGTTTAAATAATTCTATAAAATTATTTTTTCACATTTTTGGACATTTAATACCTTATATTCTATGTTTAATCACAACATAAATTCATTTTTTCATTAATAATTGTGATTAATTTTTACTAGATTCACTAATACTTATGGTAATAAATTATGTTGCATTTGTTGAACATTATAAATTATGTTGATTCAAAATATTTCATTGATTTTTAGGAATTCTAATTATTGAAGTGAAAAAATGTATTTAAATTAATATTATAGATGTGATGATAAATTAGATTTTTAATGACAAAATGATCGAAAGTATACAACATTTTTTTATCAAATTTCCAAATAAAATTTCTTCAAAAGAAATAAATTTAATTAATATATATAATAGATATAATTCAACATTATATACAACATAATGTATAAATTTAAATTATAAATATTTTGAAAGAAATTTCATCTTTAAACTAAAATTCACTATTATTCATTATTAATAATAAATTTGAGCATTTCTGAAAATATAAAAAATATCACCTGAATCATTTTTTTTATATTCTTCTTTAACGATTTATGTTTTCATAAAATTAAAAAAAAAAATTTATAATAATTGCACCATAAAATTGAAACAAAACCAATCATTATTATAAATACTATTTTTAGAGTAAAATAAAATATTATCCCATCTCTTATATATAAAATACATATGATCAATTTTAAAGATTTTATTGAATGTATATTTTAAAATTTTAATTAAAACCATTCTAAAATATTGATTAATTTTATTTATTATAGTAAAATATGTTAATGTTCATAATATTAGTTTTTTTATAAAATGATGTCCATAAATTTTCATATGGGGTTTATTTTCATTTATAAATTGTATCTCACTAAATTATGAATTATATATAAATTACTGTGTGTCGAACAAATATTTACACTTTAATTTACCCTATATATTACCATCATTCCAAGGGATAGTTGAAAAATATAATTTTAAATAATAAATTTAATAATATACTATAATTTGGTATAACATGGCCCTTCATTTTATGCAACTTTTTTATGATACATGGTATTATGTTTAAAACATTCCAAAATTAGGGTTTCATGTACAACATGATAAACTCGGTGTTTCATTTTGCTCCAGAATAACTTGGTGGTTCATTTATAGAAATATTAATATGGTGTAGCATGCAACACAAGTAATCAATGAGTTTAAAATAATTGGAAAAATTAATTCATAAAAACACAAGCACTAAAATTATATCCCCTTAAAATTAATTTCACCATATAAATTTATGTACATCATCAATGTTTTAAAAAAAATTATTTCATCTCATAGAACACCGCATTGTAAAATTGAATAGTAAAAATTCTTTCATAAATAGAATATATGAAACAAAATAGTTCTGTAAAGTAACTCATAACTATGTTTCCCCACAAGAGAACATTTATGGGAAGTGAATATTTAAACACGGAAAATGTTAAATAATTATAGGTTGTGATATATATCACTGACCATAGGAATATGGTTTATCCATATAAACATAATGATCAATATAAACTAATTTTTTATGATCTAAGGGAACATTTGATTCATAAGAAATAAAAGTACAATGATATTATTTTTGTTTTAATATATTTTTCCTAATGTTAATTTATTTTCATGATATGATATACATATTTTATTTCATTATATTTTATATGAATAATCTCAGAACTGGCTTCTTCCATGATAAATTTACACTTTATCACTTATTCTCAGAGATGGAGGCAGCTTTCTTATTACTGAATCAAAAATAGAAAATGATATCCATAGATGGAATTATATGTAATTATAATGATATTTCATTATAATCAATTAATAATGGTTAATACTAGTTATACAAAAAAATCATTTGTTTAAATAATAAATTAATCTCTAAAATACTGTATAATGTTCAACATAAAACATTTTATAAAATTTTAATGTTATAACCCTTAAAAGATTGTCATTTATAAATAATTCAAATTAATTACACAAAATCTACTTTTCATTAATAATACAAATACCATTTTGAGGATAATAATAGTCACAAGCCAAATATGTAAATTCCATGGTCATATATTCTCTTTAATCATAATAAAAAAACTTACAATAAATGTATATTAATATATTGTTAATATATGTAAACACCCATCACATAAAACTAATGGGTGGGTATCTATGAATTCATACATATTATAAACCTTAAACAAAAAAATAAATAATGGAATCCCTAACTCTTATGTTAATCTTCCATGGGTACATATAAATTTCATGATGTTAATTCACTATTTATTCCATAAATAATATTTTATTTTTTATACAAACAATCCATTAGATTCATGGGATAATCCATATGCTAACAGAATATGTGATTTCATTCTTCCAGAACCCATGTATATAATCACAAAAATATCACCAAATAATATTTCCTTTGGGTCTATTAATACAAAAAATAAAACATAAAATCCCTTACTATGTATGGGAATATTAGTGTCCAACATATATCATGGTTCACTTTTTCCATTAATATAGCATACTATTTTTCATTTAATATTTGAATTCATAGGATATTGTGGCTTATCATCTGCAATATTCTCTAAATTAGGAATTTGTTAGCATAATTTAAAAATTACATATTGTGATAATATTGATTTGTTCTAGGATTAATTTTTTCATCTTTCCCTATATTTTCATCATGAAATATATATTCATCATTACTCTAATATTCAGAATCTTGATGAACATCCAATCTATACTTAAGACATTTAATAGTCCTATTAAAAAAATTATCTCCATGTTTCTTCCCACCATTTGATCATAAATGAATGATTCTCTTCTCCTCTGCATTAATCTTAAATGTTTCATTGAATTCCATTTGTATCTTCTAATCAAAACCATGTGACAGATACCTAACTCCAACATTCATTCCACATTATTTACTCATATTTAAATATCTTCATGTATACAAAATTCCTTTACGGGGACCTACCTTCTAATGTTTTTTTAATACATTGAAGAATATGTCAATCAATATTTTATAATGAATGAAAATACTCTATGAGTACAACACAAGACAAGTAAATTTTTCTTTAAAGAAACCAATATATTTTTCACAATTCTGCTTAATCCCCAATAATTCTTTATCTATAATCAAATAAATAATATGAGGAATGTAACTATTGAATTATTGGTTTTTGAAATCATCCTAATACATTGATTCATTTTTATATGGTCACATTATATTCTTCATAAGATTACACCATTTATCTACATAAAAAATATATACAGTAGATATCCAGAGGTTTTTTTTAATTGTATGAACACTAGAGAATGAAAAATATCTTTTCGGTGGTACTAAGCCTTCTACCAACCACTAATGAATCAATGAAAAAACATATAGAAGGTGAGATCTACCTCAAGAATTGTTAACATATTGTTTTATCTCTATTTCTAATTTTTATATTAACTATGAATCATAGAATGAGAAATTTTTTTAAGCCTTTAAATTAGGATTTTCATTTCTGCTCACATAAAATTTAGTTTCTTAAGAGGACCATTAATGAATTATCTATTGTCATCATTATTAACATGGTTCCATTAGGTTCCAACCATTAACTAAAATCAAAAACAACGTGTGAGAAGAAATAAATATCATGTGGAACCACAAAACCCTTGAAATTTAGTTATATGATGTCTAAATGTTGTTTTATTCTTCAATAATATATGAATATTTATGTTTTCCCTGTTATATTTATAGAAATTTTCAATTTAAATCCATCATGATGGTTCCAAATGTGTTTGTTAATTTACAATTCATATCTTCCAAGAGTGTGAAATTGTGTATGTATAAAGTCCCATTGGTGTGCCCCAGTTCATGATCGATTTTAGATTAACACTATGTTTTATGGGTTATTACCCTAGGTATATCTATACTAGAGAAATCCACTAATAGTTTCCAAATATATATTTTTTCATTTAAACCACTTGCTATATCCTTGTTCAAATATCAAGAAATTTTCCTATACTTCAACTCATCCATAGATTTATTCTCATATAATTTTCGAAATATATCAATAGAAATATCCATAGGGATATCAATAATGTTTTATTATCATAGTTTCCATTGGATAACAAAAAATTTCATTTGATACCAAAAATATTGAACTAGGATTTAATTCTATAGATATTACATTATTTTTTTATGATTTATTACAATATAGAAAAACACACATCTTGACCATTTTATTTTAGTGTATTTGGAATAATGAAATACAATATTCTAATCCGGTGAAAGATATTCATTGTTTTCTGCAAATATAATCCCATTTAGTACCCACACATAAATCATTTTTCATAACATGGTGAAAAGAGATATAAGAAAGGGAGATCTCAGATGCTCAGTAAGGGTAAAAAATGAGATGTGTAAGAATTATATAAATATAATAATATGATATCATGGGCATAAAATTTTAAAACGAAACCTATAATATCAAATATCATAATAATGAGTCTGAATATACTGATTTTTAATTCATATAATGTGATTGAAAAGTAAATAAAATGACATGATCCATGAAAACATAAAACATGGAATTTTTGGCACACACAAAATCATACAAAGTAATATATCAAGGAAACCCTCCATGATGTTCATAACATGTTAGGAATTTAAAAATCCAAAAGTGTGACTTAATTGAGATTTGGATAACCACTAGTATACCATCCTCTTCAGGGAAGGGCTAACTACGCATATACACTTATCTTTGTTATTGCACTAATCACCTGTGTACCCTCATTGTTAGGCTTGTTCTAATCACCCATGTAACCACTTCGTTGGACATGGTCAAATAGCATGTGTACACTTAGATCTCATAGAACATTAACCATTAAACAATTCATTATATAGAGATATATATTCTATCTATCACAAAATGAAATCATATATATGTGTTATAATGTATCATAAAAGTTATTATTATAAAAATTCATAAACTAAAATGGGTACCATAACCATTTTATCATATCATAATTTTGTATAAATAGTTAGGTTTCATAATTATATCATCACAGAATATATGAATAAAAATTTTGGTTTTCATATGTATTTTATCATGGAATAACTTATCAAAGATAAACATGGTTCAAATATCTTATTCCATCTAAAATTATATCATTCAAAGAAAGAATATGAATGGTATTTTTTGATAATATCCCTAGTAATTAATTTTGAACACCAACATATGTAATAATAAATAGAAAATAATTTTGATTGATAATTTAATATATTTCATGAATAAAATATCATTTCCTTTTCTTAAAAATAAATTTGGGGATTTAAAATATTTTGAAAATAAACTTCATATAAAATAATATTTAAATCATAAAAAAGAATTTATGAAATCATTGAAAAAAGATTAATTGATAACAATATAAAAATATCATTGAAATGATTATACATTTTTAGAAATAATGGTTTTGAAAGAAAACAATTTTCTATATTATGGTTTAAATATACATGGATTATCATAAAAACAATTTCATAATTATATTATGTACCAAAATGTGAAAATGTTGAATTATAATGCTTATATAAGAAAAATAAACATAGGATAAGAAAATTTGTGAGAATTATTGAGTTTTGTATCATAATATGGCATCAATAGTTCCATAATCATAATCAATCCTAATAAATTATGAGTGTATTGAAATAAACTCTAACCAATATGGAAACATCTAAACATTAACCCCACAAAAGAATATAATTATAGGAATATTATAATATCTTGAAAATATGTATATTCATGATATAACTTTTCAATGTTGAAATATAAAAACCTTGTAACTTAATATAGCTACATAATATGATATGTGTTTCTATGACGAAAAATATTGAAAACATTTACCATATAGATTTTGAAACATGTGAATAGTAAAACCCTGGAAATATATATACACAAATGGATATTAAAATAATATTATAAATTAGTAACATAATCATAGAATACATTTTTGGTAAGTGTAGACACTATAGTGAAGAAATATGTGGTGAATATAGCATGTGTCTCATACAAGTTCTATGGGAGATGGAAATATTGTACCTTAATTCTTGACCTTTGTTCTAATCATTAAAAATACCCATATAATAATTATATTTTTATTATAAATATATTTAGAAACAGTATACATTTATGTCATACCCTCTATAATTATCATATGATGTTTTATTACTCATTTTTATTAATTCATTGTTAAAGGCAATTTTCGGGTGAAAATAATGTTTATCTGTATATGTTTTGATTTATTATATTTATGGTTCTATTAAAATAATCATGATTTAATAATCTATACAATGATTTCCATGATTAAATATAGTATAAATTCATTATATATTTATTTATAATTATCTATAAAATATGAAAATTGGAAAAGAAATACATCATTCATGGAGATAGTAGGGTGTATAAATGCATAAATTATATATCAATGTTCATGTATTACTGGTAAAATGAAAATTAAATGATATATATTATCATTAAAAAAATATTTAATTGATATTCATGTAAAATATTTTATATATCTATCATTAGTACATTCCACGTATGGTATGAACTAATCACATTGCTTCGAGATGTGGTGGTGCATTGTACACACAGATGAAGTTATCAAATTCCCACAAACTGAAAAGAATAATTGTTTTTGTTATATAAAAATTCCATATTAATATTTAAATAAAAAATAAATATAGAATAGTTATATCAATAATTATTCTCATCCTTTAATGGTGTTAGTGGAAAAATAAACGACATCAGTTTGTTGGGTTGTAGTCCACCGTACATATAAATGATTACGTTGTACCCCATTTATGGTAGTATATATGGTTTTATTAATTAAACATAACATAAAAAAATATTTATATTTGGGAAAATACTTTTTAATATAAAAATGATATGAACATAATTTATGAGGTTTGTGGAGGGAATAAAACTAAAATGTTCCCCAATGAACATCACATCTTCTTCTAGTATCTCTTATTGGTTTAGAACAAACTACATTATTGGATGTATTTATAAAAAAAATATTTTTTCTTAGTTAATGGGTGTTAATATTAAACTTATTCGAGTATAGTATGGTCATGAAGAAATTGTTGAGAGGTGTGAATAATGGGGGATAATTAATTCACATTTAAAGTTGTGGAGGATTGGAATTCATGTATGCTCAAAAATGTATTTCCTAGTGGGAAGTCTTTCATACCAAATTTGTCTAAATAATAATATAACAATTATTGGGGGTGTTTTTGGGTCGATATATAATAGATCCATAAAAATAGATTCAATTTTATAATTTTCATTCTTAACTTATACCTTTCCCTATTCATTCAATTTTAGTTTCAATAAAGGTATATATTTTTATAACCTAAGAAATTTATGAATAAGAAATAAATAAAAGTGAATTTTTTAGAAAAATTATACCCACTTATTCTATAATATTATAAATTATCTATAAAATCAATAATCTCATATATGTTCAAAATAAATTTTAACCCAAGCACCAATATTGCGCAAAAAACATCTTTAATCCGAAATGTCGTTTGTATATATTTTTACTATTTATGTGTAAATATATTAATTATAAAAGTTGAATTAGTCCTTTAATGTAACATGTATTAAATATATTAATACATAATGATCACTTCATTGATTAATGTATTTTTTTGTAATTTTTTATTTATTCATAAAATAGAAATTATTATAAAATAATAATAATGTTAATTTTTACATTATTTGTTTAATGTAAATTTGAAAAATATCATGAAACTTCTTGTGTATTAATATATTAATTTCACACCTAGTTAACATGATACATCCATATGAAAACCTAATGTGACAAAATAATTCATTCAATTTACTATATTTAATATAATTTATTTAATTTTATTTGTAACTAAACAATTACAATGCTGTCGTTTTTAAGAAGAATAAGTAATTATTTAATATCTAAAAATGAAATATAAATGAGTAATATAAAAATCCTTTATATTTAAAAATAATATTTTTATCCAAACCAAGGTAGTTTTTCTCTAACTCTAATTATTTATTGATATTAAAATTATTGAAGGTGTATTTTATTTAATTTTTCATTATGTAACTTATTATATGGATAAATATCATATGAAAAATAAGAAAAATTTATAATATTCTATAATAAGTCTTTGAATGTTATAAATACATTCCATCCAATGGTTGTTTGACATATTGTTAGGTTAATTTACAACATACATTCTATGTTTATCCACTAAAAAATTTATTTTTAACTTAATAATTATTTTTAAATCTTACTATTTTCAGTAGACATTATTGTAAAAAATTACATTTTAATCTAAGAATATATAAATTATTCTGATTCCAAATATTGATTAAATTATTTTGAATTCTATTTCAAGAAGTTGAAAAAATTAATTTTAAATTAATCATGTGGATGTCATGAGAAAGTTGGTTTTTAAATTGGGAATGAATAGAAGGGTACAATGTTTTTCATCGGCTAAAAATATTAAATTGAGTAAAATTAACTAATTTTCTTATATATATATATAATTTAACTCAATTTCTTGTAATGAAATCCATTAGTGATATTTAATTTTTCGACAAAAAATTATTTCATCAAAACACATGGTTTTGCATCAAGTACAACCATTAATTCATCATAAAATAGAGTTCATCGGGTAGCCTAGCATGTTCTATAAATGGTATCATATGAGATTCAATAAATACCCCATACATTTAAGGGTGATATAATTCATAACCAACCCCTCACATTCATATCATATACAACCAAAAATAGGCCACAAAGATCATACAACATAAGGATGTATTTAATCACATTTAATTCAATTTTTAGGGATATCAAGATAACTAAATGCATGTCATGAATAAATTAAGTATAGTTACATTTAGTTTAATTCCATTGAAGGGAAATCGGGATGTTCATTCACTAAAAAAATTTGGAAGGGAAAACATAGGATAATATCGACAACATAAGGGGGTACAAAAATTTTAATAGAATGTTATAATGAAAGGGAAATGGTTCAATAATAACATGGATACCATAAGTATTGTATCATGGATCTATAAGACCATATTCCACCTTGAATATTTTGAAATAATATAGAATAATATTCTGAAGGTTCTTGAGTAAAGAGGACAATTGAGGGATACATTACCTTGAGAGGACTCTATTAAAAAAATGGGATGGCTTTTTTTATTTTGGAATCACCATGGGAGGGATTTAGATGTTGTTAGGGATATTAACCTAATTCTTAATGTGTGTTTAGTAATGTGGTGTGATGCATGGGTGATTTTTAATGTCCCAAAATTTATGTACATTTCTTTAATTATATGGAATTATTTAGAGACCACTAAATTTGACAGCATGCAATTCCGAGGCCCGGAGTTCCCAAAATGATCCATTGATGATTTATTAAACATTAATTACCATGCATAAGTAGTTTTCCTAAAAAATTGGAATAAATCAGAAATGGTTGCCCAGATCTGAAATATGAGGACACCATTACGTTCAGAATGGCAGGTTTACCCTAGGCACGACTGAATTTTATTTGGAGCATGCCTTCTGTGAAAAAACCCCAAAATGGCATAGCTGTAAATAAAATAATTAAATAAAGTTATTTTAATTATTCAAATTCATATAACTCATGAATGGTAACTCAGATTAAATATCTGAGACCGCTGCTGAGCTCATGAGGGAATGCTCTCTTTAGGAAGATACTAACACTAGCCAGCACAGGCCACCAGAAAAAGTCAGTTTTTGGTCGTAAATAAAATAATTAAGTGAAAAATATTTTGTTGTAAAATCCATAACATTAAAAAGGTAACTCAGATTGAAAATTTGATAGTGCAATTGAGTTTTTTGGGGCATTTTCTCCTTAGTTGGAGCCTAACCATGACCGGCATAGGTTGAGTGAAAACATTAATTATTTATTGAAAAAAATTTCAAGTACATTCAGTAAACGCGTGAGAGGCATTTTATAACTTTTAAACCACTGCTTGGATTAAAAATATGAGGGCACCATTCAATCTGTTGTGCCGAGATTCGCTTAAGAGAGGCTTCAGCTTGGCAATAGTAGGTCCGAAGAAATAGTTATGTTTTGTGACATTATAAAAAAAATGAAATCAAATAATTTTATTATTTTATTTCATATCCTCCAACAAAAAAGCAATGGGGTGGGGCCAGCGATGTGTCAAGCCAATAAATGGCTTAACCTACCAACCCTAAGTAATGATGTCGTTGGGGAATTAGGAAGCTTCCTAATTGATGATCCCCATTAAATTCCAACGTCATTACTTACCCCTCACCCATCCTATATATATTGAGATTGGGGAGGGGTATCGGCACCACTTCGCCATGCAATGAAGTGTTGATGGAGCACTACGACATCAGACTGTTAGAGGACGGAGCCAAACCTAGCGAGAGGTAACAGATGACACCAAACAACTAAACGAAGGATGATGTATGAGTGTCATCATTGGGAACTGGTTGCAGGAATGAAGAATACCAACCCACCCTCAACCCGCAGACACTCTCCAACGGGTTACAAGGTAGGGGTTATTCGTTTACATTTTTTTGAATGATCTTCCTCATCCCCATTCTAGAATAATAATAAGAACATGGGTAAACTAACTAATGGGTTGACCCATGATTAATTCATTTTTGCGGGAGGTTTATGTAGTGTATCATTGTGAGGTTTATCTTGATTTTAATTCCAAGATTTTGTTAAACCCTTATCCCCGTCATGTTTCGAGCTAACGTGGAGGGCGCGGGCCTAACGAACATGACCTGAACCCTCTGATTGATTACTAATTTTTCACCTCTATGAAACACCGATGGCTACTCGATTCCGAGAAGCTACATTAGGGATAGAGCATTGATGAACACCATAAGAGGAGGTCGCGACACGAAGCTGCGATGGTCATTGGAGCGGCCGACACCGACCAATAGTGGAGGAGGCGCGGCGCATCGTCGCATGCCATCAATGAACAATGGAGGTCACAACTCATCATCCATGGGTGCACCCATGATGCAGCAAGGCCGCGGCCTATAACGACCGTGCCTTGAGTAGGGGGTCTTCATTTAGACAGGTGGATAGGGGACGGGGTGCGTGCCTACATCGTGCCATGAGGCAAAGCCACGACCTGTCATCCTCGTCACGGAGGACTCGCAGTGCCCCGTGTCACCGCGTTGGGTCAACCGCCGCAGGTTGACCTGCTGACGTGGTTCTGCACTGCGTCAGCCCTACCCAGAAATGCTTCCAGGTGGGTGGAAACATCGGGTCGGCCCCGCGGACTGACCCACCACTCAACAGGGGGACCTGCAGCCCAGCGGCCTGACTCGCGGCCCAATGGCTAGACCCACAGCACAGATGGGTCGATCTGGGTTGACCATGTTCAAGTCGAACTAGAGTTGGCCCGAGTCGACCCAGGTGGATCCGGGTCGGCCCATGCTAAACTAGGTCGGGTCGTTCTGAATGAGGCAGATCGGACCCGAACCTAGTACCGAATAGTTACACAAAATAGGTCCTAAATTCTAAAGTGGACATCCATTTGATGAATCTTCTATGGAGTTGGGATCCTTGGAGAGATACTATACCTTTGACTTACTCCATTAGAGTATTGCGGAAACATGGAGTACGGCTAGGGTGGATCACACCTGAATCCAACCACGCCCTCGTCATTGAGATGCAAATAATGCATAGACTGGGCATCCGATTGATGCACCCTCTGTTGCATTGTAACCCATGTGACATGAAGGATCACTGGTTTACATATTTGTGAGACATATTTCTTGTTAAAATACAATTTATGTCTTAGAGATTGGTTATCCCAAGCGTGATATGTACGGAACCTTGTAACTGGTTGAGACTTGACAACTACTAACCTTTCGACTCGGAGTGACTCGACAACCCAGGGGGGAACACCTCGGTGTTATGCGGTAGACCCATGGTGGGGAGGGACTATTTGTGATGTGATAGACTGACGATACTTGACAGGAGGAGTACCTCAGTAGACCATGAGGTGGAGCACCTATGTGTGACACGACGGACCCATGGTTGGTGGTTCCTCTGTGTGACAGTGTAAGCCCATGATACTCGACTGGAGGATTACCATAACAACCTAGGGTTAGTGGGAATAACATCTGTGTGACATAGTAGACCCAATGTACTCATTTGAGTATGAGTTCTCCAACAATCGAGGTGTTCGATGTTGTGACTGGGAACGATACATGTTCCTAGGCCTAGAGAATCTTTCAATGGCTATTAGCATTCATAGAGATCCTATATGGGTCTGCCTCATAATCCTATTTCTATATGTTGTATTCTAGTTTTGAGATGAGACCCAAATTGAGCTGGTTCTATTTCATCGTGATTTGTGATTGGGATCATGATCTGTAGTTTTCATTGTGGATTTATGAGAGACCTTCAGGGGGTCTCAGGGTCCCTACTGAGTATCATTATACTCCCCACTACACGGGATACACCCTCACCTAGTTGTGTCTGGTTCAGATGTTGAGTAGCTGGGCTGAGGTTTGAAGGATCCGGGACTAAGAGGTACGCGGAGGAGACAGGCGGGTGTGGAGTGCATAGGAGGTGATCTATATATACCATTTAGATAGGATCCCCGGAGGACGAATCAGTAGTTGTTTTCCATTTTTTAGTTATACTGTTCTTTTTAGTTGTATTTGTACTTTTCAGTGGTACTCATACATTCAGTTGGGCTTCAATTCCATCCCCTTTTACTTACATCACTTCTCTTTTTTACAGTAGTGTAATTAACATTATCTTCATGTTGTGTTCTTGGACTGTGTGTTGGTATAGGTTTAAAGGAAATAACATCCCATTTTAGGGAATACCCCTTTCGGTGCAAGTCGCCTGCCCCTGGCCAATGGAAGGTGGGATTGGGGTAGTCATGGAATCGGCCCTAGGGGACGGGTCGTGACAAAGTGGTATCAGAGGCATCGGTTCTACTGACGAACAAGGACTCTGATATTTTCATTGTGGTAATAGTGCTATGAGTTATGATTGTGGTTTTCAATTTGGGGAATCCAATGTTGGTACAATGGCTGACATATACATACACCAGGACCTAGAATTCTGATTTCCGAATCTGTAAATGGAAACACTTATTGTGTGTGTTTTTGAAAACATTTTCTTTTGATTTCATTTGATTCATCTCAGCCACTATAACATAATGAAATTGGAACAACTTTTCCTTATCAAGAAACTATTGCATAGACAACCAGCTTGGATTCCAAATAGAATACCTAATAATGGCCCACCAAGCATTGGGGACTTGGTGCAGGGCCCTCTTATGATGTTAGAAACTTTGGGTGGTGCACCAGTAGCACAACCACCCATTGGGCAGTAGATTCCACCAGACCCACTAGTAGAGGGTGCACACCGACTAAACACATTGCATGAATTTTAGTGGTAGAGAGCTCCGAGGTTATGAGGCAAGACACATCCCCAAGTTGCTAAGGACTGGCTGGAGGATCTGGTTCAAGTTTTTCGCCAAGTTGGGACACCACCAGATCAGATGGTGATCATAGATGCTAGTATTTATCATTGTGTGACCATGAGGATGGTCTGCATGGTGACGAGGCTTCGGTACATGGTCAGTTTCCCCATATGGTACCTTTGGGTAGTGTGCCAGTGATTACATTTCCCGTTGGTCATAAATTACAACTAGTGGTATCGGTAGAGGACAAATCTAGGCTTAGTGCCTTGAATGTGTTTCACCATATGATACCACTAATGAAATGCGGTGAGCCCGACTCACAAGAGACTAAAGACTGGATTGAGGAGGTGGCTAGATTTCCATCTAGTTAGGGAACCATTCGATCTGATGGTGGTCCTATTAGAGAGCCTTCAACATGGTTCAACAGGATGATGACATGGCTTAGATTACCCTGATCTTGCGAAGACGTGTCTTTATCTATGGACAAGCTTGATAACCTTACTCAGATAAGAGTGTCTCGTCCCATAAATAGCTAAGGGATGAGTGTTCCCTAGAGCTTCTACAGCTTCGGCAAAACGAAATGTCAGTAGCTGAGTATTCATCAAGGCATACCTACCATCCCAGGTTCACGATGAATATAGTGTGGTCATGGATTCAAGTATTAGACCACGGATTTAGGTGTGATTAGGAACATCCAAGACATCAATATTCCTCTATTCATTCCTACATATGTTAGGGTGATAGAGAGAGAATTTTTGGTTTAATGTTCTTTGGCAGAACAGATACAGCCAGTGAATGCTAGTACTGGGAAATCAAGAAACTGAAGTCAGTCTTAGAGACATGGGAGTGTAATATGTTTTGGGGACAATAAGTGATAGGGAGAGATGAATCTTTAGGGCAATATATGTGGAAGTGGATCTAGGAGAGCATCATGAGGTGGTATTCATTTCATCATGTTACAACCACCACCGTAATGTGGACCCCACCAGGCTCAGTGAGCTGGAGGATAAGGGAAGGGAGTAGCGGGAAGCAATCAAGTAGTGTAACCCAAGGGCTCCAAGAATAATATGAGGTATAGTCTGTGTCTACTATTATATTCCCTATTAATATACATAAGTACCAATAATTCCTTCTTACCATGAGTCTTGTTCAAGACCTCATGTTTCTGGTTAAACCAAAGACTTCACCCTTACGTCTTGAGATACCTTTGAGAGGAGACTTAAAAAATCACACTTATGCCGATTTTGTGATCAAACCCTTGAGGCAAGAGTTTGAGTTGGAACCTCTTGGTTATAGAGTCGAGGCCTTATGACGTTAGTCTGGGTATGGGATGAACATCTACAGTTCATATTCATATTGACTGTATTAGGTAAAATGGTTGTGGTTTTTCTATAATGTTGGAATGGGGTTTTCTTTGGTTAGTGAAAAAGGAAACATAGAAAGAATATGATAAAATCATGCATGGGAGGGTGAAACTGATCACTCTTGAGTCGGCTAGACATACCCTTATTGTAGAAATAGTTTCGAGTTTTCATTCCCCAACAAGAGTGGCAATGTGTGGGAAAATATTTTTAAAAGATGTTTCCTGTATTACCTCCCTAAATAGAGAGGGACTTCTGCTTGGACTGGGTACTACATGAGTTTTGAACCACACTTGTCAAGGGTAGAGACACCCCTGTCAGCTTTGAAGAAGAAGGGGGAGCCTTTAATGTGGATGTAGAGGTGTCATCAGAGATTTCAGAAGGACCTGAACATGAGACAGTGACGATGGATAGAGTTTATCCAGGACTATGACTTTGAGATAGTCTATACACCTGGGAAGGGAAATGTGGTAGCAGACGCATTCAGTAGGAGTTATTGTCTACAACTACTGAGTGGGGTGTCAAAGTAGCTATTTACTCTACAGATATCCATCGTGCATAAAGATAGTGAAGATTTCCTCCATTCTATGACTGTCACTCCCCCAATGCATCAGTGAATTCAGGAGGCATTGCTTGGGGACAATGAGTGTGAGGCTCAAGGTGCTCATATATCCTCATAACAGACACCTGATGGATTTTCTGAATGTGGGGAGCACGTCTTCCTCTTCAGAGGATGCACCACGGTTTCAATTACTCTTCGGGAGGAGGTGTTTAGAGGGATCCATACATCCACTTTAATGGTAAATCATGGAGTGGCGAAGATGTACCAGGACTTCTGGCGTTGGTACTGGTGGCCAAGGATGAGGGAAGTAGTGGTGGAGTTTGTATCATGATTCCTAACTTATCAGCAAGTGAAGACTGCATAGAGTGGGTAGAAGTCTTATGACTACTGGAGATAGAGATCATTAGAGTTTTTGGAGGGATACCATGTATTACTATAGGTCTCACCACGTTCAAGATTGTAGAGGTTTGTCAAGGGCAGCAATCCATCTCTAGGGTTCATCCAAACATTCTAGATTCTCAGCTGAGTGGGAAAGGTGGCATACCATCTATCTCTTTCCACACAAGTGCACTAGGTGCATATAGTTTTCTATGTCTCACAGCTGAGAAGATTTGTATATTATTCATTGAGAGTTATCGACTACTGAGAGTTGAACATTGAAGATGGGGTGACTTTTACAGAGTTCCCGTTGATGATAGAGGATTGACAGGAGAGAGTCCTTTGTTGATGGTCGATCCCTCTAGTGAAATTTTGGTGGTAGCACGAGGACCAATAAGAGAGCACATGGGAGCGGGAGGCTCAGATTCATGCTCAATACCCTCTTTTTTGTGTTTTTCTATTTTGTTGGATTTAGAGGATGTAAAGCCCTAAGGTGGGGAGAATGTAATGTCCGAAAATATCTGTAATTTTTTTAATTATATGGAACTATTTTGAGATCACAAAATATAACAATGCATGATTTCTATGCCCGGAGTGCCCATAATGATCCTTCATGGTGTTTCTAAGCATTAATTAGAGCGCATAAGCAGTTTTCCTAAAAAATTGTAATAACTCTTAAATGGTTTCCCGGATCAGAAATCTGAGGGCACAGTTTTTTTTTCAGGATGGCGGGTTTACCCTAGGTGTGACATAAGTTTAGTTGACATTTCCCTCCTGTGAGAAAACCTAAAAATGGTATAACCATAAATAAAACAAATAAATAAAGTTATTTTATTTTTCAAATGCTTATAACCCATGAATAGAAACTCGGATTAAACATCCAAGAACACTGTTGAGCTCATGAGGGTATTCTCTCTTTAGGAAGATACTAACACTGGCCATCATGGGCCACCGGTGAAATTCAGTTTTTGGCCGTAAATAAAATAATTAAGTGGAAATTATTTTATTGTAAAATCCATAACATCTAAACCGTAACTCAGATTGAAAATCTGAGAGTACCATTGATTTTATTGGGGGCATGTCCCTCTTGGGAGAATCCTATCCTTTACTGGTGAAGGTCGAGGGTGAACATTAAAAATTAATTGAACTTATGTTCAGGTATTCTAAGTAAAAGTGTGAGTGACATTTTCTAAATTTTGAACCGTTGCTCAGATTAAAAATATGTGGGCACCAACGAATCTGTAGCACCATGATTCGCTTAAGGGAGGCTTTAATTTGACCACAATAGGTCTGGACAAAATGTTTTGTTTTGCGATGTTTTTTAAAATGAAATAAAATAATTTTATTATTTTATCTAATATCCTCCAATGGAAAATAAAATTGTTATGGCCAGCAATGTGTTAAGCCAATAAATGGCTTGACCTTCCAACCCTATGAAAGATGTCATTAAGGAATTATAAATATTCATAATTCCTGAGCCCCATTAAATTCCATCATCTTTACTTACTCTCCCACTCTCCTATATATATAGAGCATGAGAAGGGGTATCAGCACAGATTCGCCAAGAAAAAAAGTGTATAAGGTGCATCTCAATGCCGAAACATTAGAGGATGGAGCCGAACCTAGTGGGAGGTGATAGATGACACCGGACCACAAACTGAATGATGGCGTGTGAGTGGCATCGTTGGGAACCAGTTGCGGGAACGAAAAAAACAACCCAACTTCAAGCCATAGATGCTCTTGAATGAGTTACGAAGTAGGGGTTATTCATTTATGTGTTTTATAAAATTATTTTCCTCAACTTTCTTGAATAATACAAAGAACATGGGTCAACTGACTTACGGGTTGACCCACAATTCATTCATTTATGCATGAGGTTATTGCGGGGTATCTTTGGGGGGATTATCTTGATTTAAATTCCATGAGTTTGTTAAGACCATCACCCCATAATGTTTCAATCTATCACAAAGGGTGTGGTCCTAATGAACCCAGCCCAAACCCTCTACTACTTTGATAAATTTTCACCTCTATGGAACATTGACGGTGTGGAGATACCGATCAGCTATGTTGGGGATAGCGGGTCGACGCACACCGGAAGAGGAGGTCCCGACACAAAGACGCAATGGTCATTGGAGCGGTTGGCACCAACCAGCTATGGAGGAGGCACAACATGCCATCACTCACCACCGATGAACAAAGGAGTTCGTGACTCTTTATCTGTGGTGACCGGATAAAGACAACCAATGCATCGGCCGACCGCGGGCGACAGTTTGGCATGCCGTCACGCTCTACTGGTGAGGTGATCCGGCCATGAAGGAACCATCGTAGTGGAGGTGAGGCGCGCCTTCGGTGGCACACCCACTTTACAACAAGGATATAGCTTGTGATGGCCATAGCAGGAGCAGGGGGTCACCGGTTCGGCCAGCGACCGAGGGATGGGGCGCGCGCCAGTGGAGTGCCTGACGACAATACCACGACTCGTCGGCCAGGGCACAGAGGACTCACAGTTCCATGTGGCACCGTATTGGGTCAACCCCTATGGATTGACCCACTAACGTGGCTCTGTGACATGTCATCCCTACTAGGACACACCGCATTTGGGTATCCCTGGTGGCCCATCGGACTGAGTCGTTGCTCAACAGGCCGAACTGCGGCCCAAAATCTTGTCTTGTCGCCCCGCCGGGATGGGCCAGGCCCATTGGGTCAGGTAGGACCCAAGTATTTCCAGGTCAACCCATGTTGATATGGGTCGGCCCGGTCAGACCAAGGTGGACCAGACATGAAACCAGTACCGACCTGTTACACAAAATGGGCCCTAACTTCTTTAATCGGAAATCTGTTTGACCAACCTTCTAGGGCGTTGTGATCGTTGGAGTGAGACAGTCCTTTTGAATTACTCTATGAGTGTTTTGGGGAAACTTTGAGTATGACCAGGTTGGATCACACCTAAATCCAACCGGTCCCTCGACATTGAAATGCCAAAAATGAACAGACCGAGCATCTGATTGACGCATCATCTTCTTCAATGGAAAACCTGTGACAAAACGAATAATCGGGTTACTTAAGTGTGAGACTTAGTGGTGGTTCAAATATGAACAATGTCTAAGGGAGTATTTCTCCCAAGCATGCTACGTACGGAACCTTGCGTATGGATGAGACTTGAGGACTGAGGACCTTTCGACTTAGAGTGACTCAATGAACTAGTGGGGAGCACCTCTGTGAGACATGGGAGATGCATAGTGGGGAGCACCATTGTGTGAAGTGATAGACCCATAGTACTTGATAGGAGGAGTTCCTCAGCAGGACCTGAGGGAGAGAACCTTTGTGTGATATAGTAGACCGGTAGTGGGGAGCACCTCTATGTGATGCCAAAGACCCACTATACTCGACAGGAGGAGTACCTCAGCAGTCCAAGGTTAGTGGGAAGTGCCTCTGTGTGACGCAGCAGGCCCACTGTACTCGTTAGAGGAGAATTTCTCCAGCATCTGAGGTTTTTGGTGTTGTGACTGAGAATGTTACATGTTTCTAGGCCTAGAGAATCCATGGATGGCTATATGCAATCATAGGGAACTTTTGTGGGTCAAAATCATAATCATGTTTCTCTGAGTTGTATACCTGGTTTGAGTTGTGACCCAAATTTATCTGTGTTTATTGATTTCTACTTTGTTAATGGGATCATGCTTTTTTGTTTTCCTTTTGAAATTATGAGAGTCCTTCTGGGTTCTCGGGGTCCCTACTGAGTATTGTTATACTCACTGTCGCACGGGCAACGCCCGCACCTTGTTGTGTCTTGTGCAGACGATGAGCAACTAAGATGAGGTTTGAGGGACCTAGGAAGTGGTGGTACGTGGTGGAGAAAGGCGAGCATGGATTTCTGAGGAGGCGATATGTACCTATCCTTTATGAAGGATCCCCAAAGGATGACTCAGTAGCTGTTTCACATTTTTCAGTTGTATTGTTACTTTCAGTTGTTTTCATACTTTTTAGTTTTACTAATACATTCCATTGGGATTTTATTCCAGCCCCTTTTACTTCCATCCCTCATTTTTCTACAGCTGTTTACTTCACAATTTCTTCTTTTTGTGTTCTCGGACTATGGGCTTTTATAGGGTTAAAGGCATAACCTTCCAGTTTTAGGAAATATGCTTATCGTTGCTAGTCTCTGGCCCTTGGCTTAAGGAAGGTGGGCTTGGGGTAGTCATGGCATGCGCCCTAGGGGACAGGTCATGAGATGAATATATTTCACAAAGTAGGGAAAATTATTTATTAATTTCTAAACAAATGTAATGGATTATATATGATAATATAATGAAAACCATAAACAATCCCATGGTATTTATACATTTTTTTAACAAAAGGGCGTTGGTTGTAAATATTTTATAATGCAATGAACTGAACTCGATAGTATAATACATTTGGTTATGTGGAACTACGTCATTTTTTAATGAATTGATTTTGAAAAAAATTAAACTATGTTTTAGGTATTGGAGGGTTGATAAGGGTTTTATAAAATCATTCAAATAAAACTTTAAACAAATTTTTTAAAAATGATTCCTAAATCTAATCAAGTATACTCATTAGAATATTGATTACTCAATTTCTTGCCATAATGATGTCATTATAAAAACAAAATATTTATACCATATTTAATTTTTACCCAAAAATTAGACTATGTCATTAAATTATCAAAATTACTATAGGATAATATCCATGTGCTTGTTTTAGAAATAATATTTAATTTTCTAGAATAATTTTCAATATATGAGATTTTACACTTTTAAATATAAATCCTTATTTACTAAAAATTAAAATTTTTATGATGGTAACAGTATTTGGAACCTTATAAAAATTACATTTGACTTCATAAAATATTATTATAATATGAAATTAAATAGATATAATTTATTATAATATTTTATAAATATAATTATTTCCATTGTTCTTAAATTCACCAAATATATTATCGTAATGGTTTCTATATGTTTCCCAAAAACATATAATTTCAATTTCTTCATATCCAAATTTTATATTTACTAAACTATTTCATTATTAATTTATAAATTAATAATAAAAATTATTACTATAAAAATTATTTATAAATAAAAAAATAAAAACAGATAATTATTGTCTACATACATAAAACGTTATTACACAGGTTTATCACCTAAGGTATTGGTGTACGGTAGGGATTGATTATTTTTGTAGTTTAGTAAACATTATATTGGTTCATGATCTCTATAAGATTTTAAATTCTCTAGTAAATTATTTTTTTCATCCTATAATGGTTGAATATTATTTCTGGCTTGGTTAGTGTTAAATCATTTTGATTACATGACCATCCAAAGCTCAAATAAATTTGATTCATAGGGTAAAATTGTGCATGTTAAGGTCTTCCCTTATTTCATTTGTATTAATTGCATTTATATTTACCCGTAATATATAATACACAATATAGTCATTGAAAAATGGATAAATTATCAATGTATATAATGATTTATGTTATTTTGAATCCAAAAATATATAAATTTTATGTATAAAAAAAAATAATTTTTTTTTGGGTTTTATATAACTATATTTATTAATGAAGAATTTATTCAATCATAATTGAATTTCATTTAAAAATATTATGTTCATTGCACATGTTGTTTCAAAAAACTTTATATCTATACCACATTTCAGTTAAGATGTACAATAATGAAAATTGGTACACCAATGAATGTAATGTGATCCCTGTGTTCCTGAAATTATACAATAGTACCTCCTCCTTCCTCTTAGAGAAGAGAGTGTTGAACAAAAATAATTAAAATCAAATCACACTACTGCAGAAAACGTTTTTTACATCACCATTTTTTACGTAGGTTATATATAACCGACGTAAAACATGCGGCGAGTAGCTTTTTAAAGTCGGTTATTTTCATAACCGACGTTACAAATCGCGCATGTTCGTTTTTTACGTCGGTTATCATATAACCGACATAAAAACCATTGCGCGTGGGGTTTTTTACGTCGGTTTTTTAGAAATCGACGTAAAAAACCCGATATCTACGCATTTTTTACGTCAGTTATGTGATAACCCACATAAAAAACCAAAGCGAAGGGTTTTTTACATCGGTTATTTTTTAACCGATGTAAAAAACCCCCCTGGGCTTTGGTTTTTTACATCGGTTATAGGATAACCGACGTAAAAAATGCGTAAATATCAGGTTTTTTAAATCGGTTTCCAAATAACCGACGTAAAAAACCTCCCGCGCATTGGTTTTTGACGTCGGTTATCTTATAACTGATGTAAAAAACGAGATATCTACGCGTTTTTTATGTCGGTTATAAAAAACCGACGTTAAAAACCAAAGCACGGGGGGGTTTTTTACATCGGTTTTAAAATAACTGACGTAAAAAACCCATACATAACTCGTTTTTTACGTCAGTTACAAAATAACCGACGTAAAAAACCAAAGAGCGGGGGGTTTTTGACGTCGGTTTAAAAATAACCGACGTTATAAATTTAAAAAATAGTTTATAGCATCGGTTATTATATAACCAACGTTATGAAACTTTTAATGAAATTAAAGCCCCGTGGAGTGTCATTTACGATTTTTCGATGGACAGTCTGCTGGCTCGTCTCTCTCTCGCGGTAAACCCTAATCAGCTCGTCGATCGACATGCGTTAAACTCATTTTGGCTTCATTGTTTATCTTATTCACTCCTTGAGGATCTATCATCTCAACTCGCAACATTCAAGTAAGCCTTCCACGGATTTATTTTGTTCGTTTTTTTTTCACGGATATTCTATAATTATGTTTTGCGATCTTTGTTCATTTAATGTATATAAGATTTAGTGGTTTCCAAGTATGCACCTCATTACTATTTTGATAAGATGGTGATGAGATAATCTAAGATACATATGATTCATTGATAGAAGTGATACAATTTCACATAGTGTAGGATGATTTATGGGTGGGGTGAGACCATGACATTAGCATTGTGGTGTGAGAGAAAAACTAGTGGAGAAGTGGTATCCGAGAACCTTAATTTTAATATATATATATATAATTTTTTATATTAAAAGGTTTATTTATATGAATTATTTTGTGAGTGATCCATAGTGAGTATATGAAACTATTTTTCCATGTTTAGGTGATGATTTAGATTCCTTTTTTCATAGGGCTTTAGTGTGCTTCCTCAACATTTTCATGAGATGTTTTAGGGAGGATCTTACTATGTATACATGTTATGCCCACCATACATAAATATAAACTATTTTTTTGGTTTTTAAAATCAATTTTAAGTTTTTTATAGATGTTAGTAGCATGGAAGTGTTGTGGAGTAGCGCATTGGGGTGTGAGAGGAAAACTAGTGGAGAAGCGGTATCTAAGAACCTTAATTTTAATATATATATATATATATATATATATATATATATTATACGAAAAGGTTTATTTATATGAATTATTTTGTGAGTGATCTATAGCGAGTATATGAAACTATTTATCCATGTTTAGGTGATGATTTAGATTCCTTTTTTCATAGTGCTTTAGTATGCATCCTTAACATTTTCATGAGATGTTTTAGGAAGGATCTTACGATGTATACATGTTCTTCCCACCATACTTAAATATAAACAATTATTTTGGTTTTTAAAAGAAATTTGTAGTTTTTTATAGATGTTTGTAGCATGGAAGTGTTGTGGAGTTTCACATTGGGGTGTGAGAGGAAAACTAGTGGAGAAGTGGTATCCGAGAACCTTAATTTTAATATATATATATATATATATATATATATTTATACGAAAAGGTTTATTTATATGAATTATTTTTTGAGTGATCCATAGTGAGTATATGAAACTATTTTTCCCTGTTTGGGTGATGATTTAGATTCCTTTTTTCATAGATCTTTAGTGTGCTTCCTCAAGATTTTAATGAGATGTTTTAGGGAGGATCTTACTATGTATACATGTTATGACCACCATACATAAATATAAACAATTTTTTTGGATTTTAAAAGCAATTTGTAGTTTTTTATAGATGTTAGTAGCATGGAAGTGTTGTGGAGTAACTTTCATGAGTATATAGAGTTTATTGTTTCTTCGTAGTTTTACTTTTAGTACTAATAATCTTATTTTTGGTTTACGTACAACAATAGTTGTATGAATTAATGCATAATTATCTAAATTTATTCATTTCAAACTGAGGAGGGTTACATTTGGTGGGAGAAGATCCTAAATGATATGGTATGAATTCATTCTATCATGACCATAAATAAAATATAGTCGTATTTTATTTATCATATACATCAACTTATAGTCTTCTTTTTCATCACAAACCCTTTGAGAATAAAAAACCAAACTAAGGGCTTTGGTATCCACAATTCCTTTTGTTATAGAATATGGGACATCAAAATCAGATGAATGAACATATACTTCCCAAAAACACTTCCATTGATTTTTATAATTGTGTGAAAATATTTACCAAATGGATTTAGGGTCTACAGAAACCATTAATAACATGTTAAATAGGTATTTTATCTAATATATTAAAACATCAAAACCGCAATCAATATTAAACAATGTAGGCGTCATTGTTTTCTTTGATTCAATGAAATTTAAAACTGTTATATCTAACTATATTTTGTTTAAAAATAATATTCAAGCATATTTTTTTAAATACCTATAGATTTGTTTTATATTTTAAATTTTTTAACATTCAAATTATGATTTTTTTCATATAAACATATATTTATCATATCTTAAAAATATATATTTTTTGTTGATATTTGTTATAGGTAATAATGAGTCGAAGTTAGATTACGACACATCGAATGAGCAGTGAATTTGAGGAAGGTGTTGATGCCTTTTTGGAATTTGCAAAACGAAATGTTCCAAGTAGTGTCATTTTTTTATGTCCATGCCTGAAATGTTTGAATATGAAGAAGTTGAAAAGTAGATAGATAAAAGATCATCAGATTTGTCATGGTTTTAATCCGACTTACAGCCCATGGATTTGGCATGGTGAAACTGGACGAAATGTCAATGATGATGATGATTCGCAAGATGGTAACTCCGATGGAATTGAGGAAATGATTCGCGATATTGTAGCAGAACAAATTGAGATAGAACCAACAGTTGCACATCTATATAGTGATGCTGAAAAACCATTATATCCCGGTTGTACAGATTTTATGGTTTTGTCGGCGGTGTTAAGATTGATTAACCTGAAGGCGAAGCCTGGTTGGAGTGACAGAAGTTTTACAGAGCTGCTACAATTGATGAAAGACATTCTTCCAAAAGATAATGATCTTCCAGATTCACATTACAAAGCCAAGAAAATATTATTCCCGATGGGATTGGGATTCACGAAAATACATGCATGTCCGAATGACTGCATTATATATAGGAAGGAATATGAATTTTTGTCAGAGTGTCCTAAATGTGGGACATCACGATATAAGGTGAAAGTAAAATAACAGGCTGATGTAGAGATTGCAAAGCTCCCATCAAAGGTATTTTGGTATCTTCCTATAATTAATCATTTCAAACGTTTATTTTCTAAATCACATGATACAAAAAGGTTAAGATGGAATGCTGAAGAGCGGGTATGTGATGGAAAAATACTTCATCCAGCTGATTGTCCACAATGGAAGAAAATTGATGCGCAATATTCTACATTTGGAAATGAAATTAGAAATCTCAGACTAGGGTTGTGCACAGATGGAATGAATCCATACCGAACACTCAGTAGCACACATAGTTAGTGGCATGTTTTATTGGTAATTTACAACCTCTCTCCTGATGTTTTTATGAAGCACAAATATTTCATGTTGAGTACAATGATCTTTGGTCCAAGGCAACCCAATAATGATATTGATGTTTACTTGTCATCGTTGATTGATGATTTGAAACTGTTATGGGATGATGGTATTAGGGTGTATGATTCTTATAAAATGGAATATTTTCAACTACATGCAGTGCTTCTGTTCACTATAAATGACTTCCCAGCGTATGGAAATTTGTCTGGATACAGTGTTAAAGGGCATAAAGAATGTCCAATTTGCGAACAACAGACGTCCTATTGTCAATTGCATCATGGGAGGAAAACAGTGTACATGGGTCATCGAATGTTTTTGCCTCTGGAATACCCTTATAGAAGACTAAAAAAGGAATTCAATGGCTCACAAGAATTTGATACTACTCCAAAACCTTTATCCCATGATCTTTATTTTGAGAGGGTGAAAAACCTTGACGTGACATTGGGAAAGACACGGAAATCTGGTAATGATAGACATATTTGGAAGAAAGGGTCATTTTTTTTGAGCTACCATATTGGAGGTATCATGGAGTTAAACATAATATTGATGTCTTGCACGTGGGGAAGAATATTTGTGATTCTTTGATTGGAACATTGTTAGATATTAAAGGAAAGACTATATATGAGTTGAATTCAAGATTATACTTACTATCAATGGGAATATGTTTGGAGTCAGCTCCCACTCCTAATGGAAGACGAACATGTCTTCCCCCGGCTTGTCATACATTATAGAAGAGGGATAAAATTAGCTTATGTCTGTGTCTTCATGATACCAAAGTTCTTCAAGGTTATTCTTCTAATGTAAAAAATTTTGTCTCATTGAAGGACTTGAAGTTGATAGGTATGAAATCACATGAATGTCACGTCATGATGCAACAAATTCTACCAGTTTCATTGCATGGAATATTGACCATTCGTGTCAGAAAGACTGTAATGAAGTTGTGTTATTTTCTCAATTCAATTTGTAACAAGGCGATTGATGTGAATTGTTTGAACATTTTGGAAAATGATGCAATTTTTATACTTTGTCAATTGGAAATGTATTTTCCTCCAACTTTTTTTGATATAATGGTGAATTTAATGATTCATCTGGTTTGGGAAATAAATCTTTGTGGACCTGTATATCTTCGTTGGATGTATCCATTTGAAAGGTATATGAAAATATTAAAGGGGTATGTTAAAAATCTATATCGACCTGAAGCCTCCATTATTTAAAAGATGTTTCTGAGGAGGTAGCATAGTTTTGTACGAGATACTTGGCTGCGGCGCAACACATAGGTTTGCCTTCTTCTAGCCATGAACGAGTTAATAATGAGGGAAAGGGGATTCACAGCCTGAAAGTCAAATCATTGTCAGCTGAACAGATGAAGAAGTTAGAATCATACATCTTGAATAACATAGCTGATGCTCAACCGTATATCACATTGTATATTAATTAGTTGAAACAATGTCATCCAAAGAAGAAAGAAATGTGGATTTTGAATGAGCACAACAGAACTTTTTTGTCAGGGATTAAAAAGACTTTTCTTGGTAGATCAGATATATCAGAGACATTAAAATGGATAGTGGGTGGTCCATGTTTATATTTGATAACATGGTCCGGTTATGGCATTAATGGTTATACATTTCATACAAAAGCTCAGGACAACAGAAGTGCAGTTCAGAATAGTGGTGTATTGGTGTTTGCAGAAGCAATGCATTTTTCGATTGCTAAGGAAAGAAACCCAATTTCTGCATCAAATGCATATTATGGAGTGATTGAAGACATATGGGAGGATGATTACTTTAAAATTAATGTTCTCGTTTTTAACTGTAAATGGTTTAACGGTATCAACAGTGTCAGACACGATGAATTTGGAATGACAATTGTTAATCTGAATAGATTGGAAGACACAGCAGATTATTTTATAATGGCAACACATGAAAAACAAATTTTCTATGTAGTATATCAATCAGATATGCAGTGGGCTGTTGTTTTACAAGGGAAAAACAATATGTTGGTGAGGATGAACTTGATGAATATGCTGATTTATGTGAGATCCCTACTTCTATGTAAATATTAACATAACATAATGACGATCATGTTGAAGACATAGTTTGTGCCATAAGGAACGATCACGACGAAGGAATTTGGGAAAACAATCCATTTGTACATTCCTAAAATTACAGGTAACATATGTTTATTTCTTTTTTACATTTATTTTCTCCATAAATGTTAGATATTGTATGTTTTTAATTTATTAAAACATGTTTTAAAATAAAATAAGTATATGTTTTTGTTTGTTTTATGTTTGTTTAGTTTACTTTATCATGTTTATAACCATTACATGAATTTTAAAATGCTTATTTTTGTTCACTGACAATTACTTTACCATGTTTACAATTTTTACCAGTTTTACCATTTTTACCATTGTTACCATCTTGACCATCTTTACCATTGTTTAACATGTTTACCATAATACCAATGTTTACTATTATGTAACTTAGTACACTTTTCTATTTTCTGATTACAGTAGTATTAAAATATTTGAATTTGTATATTTGTGAATTGACGTTTGTTTTTTTGATTTGAAGGATAATGACAGATCATTCAGATGATCAACCACATGATTCTGGAGAGGAGCATATTGCTGTTCATACCTATAGGGATGAACATTCACATGCTCCTATTACGACAAAGAGTTCAAAGGTTGGTAAACATGGGTGCACATGTTTACCAAAATTATCACTTGCTTGTACACAGGATCAGAGGATAGTAGTTGAGTTTGATGAAGATGATATTCCTAGAGGTCTGAATGCCAAAGATTTTAAGAGTTTTGTTGTAACTCAGGCTAAGACCAAAGTAAGCATTTTGTATGATGATTGGAGAGGTGTGGATAAAGCGATTATCTCTCAGTTTTGGGAGACGATTTTGGTAAGATCTTTTGTCATTGTTTGACAATTCTTTTAATGTTTCTAGTATATATAATATGTTTAACCTCTTCTTTATCAGATGACATTTGATATTCTTGACACTAGAGGAGTTAGGAAGAAATGTTAATCTTTGGTTTCCAGGAGATGGGGGGATTTCAAATCAACCCTCTCATCTGATTTCATTTATTGTCATAGGATTCATGAAAATCCATGTCGTATATATCATTTTATAGATGAAGACACATGGAGACAGATTTTTGAAAGTAGAAAAAAAAAGAGTCATTTCTAGTAAGGGCAATGTAAACTTTTATAAAATTTCTTATATAAATGATTTTATTAATGTTTTGTTAATGATTTCTAATTCATAAATTACAGAAAACAAGGAAATCTCATTAGGAGATCCAATCTAAAAATGTATACCCTCATAGTTTATCTCGGGGAGGGTATACATTATTGGAAGAAAAAATAATGGCGGACAAATTTAAACAACTAAGAGCTGAGTCTTCAAGCTTTGGAGAGGTGGCCCCTCTATCCCCTCAATCTAGACATGAAAAATGGAAGAGAGATCAGAAGGGAAAAAAAGGGAAATATCTTTCGGAAGAACCGAGAATCGTAGTTGAGAGGATTGTAAGATATCTATTTAATTTATTTATGTTAACTTTTTTCTTCATATAAGTTTCAATCATTACAGAAATGTTCAATTAATTAATACAGGACTCTCTTGAGGAGCAGAGTTCAGAAGGGACATTTATAGCTACTATGAGGGAATATATTTTATTTACACCATTGGGAAGGCCCGAACATCCTGGCCGTGTAAGAGGATATCCGGCAGGTGTATCGGTAAGAAAAGTGTTTCCACGTTCATCAACTTCTAACATTGAGGGGGTTTATAAAAAAATAGAATCCTTGGAGGCTGAAGTTCAAAATATTAATGCGACGATGGAGGACAAGATTAAAGAGTCGGTGAGGTCTATGTTTGCTGAAATGCAAAGACAATTTCAAACAGCAGCTCCCACTCCTCCACCTCCCCCTGAAGACCCCATTATTTATCCTCCACCTCCGCAAGTAGGTCCCACTCCCCCACCTCAGCCCGCGGACCCCACTTTTTATCCTACGCATCCGCCACAGCTTCCTACATATTGCGAGTTATATGTTGATGATTCTCAACATCATATAGTAGCATACTTGTTGGTATATTGTATAGGAGATACAGTTCATCATCAACAATTAGAGGTAGAGAATCCTAGGGTCACTGTACAGGATATTATAGATAGATTAGCTAGGGTACCAATACCTACAGATGAGGTGGCAACAGTTGGATAGAGTATCGGCCATTTTTTAGTTTGGCCATCCAGACTTCATCGACTCATTACCATAGAGGTATGAATGTTATATCTTTTATTTTATTTTTTTATTAAAGTTGTTTTATCATTTGAAAACTAGTATATTTTTCAGTTTTTTTTTCATAAGAATAATTCAAAGGTAAAGAAATACTGTATAGACAACAACAAAGACAACAGGATATGACATCAGATACAGATTCCAGTGGTCTTGACAGATTGTCAAGATATTCACATTTGTTGTTGGGTTTTTATGATTTTCAAATGGAATCTCATGTTTGTGGACATGAAATAAGTGTGGGGATTAAAAAATCTGATATCATGGAGCTTGTTACTAGAGATAAGTTGGGCATCAACGTGGTGAAATTTTTTTCCATGTAAGTCTTGACACCTTTTCCCTGCGTTATATTTATTAAAAATGTATACTTATGTATGTTTTGTATTAGGTATCTTTATAAAATTTGTGAGAGGAATGAGCTGACAGAAGTATATGGATTCATGGACCCGCAATTGATTTCCCCTGAAGCATGTGCATTGAATGAGGAACAAAGAATGGTTTATATTTCTGAAAGATTTGAAAAGAATATAAACACACAATGTTGGATGATTCCTTTTTGTGAGAGGTATGAAACACATTTCTATCAAAGAGTTAATTATCTTTTAACATAAAAAACCACTAGCATTAAATTTCCTTTTATCAGTGATCATTGGATGTTAGGGATTTTTTGCCCAAGGGAGAAACCTCTTTATTGGATATGCTCTGTTCATGGTGATGTGCGGGAAAGTTTTAAGAATATATTGGAAAAGTATGTTTCAATTTCCCAATAGTTTTATATATTATAATGAATTTTAAATTTACCCCATTCGTAATATTTTCAAACAGTGCATGGGTCTACTATCCAAAAAACACAAAGAAAAGAAATGCAAAGATCAAATATGTAAATGCGAAGGTAAATTTAAATTTATAATTTGTACTTTTTGATTTATTACATTAAAATAATATATTGAATTTACACTCATTCAAACAGAATTGTCATGAACAACAAGGCGTCATCGAATGCGGATATTATATGGTACGATTTATGTATGAAATAATAACAACTGGGACAGTTGTGAATTTTGACCTGGTACGATTTCCTCTTAAACTTTGCCATAATTTTTCAATTTGATTTATTCATTATACACGTTCACTGTCTTCTTGTTCATTTGTAGCTTTTTGATGACCCTCAACCCTATACTGCTGAAGACATCAAACACGTACAAGTGGAGTGGTCAAATTATTTTACAGGTCTGATCGAATTTTAGTTTTTTGTAATGTAAAATGTAATTTTTAATATTTTCATTTTAATTGTGTATTTGGTAGTTGTATAGGTTGGATTTAGTTTTTTTGAAGTTGACAGTGTAAGTTTTTAATGTTATATAAGTGAATGTTTAATTTTTCTCTACTTCTTATTTTGGTCTACTTTTGATGGTTTTTCTGGTATGGATTTGGGTCTGTGGGGGAGGGGTTCCAAGGGTGTGGGGGTGTGTTCAGTGGGGTTGGAGGGTGTCCAGCGGTCTGGGAGGGCTATCTGGTGGGGTGGGGGACAGTCTTGGGGGGTGGTAGGGATGTCCAGGGGTGTGCGAAGGCGGTCCAGGGGTGTGGGAGTGCTGTCCAGGGGTGGGGGGGGGGGGTTGTCCAGGGGTGTTTTGGGCTATTTGGGGCAATCCAGGGGTGTGGTGGGGGCTGTCAAGTGGGGTGAGGGGGTGAGGGGGTGCTGTTCAGGCGGGTGGGGGGTTTTCAAGGGGTGTTTGGGGTGTCCGGGGGTTGGGGGCAGTCCAGGAGTGTGGTGGTGGCTCCAATGGGGTGGGTGAGGGTTGTCCAAGGGGTATACATGGGGGTGGGATCTCCAATGGGGTGGGGGAGGGCTGTCCAGGGGGTATACATGAGGGTGAGGGCTCCAACGTGGTGGGGAAGGGCTGTCCATGGGGTATAAATGAGGGTGGGGGCTGTCTAGGGGGTATATTTTATCCAATGGAGTGGGGGAGGGCTGTCCAGGGGGTATACATGAGGGTGAAGGCTCCAACGGGGTGGGGAAGGGCTGTCCATGGGGTATAAATGATGGTGGGGGCTGTCTAGGGGGTAAGTTTTATCCAATGGGGTGGGGGAGGGTTGTCCCGGGGGTATACATGAGGGTGAGGGCTCCAACGGTGTGGGGGAGGGATGTCCATGGGGTATAAATGAGGGTGGGGGCTGTCTAGGGGGTATGTTTTATATGTTATCAATGTACATGCTTAATTTTGATCTACTTCTATTTTTGTGGTACGATTTCTTGATTTGTTTTCTGGTTGATTCTGGTGGAGAGAAGATGACTGCATTCTTTTTTAAAAAAAGAAGGGTTTATCACGTCGGTTATTAAATAACCGATGTTATAAAATTCCTGGAAAGTAGTTTATCACGCCGGTTATTTAATAACCGATGTGATAAAAGGCCTGGAGAATGGTTTATCACGTCGGTTATTTAATAACCGACGTGATAAAAGGCCCGGAGAATGGTTTATCACGTCAGTTATTTAATAACTGATGTGATAAAAGGCCTGGTCAATGGTTTATCATGTCAGTTATTGAATAACCGATTCCATAAAAGGCCTGGAAAATGGTTTATCACGTCGGTTATTCAATAACCGATGTGATAAACCAGCCCGGACAATGGTTTATCACGTCGGTTATTCAATAACCGACGTGATAAACTGCCGCCCACCGGTTTATCATGGCGGTTATATAATAACCGACGTGTTAAACCCCCCTCCCCAAGTTTTTCACATCGGTTTTATAAGAACCGACGTGATAAACCATGCTCACCCCGGTTTATCACGTCGGTTCTTTTAGAACCGACGTGATAAACCCCCCTCACCCCTGTTTATCACGACGATTGTTTAATAACCGACGTGATAAACCATTTTCCAGGCCTCTTATCACGTCGGTTGTTAAATAACCAACGTGATAAACCCTTCCCATTTTCTTTATCACGTCGGTTATTTTAGAACCGACATGATAAACATCACGATTTTATGTTTTTGACGACGGTTTTTAAATAACCGACGTCAAAAACCTTATTTTTAACGTTTCACGTATTAATGTCAGCTAGAAGCCGACATAAAAAATGAAAAATAACCGACGTAAAAAATGTTTTCTGCACTAGTGTCATCCTTTATCTTAATCAAATAACTCTACTGTAACTTCGATATTCAAAAAGAGATTCACCAACCAAGGAAAACATGAACTTAAACCCAAACATGTTTTCTAAATTTATATATAATTACATTCTTCTAAATATATGTTTTTAGGGAATGCTATAACAGAAAAAAATTCAATATCTACCATAGAACAAACAAGAAAAATGATATTGTAATGTATCATCTAAAATATCTCCAAACAATATTTGTAACATTCAAATGTAGTTTTTGTAACTATATTAGATAGTCACAATTCCTTGGGAATGACTCCCTATACTCTACTATATACTAATTAGAAGCTAGGATATGTAGTTTCATATATGGGTGGCTATAAACCTTTAAAATAAATAATAATAATAATATAACAACATTATAAAGAGAAATATATAATGAGATACTTCAAACCATATATATATATACATATTTTGAATGGTAATTCTATAAAATTAATTTATATCCACACAAATGTAAATCAGATTCCATATAGGTTATTCGTGAATATATGATAACAAAAGTAACCCAAATAAGGAACCAATATGAAACTGATGAACCATAATTAATAACCATTAATCACATATTCCTATTCAATGTAATAATTCCACCACTACTTCTAAAATGCTCGATATGATCCTTTCCCATTACATATGATTGAAAAAAATATAAATTTGTCCTGGATGACCCCCGTATGGTTTGAATATAAACATAGAAGGACACAACTAACTATGTTTGTTGATAATATCTAATTTTCATATAAAATTTCAATGGAACAGTTTGGGGAAACAAAAAAACACAACACACAATCAAGTACATAGATAGCCAAATACTCAATAGTGTGTTTATGTTTACCGCATCCAGTACAATAGTAGAATGACTCATCCAAAAAATTTCAAACAATAATTTATTTCAACCATAAAACCAACACCATAACACATGGAGTTCCATACAAAACATAAAAAATGTAATTATAAAAAATAAACATTAACCACATGAATTCATGTTCACATATCCTAGAAGGTGATTCATTTTCATGAAAATTATTTTAACAAATACATTCTCAATTGATAGAGGAGTCCCAAATCTTGGTGCCACATGTCATTTAATAATTCCAATGAAATGACTGTATCATAACTAATTTATATGATATGAATATTGCTCATATATATAAATGTCATTCTATAAAAACATCATATTCCCATGAATGTTTTATCATACATTCTATTTATAATTAACAAAATCACCCTCTTATCTATCATTCTATAAGGACACTACTAACAATCACTGGTCCATACCATCTCATGTTCCCTAGAATGTGTTAACATGACCAAAATAGTGAGAACAATAACAAAATTAATTAAGAAAAAATATAGGGAGGTTTTTTCAATGCATATGGAAATAGAATACACCATTCACATCAAGATGAAAGATCATTCCACTCCATATCTAATATTAAATATTACACATTGAAAATGAGGTACCATAATTAATGTTCCAAACAAAATATATCAGTTATTATATCTCATACATCATTATCAACAACACATGTCAACACTCCAAACATTTTTCAAAAACTCATAAGCAACTTTTCCATATGAGATCAATTATAACCCTCAATTTCTATTATGAGACTACCCCATGTGTCTCATCAAAAATAAAAAAAATAATTTATTTGGTTTCAACTCTCTCACTTTACACTGCCCATTAAACATTAATACATGATGCTTAGAAAGCAGCATTTTATAAGATACAGTTCGGAACTACCTAATAATGTCAATTGGAATCCACTAATAGTTATAATTTTATTAATATAGTACTTATCCTATGAAAAAAGGTACATTGAAAAAAACTATATATTTTCAATAGATGTACTATGAAAAAATAAAAAATTATGATAATCTACAAGAAAAACCCCTAGTAAATTTGGAATAAACAATCTCTACTCCATGCAATAGATGGAATAGATAATAGAAATGAACCAGTGATTAAAACATTTGGGATGAGTATATCATATGTGAAATTTGAATAATACCAACTTTATTATGTTGGACCTCATATATATAAGTATTATTTAACTAAAATGATTAATCAGGATTTTTTATAGAAATATTATGTACATTTTACATGATCATGTCCCCCTCAATATTCACCACATTATCATGTGAACTATAAAGGCCCCCATTGATTGATCGTATCAAATCAATGTGTGATACACATTTCATGAATCTAGGAAGATAAATATATTCATTTTCATGATTCAAATTATTGTGTTATCCCTATCTATTGCAATAATATCCTACTCATTTAGTTTTTTTAGAATATTGAAATCCTAATGCATAAATAAATGATTATATATAATCTAGGACCCCAATACATGTCTCCACACAATAATCTCATCGGATCATGGTGTAACATCCAAGAAACATTATATTTCATATGACTATTTCATGAGATTGAATAATATTCTATAGTATCTCTATATATATTGGAACATTTGTTATTTAAATTTTATAAACCCTCATCAAATTGAAATGTCTCATCATTATGGAATGATCTAAGAGCATCATCCAACCTAATAATTAAAAATTATCCTTCCTTGTATTAGGTCATCCCTAAAAATTAATACTAAATTTTATCCCCAATAATCAATCAGAAATATAAAATTTTGATGACATTAAATAAAAAACATTATGCTTATATAATGACTTTGCAACACCAAGGTCCCTTGTGTTATAGTGTGGTATTATTACTATAGTAAAATTCAATCATTGTTATTAGGAAAACTAAAGATACATGATTCTATGGAATAACTAATTCCATCGATTCCAAATTAAGGCCAAATGATACATGATTAATTTTAATTTTTATCAATATTTAAACTATTTTATATCTATTAAATTTCACATGATCATTATTATAGTACAATTTTTAATATAAAACATATATTTAAAACCTCATATATACTACATGGAAGAACCTATATAATCTAAAATAGGAAAAAATATCCCATTTTTGTATCATCCACTAAAACATAATTTTATATCCATCATACCCTCGTAAAATAATCTGTCACAAGATACACCACGTAGTCCTGAAAATTGAAGGAAAAATTATTTTCTGAAGAATAACGAAAATGAAAAAAATACTAGATGAGAGGAACTATCACCCACACCTACATCCATCTACACCATATTCTAAAAAATAAAATATTAAAATAAAAAATAAATTATATGTATGGGTAATTAATTTTTATTTTGTCAAATGGGTGATCTTTAGTTTAGTTTTTCATATTCATGTTGATGTTGATATATCACATACATAAAAGCAAGGAATACAAGGGATGAAAATACAATAAAATGAAATAAACATTATTTTAATTTAATTAGTGATATTAGAAAAATAAATAAATAAAATATTCAAATATATTTTTCTCATAACCTTATTCATATTTGGAATCTAGATTAATTTATTCATAGTTTTTCAATATTACAAGTTTACTAAGAGTCATGTTTCAGTATCAATTGTGACCCCCTATTAGATCGTATTAATTCATAAAAGGTAAGGTTCATGATTTCATTATTTTAGTTCATATCAAAATTCCTATATTCTTACATTCTTTATCACATGATCAATCTAATGATTTATGGATTTTCCCTGGAATCTTCAAATGAAAATTTCCTAATTTAGGGGAGATATGAATAACACTAAGCTTCAAATATAGATGGTATTGTATAATTTGGTGTCTTATATATATTTAATCGCATTCATAATTAGTAATTGAATCAAATATTATATATTAATGCACCCAATGGGTCATAGTAAATGATATAATTGAACATCGTTACTTATGGTTACTCTTTCCAATATCCAAATTAATGGACTCATGTATACTCATACAATTTAAGGGAATGATTACCCAGACTTGAGAACCCCTTTATATTTTATTGTATAAACTATTTGAAAGTTTTTTTTAATCAATCATAAATAGTTCACGTAATGACTGATTCATCCTAGGTTAATATTTTTTATAAATGTAATTTTATAGCAAATAAATGTAGATGCACTTCAGGTGTTCATTCTTATGTGATCACTTTATCATTCAATACTGTTTTTAACTGAAATGGGTATCAAAAAAATTATTACTATAAAGGTTATTATTATTAAATTTTATAATAATTTAAACACTCCTTAAAAAAATAATATTTAAAACCTAGTGAATATGATATGATTTTAATTTATTATTTCATAGGTGTTAGAATATTGGATGACTTACACATGAGTGGTTATCATGAAGAATTATTCCAATATTATTATATATAATCATTGATTTTTCTCACAAGACAATATGACACTATTATAATTAATATTAAACTCATAATTACAAGGATTTATTATAATATAGTGAATTAATTGGAAATTTCACCAATGATGGGTTTCAATCTCCTCCCACCTTACAATATTTTTTATTTCAATTATATAATAATTTATAGCCTCTCTTTTGAGTTTTGATAGTTGACATGTGAGAATTTAAAATTATTATATGTTTTCTAGCGGCTTCGTGGATATCCTGAGTGGATAATAATAATTAGGTTGTGTCTATCATGGTGAAAATGTGGGTCAATGATGTGGTTCATGACTTGCACATGGTTCATTATACTATAATGAAATAATGTTGTTTGTCTCCCTGAGTTTTTTGTTTTTACTGGCAAGGTTTGACCACTGGTTACTCAACCAAACACCTACATAGGATTAAATGTGATACGGTGCTACGACTATGTAGAGGCCATTGAAAAGTTGGATCATGTTCGATAAACCATGCGCAAACCGTTCGTATTTCCCATTGTCTTAAATTTTTTAATTTTTATTCATTATTTTCATTATTTACTCCATAACTTGACCCCCTTCCATGTGACTCACAAAACCACCCCATGGATGAATAACCTTTCAGGCACCTTTCCTCCATTATGGCCTCTCTTGTGAACTTATTTCTCTCATTTTTAGTGAGATTATTCATCAGTCCATCTAGGTAAGATCCTTTTATCCTTTTATCTCTGATTCATGGAGTTCATCCACTCAATAATTCTGTATTTCATTCATCTAAAACCTAGTGATTTGTCTAGGTCAGTTTCTGATATTTATTTTCATAATGCAACTTGTGATGGCTCTCCTAGATCAGCATTGTTCATGTTTTGGCATCATCCATTGAAGAATATGAATTGATGTTTGGTTTGGTTTTCCCACTACATTTTTGTGGTTTGGTTGCATATTACTTTTCATTTTCCCCAATATAAATTAGGGTTTTTTTCAGTTCATAATATTATTTTCATGTGTCTTGGACATCCCATAATTCATTTTGAGTTTCTGGAGTCGAGGGAGACTTATGTTAATATTAATATGTAGGAATATATATATATATCATTTCTCCATCTATATATATTCACACATGTTATTGAAAATATATACATTCAGGCTAAGGTTCCTTATGTATATATCTAAAAATATATATGTTTTTAATTGTAATGGGGTATTTTCACATTTAAGAATATATTTAAGGACCCCCTAGAATATATTTGTCCAGGAACATTTTTAGATTGAGGCTATGTGACATTATATATATGAAATATTCTATATTAGTGGAAGCAGACAAGGGAAGATTCATGTTTTCATCAATAGGGGCATTGAGTTATATATTTTTCTCCGCGATTCTATCACTAGTGTGGTAGGTTCCCTATGGAAATGACTTTAATTTTATTTATGTGAATGGTTGAACATTACAAAATTATGTTTATACGTGTTTTTTATGATTTTGATGTTTTTCAATAAATTTTTTTTGTGTTTCTTTGTTAAAAAACTGATAAAGAATGGCCCTTTCAAAATATTTCCTTGGTTACTTTAATATGTATATATGAAAGACGTTTCATAATGTTTTAATTGGCCATAAATGATTAAATTTGGGGTTTAGGATTTTTTTTGGATTTGGATGGATTCATGACACTTTATCTCATTGTGAATTGATCATTATATGTGCTTTTAATTCCTTGTTGTTGTTTAGTGTTCTTAAGTGCATAGTTTTGGATGGAGGCAATGTTAGCTTTGATTCTCAAAAATGGTTCATGGGTGATTTAATGGCATAGTATAGATGTTACATTAGATGTGGAAAAATCCATATGTCTATGGAGTGTACCATTGGATGATAACACAAATGATAATGGGTTAAAAAAATGAGATTCACTATTTACAATGGTTTTCAAATTTAATTTCCATCTAGTATATTTTCCCACATCAAACACAATAGTTCAAATAGTTCCTCTAAAACACCATTCCATTATAAATAGTTCAATGATCTCTATTTGGATATATTGTTTTCATGGAATAAAAAAGGATGTTTGAAATTAATTTCCTAAGGCTTGTAATGTTTGGAATATTTGGGTGTGGTTAAGTAACTAAAGGATATTAAAAACCGTCTTAAAACCTCTTGAGAATGTTGAATGTTTTATCGTTGGATTTGTTAATGGTTTTTGAAATGAGTTCTTTGTTAAATATAATGACTTGGTTCATATATTTGGTGCTTTGGAAACTGGATTTGAAACTAATATAATGTGAAGGCACAATTTAATATTTTTTATGATTTGATATTTGATGGTAATCTAATTAAAAGTCCTCTAAGGGTAGGGTCATTGCAAAGTGTCACGAACCGAATCTGGTCGCCTTCAAACTCGGCACCCGACCCGGTCCACGGCAAGACCCGAAGGGCGTTCCCGATCCCCACGGGCTGGCACAAGTGCCCGGTTCGTGACAAGACCCGAAGGGCGTTCCCGATCCCCACGGGCTGGAACAAGTGCCCGGGTATCATAAAATAAAAATTGGGAACGATTTACCCGAGTTTATAAACATAAAACAACAAAAGAATCCAATGAAACAAATCTGGATTTTTCAAACCAAACAATCTTTTACAAAAATTCAGAACTGAATTACATGGCATAAAACAACTCAAAAGGTCTATACCAAAGTTAAAAATCCAAATAAGGACAGCCCAAGAACCCTCATGGCAAGGGGCACCTCCCAAAAGCCACCTCTACAAGACTTCACCACCAAGGACCTGCTAGAAACCCGAACCACTGGAACAAAAAAAACTGTACCCAACCTGCGACAAAAAAAAACCATGTCTACTTACACCCAAGGGTGTAAGTAGGGTGTGAGCCAATGCCCAGTAGGATACCACCACTAAGAGATTCCATGTGATAAACATTTAAAGACGAAAAGCATGCAAGTTTTCAAAAACATGAAAAGCTAGTTACAGTTTCTAAAAGATGCTAATTTGAATAAAAACAGTTTTCAAGTGGGCTATCATTAAGAATCAACACTTTTAAAAAAAATGTCAACACTACCTAATTTTGCATCCAACTATACCGTATGCCGACGGTAAGTACAAAGTAAACAATGAGCACAAGAAATAGGAAGTAACACCTAGGCACTAGCTAGCTGTGGGTCCCAGGTACCTCGTATCTCGGTGAGAGTAACCATCAAAAATATCCATTCTCGTGCACGAGCCACTAGTAGGGAACATACCCATAACCTAGTGGTCCCCAATAATCATCATCATAGTTTAGTTAGAGTTGTAAGCGTCAATCTTGCTAAGTGAAACTGAGGCCAAACCCCACGGATTCACTAGCATACTAGTACACGTCCACCCACCTAGATACCCAGGTTTTCCCCTTGTGCTCAAACATGTTCAACACATCAAGAAATGTACATTGAACATGAAAATATCATTTCCACATCACAAATTCACCAAACAGCCCATATGTATACCACACAAGTCACAAAAAATCCATTTTTCATTCAAAATGATTTTGAAATCCGAATCACACCAAAATAGCCCACAACACATTTCACATTTCTTCAACACTTCCATAAAACCATTAAACAATTTTATAAAACAATTATATGATATTTAAACTCATATAACAGCCCACACACATGGAATATAACACTTCTTTCATATTCAAAAATTCATTTTTTCACATCACACTCACACAAAACACTCCACATCACTTTCACATCACTTTCACTCCAAAATATCTCCTTCAAACAATTTAATAAAATATTTCAAAGATGATACATATCACATAGCAGCCTTTTCAAAAATGAAATGGACCTTTTAAAAATATACTCCTACCAAAACAGTTTTCTGATATAGTTTCACCTATTACACAACCCAATAAAGCATTCAAAACTTCCATAAAACAATTATAAAGAGTATACCCAAACTTTGCACATAAAATCCATTTCAAAAATCTCTTTTTAAGCCAAAAGCTCACCAAGACCCTACCAAAACAGAATTGGCAGCCCAATAAACATGAAAAAATCCACATTCAAATGTTATATAATCACGTTGAATAATATCACAAAAGATACCCATGAGAACACACAAATCCATAAAACACTTTCAAAGAGTATAACAAGGTTATACAAATAAAACCATTCGAATACACCCCATTTTTAGGCCCACATGGAACTATATCATTACCTAACCATAATTTTCAGCCCCTTTCAACAACTAATAAATCACTTCCACATTTTACAAAACTACCACAAGATATAACACATGAAATACATTTGAAAAATACACATTTCAAGCAAAAATGTAACTCTAAAAACAAATGCTTTACTATTGCAACCATAAATGGTTTTCACATAATGCACAACACATAAGGAACATTCCAAATCATTTAATCAAGCAAACTAACTCATCATTAAATGGTTACCCACGGAATCGCCTACCGAATGTGTCGAAACCCTCAAAACTTGGTGCGAAACCTTAAGCGCACCACCGTTGCACCAAAAGGAATACAAATCCAGACCTAAACCACAAAAATTTAACCAAAAGACACCAAATCATACATTAGGATCGAACCCCAACTTCTGGACATGAGGAACTTCAAGAAAAAGGAAATAAAACTAAAAGAGGATGGAAGGAACCAAGAAGGAATTCCCTTACTTGAAATATCTTGAAGGAATCGGCCCCAATCCACAAACTAATGAATCACCAAGTACCCAAAACTGGTACGGAGGTTAGAAGGATTCATATTAGGTCATGTGGGGACTGAAATGGGGGAAAAGGATGAAAAATGAAAGAGTTATGAAAGGATCAATTTACCTCTCCAAATCTGCCCGATTTTTGAAACCCTAATAAGTTCAGTACTAAAGCGCGCTGAAGAAGAGCTCCAAAGATGGGAGAGAGAGCTTGGGCGCGTTTCTGGGTTCAAGGGGCGTATATGAGGCTTTGAATCACCGAAAAATACTTAAACATGAATATGTTATTAATTAATCAAATATTATTTTTGAAACTGGAATTGGGCTTTCGGGCAGACCCAATCCCTTAAATAAAAACCAACATAAACATTGGTTATGGATTTCCAAAGGCTCCAAATTTTAATTGTGGTGTTAATATATCAGGGGAGGACATTTAGGAGTTGGAATGAAGGAAAAATATTAAAAAATGATAAAGTTATAAAGGAAACAAATTTTATTTTTAAATCTGGAATTGGGCTCGCGGTTTGGCCCAATTCATGAAAACTCATCTATTTCTCCATAAAACCTTTGGAAACCATCCAAAACAAAAAATGAAAGGAAAAAAATGAAATTTAACTTCAAAATAATTCATGTATGTGACAATTCTCCCCACCATGAAAACTTTCCGTCCCCGGAAAGCTAAAGAAAGGCCAGATACGAAAGCCAAACCGAACTGATAAACCAAGATGTACTCCCTTTCCAGGTTTCGCCCCCCAAAGGCCAAAACACCTCCTTGATCGATTAAGGAAGGAATAATTCACAAAAAAATCATACACCACTTTCCTGAAACAATCAATCACATTCAGGCTTTATCCCAAAGGAAAACACCTCAAACACTATCAGAACAAGACTCAAGCAATTCACTCAAACGAACAACAACATCGAACAAGGTTACACTTACCTTACTTTAACTAATACATTGGGCACTCTCCAGTCCCAAAGTTTACCCAAGGAAGATGTAAGTAGTTAGATATATCCAAATGATATTACCTACTTCCCATACAATACCAAGGAAAAACATGAGTTACTTGTATGAAGAGACACAAATGAGCTCCCCACCATAAGAGAGAACTTAATTTTTTTTTCCCGAGACAGAATCAAGACAGTAATAGGGGAATGCCCAAACAGACTCCCTAGTACAAGGGGTATACATCCATTAGAAATTTACAAAATAATATGCACGATATCCATGGTGGGTCTTCCCACCACAAGAACCAACCATCTTAACCGACCGGCGTGGGCCGACATGAAAAGACCCCAAAATTAAGGAGTTGGGACGGTCACACAGTTAGTCTACACATTTTGAGAAACTGTGCGATAACTATGTGGATCCTTATATCTGCATGGTTATTTTTTTTGTTCACAGTTAGAACTAACCATGTGAAAACCGTGTGCTCAACTTGTCTAGCCAAATTTCCAACCATTCTCCAAAGACTCAATGGAAACCAAAGGGGGAGGGAATAACATTGTGTGATGACATGGTTACAAGACCCACCACCTATTTCCACCGAACAGGAACAACAGAAGAAATATGATGACACCATTGGTTTAAAATCTTCCTATATTTCATTCTGAGGATAGGACTTTGTACAAGGGTTTAAATGACACTGGGGTTTCCCCTGACTACGCGCCAGCTTCTCTCCGGGACCTATGGATGGAGCTCAAAATATTGAAGCATCTTCGGCCACGCAGTTTGGCTGTTGAAACCCCTATGTTGAACTTCTTCTTTTGGTGCCACAAACAACTACACCGCATACCCTGATGGGTTCATCAAGACATAACACACTCCATAACTCACTTTACCAAAACCATACATTTCACTGAAACAAGGGATCAGAATAAGCACACACATCGCACCTTGTTTCTTTGGGTGAGAAACAACAGAAGGGTAGGACACGTATAAACACCATCCACTAAGATAGAGGATTTGATGTTTTTCCCAAGGGATACATACTCCCAACATAACAGAGAACCTAAGAGGATTGTGTGACCTTGACCTTTACAGTCAAAAGAGCACACAACATCACAATGCGTCACCAAATAGGACCTTTGTGATTGATAGAAACAATACATGGAACATGACCATATACCAAGTCCCTAAACAATAGACAAGTCAAAAAAGTGGACACAATATCCTATCAGGACCAAAATCTCAAAATTGGTGGTTTAATAATAACTCTTGCTTCAAGGAAACTATGAAGAACCCAGAGGCCCTCTTAGACACCATCCAAATACTCATCCATGCTAACAACCCCAGAACACTTCCACCTTCGAAAAATTAATAAACTTAAGAGGCTAAAGTCACTTTCAACCATCCATAATCAATCTCCCACTACAAGAGGATACACAAAACCAATAAAGGAAAGGGTGTATACTCAATCTAAAAATCTCAAGAAATGGATTCCTTATATTGATCAACTGAAGGATTTTCCAATGGAGAAACAATCTGGGTTGCGCTTCAGTTATGCATTAACCTTTAATGGGGGTGTACCTTATCCAATGGGAGAACCCAAGGACCCAACCAACCTGGTCCATTGGTCAAAACAAGCCATTAACCAGATCCAAACACATGAAGGGAACTATCGTAAAGGAATCCCAAAACATTTTTCAAAAGAGACCACTAACCGTCCCTACAACACAGCTTACCGACCAAACACAAACCCAAAACACAGTTCAAACAGGAGAGGTTATTGGACTAAAAAAACATCCCACAAAAACAACATCTTCAAAGACCCATAATACAAGCCATCCCAAAACTATTCATCAAGACATCATGTTTTTTTTTCTTTAAAACCATTTCATTGAAATCAAGCGGCTCAGCGGTAAGAGTATCGACCAATGGTACCCCATGGGCCTCACACATGCATGTTTTTGTGCCACACCAGACACCCTCCTCATATTCGTCCCGACACTCATCCATTCATGCCATCAACCATCCATCATCCCATATAACCCCATGCATGTGTTCACTAAGGGAAATACCAAAGGTTAAAACAAAAATTCTTTCCACTTTTCAAAACCAACACGGTCAACCAACGCATCCCTTTTTTTTCATAACCGCTAACCACGAGATCAAAATCCCAACTCACATCTTACAAAAATTTTCAGAAAGTCACAACCATTTAGAAAATAACTCACATTCAAAAATATTCACATCAATTTAAAAACACCTCATCCCATATAACACACTCTGATTGTTTAGAAAACTCTATTGGAAACACTTTTCAAAACCACCTTCAATATAGTTTCTGCCTTCAAAAGAGGTGTAATCACACCATTTTCTATTTCAAAATAATTCTGAAAATTAAGTTCCGCCATTTCATAAACCAAATCATTCCCTCTTTATTTGAAAATCATTTCACAAAAACTTTACACTTCTTAAAACCAAAGTGCTAAGGTTTCAAAACCTAAGCACAAAACAGTGCAAGAGGAAACTAGTTTCAGTGGGTGACTTGGACATATGGTTGGCGGCCATATTCCAATCACTTCACTGTCACAGAGAGTGTTCTAGGGAATATCCCCAGCTCCACATGGCTTGCCAGACCCTGCGAGCTCATTGAGACCATTAACCCAACTCTCTTTTCATTTCCCCTAATCATCATCAAACCAAGAAAACCAAAAGACATAGACAAATCCCAACTTCCCCTGGCGACTTGAATCCTGAAATGAGGTGTGGTGATCAAGCACACTACCCATAACCAGAATTCCATGTCCCAACAATCCTAACTCCATACTATCCTGACTCTTCCCCAAATAACATGACCCAAAGAGTTAACCTGAACCTCCTCTGATACCATTTTGTCACGAACCGAATCTGGTCGCCTTCAAACTCGGCACCCGACCCGGTCCACGGCAAGACCCGAAGGGCGTTCCCGATCCCCACGGGCTGGCACAAGTGCCCGGGTATCATAAAATAAAAATTGGGAACGATTTACCCGAGTTTATAAACATAAAACAACAAAAGAATCCAATGAAACAAATCTGGATTTTTCAAACCAAACAATCTTTTACAAAAATTCAGAACTGAATTACATGGCATAAAACAACTCAAAAGGTCTATACCAAAGTTAAAAATCCAAATAAGGACAGCCCAAGAACCCTCATGGCAAGGGGCACCTCCCACAAGCCACCTCCACAAGACTTCACCACCAAGGACCTGCTAGAAACCCGAACCACTGGAACAAAAAAAACTGTACCCAACCTGCGACAAAAAAAACCATGTCTACATACACCCAAGGGTGTAAGTAGGGTGTGAGCCAATGCCCAGTAGGATACCACCACTAAGAGATTCCATGTGATAAACATTTAAAGACGAAAAGCATGCAAGTTTTCAAAAACATGAAAAGCTAGTTACAGTTTCTAAAAGATGCTACTTTGAATAAAAACAGTTTTCAAGTGGGCTATCATTAAGAATCAACACTTTAAAAAAAATGTCAACACTACTGAATTTTGCATCCAACTATACCGTATGCCGACGGTAAGTACAAAGTAAACAATGAGCACAAGAAATAGGAAGTAACACCTAGGCACTAGCTAGCTGTGGGTCCCAGGTACCTCGTATCTCGGTGAGAGTAACCATCACAAATATCCATTCTCGTGCACGAGCCACTAGTAGGGAACATACCCATAACCTAGTGGTCCCCAATAATCATCATCATAGTTTAGTTAGAGTTGTAAGCGTCAATCTTGCTAAGTGAAACTGAGGCCAAACCCCACGGATTCACTAGCATACTAGTACACGTCCACCCACCTAGATACCCAGGTTTTCCCCTTGTGCTCAAACATGTTCAACACATCAAGAAATGTACATTGAACATGAAAATATCATTTCCACATCACAAATTCACCAAAAAGCCCATATGTATACCACACAAGTCACAAAAAATCCATTTTTCATTCAAAATGATTTTGAAATCCGAATCACACCAAAATAGCCCACAACACATTTCACATTTCTTCAACACTTCCACAAAACCATTAAACAATTTTATAAAACAATTATATGATATTTAAACTCATATAACAGCCCACACACATGGAATATAACACTTCTTTCATATAAAAAAATTCAATTTTTCACATCACACTCACACAAAACACTCCACATCACTTTCACATCACTTTCACTCCAAAATATCTCCTTCAAACAATTTAATAAAATATTTCAAAGATGATACATATCACATAGCAGCCTTTTCAAAAATGAAATGGACCTTTTAAAAATATACTCCTACCAAAACAGTTTTCTGATATAGTTTCACCTATTACACAACCCAATAAAGCATTCAAAACTTCCATAAAACAATTATAAAGAGTATACCCAAACTTTGCACATAAAATCCATTTCAAAAATCTCTTTTTAAGCCAAAAGCTCACCAAGACCCTACCAAAACAGAATTGGCAGCCCAATAAACATGAAAAAATCCACATTCAAATGTTATATAATCACGTTGAATAATATCACAAAAGATACCCATGAGAACACACTAATCCATAAAACACTTTCAAAGAGTATAACAAGGTTATACAAATAAAACCATTCGAATACACCCCATTTTTAGGCCCACATGGAACTATATCATTACATAACCATAATTTTCAGCCCCTTTCAACAACTAATAAATCACTTCCACATTTTACAAAACTACCACAAGATATAACACATGAAATACATTTGAAAAATACACATTTCAAGAAAAAATGTAACTCTAAAAACAAATGCTTTACTATTGCAACCATAAATGGTTTTCACATAATGCACAGCACATAAGGAACATTCCAAATCATTTAATCAAGCAAACTAACTCATCATTAAATGGTTACCCACGGAATCGCCTACCGAATGTGTCGAAACCCTCAAAACTTGGTGCGAAACCTTAAGCGCACCACTGTTGCACCAAAAGGAATACAAATCCAGACCTAAACCACAAAAATTTAACCAAAAGACACCAAATCATACATTAGGATCGAACCCCAACTTCTGGACATGAGGAACTTCAAGAAAAAGGAAATAAAACTAAAAGAGGATGGAAGGAACCAAGAAGGAATTCCCTTACTTGAAATATCTTGAAGGAATCGGCCCCAATCCACACACTAATGAATCACCAAGTACCCAAAACTGGTACGGAGGTTCGAAGGATTCATATTAGGTCATGTGGGGACTGAAATGGGGGAAAAGGATGAAAAATGAAAGAGTTGTGAAAGGATCAATTTACCTCTCCAAATCTGCCCGATTTTTGAAACCCTAATAAGTTCAGTACTAAAGCGCGCTGAAGAAGAGCTCCAAAGATGGGAGAGAGAGCTTGGGCGCGTTTCTGGGTTCATGGGGCGTATATGAGGCTTTGAATCACCGAAAAATACTTAAACATGAATATGTTATTAATTAATCAAATATTATTTTTAAAACTGGAATTGGGCTTTCGGGCAGGCCCAATCCCTTAAATAAAAACCAACATAAACATTGGTTATGGATTTCCAAAGGCTCCAAATTTTAATTGTGGTGTTAATATATCAGGGGAGGACATTTAGGAGTTGGAATGAAGGAAAAATATTAAAAAATGATAAAGTTATAAAGGAAACAAATTTTATTTTTAAATCTGGAATTGGGCTCGCGGTTTGGCCCAATTCATGAAAACTCATCTATTTCTCCATAAAACCTTTGGAAACCATCCAAAACAAAAAATGAAAGGAAAAAAAATGAAATTTAACTTCAAAATAATTCATGTATGTGACACAAAGGTAGTGTCGAAGTTTGGTCTATCAATACACAGGGGCATATGTCTATGATGGTGAATTACACACATGAGATGACCTCCTACTTCTCCACACAATATTATTATGATATTACTATGAGAAAACATGAGGGCCGAGTGACAGTTTCTTATCACCCCTAGTTAGACAGTTTGATACCCCTAGATACGTGAGAGGCCATGTGGGATATGCCACTGCTGAGGCCAGTTTGGAGATACCAAGTTTGTGATTGACTATATAGATTTCACATATTTTAGTATATGATTACATACTTTTTTCTAAGGTATTACTGCTAGATATAATTATTAAATTCCCATGATTACATATTTATATGTGTTTTATTTATTTTGTGTTTATTTTTATTACTTGATCCTCTAAAACTCATTCAGATAATTTCATATCTAAATTCATGTTTAGGAAATATTTTTATTTTAATAGAATATATTGATATAACATTTCAATATTTGGAAATCATTTTTGTAAATGTAATGGGATTTTTTTCCAGAAAAATTTAATCATGTCACTTTTTTATAAAATATTGTAAAATATTGTTTTTTTATTTTAAAACACACATGACATTGTTTTATTTCTAACAGTAAAGAATATAGAAAAGTTTATTTCAGTCATGAATATAGTGTTTTAATAATCAAACCTATAGTTTCATCCTTTTTTGGTTTTGGAGGTGCATCTATGTCAAATTTGGTCACTATACGGTCTTGACTAATCTCACCTATAAGACGGTGGCTAGACCGGTGGGCCACATGACCTCAAATGCATCTCAAAAAATGTCAGAGGTATCCTACTAGTAGTGAGTGACATTTTATCATATATGTGGGGGTGACTATTCTCTCATAGTCTATAGGTAATAGACATATTAATGATCCAAAATTTAAAACAAATAGAGGAAGTGTATAAATAAGAAAACTACAGTAGAAGAAAATAAATAATACAAACTGAATACATCATATTCAAGACAGATGATAAATAAAACCAGATATAAAATGATTTCATGCTTTGATGTCTATACTAAATTAATGGTTCAAAAAACTGGAATACATTCATTATATCAAATGTAATGAAAAGCCACAAAGTCTGACAACTGCATCACGAGGAAGGCTCGGTCCACTTCCCCGAATATCCATCCTATACATAAAAAAATCAAGCATCATAAGAAGCATTATTCCATTTATCAATGCATGTGATCATATAATCTACTCAGGTCGAAATGACGCCCGAGTTGGGTTGTGATAAAAATCTGACTAGTTCGGCACCCACAATGTCTAAACCTTTCTATTTCATGCAATAAATAAAAGTTGTGTAACAATATATAATAAATGAAAGTAGTAAAATAGACAATCTAAATAATATTAACTAGGTCTGATCCTCATTAGAACCCATATCAAAAAACCTAGTTTTGCCTAAGTTGGGTGTCTGAATAATGTACCTATAGGATGTAGGATGTACACATGCAAAGAAGCCTAGGAAAAACAATGTAAAAACATAGAGGAGGCATACCCAAATCTTGTGCTATAACTAGGACTATAAATTCTGTGTCAATAATGAGTGTTTCATGATACTAGGTAAATATCACAATTCTCAAAAGACTCAAAGCAGCATTGACATAAACATTCAGTGCATCATTATTAATACTTTCAAGAATAGAGTTGGAGTCTAAGCTCTTCCCAAAGGTATCACTACGGTATATCCCTCAAATTACCCAATACTACTGACCCCGTCTGAGGAAATATTCTGAAAGGGAATGTATCACTAGATGAAATGTTTTACCATGAGTAGTTCATGATATCTCTAAATGGGGTTGAATATGTTCAGAGGATTTTCATGGCCACATCGCTAATAGATACATCCTCGATGGACCCCTTGTGAAATAGTATCAGTCATATGTATTTAGAAGTCCCATGGAAGTCTCGTTCTGGAAAATCCTATGACACCACACATCTGTTCGTAGAGGTATTTATTCAAAAACATAGATTCTAAGTGTGGGTCCTTAAAACAGAAACCATATTCCGCCCCTACCATGAATTTAAATAAAATCTCACAAAAAAATTTATGACATATTATGCATATGTAATTGCAGTTTGAAATCTAAGAGGATACACCTATGAAACAGAAGGTATTAATTTAATATTGTAGTTTAAGATATAACTAGGAAAGATATAGTATCTACAAAATAAGTGAAGTGAAATATTATTTCATAAATAAATCGGAAAAAATGACTACCTAAAATACAAAAATTCAAGGTTCATAATTAATCTAAAATGATTATTTCATTTAAACATAGATAAAATGGGTTGCGCAACACATGTAGTTAAATAAATTAAATATTCAGGATAACAGAATATATACCGACTTCATAAGTACACCCAAGGGGGTGTGAGACCATGTTTCAAAAATGTAATCAATTTAATTTATGAGAAATATGGATGAAATGATTAATAGAAACAATTAACATGAAAATATTGGGTGAAATTGAACAAAGTCGGTAGGCATTGACAAAAATAACAACCATGAGTTTTTTATAAATCACAATGAAATGGAGGGAAAGGGAGTTGACTGCCTACCATATAATCATAGATGATCCTATGATCTATGGTATGATTTGATTAGACCAGAAACTAAATAAAATTGAAGATTGTAGATAAACACCAAAACTCGAGTAAAATACTTCTCTAGAAGATCACGCGATGAATTTTGAATGAGATCGCATGATTCATGGTGTGTGGGATATGCTTTACGGAGCGGTAAACAATGAATTAGATGAGGTAAATATGGGTTAGATATTATATCATGGTGGCCTTACGAATTGGTAAGGATGTGGTGCGCACCACCTAGGGAGGTGGTCCGCCATGCACAAGAGACTGGGAGCAGAGGAGGAGAGAGAGAAAAAAAGTATGAAAAAAGAAAGAAAATAAAGAATAAATGAATAAGTGAAAAAAGAAAAATAAAATAAAATAAAAAAATAAAAAATGGGAGAGAATGGAAAATATAAATATTAATAATAATTACTAGAGCATTTTAAATTAATTTTTATTCTACTCATTCCAGCTTTTAGTTTTTTATTATTTATTTTCATTCATTTTTTCTATTTTTTAATTTCTTTAAAAAATTTATAATATTTTTTAATTAATTTTAACCCGAACGTTGTGCTAGAGAATGCCGTAAAATTTTACATAAGACCCAATAATACAATTAAATAATTTAATTAGAAACCTCTAATCCGCAACAGGGAGCGCAGTCATGTGCCCTGGTTTCCATTAAGGATTTGGAATGAAAACTTAATGGTATGTACTATGGTTTATGTAATGATGTTATAGTAATTATGATTTTTATTATTTAGTATATCTCATCAATTGCACGATTAATAATTTAATAACAATAACGATTAAAAAATAATGGTTATTAAATTAAAATTTATTGCAAATTTTTATTTAATTGAAATGGTTAATAACACCACATTCATTACATTTCCATGTTATTATTTACCCCACGAAACAATTTATTAATTAAGGAAGTACCTTTTCATATTTTCATCAACTTAAATAATAATATTAATAATAAAATAATTATTATTATTTCTAACTATTCAAAATAAATATTAATAACCGAATTAAATTATCTTCGGGAGTGATCTGACCAAACTTCTGATGCTCGCAAAAGTCATACCCTGACTCGGGTAAACCCCACATCCCAGAACAATATGTGGTCACATATTTTTCTTTTGTTGAACCATTTGTGAAAAAATTAATATTTATATATAAATAATAGAATACTTAATTAATTAAAAAATAAAGTGGGTATTATCACTTTCTAGGCTTCCAAACACCTGACGTGTATCAAATTTATACCCTACCATGGGTAATCCCGGTGTTTCGGACCTAATAGTTATCTCATATTTCTAATATAATGAAACGTTTAAGATTTATTTATATTTTTTAAAAAAAACATGATTCTGAATAAAATAAATTTAAAATTTATATTCTATCAACGATGAGAACCTATGTGTCTCAGAATCCTATACTGACTCGTCAGCAAACTCTATAAAATTTTCATAGAATATTTCAAAGTTTTAGAAAATATTATACAATTTATTCATTTTGTTTCATTTTTAATTTTAATCTAATTAATTTAAATTTTATTTATAAATGACCTATCATATTTTTAAATATAGAAAATAAAAGGTTATGATGCTTGGTTTTAAAACTGACTTGCACAATTAACATAAAAAATATATTTCATTCCATTTTGTATTTGGTTCAAAACATTATACGTTAAAACCTTCCCACCTTAGAACTTCTTGTCCAAGAAAATCCTTCGAAAACAAAGTAACCTTCTTCTGTTTCATAAGGGTCATGATGTCTTGCACAAAAGGTTGTGTTGCATACCTAAATGCCCAACCGGCGTTCAATAATTGGTCAGGAAAATAGACCCAAAAAATTAATATCTCATCCAAACCTCATTTTCCAACTAAAACACTGATACCGTACTTATCCAAGCCATTTTTTTCTAGAGACACGACCATGTAATTCCCTCATTAAACATATGGTCAAAATTACTTCCCACCTTAATATTTAACATTAGAAAGTGGAATATTCTGTGTCACATCACCTTCAAACATCGATTTTACCTACAAGACAAACAGATAAGAATTCTATCGATTATTCTCTTGTTATTTCTGAACATGATAAAATGGTCGATTCACCATCTACCATAAATCCCTAAGTGATCCTACTATTTTTGAAAAGTGATGTTCGAAACAAACTGCACACAACACATATAATGAAATGTAAGAAAAAGTTCATTCACTGACCTCTTTATTGAACAAGAGAGAGAACTATTCAATTTACTCTGGTCAACAATTTTAGAAGATGTTCATCTTATATGGAATATATTTTATTAACTAAAATTTGATTCATCTTCCATGGTATCTCATATTCACCATGAACATATCCAAAAAAAATCATACCATACTTCCATTAACATTCCTATATTTAGGAATTACTGATCATGAAAAAACAATCTTGGTAGCAATGGATTGGAACAACACGAGGGAAAGGAACTAACAAAATGTTGACCATAATTCGTGTTTATGAGTGAGATGATGGTAGAAAGACATGATTAACATATCAAAACATTGACTAGGCCTAGAGTGGCATCGACCTAGTGGTCAAGTTAGATGAAACGTCTTATGTACAAGAGTTCGATATGAATTCTTATAAGGGAATCCAAGGGTCAATTAGGGCTAACCAAGACACAATAAGAATGATGAATTTAGTATGAAACATTAGTAAACAACAAATTATGCTCAAAAACATTTAAAACATTAGCATGGTGTAATACCAATGCTCCCTTGCGGCATCATGGATGAAGGCAAGATAGGGTACAAGCTTATCGCTTAAAGAAGAAAAAACTAAGGGGATTAAAATATTACAATAAAATTAGTCGAACCACTACTGGATGATAACATATAAGAAACATGTAAACACCTGTCGATGAACCATCTTTAACCGAGAACCAATACCTTACAACCTAAGGCATCCCATGTTTGTTGAGGCTTAACCACCGTAATATACCCATGACCAATATCACTACTAAAAGATTACATACACCTCCAAACACACTGGCACATTGCTACTGACCAAGAACCATCAAGATTTAATGTTCTACAAGCCACACAATCATTTATGTAAGACCAATCATCCACCAATGGTCTTATTTGGTTGTGATCCTTATACTTAGAAAAAACACGTATTTACGGACCCAAGATGAAACACCCTATCCTATGGGTTTTTAATTGTAATAAAAGAGACAGACTAGCCTCTCAAAAGTGCTCTAGGACAGAATTTCCATATGGACACATTTTTTTAAACATTTTTCGTAAAAACCCATCCAGACCGACTATTATTTCAAGACTCTGAGGTCTCTAGAAGTCATCATGAGCATTGGAAAAAACTTGATTCTTTTAACACATAAGTAAATGTACTATAGAGATGACCAGAAACATATTTAATAGTGCAAGAGAATACTACCACGCTTAACTCAACCAGTTTGTGACAAAATTAAGCCCTCAACGACACCATCTACATGAATGCATACTATGCTGAGCTGATATAGGACTATGATGGATTCTATCTTATAGGAAACTATACAAATTCATCCATCACTATGGAGAAGTAAAGGTTCAACGACCTATCAAGCAGTTGACCAATATTGAGGCATGTCTAACTTGCTGAAAAAGAACAGTACATGATACTCAATATGAAAAAAAATTCAAGAATACCATGACCACCCATCTAGAAAAGGGGTTAATTTAGAATTAGAGTGGGTAAAAATTGGGATAAAAACATGAAATTGAAAAAATAAGAAGAAAGATCATATCATTATCAAGGATATTAAGTTTCAAGTGTGAATCGTAATACAAGCTATCCCCTTACGAAATAAAAAATGTCAACACTATATCTAGGTCACGCCAAAAACAAAGTCACTAGACACCCATTTAATTACATTAAATAAATTTTGAAAATTAACCAATTACATACCAAACAAGCCAGAATGTCACTATAATCAACTAATAGAAAGAAACATGTTTTTATCTTAAAAACATGACATTTAAATAATATAGGAATTTTAATAAACCCAAAAGCAAGATACAGGGGAATTATTCTCGTAAAAAGGAAACATAGAAACATGATAGCATTATAAATATATCACTGAAACATGGTATCTAAACATGCATGATAAATAAATGCAATGCATTTAATACATTCCATACACACAAATTGAATCAACATGCATCCTAAAATGCAACTATATGGCATGGAACAATGCATGGCATGTGAATTACTATGTGCCTATTATGTTTCATGTAATGGATAAACCTTACCAAAACTAACCAAGGGTAAAATATAAATAATTCCATAAGTTCATAATTAGTAGAAATGAAACCAATCACTTGAGGTGAAATCATATCAATTGTAACATCTAAAAGCATGTACAAGAATACAAACCCTGGACATAGGGACATTTCTCATATGTGGGGGGATCATTCCTAAGAAAATATATTAACAATGTGAGGACACATTCCATGTCACTTGTATACCAACCCCAAATATCAAGAAAAAGAAAAAATGTACCCTATGAAACCACTTTGTAACATCCCAAACCGGATCACCTCTAAGACAGTGGTTAGACTAGTGTGTCACATGACCGTAAGTGCATCTCTCCAAATGCCAAATGTTGCTGACTAACAGAGAGGGCCTTTTTAACATGTCTGCAGGGGAGACTATGCCCACATAGGTATTAGGTAATACACTACAAAAAAACAAATTTATAACAAATATCAAAAGTATATAAATAAGAAATTTTTCAATGAAGAAAATAAATAATCCCAACTGAATACATAATATGTGTGGAAGCTGGTAAATAAAAATAGATAGAAAATGATGTCATGATATTTTTCTTATACTAAAGTAATGTTTCAAAAAAATAGTTATACAAGAATGTTATCAATAGAAAAGAAAATACATGAAGTGTGACAACAAAATCATGATCAATTCTCCATCCTATACCCCTAATTATTACCCTAAGTAGCAAGAGACAATAAAGAAGTATAACCAAAATGCTTACCTTTATCAATACCTGTGATCATATAATCTAACATGGTGGAAACGACACCCAAGTAGGGGTGTGAGATAAAATCCTGGTATGTTCGCACCCAGAGTGTCGAAACCATTCAATTTCATTAAATAAACAAAATCAGTTGAACATTATATATTAATTGTTATTATTTAAATAGGAAAACTAAATTAGTGTAACAAGGTCTGATCCTCATTGGTACACATATCACATCACCTGCTTTCGCCTAAGCTAGGAGTATGAATAAAGTACCTATAGAAAGCATGATGTACGCATATATAAAAACCTATGAAAAAAAGTAAAAACATTTTGTATGCATACCCGTAGCTTGTGCTTTAACATGTAGTCTAAATTATATGTCAACAATGTGTGTTTCATGATTCCAAAAAAATAGAACAATTCTCATTAAACTCAATGAAACATTAATATAAGCCTTTAGTGCATAATTATTAATATGATAAAGTTGAGAGTTGGAGTTTGATCCCATCTTGAATGTACAGCTATGGTACAAACTTTGAATTACCCAGTACCACTGAGACCGTCTAAAGAAATATTACAGATGTCCATGTATCACTCGAGGCATGGTTTTACCATGACTCTATCAGGATCTCACAAAAAGGGGTCAAATATCATCCAAGGTTTGGAATAGCCAAATCACCAATGGATATTTCAATGATGGGCACTTTGGGAAATGGTATCAATCATAAATATTTAGAATGATCAGGGAAGGACTTGTTTCGAAATGATTAAGACACCCCCGACACATAGAGGTAATTAGTGCGGAACAAAGAGTCCATCTGCGTGTCCTTAATATTGAACCCACATTCCCTCCCATCCCTAAATCTAATTAAAATTTCATAGTAGTAGATATGATATAATATGAATATTTAATTGCATCTTTATATCTAAGCAGATACATCGGTGAAACACACAATATTATTTTAATATTGCATTATAATACTTAATGAGGCATGATACTATATCAACACAAGAAGAGAAATGAAATATCTTATTATTACGTAAATTGACATAAAAAACAACAAAAAATCCAACAATTCAAGGTTCATAATTATTCAAAAATGAGTATTTAATTTAAACAAAACTAAATTGGGACACACAACAAACACAGCTAAATAAATTAAATGCCAAGGATAAAAGACTTCATACTGACAATGTCTGTACACCCATGGGGGTGTTCTAACATGTTGAAAAAATTTAAACAATGTAATTTATGATAGATATGAATGCAATGATTAAGTGAAACAATTAACATGAAATGATTGGGTGAAATTTAACAAAGTCGGTAGGCACTGATGAATGGCATAACCGTGGGTTTTTATAAATCCCATTCAAATAGATGGAAATCGAGTAGACTTTTGACCATATGGTCATAGATGATCCTATGACTTGTTGTAGAATATTATGTGATTTAAAATAGATGAAAACAAAATATTTTAGAAAACCTCCAAATTTAGGGTAAAATCCTTCCTCGGTGGATCACATGATGTATTTAGAATGAGATCTCATGATTCCTAGTGCATGTGATAAGGCATACCGAGAGGTTTACAACGTATCATATGATGAAGAAAACAGACAAGGTATGTGATTGAGGTGACCTTCCGAAGAGGGATGGAGGTGGTGGGAACCACGTAGGGAGGGGGGTTCCCCACAAATAGGAGAGGGGGAGAAGAGGAGGAAATAAAAAAATAAAGAAAAAAGGGAAGGAAATACTGAATAAAAAGAATTAAGGGAAAAAAGAAAAGTAAAATAAAATATAAATATAAATAAAAGTGGAGAGAAACCAAAATAATAAAAATGGTTAGCCAATTTTTAGTTATTTTTCTAGTCTTCTCATTCCCTCTTTTAATTTAATTATTTATTTTCATTCCTTTCATATCTTTTAAAATTTCATTAAAATTCCTTTAATTAATTTAAATAATATTTAAATTGAACGTTGTGCAAGGGAATGATGTAATATTTTACATATGACTCAATAAATTATTTAGAATATTTAAATAGATTCCTGGGATCCGCAATAGGGTGAACATGAATGTGCCCTAGTTTCCATTAATGATTTGGACAGGTAAACTTAATAATCTATACCATAGTTTTTGTCGAGACATTATAATAATTAGAATTACTATTATTTAGTATAACTAATCAATTAAACCATTAATAACATAATAACAAAAACAATAATAAAAGATAATATTTAGTAAGTTAATATTCATTGGACATTTTTATTTAATTAGAACAATTAATTATATCACATTAATTACATTTGCGAGTTATTATTTTTATCAAGATAGAATTTATGAATTGTGGAAGTACCTTTTCATTTTTTCTCTTTAATTAAAATAATAATATTAATAATAAATTTATTATTAATATTTCTAACTGTCCAGAAAAATATTAACACCCCAATTAAATAATCTTCGGGTGCGATTTAGAAAAACATCAGATGATCGCAAAATTTATACATTGCCTATGCAAAACCCTAGGTCATAGAACTATTGGTGTTTTCTGATTTCTTATTCAAAACACCATTTTTAGAAAATAATTATTTATTATATAAAATAATAATAATAAATTAATTAAAAAAATATGGTATTATCAAATGCGAGGTTTCCGAGCACCTGAAATGCAATAATGTTATATCTTTCCTAGGGTGAACCCAATGTTTCGGACATAACAGTGGTCTCAAATTTATCATATGGTGCACCATTTGACAGTTATTTTATTTAAACAAAAAAAAACACACTTATTAATAAAATGGATTTAATATTTTTATTATATTAATTCTGAGTGTCTATGGGTGTTAGAATCATGTGATTATTAATCGTCAAACGTTTAAAATATTTCATAGAATATTCCAATGTTTCAATAATGATTTCACCCTTCATTTAATTTTTTTAATTTTTAATTTTAATATAATTAACTTAAAAAAATTATTTAAAAGACACATCTCATTATCAACTATTGGGAATAAGAAGTTCTGATGCTCAGTTTTAAAACTGACCTACCAAACTAACAAAAAAATTAATTTCTATTACATTTTAGTTCAGTTCAAAACATGGAATGTTAAGTCACTATGATCCAATGTTGGTTTAGTTTCTGGTGGTGACTCTAAGGGTCACATGGAGGTATGTGTGTTTTAATTTTCATCCCATGTTAGTGTTTAATTTTATAGTTTAGTTTTTATTTATATTTGTTAAATATTTTTGTCACTAAATTGTTTCTAAATGTTTTATTTTCATTCCCTACACTAGTTTATTTCCATGGAGAATCAGGAACACATCTCAAGCCCATCACAAGATATCTTGGGTGAATAACATATATTTGACCGAGGGTGATTCAAGATAAAATTGTATCAGATAACACTTTTTTATTTGAGGTTTTATGTATTTTTGAGTTTAGAACATTCGAGATAGGATATGTTAGTGCGTGAAGTATTTCATCAACCCCTACTAGTTAAGGTCCTTGAGATTCATAGCGTAGTCTTGGATTTGATTATTTAGTTTGTTCTATTTGTATACGAGATGATAATGAATTTTATACCATGTTATGTGTTGATCTATTATGAAACAACAACCCATGTGTAGCCCGAGTGCAATATTCAAGACACTTTCTATGGTAGATTCTTGATCTAGGAATTCCATTCTAATCCTTATTTTCATGTTATACATGTCCAGTAGATATTTATTCTGGGAATTTTTGTGTGAATAGTTTTTTCGGCATATTTTATGATGGAATGTGTATATTATAATGTGAAAACTAGGTTTTGAGAATATAATTTTATTCATAAAATTATTATAAGCCATTAGTTTTGTTTAAAAAGTGTTATATTGTTAAAAAATGGATTTATAATATGGAATTTAATTGGTGGTTTGGAAATATTATTTTTGGATTAATTTTATTATTTTTTTATTGGGATTTTGGTGCATCATCTAGAAATTTCATTTTTTGTTGAGTTTTTCATGTTGTTGATTTGGATTTTCCTTTTTGTGTTATTTATAGTATTCCAGTCAGAAAGATCCCAAAGATTTCTACTCAGTTTTTTATGTTTTTTCCCCTCACAAACTATTAATAGAGTAGTGGGATAATGTTATTCATGAATTTCGCCCATTTTCATGGGGATCATATATTTTTTTAGAGTTAGTGGTGTGTCTTGAGAATGATGAATGTGTATTAGGTCCATTGGGAAATCACAATGCCAAAAGAGTGTGTGTGTTTTCTTGGGATATTATGAAGGATGGTATTAGATATGTGGAAGAGATCATTTCATCATCATTGAGAGATTTGATGTCTTAGGAAGTGTCTAAGACCCCTTTCATCTCATGGTTCAAACCTGGGGAGGTGTTAGAGGGGGAGTGGAAGATGGTGACCTAATTTATCTTGGCCCACATGAGGGATTCCTATTTTTTGAGAGCTATGTTCCATATGAACTTGTTCATGAGATGTAATTTTTAGAATTTTCTTATTGTTAATGATGTGGTTCTTTCATATACTCTCACTTTGGTTGACTCTCTTCAAGATGATGTAGTATCCCTATGTATGAGACTTTTAATTGAATTCCATAAATTATTGATATTTACAATATAGTTTCTAAATGTGTTCACCATGTTTTTTATTTGTTTATATGAATTTTTTTTTGTTCCTTGTAGTGATATTTTTAAAAAATGGGAATTTCAAGCGTTTTCCATGGTTATGCTTATATGTCAGTATTCATAGTGTTAGATAAAAATCAAATTGGTTAATAAATATGATATTGGGTGTTTTGGTTTTCATTTTCCCTTCATTTTTTTTCTAAATCATTGTAAAATCCTTCATTTTACTCATTGGATTGAGGGGGTGGTGAGATATTACTAGGTCGTAAGCGACATCTCCCAGATGCTAGGGTTGGCAATAAATGCCGAAGGGTTTCAATACATTTGGCGGATGATTTTCTCTTTAAGATTAAAACAACTAAAATGATAAAACCAAACCAAATAACTACTTTATGAGCCATGATAAAAATAATGACAACTCAACCAATTCTTTTATATCAATACCCACTAATGTGTACTAAAATATAATCCATACTAAAATCATTGTAAACAGTATAAGTGGGCTAGTAAAAATACAAGATAACCAAAATAATCTATGAACGAGAGGCTCGGTGCTCTTAAATCACTAAAAAGAATATGTATTATTGGGTAGTGATAATGACATGTTAAAATTTACCATTTCCCATGTACTGGAAGATAAATTCTGCAAAACCACCAGTGTTCAAAAGCATGGGTGAGTACTAAAACTTAGTAGGTTTTCCCCATTTAATTCCCTAGTGATTTCACTATGGTATAAAAGTTATCAATAATTATATAAATCAATGTATATAAAAAAATTTCTCAAATAGTTTATATCAAAATGTAAACAACTTCTAAAGAATGGTTTTTACATTAATATAAATACGAACCATGTCACTGAATATTCCATCAAAATCTATTTATTCTCTATGAAAAACAAATAATTCATTAAATACAGTTCTGAATATCCAATTTGGCATAACCATACCACTCCACCTATACATAAATCCAACAATGCATGTAACCCGGACATCCATATACACACGAGTGTTGAGTCATCCTTTCACTAAGACATCACCCAGTGAACCATTTTGATGTTGGAGAACCCTCAACGTTATCCATCCTACTATATATGAGGTAGACTCTTTACCTTGATCTATATCATATTAACATGAATACACACAACCATTATGCTAAAAACCAATGCCAATAAAAACCTTTCATCATTTTCAATAAACCATTATTTTATTGAAAAACCTTAACCAAAAGAATAAAAAAAATTTCCAATTTAATTTAAATAAAATCATCCATTTTCTTTAAAACATTTTTATTAATCTATTTACTAAAATTAAAGAATAATTATCGATTTAAAATAATAATTTAAAAACAAATAACCGAAGAACATTGGTATGCATACAAAACTCCCATGATTCTACATACTATCACTCATGAGGGATTTAAAAAATAATTATATAGACAATTTAAAATCAATTTAACAAAAATTAATCAAATTGAAATCAATCTAATCATCAGTGTCGATTAGATTCAAATTTGAAGACGCATACCTTGAGAGGTTTGGAAGAAATGATTAATAGAAGAAGAACCCAACCAAACCTGGTTAAGCCTTCACAAACCCACCTTAAATCTCTTCCTCTATCACAAACAAGAGCAAAACTAAGAATATTAAGCATTTGAAACCATATATAAACCCATAGTATAAATAGAAATATGAAATTGAGTATATGGGAAAATGAGATCAAAGAATAAATGACTATAACGTGGAAGAATGAACACTAACCATGAGTATTCAGCTTATAATAAGCAAGTGAAGCCTTCATATCACATCATGATATATGGGAGGACCATAATTGATCTTTTGGAAAGAAAAATCATGAGTTAGATATTTCTTAAAGTAAAATTAGTGGTTAAAACCGTAATCCAATCTAGATCCAATTTTGAAGTTTCTATTTTTGACCATGTTCACGTTTTAGTCACCCTATTAGACATACTGTGTGCTAACCATGAATAAGCCACTCCCTTGAAGATGAAAATATTGTGTCCTCCTTGAAAGTTCTCCAAAACCATGTGTTATCCTTACAAAGGCACTACCTCATTTTTTTGAAATCCAAAATTCAAAGTGCATAGTTACTACTAAGATTTAATAATGTTTTGAAAACCTGTGCGTAGATCATGCACATCCCCATTAGCTTGTGTCATACATTGGAATTATTTATACAGTTGTTTCACATTTTATATGAACTATCCACCACCCATTCACTAGTATAAAATCCACTAAAACACTAAAACATTTCTCCAAACTCTCCCCACATTCATCCTTACAATTTACATACATGAAAATCATAATGATGGTTTAAATACCAGAAACATGTATTGGAACATTCTACCAACCATTGCTCTTTCCAACTCTATAAATTAGAAAATCATAATTCCTCTTAAAGAGTTTTGGCCACTGGTATTCAATTTCTATGTTGTTTTCCAATACCTCTTCTTGAATCTAACAATGTCTCTATAAATCCTACACTATACTATTGTTTTTCAATGCAATACTTTATCATATCTCTGCATAATCCGCACAAAAATATGTACCAACCAAAAATCCATATCTAGGCCAACGAGATCCAATTGGATCTCATGGTCATCATTATGATGATACTTTTTCTTCTAAGATACATGGGACACCTTATGCACCAAACTGAACCATGGTGGCAATGAAAACCAATATTCAACATCTCCAATGTTTTCATGTATCTCAGAATAAATATATATCTGGCAGGTAACTTACCCAATTAAAGAAGATGATGAGGTCCAAGACTAGTATATATCCTTAAAAACACATGACCACTCACCGTGAATAGAAAAAACCATTGACAATGATCTGTATAGAATTTATGACCACTGTAATATATAACAATTCATTTTTGATCAACTAGTATTGTCTGTTGTTTCATTGACATGCTCAGAAAAAGAAGTGATGTTTAACCTATTTCCACCCAACATAGTGGGGAATGAAAAGAACACATATACAATTCCTCAAAAGGATCCCTATGCATTGAGGATTGATATCTATTTTTTTTATGTGAAAACCACCATTGGAAGATTCTATTACAATGAGGAAACAAAATCCATCATAGTAGCCTGAAGCATGTATTCCAACTCTTTTATCAACCTTTCAAACTTCCCATATGTTTGAGAATGATACATCATAATCATAGTCAATTAGATCCTAAGGGATTACTATAAGGATGTCCTAAAATGAAATGTAAACCTCATATATCTATCTGAGACTATCAAAAAATTTAATCCATAACTCTTTACCACTTCTATGAAATTGATTTTGGATGGATCCTCCACCATATGATTTTCATGAATAGGTATGAAATGATACAACTTTCAATTCTTATCAACTATCACTAATATGGTGTCATGTATCTGAACCATCCATTGGAGGCCTCTAACAAAATTCATATCTATCAGTTCCCATTTCCATAGTGGAATAGCTAAAGATAGAAACATACTTGTTAGTCTATGATGTTATTTCTTAACATGCTAAAAATTTAAGAAATTTGAAACAAACTTACCTTCCTTCTATTTCATGTAGCTCCACCAAAAATTCACCTTAAATAGACTAGACATCATCTGTACTCTAGGATGAAAAACCCATCTCAAATGGTAGTTAGCATTTATAATTTTTTCCTGACCATCCATAGGTACAAGAATATTATTTTTGACTATAACACTAAACTCCCATCCATTTTGCAACACTTAATGGCCTTCCCACCATTGAATTTTGAAATCACTACAAAACATTATACATCAGATGCATGTGCATATTTTATTATCATTATCAAATAAGGTTCCACAAAAACTGAAAATAAAACCACAAAATCACCTCATGCTTCACATTCCACACACATTTCTGTTAGGACCAAAATATACTACCACTCATCTAAAGAAACATTTTCTTATTGAGCGTAGGATTTATGGTTATCGCATCAGCTACTAAATTTCCTTTTCTCAATGTATACATCAAGTCAAAGTTATAAATTTGGTTATTCTCCATCCATATTCTTCACCTTAGACTAAAATCTAGTTGTGGGAGAAAGTGTTTCGTCCTCTTATGATCCATGAATATAGTCAATATGTCACCAAAAAGATAATGAAGGTGTGTCTTCAAAGAATGAACTAATGTAGCTAAATACAATTAATGTATTGGGAAATTTGTCTTAGGAATTCTCATCCATATTATTCCATAATAAAAAACATGGGATCATTTTATGAGAACACATCCCATCCCAGATCCCGAAGCATCACAATACAACATATATACTTGTCCTGATTTAAGGAAATTCATGATAGGTGCTGATGTAAGTTGAACTTTTTTCACTATGAAATACATATGTAATTAAATTGTACATTGAAATAGAACATTGTTATTCAATATAAATGTCTTGAGAGATTATAGATGTGCGAATTCACAAATAATGGTGGTAATAACCAGCAACACTAAGAAAACCTCGCAACTCAATGATGGGATTTTATGGTTTCAATGCGATAACAACTTCTATCTTTACTAGATCAATAAAAATGAAATTTTTCATAAATTAAATGTCCAAGAAATCATACATCTTAAATCCAAAATTCAAACTTTCATAGATTGTCAAATAAATGGTGGTCTCTCATTATTTCTAACGTAGTCTCCAAGTGTTTCTCATGTTTTTCCTTTGTTGAATACACCAATATGTAATCAAAAAACACAACAATAACAGAATCCAGAAATCTATGAAATATCCAATTCATCAAATCCATAGATTATTATGGTGCATTAATAATCTTGAATGCCATTAACACATATTCATAATAGATATATCAGCATCTAAAAGTTCATTTCAGAATATCCTCCTTTCACACTCACAATTTTTGATATCCTAATCGCAATTCAAATTTTGAGAACCTCTAAAATCCCCTCAATTGATCAAACACATAATCAATGTGTGGAAGTGGATGTATCTTCAAAATCATAAAATGGTCAAGATTATGATAACCAATGCACAACCTTAAAGTTCAATCTACTTTTTTTATTAAGAAGACTAATGCGGCCCACATAATCATTCATGGATATAATACTTCCTTTCAGCCCAGCTCCTCCAACTACACATTCACCTATCTTAATTTTGATGGTGATAAACTATAAGATGGAATGGAAATAGTACTAGTCCCAAAAAGGAGATCAATCATAAAATACACTTCCATTATTATTGGAAACCTTGAGAAGTTATTTGGAAAAAAATCAAGAAAATGATCTATGAGTGATGGAAAAATGTTCTTCTTGATATCATCTATCAATACAAAAGTCAATGTATCCAAATGATTAAATATATTTCCCAATATTATTGCCAACAAGCCTATTGCACCTATATTTAAAACCATTTCTCCTTTAATAGGATTCACATTGACATCCTGAGTCAAGAAACTGACAATTCTACTATAACATTCATTTTGAGCCTTAATCATTGTCAACCAATCCATAACCAGGATTACATCATATATATCAATATCATAAATTGAGAATTCCGATTTTGTTTCATCTCTATAAATAGTTATAAAACCTGATCTACAACAAAAGGGTGGAAATTCTGTTAGATCAAGAATAGTTTGAGGTTTTATCACATAAGGAATCATCTCAAGTAAAAAATATATAAAATCATGAGAACAAGAATAAATGGAGTAATGTTAGGAACTAATATAAAAAATAATATGAATAAGGTTATAATTTAATAGAATTTTTACTCTCCCCATAGATTTTCAATCTTGATCATTTATAATTATATACTAAACACTATATAATTTATTCATCGCAACACTCTACTTTATGTTTCCTTGCTACAATTTCTTGTAATGAAGAGTCGTGGTATTCCAAGAATCATAATGTCTATATCAATTCTACTGATTTGATTGATTCTTCTATCCTCACCACATCGAAGCAGATGATTTATGTGATTTTGGAGAAGTTTCCTGATCACATGACCCAAGAGCATTTCAAAAATAACACTAAAATTCCTTTCTGGTTGAATTTATGGAATTCTATAGGTGGGTTGTAAACTATCATTTAATGTGGTCAATGTAAAAAATTTGAAAACATCCCACTTTAGTCATGGGTGTCTGTGAATGATTCCCTAATTCAACTGTTCAATTCAGATTCCTACTCCCACCCAGGAAGTAGGTGTCCCTCTTCCACATGCTCCCAACATTAGAGTTCCCACCTATTCTCATAGGAATCTACATACATCCGCATCTCATAGCTTCTAATATGTCTAGTTCATCCAATGTTACTCTATTCACTATATCTCTATAGGTCATAATATAGAGAATAGAAATTTTGAAGTAAATAAGCTCTATAAGAACCGGTTCAATGATATGTGCTTTTAATTGTGCACCAGTAGAAACATCATGTGTATTGCGGAAAAAATTCATGACTTTAGATGCATTCTTGGGGATATAGAGATTTTCTTTCGTCACCTCAAAGAATTGTTTCGTTCATATAATCTTGAAGGAATGAGGGTATATTTTTTAACAATTCTTTGAAATACTCTCAAAAAAGGCCTTGATCCACATTAGTATGTACAACTAGATCCCACCACTATTGTGGCAGATCCTCTAGAATATTTTTCACTAGCTTTAAATTCAGATCCACTGGAATGTCGTTGAAATTGAAGATACAATTCATCATATTTATCCAAACCTCTTACTTTTCTAGTTCTAAATAACTCTGGAATATGGGTGGATTCTATTTCCAGAACTAGATGGAATGAACCACGTGTCTTGGTTTCTATGAAACATACCATATATAGTTTTCTAAAAAAACAAAAAACATTAAAAGTATCACTCTCTAGTAACTGATTTCATTGAAATCCAAATACAATAACATTAGTTATCATAATATAGTTTTGAAAAATAATTCTTTTCCAAATTAAACTATTTTTGAAATAATTTATAATTCCTTTTTCGCAATAAACCCATTTCTGAAGAAACCCAACTATTCTCTTCTCAATGTATTTCTTTTGAAAGCAATTGAAAAATTGTTTAAATATCAAAAAATTTTATAAAAACAAATATCATTTGAAATAATTATATATGAAATCCTAGTGGTATTTTAGTCCTCTAATACATGTCATGCGTATCTCATTGGCTAAACCCACGATAATGAGATTCCAATATCCTACATGTTTTTTTTAAAACAGATTTGTACCAAAAACCCTAGTAACTTGTTGTTCAGATTAAAAAGTCTAGCAACATATTTTTATTCTCTACATTTCATCTCCCAAAAATCCTAATCCATTCTATGATCCTAACTAATACAATATACAATAATGAATTCAACTCCAAGGCCAATAAAATAGATGACTACTTATTCCACAAGGAAGGACCAAGAAAAAACCGCTTGTCTAAAAATGAATTTGGAATGAACTAAATTGATATCATTTGTAACATCCCTCATTTTTCTCATTTCATTGATAGGGTCCTGAGATGTTAATAGTCTATAAGATACATCCTCATGATGACAAAGGGTGGAGATTAATGTCTAATGGTTTGAATACAATTGGGGGATGATTTACCATTTTAGATTAAAAAACTAATCCTATAATAATAAAACAAACTAAACACGGTATGATGGATGATAAAAAGAAAAAAAAACTCAAACAATTCATATATATCAAAACCCACCAACGTGTACTACAATGTAATCCAATTTAATATCAATTTAAATAGCATAAGATGACTAATAAAACATCATGTTGAAAATAATAATCCATTCTATATAGGCTTCATTATAAAACATCACAAAAAACACTTGGTATCATGATGTAGTGCTAAGACATGTAATACATTACAATTCCATTACTCTTATCAACACATACACATATACACGTAACCTATACCTCCCCATACTCACAAGTGCAAAGTCATCCTTTTACAAAGTTGTCACCTAGTGAACCATTTTTAAGAGGGAGAGATCTAACCCTTATTCATCTCACTAATGAAGGTGGAGACTTCTTACCCTTATCCATACTAAATGAACATGAAGATAAACAACCCTTATGCCAAAAATAAATTAAAAATACAACCATTTCATATGTTATAATAAATTTTTATTTTATTGAAAACCCATAAAAATTATTTCTAATCAAACATCCACATTTTATTTCTATTAATTCATCCATTTTATTTAAAACATTTTGATTAATCAATTTATCATAATTTAAGAAAATCTCAAATTTAAAATAAACATTTTAAAAACATTACCATATAACTTTTTTAAGAACACCTAGTTACCATGTTTACACAAATATTTACTCAGGAGGGCTTTCAACTATCATTACATAGAAAATTTATAATCAATTAAAAAAAATTGTGTTTGTTATCAATCTATTCATTTCTAGCCATATTAGTCGATAGTTAATCCACATACCTCAAAAGTTCTGGAAAAAAATATAAACGGATGAATAATTCCAATGAAATTGGGATAAATCCCCAGGAACCCACCTTATGTCTCTTCCCCAATCACAAAAACATCCAAAACAAAAATTATTCTTTGTCTACAACATTAGATCTACTCATTGCAGGTGTAGTTCTATAAAACTGAGAAACGGGGTGAATTAGATATATGAAAAAACATCGTAAATGATGAATAATAAACAATTACAACATGGAATACACCTCTAATAACTATGGCAAGCCTTTATATCAATTATGGATCAATGGGATAACCTTCTCTGATCTTTAGGAGGCATAATAATGAGTTAGATCCATTTTGGGGGAAAATTAGGGGTTAATACATTACGATGACTTTTCTCCCCTTTTTAAGTAACTAAGGTTCATCGTCTTCACAATTTAGTCACACAATTAAACAAACCATGCACTAAACTTGTGTTAGAAACTTCCTTGAGTATTCCCTTTTCACATTGACCTTGAACAACCTCCAAAACCATGTGCCAACCATGTAGAAGCCAGTACTAAATTTTTACCAAATCCATATTTCAATGAACATGATTCTTACTATTCATTCACATGTTTAGAAAATATTGAGTGCATCATGTGACTCATCCCCTTTAGTTTCATCCATATTGTACACAGTTTCATGAATGTGTTTCATGGTTTCTACAATCCATGTACTACCCATGAACCTTTATAAAATCCCCAAAATCTATAAAAATGTTCTCATAAATATCCCCAACTTTAACCATATACTATATATAAATTAATATCACAATGAATAGTTAGAAAACAGATTCCATGGGTTCTATATTATCTGAATTATTGGTATTTATATTCTCTATAATAAGAATACCATCATTTCTCAGAAAGAGTTTGGGCCACTAGTATTTCATTTCATTCTCATCTTCCCATGTCACATCTAGAAGCTAACCATATTTCCATATAACCTGCAATATACCAATTCTTTTTTGCACTCAATTCGTTATCTGGAATATATATACTACACACCATAATATATTCCAATGAAGCATTTGTCTCTTGTTCAACCTGATCCCATTAGATCACATAGATAGGATCTAGTTGATAGTTTTCCAACTATGATTTGTGGAACACATTATGCATCAAACAGAACCATATTAGACATTGATACTGATATGACACCTATCCAATGCATTCAACTATCTAAAAATGGTGATTTTATCAAGAAGATAATATGACTTGATTCCCAATAAGTCAATTTACAATCCATGGAGAAGTCCTTAAGGGAACATGATCACTCACAGTGAATGAAAATGACTATCCATGGTGATTTGAATACAATTTATGATGATTTTGAGTGGTCTTCATTCGATTCATGATCAACTAAATCATATCTATTGTTTCATGGACAAGGCTCATCCCAACTAGAGATGTCCCACCTTCTTCCACAAAACACATTATATAATGAAAAGGATTCCCATAAAATTTTTTAAATGTATTTATATGTGTTGAGTCCTAATAGATGTTAATATAAGAGAACATAGCCAAGGGAGCTTTTCCCTAAAATTATCCACCAAAATACATTACAGAATCCCGCATAATTCCTTCCTATTTTTTTATCATCCTTCTATATTTTCTATCCTTCTGAGGATGATACACTGTAGTCATAGTCAACTGATCCCCAAGGGATTTATATAAGTATCTCAAAAAATGTCACTTGAACATCTGATATATGTCTAAGAAAATTGAAAATGGTATTCAACGTATCATTACCCCTATTATGATATATATTATGGATGAATCCTAACTGTATGTGTTTCATTAATTGTGACAAAATGATCCAACATTGTAATCTGAACCACTACTACCCATATAGAATCATGTTTACGAACTGTTATTGGTGGCCTATAATTTTTTTAGAGACATCCATTCCAATATCCTCACTCGAATAGGTAATGAATGCAATATAACTACTCGTCACATAAATTCTTCCATAAAATTCTAACAAGTTAAGCCCTTTGAAACAAACTCATCCACCTTTTATTTCATTCTTCTTTACCAAAACTGTGCCTTCAATTCCTTACACATATTGTGTATTTCAAGTTGAATAACATATCATGAATGGTTGTAATCTTAAAAGTTTTGTTCCTAACCATCTATCGGTACTACCATATGATTTATGAATCAAACCATTGAACTTCAATATAGTTTCCATATTTTAATGGTCACCCTACTATTGGGTTTTGGACTCAATGTAACACATGCAGAATCAAAAATATGTTCCCCATCTACCTTCATTAGCAAATAAGGAACTAAGTAAAATAAAAAGATAAATTCAAAAACACCTTGAAATTCACATTCCACATGCCTTTCGTGTAGGATCGACATCAACTTCCAGACATCCAATGATTCTTTTTTCAGCTGAGCATAATGATTTTTACTTAATTCATTGGTAACTGAATTTTTTTCCCATTGTATACATCAATTCAAAGATATACATTTTTAGAAACTATGTCTATCATATTTTCCTCAAATTCAAAACACATTATGATAAAATATTTGTCAAGATCTTATAATCAGTGAATACATCAAATTTTGCACCAAAGAAATAATAATTACAAGTATTTAATGCATGGATGACTACATCTAACTCCAGATTGTTTTTTTGTTACTTATTCTCTTGCACTATCGACTGTCTTGAACCATAAAAAACAATGTTGTCTCCTTGCACGAGAAAAAAATCCAAACCCAGATCCTGATGTACTATAATACACCTCATACCATTATCCCCATTCTAGAAAAATCATGATAGGTGTTGATATTAGAAAAATTTTCAGCTCTTTGAAAGAAATCCATCATTCCCCAATCCATTTGAATGATGTTTTTTTCAAATCACTCATAAGAGATGATATTTGTGATAAGTCATAAAAAATAATTTTTAATAACCTGTGAGACCAACAGAACATCGTATCTAAAATATTTTCATAGGGAGTTTCCTAGATATAACAACTTCTATAATTTACGGATCAATAGAAAAAAAATTATTAGATAATACATGTCCAATAAAGTGTACCTCATGTATCCAAAAAATCACACATTGATAGTTTATCATACAAATGATGGTTTTTCATGACTTAAAAATTGATGATCCCCCTTAAATTATAATCTCTATGTCGTTGGAGAAGTAGGAAGCTTCTTAATTGATAATCCTCATTAAATTTCAATTTAATTACTTACCCAACCCTCCCTTATATATATGTAGATTGTGGTGGGGTAACGACACAACTTATCCAGGCAACGAAGTGATGAAGTGGCACCATGACATCAGACACTTAGAGGACGGAGCATAACCCGACAGGAGGTAACAGATGACATTGAACCATGAACCGAAGGACGATATATGAGTGGCATTGTTTAGAACTAGTTACAGGAATGAAGAATACCAAACCACCTTTAAACCACAGACACTCTCCAACGGTTTACAAGGTAGGGGTTATTCATTTACGTTTTTTTGAATGATTTTTATCTTCCCAGTTCTTGAATAATACAAAGAACGTGGGTCAACTAATTAATGGGTTGACCCACAATTCATTCGTTTTTTCATGAGGATATTACAGGTATCTTTGTGGGTTTTATCTTTAATTAAATTCAAATAGTTTGTTAAAACCTTAACCCCATCATGTTTTGATCTAACGTAGAGGGTGTGGGACTAACGAACCCGACCTGAACCCTCTGATACTTTTCTAATTTTGAACCTCCATGGAACACTGATGTCATGGAGACACCCACTAGTTACGTTGGGGATAGCAAGTTTATGCATACCATAAGTGGAGGCTGAGACATAAAGTATAGACGATCATTGGATTAGCCGGCACCGGCTGACAGAGGAGGAGGCGCGATGCGTCATCGCACACCATCGATGAATAATGGAGGTCATGACTCATCAGTCATGGGTGGACCGATGATGTAGAAAGGTCGCGACTTATGATGACTACGATAGAAGAATGGGGACGTCGGGTCGACGAGTGGCGGGGGGATGGGGCGCGTGCCAGCGGAGTGCCCGGAGGAAAAACCGCGGCCTGTTGGATGCGTCACGGAGGACCCGCAGTGCCCTGTGGAACCACGTTGGGTCAACCCCCTAGGTTGACCTGCTGAAATGGTTCTACACCATGTCAGCCCTACCTGGACACGTTGCTAGGTGGTTGGCACTACCGGGTCGGCCCAGTGGACCAACCCGCTACTCAGCGGGCTGACCCATGGCCCAGCGGCCTGACTCGCGGCCCAGTGGCTGGACCTACGGCGTAGCCGGGTTGTTCCGGGTGAACCTGGGATGGGTCGGACTAGAGTCAGGCTTGGTCAACCCAGGTTGATTCCAGTAGGCCCATGCCAAACCGGGTCGGGCTGGTCTGACTGAGGTAGACTGGATGTGTACCTAGTACTGACTAGTTACACAAAATATGTCCTAACATCTAAACCGGATGTCTGTTTGAAAAACCATCTGAGTAGTTGGGATCCTTGGAGAGAGACGATCCTTTTCACATACTCCATGAGTGTTTTTAGGAAACTCGGAGTACAGCCAGGTCGGATCGCACCTGAATCCAACCAGGCCCTCATCATTGAAATGCTGATAACGCACAGAACGAACATCTGATTAACGCGCCGTCTGTTGCATTGTAACCCATGTGAAATGACAGATCATTAGTATAATTTTTGTGAGACATAGTGATGAATGAAATAAAAATGATGTCTTAGGGAGTGGTTCTACCATGATCTCTATGTACGGAACCCGGTAACAGGTTGAGACTTGACAAATGCCGACCTTTCAACTCAGAGTGACTCGACAGCCCAGTGGGGAGCGCATCTGTGAGATGTGGTAGACCCATGGGGTGGAGCGCCAATGTGTGAAGTGACAGACCCATGATACATGCAGTAGGAGTTCCCCAGCAAACAAAGAGGGGGAGAGCCCCTGTGTGACATGACAGAACCAATGTGGGGGTTGCCTCTGTGTGATGTGGAAGAAACATGATACTCGGTTGTAAGAGTACCTTAGTAGTCCATGGTCTATGGGAAGCACATATGTGTGACTTGAAAGACCCACTTTACTCGTTATAGGAGGAGTTATCCAACAGCCAAGGAGTTAGATGTTGTAACTGGGAATTGTACTTGTTACTAGGATTTGAGAATCCATGGATGTATATTATCATTCAAAAAGATCCTCTATGGGTTAGCCTCATAATTCTGTTTCTCTATGTTGTATACCATTTTTGAGTTGAGACCAAAATTAAGATGTGTCTGTTGATCTGTGATTTGTGATTTGGATCATGTAATGTGGTTATTCTTATGGAATTATTGGGAGACCTTCGAGGGTCTTGGGGTCCCTACTAAGTATCATTATACTCACCCATACATGAGATACTCCCGCACATTGTTGTGTCTGGTGTAGAAGAAGAGCAGTTGGGCTGAGGATTAAAGGATCCATGATTAGGTGGTACACAGAGGAGACAGACGGGCGTGGAGTGCGGAGGAGGAGAGGTGCACCTACCCTTCAGGTACGATCCCCAGAAGAATGATATGTAGTTTTGTTCCCTTTTTAGTTATATTTTCCCTTTCAGTTTTATTCTTACTTTTCATTTTACTCATAATTTCAGTTGGGCATGTATTCTAGCCTCTTTTACTTACAACAATTTTTTTCTAAAGAAGTTTACATCACATTTTCATCATGTGGTGTTCTCGAACTGTGTTTCTGTATAGGTTTAAAGGAAATTCCATCCCGTTTTAGGGAATACCACTTTCTGTTCGAGTCTTCAGCCCCTGGCACAAGGAAGGTGGGCTTGGGGTAGACATGGAATGGGCCCCAGGGGATGGGTCATGAAAATGTGGTATCAGATGCGTCGGTTCTACCGAAGAAATAGGACTCTGATCATTTATCTATGGTAATAGTGTTAAGAGTTATGACTATGGTTTTTAGTTTGGGGAATCCAATATTGGTATAGTGGCCGACACATCCATACACCATGACCCTAAATTCTGATTTCCATCTCAGTACATGGAAACATTGATTGCGTGTATCTTTTTAAAAGTTGTTCTTTTGATTTCATTGGATTCATCACACCAGGTATAACATAATTAGCATGAAACTCCTTTTCCTTATCAGGATTTTTCTGTGTATACAACCATCTTGGATCCCCAATAGAGTACCAGATAACAGCCCACCAAGTAACTAGGATTCGGTGCAGGGCCCTCTTATGATGTTAGCACCTTCGGGTGGTGCACCAGTAGCACAACCACCCATTGGGCAACAGATGCAACCAACCAGTAGAGGGTGTACACCGACTAAGTGCATTGCATGGGTTTAAGTTCTAGAGTGATCTAGGGTTTTGAGGCAGGATAGATCCCCAGGTAGCTATGGACTGGCTAGAGTTTTCCACCTAGTTTGGACAATGGTAGATCGAATGGTGATCCTAGATGCTATTATTTATCAGCGTGTGACCATTAGGATGGTCTATAGGGTGATGAGGCTCTTGTACATGTAATGTTTCCCATGATGGTACCTTTGTGTAGTGTTCCCTCTATAAATTTTCTTTTTGGTCAGTAATTACAACTGGGGGAACTGGTAGAGGACACATATAGGCATAGTGCCTTACATGTGTTGTAGTATCAGATACCCCTCAAGTTCTGAGGTGATCCTGACTCATAGGTGTCTAAGTATTGGCTTGAGGAGGTGGTCGAGATTCCATCTAGTAAGGGAACCATTCAATTAGATGACAGTTTTGTTAGAGAGCCTTCTACGTGGTTTAGTAGGACGAAGACATGGTTTAGATTAACCTAATCATGCGAAGTGGTGAATTTTATGATGGAAAAATCTTGAAAGCCTTCCTCAGATATGAGAGTCTTTTTCTATAAAGAGATATGGGATATGTGTTCCCTAGAGCTTCTATAGCTTCGGCAAGATGACATGTCAGTAGATGAATATTCATCATGGCGTACCGACCATCCCAGGTACTCAATGAATACATTACAGTCAAAGTTTCAAGGATTGAACCTCCGAGCGAGGTGTGTTTATGAACATACATGACAAAATTATTCCTCTATGAATTCATATATATCTTAGGGTTATATAAATAACCTATTGGTCGAATGTCCTTTGGCTTTATGGATACAGCCAGTGAATGCTTGTAGTGGGAAATCAGGAAACTAACGCCAGTCTTAGAGACTTGGGCGTGTAAGCTATTTCGGGAATAAGAAGTGATAGGGAGAGATGAATCTGCAGGGTAGTATACGTGGAAGTGGGGGTAGGATAGAAGCATGAGGTGGTATTCATTTTGATATTTTACAACCACCACCCTAATGTGGTCCCCACCAGGCTTTGGGAGATGGAAGACAAGGGAAGGGAGGAACTGCAAGTAGTCAAGGAGTGTAACCCAAGGGCTCAAAGAGAAATTTTAGGTACGGTCTGTGTCTACTAGTAGCTTAAATATTAATATACATAGGTACTAATCGTTCATTCTTACCATGAATCTTGTTCATGACCTCGAGTTTCTGATTAAACCAAATACTTGACCCTTACATCTAGAGATACCATTTGGAGGAGACTTGAAAAATAACACTCATGCCGATGGTGTGATCGGACCCTTGAGGCAAGAGTTTCGGTTGGAACCACATGGTGGTAGCATTGAGGCCTTATGACATTAGTCTGGGTATGGGATGGAAATCTACAGTTCATACTCAGATTGACTGTATTGGGAAATATGGTTGTGGTTTTTATACAACGTTGGAATGTAGTTTTCCTTGGTTGGAAAAAAAGGAAACACATGAAACATAGGATAAACTCATGCATGGGAGGGTGAAACTAATCACTCTTGATTCAACCATCCTTACCCTCGTTGTAGTAGTAGTTTCGAGTTTTCAATTCCAAACAAAAGTGGAAAAGTGTGGGGAAATATTTTCAAAATATGTTTCTAGGATTACCTTCCTGATGGGAGAGGAAATTCTTCTTAAACTGAGTATTTCATGAGTTTTGAACCACAATTCTCCAGGGTAGAGACACCCTTTTTAGATTTGATGAAGAATGGTGATCATTTAATGTGGATGAAGAACTGTCAGAAGAGCTTTCAGAAGGACCTAAACACAAGACATCGATGATGGATAGAGTTTATCTACGAATATGAATTTGAGATAGTCTATACTCCTGGGATGGGAAATGTGGTAGCAGATGCACACAGTAGGAGGTCTGGTATACAGCTACTGAGTGAGGTGTCAGAGCAGCTATTCACGCTACGGATATCCATCATGGATAAAGATGGAGCATCTTACCTCCAGACTATGTCTATCACTCCCCCAGTTCTTCAGTGAATTTGGGAGTCATAGCTTATGGACATTGATTGTGAGGCTCAAGGTGCTCAGATATCTTCAGGACAGACACCTGATGGATTTTCGGAAGGTGGGGAGCACATCATCCACTTCAGAGGATGCGTCATGGTTCTAGTGATGTTTCGGGAGGATGTTTTTAGGGGGACCAATACATCCCCTTTAATGGTACATCTTAGAGTGGGGAAGAGGTACCAAGAATTCAGGTCTTAGTAATGGTGGCTAGGGATGAGGGAAGTAGTTGGAGAGTTTGTATCACGATGCCTCACTTGTCAGCATGTGAAGACTACACAAAGCTAGTATAAGTCTTATGATGATAGGAGACATAGATCATTGGAGTTTGAGGAGGGATACAATTTCATACTATGGGTCTCACCCAGAAAAATATTGCAGAGGTTTGGCCAGGGAATAAACCCTTCTCTGGGGTTCATCTGACCTTTCCTGATTCTCAGTATAATGGGCAAGGTGGTGTACCATCTATATCATTCCCCACAGATGCACCAGTTGCATAATGTTATCAATGTGTCATAACTGAGAAGATGTATAGATGATCCATTTCATGTTATCGAGTAGTGAGAGTTGAACTTTGAAGATTGGGTGACTTTTACAGAGTTCCAGGTGATGATAGAGGATCGACATGAGAGAGTCCTTCATGGATGAGTGATCCCTCAAGTGCAAGTTTAGTGGTAGCACGAGGATCTCTATGAGAGAACATGGGAGTGGGAGGCTCAGATTCATTCTCAATACCATCTTTTGTTTGTTTTGCAATTGTGTTGGATTTCGGAGATGTAAAGAACTAAGGTGGGGAGAATGTAATGTCCCAGAATTTCTGAAATATTTTTAATTATATGGAACTATTTCGCGACCGTGAAATCTAACATTGTGTGATTTAGATGCCCGGAGTTCCTGGAATGATCCATCAAAGTTTTTTTAAGATTTAATTAGCACACATAACCAGTTTTTCTGAAAAAGTGTAATAAATCTTAAATGGTTTCTCGAATCAGAAATACGAGGGCACTGTTTTGTTTAGGATGACAGATTTACCGTAGGCGCAGCTTAAGTTTAGTTGATGCAGGCCTCCTGTGAGAAAACATGAAAATGAAATAACCATAAATAAAAAAATTAAATAAAGTTATTTTATTTTTAAAAAGCATATAACCCATGAATTACAACTCGGATTAAACATCTGCGACCACTACTGAGTTTGTGAGGGTATGCCCCCTTTAGAAAAATACTAACATTGGCCAGCACAGACCACCAGTGAATGTTAGTTTTTGGCTGTAAACATAATAATTAGGTGGAAATTATTTTTTTGTAAAATCCATAACCTCTAAATGATAACTACGACTAAAAATCAGAGAGTACAATTGAGTTCATTGGGGCATGTTCCTCTTAGGTGAATCATATCCTTTACTACTGCGGGTAGAGGGTGAACGTTAATAATTAATTGAACTTTTTTTCAGGTACGTTCATTAAACACATCAGTGGAATTTTCTAACTTTTGAAAAGTTTCTTGGATTAAAAATATGAGAGCACCGTAGAATCTGCAGTGTTGTGATTCTTTTAAGGGAGGATTTACATTGACCGCAGTAGGTCCAGATAAAATGTTATGTTTTGCGACTTCTTTAAAAAATGAAATAAAATAATTTTATTATTTCATTTCATATCCTCCAAAGGACAAGAAAAGGGGTGGGGCCAACAATGTATTAAGCCAATAAATGGATTGACATTCCAACCCTACTCAAAGTCGTCATTAAGGAATTATAAATCTTCCTAATTCTGGAGCCCCTTTAAATTACAATATCGTTACATACCCTCCCCCTGTCCTATAAATATGGAGCTTGATAAAGGGTATCAGCACAGCTTCACCAAGCAACGAAGTGCTGCCGAAGAACCGCAACGCTGGACAATTAGAGGATGGAACCAAACCCAGTGGGAGGTGATAGACGACACTGAACCTCGAACTGAAGGACAACGTATGAGTGCCGTTGTTGGGAACCAGTTGTGAGAACAAAAACACCAACCCAACTTCAAGCCACAGATGCTCTTGAATGGGTTATGAGGTAGGGGTTATTCATTTATGTTTTTTTATATGAGTTTCATCTTCCCTGTTCTTGAATAATAATAAAAAGTGGGTCAACAGACCATCGAGTTGTCCCATGATTCAGTCATTTTTGCAGGAGGTTATTGTCGGGTATCATTGGGGGGATTATCTTGATTTAAATTCCAAGATTTTGTTAAAACCTTAACCCCCTAATGTTTCAACCTAACATGGACGGTGTGGGCCTAATGAACCCAGCACAAACCATCTGCTACTTTGATAATTTTTCACCTCCATGGAATATCGATGGCTTGGAGATACCGACCAGCTATGTTGGGGATAGCGGGTCGATGCAAGCTGCAAGGGGTGGTCATGACACAAAGCCGCAACAGTCATTAGAACATCCAAAACAACCCAGATGTGGAGGAGGTGTGTCATGCCATTGTGTGCCACCGATGAACAAAGGAGGTCATGAATCTTTAGCCCTGGTGGCCGGAGGAAGGCAACTAATACATCATCTGGCCACGGGTGATGATGGGGTGTGCCGTCACGCACCGCTGGAGAGGTCGGTCCACCACCAAGGAACAGATGGGGTGGAGGGGAGGTGCACCCACGGTGGCGTGCCCACGCTGCAGCAAGGTCGTAGCCTGCGACGGACGTGGCAGGAGCAGGGGGCCACCAGTTTGACCGACAGTCGGTGGATGGGGCGCGTGCTAGCGGCACACATGACGACAATACCACGACCCGTCAGCCGTGGCATGGAGGACCCGCAATTCCAGGTGGCACCACATTTGTTCAAACCCCATGGGTTGACCCACTTATGTGGCTCTGCACCTTGTCAGCCCTAATAGGACTCGCCACATCTGGGTATCCTTGGCGGCGCTTCTGACCGACCCGCCACTCAATGGGCCGACCCGTGTCCCAGCTGCATGACCCATAGCCTAGCCAGGTCGGTCCGGGCCCAGCTGGTCAGGTCGGAACCAAGTTCTTCGATGTCAACCCAGGTTGATCTGGGCGGGCATATGCTGAACCGAGTCGGGCCGGTCCGACCGAGGTGGACTAGACCCGGACACAGTACCAACCTGTTACACAAAATGGGCCCTAACTTCTAAATCGTACATCTGTTTGATGAACCTTCTTCGACATTGGGATCCTTGGAGTAAGATGGTCATATTTACTTACTCCATGAGAGTTTTGGAGAAACATGGAGTACGACCGGGCTGGATCACACCCAAATCCAACCAGTCCCTCGACACTAATATGGAAATAATGCACAAACTGGGCATTCGATTGACGCGCCGTCTGTTGCGTTGGAACCCCTATGACGCAACAGATCATCAGGTTATATCTTTGTGAGGCTTAGTAGTGGTTTAAACTTGACTTATGGCTATGGGAGCAGTTCTCATAAGCACGCTACATACAGAACATTGCGAATTGATGATATTTGACAACTGCTGACCTTTCGACTCATAGTGACTCAATGAACATGTGGGGATCACTTCTGTGATACATGGAAAACCCATGGTGGGTAGAACCTTTGTGTGATGTGATAGACCCACAGTATTCGAAGGTATGTGTTCCTCAGTAGGCCATAAGGGAGAGAGCCTTTGTGTGACGTGGTAGACCTATAGTGGTGAGCGCCTCTATGTGATGTGATCGACCCACTATACTTGATAGGAGAAGTACCTCAGCAGTCCAAGGTTAGTGGGAAGTGACTTTGTGTGATGCAGTAAACCTGATGTACTTGTTAGAGGATAAGTTCTCCAGCAGCCGAGGTGTTCGGCATTGTGACTGAGAATGTTACTTGTTCCTAGGCCTAGAAAATCCATTGATGGATATCAGTAATCATAGAAATCCTGTGTGGTTCAACATAATAATCCTATTTCTCTAAGTTATATACCTGTTTTAAGCTGTGACCCAAATTGATCTATGTTTATTGCTTTTTTCTTTGTGATTGGGATCATGCTTTGTGGTTTTCCTTGTGAAATTATGAGAGAACTAAGGGGGTATCGGGGTCCCTACTGAGTATCGTTTTACTAACTGTTGCATGGGCTACACCCGCAAATTTTAGTTTATTATGCAGAAGATGAGCAACTGGGATGAGGTTTGAGGGATCCAAGACTAGGCAGTACATGGAGGAGACATACTGGTGTGGATTGCAGATGAGGTGATTTGTACCTATCCATTAGGTAGGATCCCTGAAGGATGACTCAGTAGATGTTTTCTCTATTTCAGTTGTATTATTCATTTCAGTTTTATTCATACTCTTTAGTTGTACTCATACATTCTGTTGGGCTTTTATTCTGTCCCCTTTTACTTCCATTACTCCTTTTTCAACATCAGTTTACTTCACAATTACATCTTTTTGTGTTCTCGGACCATGTGTTTTTACAGGTTTAAACGAAAAGCCTTCCCATTTTAGGGAATATGCCTTTCGGTTCAAGTCTCTAGCCCCTAACTTATGGAAGGCAGGCTTGGGATAGTCATGGCATGGGCCTTGGGGGGACGAATCGTGACATGAGTATATTTCAAAAAGTATGGAAAATTATTTTTTAATTTCTAAACAAATGCTGTTGATTATATATGATAATATAATGAAAACCATAAACCATCTTATGGTATTTATACATTTTTTCAACAAAAGAGCATTGGTTTTAAATATTTTATAATGTAATGAACTGAACATGGTAGTACAATACCTTTGGTTTTGTGGAAGTATGTCATTTTTATAAAGAATGTATTTTTTAAAAATTAAATTATGTTTTAGGTATTGGAGGGTTAATAAGGGTTTTATAAAATTAATCAAATAAAAATTAAAACAAATTTTTTAAAGAGGATACCTAAATCTAATCAAGGAAACACTTTAGAGTATTAATTAAACAATTTCTAGCCATAATGATGTCATTATCAAAACAAAATATTTATACACTATTTAATTTTTACCCAAAAATTTGGCTATCTCAAAATGTTATCAAAATTACTATAGGATAATTTCAGTGTGATTAGTTTTGAAATAATATTTAATTTTCAATAATAATTTTCAATATAAGATATTTAACACATTTAAATCTAATTCCTTATTTATTAAGAATTAAAATTTTTATGATGGTAACGATATTTGTATCCTTATGAAAATTACATTTGACATCATAAAATTATATTATAATATAAAATTAAATCGATATGATTTATTATAATATTTTATTAAAATAATTATCTCCAATATTCTTAAATTCACCAAATATATTTTCGTAATGGTTTCTATATGTTTTCCAAAAACATATAATTTCAATTTTTTCATATCAAAATTAAATATTAAATAAACTCTTTCATTAGTAATCTAAAAGTTAAAATAAAAATTATTACTATAATATTTATTTTTAAATATATAGAATAAAAAACATATAATTTGGGTCTACATACATAACACCTTATTACACAGGTGTATCACATAATGTAATGGTGTGTGATGGTGAATGATAATTTGTGTTGTTCAGTAAACATTATATCGGTTTGTGATCTCTATAAGATTTTAAATACTGCAGTAAATTATTTTTTTCATTCTATAATGGTTGAATATTACCTCTGACTTGGTTAGGGTTAAATCATTTTGATTACATAACCATCCAAAGCACCAATAAATTGTATTCACAGGGTAAAATTGGTCATGCTAAGGTCTTCTCTTATTTCATTTGTATTAATTGCATTTATCTTTACCCATAATATATAATACTTAATATAGTCATTGTAAAGAGGATATATTATCAATGTATATTATGCTTAATGTTTTTTAAATCCAAAATATATATAAATTATATGTATAAAAAGGAAAAAAATAATTGATTTGGTTTTATATAACTGTGTTTATTAATGATGAATTTATTCAATCATAATGAAATTTCATTTACAAATATTCAGTTCATTACACTTTTTGTTTCAATCAATTTTTATATCCATACCACATTTCAGTTTAGATAAACAATAATGATAATTGGTACACCAATGAATGTCATGTGATCCCTATGTTCCTAAAATTATACAATAGTACCGCCTCCGTCATCTCAATGAAGATAGTGTTGAACTAAAATAAATAAAAACAAACCACCCATTATCTTAGTCAAATAACTCTATTGTACTCTTAATATTCAATATTTAATTCATTAACCCATGAAAACATGAACTTCAACCCAATCATGTCTTTTAAAATTATATAGAATTACATTTATATAAATATATGTTTTTAGGGTATGCTATAACACAACAAAAATTCAATATCTACCCTAGAACAAACAAGAAAAATGATATTGTAATGTATCATCTAAAATATCTCCAACAACTCTTTATAACATTCAAACATAGTTTAATTTATTGTAACTGTATTAGATAGTCACTATACCTTGGTAATGACTCTTCATACACTAATGTATACTAATTGGAATCTAGGATATGTGGTTTCATATGTGGGTGGCTATAAACCATTATAATAAATAATAATAATATAAAAACATTATAAAGAGAAATACATAATGAGGTACATTAAGATATATATATATATATATGTTGAATGGTAATCCTATAAAATTAATTTATATCCACACAAATGTAAATCAGATTCCCTATAGGTTATTCCTGAATATATGATCACAAATGTAAACCAAATAGGGAACTTATATGAAGCTGATGAAACATAAATATCAACCATGAATCTCTGATTCCTATTCAATTTAATAATCCCACAACTTCCTCCAAAATGCTCGATATGATCCCTTCCCATTACATGTGATTGGAAAAAAATTATAAATTTTTCATGGATGACCCCCGTATGGTTTGAATATAAACATAGTAGGACACAACTAATTGTGTTTGTTGCATCCAATTTTCTTATAAAATTTCAATGGAACAGTATGGGGAAACCAGAAACACACCACACAATCAAGTACACTGATATCCAAATACTCAATAGTGTTTTTATGTCTACCACGTCAAGAACTTGATTAGAATGACTCATCAAAACTTTTTCATACAATAATATATTTCAACCATAAAACCAATACCATAACACATGAAGTTTCATCCAAAACCTAACAAATGTAGTTATCAAAAATAATCATTAACATTATGAATTCATGTTAACATATCCTAGCAGATGTTTTATTTTCATGAAAATTATTTTAACAAATACATTCTAAATAGATAGAAGAGGCCCAAATCATGGTTCCACATGTAATTTAATAATTAAAATTAATTGAATGTATCATAAAAAATTTATATGATATGAATATTGATCTTAAATATAGATCTCATTGTACACAAACATCACATTCCCATGAAAGTTTTATCATACATTATATTTATAATTAAAAAATCATCCTCTTACCTATCTTTCTATGTGGATACTACCAAAAATAATTGGTCCATACCATCTCATGTTCAATATAATGTGATAACATGACCAAAATAATGAGAACAATAATAAAAATAATTTACAAAAAATATATGGATTTTTTTTCATTGCCTATGGAAATAGAATACACCATTCGCATCATGATGAACAATCATTCCACACCATATCTAATATTAAATATAACATATTGGAAATTAGGTACCATAATTACTGTTCCAATCAAAATATATCTTTTATTATATCTCATACATTATTATCAACAACAGATATCAACACTCCCAAAATTTTCAAAAAACTCATAAGAAACATTTCCATATGAGACGAATTATAACCCTCAATTTCCATTATGAGACTACCCCATGTGTCCCAACTAAAATAAATAACAATAATTTATTTAGTTTCAAATCTCTCAATTTACCCTACCCACTAAAATTTATCACATGATTCATGGAAACAAATATTGTATACGATATAGTTAGAAACTACTTAATAATGACTGATGGAATCCACAAATAGTTAAAATTTTACTAATAACTCAACCATCCTATGAAATTAGATAATTTGAAAAAACTATATGTGGTCAATGGACATGCCAATAAATAAGAAAAAACTATGATAATATAATAGAAAAACCCTTAGGGAAGTAGGAATATCCAATATCTACTCCATGCAATAGATAGTATAGATAATAGCCAAGAACCAGTGATGAAAACATTTGGGATGAGTACATCATAAGTGAAATTTATAGAATAACAACTTTATTATAGTTGGAACTCATATGTTTACATATTATTTAACTAAATATATTAATTAAAATATTTTATAGAACAATTATGGACAATTTACATGATCATGTCCCACTTAAGGTTCACCACATGATCATGTGAACTATAAAGGTACCCATTTCTTGATCTTATCAAATCATAGTGTGATACACATTGCATGAATCTATGAAGATAAATATATTAATTTTCAAGATTAAAAATATTGCGTTATCCCTGTCTATAGCAATAATATCCAACTCATTTTTTTTAGAATATTGAAATCCTAATGCATTACTAAATCATTATATATAATCAAGGACCCCAATACAAGTCGCCAAAAAATAATATCATTGGATAATGGTGTAACATCCTAAAAACATTATATTTCATATGAAAATTCCATGAGATTGAATAATAATCTATAGTATCTCTATACATATTGGAATATCTGTTATTTAAATTTTATAAACACTCATCAAATTATAATGTCTGGTGATGATGTACCGATCCTCGAGCATCATCAATCCTAATAATTAAAAATTTTCTTTCCTTGTAATAGACCATCCCTAAAAATTAATATTGAATTTTATACCCAATAATCAATCAGAACTCTAAAGTTTGGATGCCATTAAATAAAAAAAATTACGCCGATGTAATGACTTTGAAATGAAGAGGTCGCTTTTGTTACAATAGAGTATTATTCCTATAGTAAAATTCAATCACTATTATTTGGAAAACTATATATACATGATTCTATGGAATAACTAATTCCATCGATTCCAAATTAAGGCCAAATGATAAATTATTCATATAAAATTTTATCTATATTTAAAATATTTTATATCGATTAAATTTCACATGATCATTATTATAGTATAATTATTAACACTAAACATATATTTAAAACCTCATATATACTACATGAAACAACCTATATGATCTGAAATAGGAAAAAATATCCCATTTTTGTATCATTAACTAAAACATAATTGGATAACCATCATACCATAGTAAAATAATAAGTCACAAGATACACCATATACACCTAAAAATTGAAGGAAAACTTATTTTTAGATGAATAATGAAAATGAAAAAAACTCTGGATGAGAGGAACTATCACCCACACCTATAATAGTCTACACCAAATAAAAAAATAAAATATTAAAATAATGAATAAATTATATATATGGGTAATTATGTCAATTATATCAAATGGGTGATCCCGAGTTTAGTTTATCATTGTTATGTTGATGTTGATATATCACATACATGAAACAATGGAATATAGGGGATGAAAATACTATAAAATGTAATAAACATTATTATAATTCAAATAGTGATATAACAAAATGAAATAAAATAAATATTCACATCTCCTTTTTTCAAAACCTTATTCATAATGGGAATCAAGATTAATTTATTCATAGTTTTTCTATATTACAAGTTTACTAAGATTCATGTTTTGGTATCAATTATGACCCCCTATTGGATCATATTAATTTATAATAAGTACGGTTCACGATTTCTTCATTTCAGTTCATATCAAAATTCCCCAATACCAACATTCCTTATCACGTGATCAATGTAATGATGTATTTATTTTCCTTGGAATCTTAAAATAAAAATTTCACAATTTAGGGGAGATATGAATAATAATGAGCATCAAATATAGATGGTCTTGTATGATTTAGTGTCTTATATAGATTTAATCGCATTCATAATTAGTAATTGGATCAATGTTTATATATTAATGCACCAAATGGGTCATAGTAGATGATAAAATTGAACATTTTTACTTATGGTTACTCTTTCCAAGATCCAAATTAAGGGACTCATGTATACTCATACAATTTAATGGAATGATTATCCCAACCTGAGATCCCCTTTATATTTTTTTGTATAAACTATTTGAAACTAAATTTTGAATCCATCATAAATAGTTTACATAATGTATGATTCATCCTAGGTTAATATATGTTACAAATGTAATTGTATAGAGAATGAATGTAGAATTACATAAAGGGTTCATTCATATGTAATCACATTCTCATTCTATATTATTTTTAACTGAAATGGGTATCAAAATTGTTGTTTACTATATAGGCTATTATTATAAAATTTTATTATAATTTAAATAATCATAACAAAAAAAGATTTAAAACCTAGTCAATAAGATATGATTTTAATTTATTCTTGAATATTTCTTAGAATATTGGATGACTTACACATAAGTGGTTAATATATAGAATTATTCCAATATGATTATATATTCTCATAGATTTTATCTCACAAGACAACATGACACTATTATAATTAATATTAAACTCATAATTACATGTTTTTATTATAATATGGTGAATTAATTGGAAATTTCACCATTGATGGGTTTCTATCTCATCCCACCTTAAAATATTTATTATTTTAATTATTTTAATTATTTTTAGCCTCTCTTTTGAGTTTCAATATTTCATGTGTGAGAATTTAAAATTATTAGATGTTTTTTAGAATATTCAATGATATACTGAATGGTTAATAATAACTGGGTTGTGTCTATCGTGCTGCAAATGTGGGTCTATGATGTGGGGCATGACATGCACATTGTTCATTAAACTCTAAAGAAAGCATGTGGTTTGTCTCCCTAAGTTTTTGGTTTTTATTGGAAGAATTTGAGCACTGGTTACACAACCAAATACCTACATAGGATTAAATGTGACATGGTTCTCTGACTATTCAGAGTCCAGTGAAATGTTGGTGGATGTTTGGTAAACCATGAAAAAACCATTCTTATTTCCCAGTGTCTTAATGTTTTTAATTTTTTATTCATTCCTTTCTTTATTTCCTGTCTAACTTAACCCCCCTTCCATGTGACTCACACAACCAACCTGTGGATGAAAACCATTTCTCGCACCTCTCATCCATCATGGCCACTCTTGTGAACTGATTTCTATTTTTTAGTGCTATTATTCATTTTTCCATCAATGTAAGATCCCTTTATCATTTTATCTCTCATTCATGGAGGTCATCCTGCAAATAATTCCCTATTTCATTCATCCAAAACCTAGGGTTTTGTCTGGGTCAGCTTTTGATTCTATTATTCAAAATATAACATGTTATGGCTCTCCCAGGTCAGTATTGTTCATGTTTTGTAATCCTCCATTAAAGACTATGAGTTGATGTTTGGTTCGGTTTTCCCAAAACATTTTTGTGGTTGGGTTCCATATTACTTTTCATTTTTCCCAATTTTAAATAGGGTTCTGATTTTTTCAGTTAATATTATTATTTTTATTGGTCATGTTTATTCTAGGAAAAATTTTGAGTTTCTGGAGTCGAAGGATACTTATTTTCATATTAATAGTTAGGAATATATATATATGTAATTTCTCCATTTGTATATATTCACTCATGTTATTGAAAATATATATATTGGGGCTAAGGTTATTTATGTATATATCAAAAACAATATATGTTTTTAAGTGTAACAGGTTATATGCACGTTTAAGAATATATGAAAGGACCACCTAGAATATATTTGGCCAGGAAAATTTGTAGATTGACTCTATATGGCCATATATATACGAAATATTCCATATTAGTGGAAGGGGATAAGGGAATATTCATGTTTTCATCATTAGGGGCATTGCATTATATATTTTTTCTGCTCGATTCTATATCTAATGTGGTAGGTTCCCTATTGAAATGTATTTAATTTGATGTATGTTAATGGTTTATCATTCCAAAATTATATCTAAATGTGTTATTCATGATTTTGATGTGTTTTAATAAATTTTTTGTGTGTTTCTTTGTTAAAAATTTGATAAAGAATGTGACTTTCAAAATAGTTCCTTGGTTATTCTAATATATATATATGAAAGACGTTTCATAAAGTTCTAATTGGCCATAGAAGATGAAATTTGGTGTTTAGGTTCTTGTTTGGAGTAGGATGGATTCCTGAAACTTTATTTCATTACGAATTGATCATTATGTGTGCTTTTAATTCATTGATGTTGTTCAGTGTTCTTGAGTGAATAGTTTTGGATGGAGGATATGTCAGTGTTGATTCTCAAAAATGGTTCTTGGGTGATTTTATGGCTTAGTAGATATGGTCCATTAGATGTGGGAAAATCCATATGTCCTTGGAGTGTATCATTGGATGAGAACACAAATGGTAATTGGTTAAAAAATTGAGATTCACTATTAACAATGGTTTCAAACTTACATTCCATATAATATATTTTCATACATCAAACCCAACACTTCAAATAGTTCTTCAAAAAAACCATTCCATTCTAAACGGTTTAATGATCTCTGAATGGATATATTGTTTTCATGGAATAAACAAAGGCTGTTTGAAATGAATTTCCTAAGGCCTATAATGTTTGGAATATTGGGGTGTGGTTTGGTAACTAAAGTATATAAATACCATCTTAAAACCTCTTGATAATGTTGAATGTTTTATCATTGGATTTGTAAATGGGTTTGGAAATTAGTTTTTTTTTGAAAATATAATGCCTTGGTTCGTATATTTGCAGTTTTGGAAATTAGTTTTTAGACTAATGATATGTGAAGGCCCAGTTTAATATTTTGTATGATTTGATAAGTGATGGTAATCTAATTATAACTCCTCCATGGTTAGGGTCATTGCAAAGGTTGTGTCGATGTTTGGTCTACGAATACACATGGGCATATGTCTATTATGGTGAATTACACACATAAGAAGACCTCCTAATTCTCCACATATTATTACTATGTTATTACTATGAGACAACTTGAGGTTCGACTAACGGTTTCTTATCACCCCTAATTATATGGTTTGATACCCCTAGATATGTGATAGGCCATGTGGGATATGCCACTGCTAGGGCCAGTTTGGAGATACCAAGTTTGTGATTGACTATATAGATTTCACGTATTCAAGATTGTGATTCCTAACTTTTTCTCCCAGGTATTACTTATCAATATAATAATTAAATTACCATGATGACATATTTATATGTTTTTTATTTGATTTTGGTTTATTTTTATTAATTGATCCTCTAAAAATCATTAATATAATTTCATATTTAAATTAGTGTTCATGAAATATTTTTATTTTATTATAATATATTGATATAAAATTTTAATCTTTGGAAATCATTTTTGTAAATTTAATGGAATTTATCTTCATAAAAATATAATCATGACACTTTTTTTATAAAATATTTTAAAATATTATTTTTTTCTTATTTTAAAAATCACATGACATTGTTTTATTTCTAATAGTAAGGAATATAGAAGAGATTATTTGAGTCATGAATACAGTGTTTTAATAATCAAAACTATAGTTTCATCCTTTTTTGGTTTAGGAGCTGAATCCACGTCGAATTTGGTCACTATAACATCTTGACCCGTCTAACCTATAAGACGGTGGTCGGACCGGTGGGAAACATGACCTCTAGTTAATCTCCCCAAATTCTATAGGCATCCAACTTGCAGTGACTGAAATTTTAACATGTATATGGGGGAGACTATTCCCTCACAGGTTAAAGTTAACACACATCGAAAAAAAATTATAACAAATATATGAAGTATATAAATAAGTAAGCTACAGTAGATGAAAATAAATAATACCAACTAAATACATCATATGTGAGAAATATGATAAATAAAACCAGATATAAAATGATTTAATGCTATGATGTCTATAATAAATTAATGGTTCAAAAAACGAGAATACATTCATGATATCAAAAGTATAGACAAGCAACAACGTGTTACAACTGCATCATGGGGAAGGCTCATCCCTCTGCCCCCAATCTCCATCCTATGCAGCACTAAAAAATCAAGCATCAGAAGACGAATTATTCTATTTATCAATACATGCGATCATATAATCTAATCAGGTTGAAACGACACCAGCGTTGGGGTGTGATAAAAAATACCACTAGGTCGGCACCCAAAGTGTCTAAACCTTTCCATTTCATGCAATAAACAAAATTAGTCTAACATTATATAATAAATTAAAGAAGTTAAATATACAGTCAAAATATGATTAACTAGGTCTAATCCTCCCCAAATCTCATATCACATCACCTGGTTCTGCCTAAGTTGGGAGTCTAAATAATGTACCTGTAGGATGCAGGATGTACACATGTATAGAAGAGTAGGAATATCAATGTAAAAATAGAGATTAGGCATATCTAAAGCTTGTTCTGTATCTAGGAGTACAAAGTATTTGTCAATAATGAGTGTTTCAAGATTCTATGAATATATCACAATTCACAAGAGACTGAAAGGGGAATTGACATAAACCTGCAGTGCATCATTATTAATACATTCAAGAAGAGTGTTAGAGTTTAAGCTCGTCTCAGAGGTATCACTATGGTACATCCCTCAAATTACCCATTATCAATAACCCTTTCTATGTAAATCTTCTTAAAGGGCATGTATCGCTTGGGGAATGGTTTTACCATGAGTCTATCCTGATCATGCTAAAAGGGGTTGAATATGTTCAGTGTCATTTCATTTCCACGTCACTAACAGATCCATCCTCGATGGACCCTTTGTGAAATAATTTCAGTCATAATTATTTAGAAGGCCTAGGGATATCTCGTTTTGGAAAATCCTAAGACACTACACCTCAATTCGTAGAGGTAATTAGTCAGGATCATATATTCTATGTGTGGGTCCTTAATAAAGAACCCATATTCTCTCCCTAACATGAATTTAAATAAAGTTTCAGAAAAATAGATATGACATAGTATACATATGTAATTGCAGTTTAAAATCATAGTAGATACACCCGTGTAACACAATGTATTAATTTAATATTGTAGTTTAATATTTTACTAGGAATGATATAGTATCTCCGGAAAAAGATAAATGAACTTTTATTTAATAAATAAATCGGCACAACTTACTACCAAAAATCCAAAAATTCAATGTTCATAATTATCCTAAATTGATTATTTAATTTAAACACAAATAAAATGGGCTGCACAACACATGTAGTTAAATAAATTAAATACTCAGGATAATAGAATATATACCGACCAAGTCAGCACACCCATGGGGGTGTGAGATCGTGTTTCAAAAATTTAAACAATTTAATTTATGATAAATACAGATGAAATGATTAAAATATACAATTAACATGAAAATATTGGGTGAAATTGATCAAAGCCATTAGACACCGATGAATGAAACAACAATGAGTTTTTTTAAATCACAATGAAATGGGGGAATGTGAGTAGACCCCCTACCTTATGGAGATAGATAATCCGATGATCCATAGTATGATTTTAATATACCTAGAACAAAATAAAATGATTGATTTTATATAAACCCCAATTATCTATTAAAATCCTTCAGTGGTAGATCGCGCGACGAATATGGAATAAGATCGCCTTATTCGTGCTTTGTGGGATATTCTTTAATGAGAGTTATACAATGCATTAGCTGAGGGAAAAAATCGGTGAGAGATGTGTTCATGGTGGCCTTCCGATGTGGGAAGGTGGTGGTGCGCACCACCCAGGGAGGGGGTGCGCCATGCACAATAGAGAGGGAGGATAAGAGGAGAGAAAAAAAGAAAGAATGAAAAATGAAAGAAAATAAATAAAAATGAATAAGGGAAAAAAGAAATATGAAATAAAATAAAAATATTGGGAGAGAAAGGAAAATAAAAATAATAATAATAATTACTAGCCCATTTTTAATTATTTTATATTCTCCTCATTCCCGCTTTTAATTTTTCGTAAATATTTTCATTCATTTTCCATCATTTTTAATATATTTAAAATATATTTAATCTTTTTAAATTAATTTTAACCGGAACGTTGTGCTAGGGAATGACATAATATTTTACGTAAGACCCAATAATAAATTTAAATAATTTAAATAGGAGAGTGGGATCCGCAATAGGGAGTGCATGCATGCGACCTAGTATCCATTAAGGATTTGGAATGAAAACATAATGGTATGTACCATAGTTTATGTCGAGGTGCTATAGTAATTAAAATTATTATTATAATTTTTATATCTCATCAATGAAACCATTAATAATTTAATAACAACAACTATTAAAAAATAGTCGCTATGAAATGAATATTTATTGCACATTTTTATTTAATTTAAATAATTAATAACACCACATTCATTACATTTCCATATTATTATTTAACCCACAAAAAAATTATTATTTGTGGAAGTACCTTTTCATTTTTTTCTTCAATGTAAATAATAATATTAATAATAAAATTATTATTATTATTTATAACTATTCAACAAAAAAATTTATATCCCAATTAAATTATCTTCAAGTTCGATCTGACTGAACGTCTATTGCTTGCAAAAGTCATACCCTTCCTAGGGTAAACCCCACATCCCAGAACAATATGTGGTCTCATATTTATCATTTGTTGCTCCATTTGTGAGGAAATAAATATTTATATATAAAAAATAGATTAATAAATTAATTAAAAAAATAAAGAGGGTATTATCACATGCGAGGTTTCCAAACACCTGAAGCGCATTAAATTTATACCCTACCATGGGTAATTCTAGTGTTCCAGACCTAACAATGTTCTCATATTTCTAATACAATGCAATGTTTGATATTTTTTTCTTTTTTAAAAAAACAAATTCTTATAAATAAAATAAATTTTAAATTTTTATTCTATCAACAATAAGAGTATACTGTTCTAAGAATAATATACCAACTCATCAACAAACATTGAAAAAATTTCATAAAATATTACAAACTTTTAAAAAGGCTTATACCATTCATATAATTTTATTATTTTTTAATTTTAATATAATTAATTAAATACGATTTATTTAAATGACATATCATACTTTTAAATATTGGAAATAAAAGGTTCTGATGGTTAGTTTTAAAACATACTTGCACAACTAAGAAAAAAAATATTTCATTGCATTTTTCATTTGGTTCAATACAATAAACGTTAAAACCTTTGCACCTTAGATCCTTTCATCATAGAGAAGCCTTCAAGAACAATGCTTCATTCTTCTGATCCACAAGGGTCGTGAAGTCTTGAACAATAGGTTGTGTTGTGTCCCAAAATGCCCAAAAAATGTTCAAGAATTGGTTAGTAAAATGGAACAAAAAAAATAATATATGATCCAAACGTCATTTTCCAACTGAAACACCAATATAGTATTTATCCAAGCCATTTTTTATAGAGACACGACCATGTTGTTTCCTTATTAAACATCTGGTCAAACATACATCCCACCTCCAGCATTATCATTATAAAGGGGACAATTACGAGTCACAATACCTTCAAACATCAATTTTACCTACAAGAAAAACCCAGAAGCATTCTATCGATGCATCTCGTGTGATTTTTAAATAGGATAAAATGGTCTATTCACCATCTCCCTTAAATCCCATGTTGATCAAAATTTTTATGAAAAGTGATGGTCAAAACAAACTCAACGTAACACATCTAATGAAATGCATGAAAAATTTCATTCACTAACCTCTTTGTTGAACAAGAGAGAGAACTAGTCAATCTACTCTGTTCAACCAATTTAGAAGATGTTTGTCTTAGATGGCCAGTATTTTATTAAATAAACATTGATTATTCTTCCATGGTATCTCATATTCACCACGAACACATCTTCAAAAATTCATACATGACTTCCTTTGAAATTCCTATATTTCGGAATTACCGAGCCTGACAAAAAATCTTGGTAACCACAGATTGGCACAACATGAGTGAAATAAACTAACACAAGGTTGTCCATACTCTATGTTTATGAGTGAGACATTGGTAGAAAGACAGGATTCCCATATCAAAACATTGACCAAAACCAGAGTGGAATCTACCTTGAAGTCATGTTAGATGAAACATATGGTTTACAAGAGTACGGTAGGAATTTCGAGATGATAATCCAAGGGTCAATCAGGACTAATGAATCCACAATAAGAATGATTAATTTAGCATGCAACATTGGGAGCCCACTAATTCTAACCAAAAAAATTTAAAACTTTAGTATGGCATATGACCAACGCTCCCATGGTGCATCTTAGATGAAGGCAAGAAAGGGGACATGCTCATCACTTAAGGAAGAATAAACTAAGGGTACTAAAAGATTACAATAAAATTAATTGAACCACTACTGGATGATAACATGGAAGAAACTCGGCTACACCTGCTGATGCACCATCATTAATCGAGCACAGAACCCTTACCAACTAAGGCATCCCGTGACTATTCAAGCTTAACCCCCATACTCTACCCATGACCAATATCACTACTAAAATTTATCATACACCGCCAACCACACCGACATAGTGCTATTGAAGATGAACCGTCATGATTTAATGTTCACATGCCTCAAGATCATTTATATAAGACCAACCATCCTCTAATGGTCTTATTTGGTTGTGATCCTTATACTCGGAAGGAACACATATTAATGGACCCAACATAAAACACCCAATCATGTCTGTGTTCTAATCGTAGTAAAATAGATAGACTAGCCTCTAAAACGCGCTATAGGTAAGATTTTCTATATGCACACATTTTTTTAAAAAATTTGTCATGAAAAACCATCCAAATCGACTATTGTTTCAAAACGCCCATGTCTCTGGATGCCATCCTGAGCATTGGAAAAAATATTCTTTTAAGAAATCAGTCGTTGTACTATAGAGATGAAAAAAAACATATTTGAAAGTGCAAGACAGGACAATTACACTAAACACAACCAGTTTCTCACAAAATTAAGCCCTCAACGACACCATGTACATGTACGCATACTATTCTGAGCAGATATAGGAGCAAGATGGATTTTATCTTAGAGGAATATGTATAGATTCATCCATTACTATGGATATGTTAAGGTTGAATGACCTATCAAGCAGTTGACCAGGCTTGAGGCATGTTGAATGTGCAGAAAAAGAACAGTACCCGATACTCAAGATGAAACAATGTTCAAGAATACCACGACCACACATCTAGATTATTGGTTAATTTAGAAGGAGAGTGGGTACAACTAGTGACAAATACATGAAATGGAAAAGAAGAAAGAAGAAAGATCATATCATTAGCAAGGATATTAAGTTTATATGGAGAATCTTAATATGAGCTATCCCCTTATGAAAGAAAAAAAGACAACACTAAATCTAGGTCATGACAAAAACAAAGTCACTAGACCCCCATTTAATTGCATGAAATAAATTTTGAAAATTAAACAATTACATATCAAACAAGCTAGCATGTCACTGCAAGAATCTATTAGAAAGAAAGATGTTGTTATCATCGAAACATTACATTTAAATAAGAGTTACATTTTAATAATCCTAGAAGCATGATACAAGGGAATTATGCCAGAAAAAAGGAAACATGGAAACATGATAGCACTCAAAATATTTCACCGAAACATGTTATCGAAACATGCATTCTATATAAATACAATGGATTGAATGCATTCTCAACACACAAATTAAATCAACATGAAACCTAAAATTCAACTATATGGCATGGAACAATGCATGGCATGTGAATTCCTATATGAATTTTATGATGCATGCAATGCATAAACATTTCCTACACAAAACAAGATTAAAATATCATAAATTCCATAAATTCATGATTAGTAGAAATGACACCAATCACTCGAGGTGAAATCATATCAATTATAACATATAAAAGCATTAACAACAATCCATAACCTGGACATAGGGTCATTTCCTGTATGTGGGGTGATTAGTCCTAAGAAAATCTATTACAAATTGCTGACACAGTCCTAGTATCTTGTCTACCAACCAAAAATAGTACAAAAATGTAAAAATGTACCCCCAGATACCACTTTGTAATGAACCAAACCGGATCACCTCTAAGAAAGTGGCTATAATTGTGTGTCACAAGACCATAAGCGCGTCTCCTCAAATTCCAGAGGCTGGTGACTAACATAGAGGTCCTTTTTATCAAGTCTGCGAGGGAGACTATGCCCACATAGGTAATAGGCAATACAATACAAAATAATAAACCATTTATAAAAAAAATAAAAAGTATATATTTAAGAAATTTATAGTAGAAGAAAATAAATAATCCCAACTGAACACATAATAGGTGTGGAATTTGATAAATAAAACTAGATAGAAAATGATGTCATGATATTTTGTTTATACTAAAGTAATGATTCAAAAAAAAAATAGTAATACAAGAATGATATCAATAGAAAATAAAATACATGAAGTGTGACAACTGCATCATGATCAAGGATTCATCCTCCTACCCCCAACATTTACACTATGTAGTAAGAAACAATCAATAATTATAACCAACACGTTTCCCTTTATCAATACCTATGGTTATATAATCTACCGGGGTGGGAACAAAAAACTGAGTAGGGGTGTGAAAAAAATCCTAGTAGGTCGACACCCATAGTGTCCAAAACATTCCATTACGTTCAATAAAAAAAATTATTGTAACATTATATAATAAATGTAATAAGTTTAATAGAAAAACTAAATAAGTGTAACCATGTCAGATCCTCATCGATACCCATATCACATAACCTGCTTTGGCCTATACTGGGAGAATGAATAAAGTGCCTATAGAAAGAATGAGTACACATATATAGAAACCTATGGGAAAAAAGTAAAAACATAGAGGAGGCATACCACAATCTTGTTATTTAACATGCAGTCTAAATTATATGTCAACAATGTGTGTTTCATGATACCAAAAAAATAGAACAATTCTAATGAAACTCAATGAAACATTAATATAATCCTTCAGTTCTTAATTTTTAATTTGTTAAAGTTGAGAGTTGAAGTCTGATCCCATCTTGAATGTTTAGCTACATTACAACCTTCAAATTACCCAATACAACTGAGACTGTCTAAGTAAATATTACAAAAGTCCATGTATCACTCGGGGCATGGGTTTACCAAGAGTCTATCCTAATCTCGCAAAAAGGGGTCAAGTATCTTCCAAGGGTTGGAATAGCCATATGTGTGTCCTTAATAAGGAACAAAAATTCCCTCCCCTCCCTGAATCTATTTAAAATTTCACATTAATAGATATGACATAATATGAGTATTTAATTTCATCTTTAAATCTAAGAAGATACATCCTTGAAACACACAGTATTATTTTAATATTACAGTATAAGACTAAATGAGGCAAGATACTATATCAGCAAAAAAATAAAAATAAAATCTTTGATTAATAAATAAATTGACATAATCAGCAACAAAAAAATCCAGCAATTCAAGGTTAATAATTAAACTAAAATGATTATTTAATTTAAATACAACCAATTTGGGATGCACAAAAAACACATCTAAATAAATTAAATGCCTAGGATTACATACATCATACTAACAATGTTGGTATACACTAGGGTGTGTCCGAACATGTTGCAAAAATTTAAAAAATGTAATTTTTGACAGATAAGAATGTAATGATTGAGAAAAATAATTAATATGAAAAGATTGGGTGAAATTGAACAAAGTCAGTAGGCACCTATGAATGTAAAAACCATGCATTTTTATAAATCCCAATGAAATATAGGGAAATCGAGTATACTTATGACCATATAGTCATAGACGATCCTATGATTTGTTGAAGGATATTATTTGATTTAAAAATAAGAAAACAAAATATTTTAGAAAAACTCCAAATCTAGGGTAAAATCTTTCCTCATTATATCTCATGATGAATTTGGAATGAGATCACATGATTCCTAGTGCATGGGATAATCCTTATCAAGAGGTTTACAACGTATAATACGAGGAAGAAAACGGACAAAGGATGCGATTGAGGTGACCTTCCGAAGAGGGGAGGAGGTGGTGTTCACCACTTAGGGAGGGGGGTGCACAACAAACAGGAGAGGGGGAGGAGAGGAGGAAATAAAAAATAAAGAAAAAAGAGAAGGAAATAAATAAAAACAAGAATTAAGGGAAAAAAGAAATAGTAAAATAAAATAAAAAAAATAAAAGTGGAGAGAAAGGGAAATAAACAAATAATAAAAATGGTTAATCTATTTTTTATTATTTTTATAGTCTTCTCATTCCCTATTTTAATTTAATTATATATTTTCATTCCTTTAATATCTTTTTTAATTTCATTACAATTATTTTAATCAATTTAAATAATTTTTTAATTGAACGTTGCACAAGGGCAAGGCGTAATATTTTACTTACGACCCAATCAATTATTTTAAAAATTTAAATAGCTTCCCAGGATCCGCAAGAGGGTGAACATGAATGTGTCCTGGTTTACATTAATTATTTTGACATTAATACTTAATGATCTATACCATAGTTTTTGTTGAGACATTATAATAATTAAAATTACTATTATTTAGTATATCTAATCAGTTAAACCATTAATAATTCAATAACAACAACAATAAAAAAAGATAATGTTTATTAAATTAATATTGATTGAACATTTTTATTTAATTATAAAAATTAATTATATCACATCAATTACATTGTTGAGTTATTATTAATATCGAGACACAAATTATATATTGTGGAAGTGCCTTTTCATTTTTTTTTCATTAATTAAAATTATAATATTAATAATAAAATTAGTATTATTATTTCTAACTATCCAAAAAAATATTGATAACCAAATTAAAAGATCTTCGAGTGTAATTTGGAAAAATATGAGATGCTAGCAAAATTTATACTTGGCCTAGGAAAAACCCCAATTCCTGGAACTATTTGTATTTTCTAATTTCTCATTCAGAACACTATTTTTTAGAAAATAATTATTTATTATATAAACACATAATAATAAATTAATTAAAAATAGAGATGGTATTATCAAATGCGAGGTTTCCAAACACCTGACTCTCATCAATATTATATCATTCCTTGGGTAATGCTGGTGTTACAGACCTAACAGTGGTCTCAAATTTCTCATACGGTGCACCATTTGATAGTTACTTAATTTAAAAAAACACTCATATTAATAAAAAAGAATTTAATATTTTTATTCTATCAATATCGAGAGTCTGTGGGTCTCAAAATCCCATATTGACTAAAAATCAAACATTGAAAATATTTCATAGAATATTTCAATATTTTAATAATGCTTTCACCCTTCATTTATTTTTTTTGAATTTTAGTTTTAATCTAATTATTTTAATAAAAATTTATTTAAAAGAGACATCACAATATCAAGTATTGGTTATAAAAATTTCGGATGATTAGTTTTAAAACTGACCTACCCAACATACAGGAAAACATAATTTCTATCATTTTTCATTTGCTTAAAAACATGGAATGTTAAGTCACTATGATCCAATGTTGGATTAGATTTTGGTGGTGACCCTAAGGGTCACATGGAGGTATGTTTGTTTTATTTTCCATCACATGTTAGAGTTCATTTTTTTAGTTTAGTTATTCTTCATATATTTTTCTGTATTTTTGTGACTAAATTATTTATAATTGTTTTATTTTCATTCTCGAAAGTAGTTTATTTCCATGGAGAATCAAGAACACCTCTCAAGACACATCATAGGCAAGCTTAGGTGAATAATTTATAGTTGACTGATGGTGATTCATGATAAAATGGTATCATATAACCCTTTTTTATTTCAGGTGTTAGGTATTTTTGAGGTTAGATCTTCCAGGATAGGATATGTTAGTGAATTAAGTATTTTATCAAACCATAATGGTTACGATCCTTGAGATTCATGGTGTAGTTTGGGATTTGATTATTTTGTTTGTTCTATGTGTATATCGGATGATAATGAATTTGATACCATGTTATGTGCTATGATTTTATGGAACAACGACCCATGTGTAGCCTGAGTGAAATATTCAAGAAACTTTCTATGGTTGGTTTGTGATCTAAGAATGATCTTATAATCCTTATTTCCCGATTATACATGTCCACTAGATATTTATTCTTGGAATTTTTGGGAGAATTTTTTTGGGCATAGTTTCGTAGGAATGAGTATATTTTAAAGTGAAAACTGGGTTTAAGAAAATAGTTTTATTCAAAAAATTATTTTAAGCCATTGGTATTGTTTAAAAAGTGTTATATTTTTGAAAAATTGATTTGGAAATATTATTTTTGGGTTAATTTTATTGTGTTCGGATTGTGATTTTGGTTCTTTATCTAAAATTTTTATTTTTTGTTGAGTTTTCTGTGTTGTTGATTTGGCTTTTCCTTGTAGTGTAATTTATAGTATTCCAATCAAAATGATCCCAATGATTTCTCGTCAGTTTTTTAAGTTGTTTTCCTTTCCGAAATTATGAATGGAGTGGTAGGACAATGTTATTCACAACTTTTTCCCTGTTTTTAAGGGGATCATATTTTGATTGAGTTAGTGGAGTGTCTTGAGATTGATGAAGGTGTATTAGGTCATTTTGGAACTCCCAAAATCCATGAGAGTGTGTTTTTTTCATGGGTTCCTGTGAAGGATAGTTTCAGATCTGTGGAAGAGATCATTTCATCATCATTGATAGATTTGATGTCTTAGGAATTGTCTAAGACCACTTTTATCTCATGGTTTATACCTGAGGAGGTGTTAGATGGGGAGTGGAATATGGTAACCTAATTTTTCTTGTCCCACACGAGGGTTTACTATTTTTTGAGAGCTATGTTCCCTAGGAACTTGTTCATGAGATGAAATTTTTTTAGACTTTTCTCATTGTTCATCATGTAGTTATTTCATATTCTCTCATTGTGGTTGATTCACATCAAGATGATGTAGTATCCCTTTGTAGGATATTTTTATTTGAATTCCATAAATTCTTGATATTTATAAAATATATTCTAAATGTGTTCATCATGATTTTTATTTGTTTATGGGATTTCTTTTGGTTTCTTGTTGTAATATTTTTGAAAAATGGGAATTTCAAAGATTTTCATTGGTTAAGCTTATATGTTAGTATTCATAATGTTAGGTAAAATAAAAATTGTTTAATAAATAAGAAATACTCTGTTTTGGTTCTAATTTTTCCTTCATTTTTTTCGAAATCATTGTAAAATCCTTAATTTTACTCATTGGTTTGAGAGGTTGGTGATATATTACTAGGCCATAAGTGACATCTCCAAGATTCCAGGGTTGGAAATAAATGCCAAATTGTTTCAATACATTTGGTAGATGAATTTTCCTTTAATATTAAAACAACTAATATGATAAAACCAAACCAAAAAACTACTATATGATCCATGATAAAAAGAACGACAACTCAACCCATTATTTTATATCAATACCCACCAATGTGTACGAAAATATAATCCAAACTAAAATCAATGTAAACAATAGAACTGGGCTAGTAAAAATCCAAGATAACAAAAAATACTCCATGAATGAGAGGATCCCTGCTATTAAATCACTAAAAAGCACATGTATTATTGGATAGTGCTAATGACATGTCAAACCTTACCATTTACCATGTCTTGGAAGATGACTTCTGCAAAAGCACAAAATATCAAAAGCATGGGTGAGTACTAAACATAGTAGGTTTTACCCATTTAATTCCCTACTCATTCCACTATGATATAAATGTTATCACAATTTATATAAATCAATTTATATAATAAAATTATCAAAATTGTTTATAACAAAGTACAAAAAACTTCTAAAAAATGTTTTTACATAAATAAAAATATGTTCTATGTCACTGAATTTTCCATCAAAATATATTTATTCACTATGAAAAATATAATCAGTAAATCCAATTCTCAATAACCAATTTAGAATAACCATACCACTCCACCTATGCATAAGTCTAATAATACATGTAACCTGGACATTGATATACTTAAGAGTGATGAGTCATCCTTTCACTAAGACATCACCTAGTGAACCATTTTGAGGTGGGGGAACCTTCACTGTTATCCATCTCACTATCTATGGGGTAGACTCTTTACCTTGATCCATATAAAATTAACATGAATACATAACCATTATGCTGAAAACCAATTCCAATAAAACATTCTAATCATTTTCAATAAACCGTTATTTTATTGAAAACCCTTAAACAAAAGAATAAAACTCAAAAATTCCAATTTAATTTAAATAAAATAATCCCTTTTTATATCATTTTTATTAATCTATTTACCAAAATTATAGAGAAATTTTTAATTTAAAATAATAATTTTAAAACATATTACCAAAAAAAATTTGCATGCATACCAATCTCCCATGTTTCTAAATTTTATCACTCATGAGGGATTTAAAAAATAATTACATAGAAAATTTACAATCAATTTAAGAAAAAATAATCAAATTGCAAGCAATCTAATCAGCTCTGTCGATGAGATTCAATAGTGAAGAAGCATACCTTGAGAGTTTTGGAAAAAATGATCAACAGAAGAAGAACACCAACCAAACTAGGTTATGTCTTCAAAAACCCACCTTCTATCCCTTACTCTATCACAACCAAGACCAAAACAAAAAATATTCTGCATTTAAAACCATAGATCAGCCCATAGTTGAAATAGAACTATGAATCCATGTATATGGTCAAATGAGATCTAAGAAAAAATTACTATAATGTGGAAGAATGAACACTATCCATGAGGAATAAACTTATAATCTGCAAGTGACGCCTTTATATCACCTTTGGATAGAAGGGAGGAGCTTAATTGATCATTTGAGAAGAAAAATCTAGAGTTATATATGTTTTAAAGTAAAAATTGTGTTTAAAACCATAATCCAATCTAGATCTAATTTTGAATTATATATGTTTGACCATTTTCATGTTTTACTCACCGTGTTAGACATACCGTGTGCTAATCATGAATTAGACACTCCCTTGAGGATGAAAATTTCTTGTCCTCGTTGCATGTTCTCCAAAACCATGTGTTATCCTTACAAAGGAACTGCCTCATTTTTTCCCAATCCAACACTTAAAGTGCACAGTTACTAATAGGATTTACCACAGTTTTGAAAAACCATGTGTAGCTCATGAACATCCCCATTAGCTTGTGACAAAAATTTAATGATTTCTAAAAGTGTTTCACTTTTTATATAAATTTATCCACCACCCATTCACTACTGTAAAATCCACTAAAACTATATAAACATTCTCTTAACTCTCCCCAAATTTATCCTTATAATTTACATACCAGAAAATCATATTAAAGGGTTAAATACCAGAAAAATGTGGTGGAACATTCTACAAACCATTGGTCTTTCCATCTCTTGAAATTAGAATAACATAATTCCTATTAAAGAGTTTTGGCACCTAGTATACCATTTCTATATTAGTTTCCCATACCCCTTATTGTATCTGACAATGTATCCATAAATCCTACACTAGACTATTGTTTTCCCATGAAATACTTTATCATCTCTATCCATAATTCACACCAAAATATCTACCAACAAAAAATCTATATCTAGACCAACGTGGTCCAATTAGATCACATGTTCATGATTATGATGATACTTTTTCATCTATGATATGCGGAACACATTATGCACCAAACTGAACCACAGTGGAAATGCCAACAAATATGCTACATCTACAATGTGTCAATGTATCTCAAAAGGAAAACATATCTATGATTTAACTTACCCAATTTCAGAAAATTATGATGTTCATGACTTGTAGATATCATTAAGAACACATAATCACTCACCAAGAATGGAAAAACCCATTGAAAATGATCTGTATAGAATTTATGACCACTCTAATCATTCTCCATTCATTTTTGATCAACTAGTGTTGTCTATTGTTTTGCTGACATGGGTTACACAAAACAGTGATGTTTAACCTATTTCCACCCAACATATTGGAGAATGAAAACAACTCATATACAATTCCTTAAAAGGATCCCTATCCATTTAGAATTTATTGCTTTTATTATATGTGAACACTACCATTGGAACATTCTATTCCAATGAGCCAACAAAATCCATCATAGTTGCCTGAAGCATGTATTCCAACTCTTTTATCAACCTTTAAGACTTGTCATATGTTTGAGGATGATACATCATACACATAGTCAATTAGGTCCCAAGGGGTTACATTAAAGATTTCTTTAAATGAAATGCAAACCTCGTATATCCATCTGATACTATCAAAAATTTAATCCATGACTCTTTACCACTTCTATGATATTGATTTTGGATGGATCCTCCACCATATAAGTTTCATGAATCGGTCTAAAATGATACGACTTGCTAAGCTGATCAAATATCACCCATATAGAGTCATGTTTTGGAACCATCCATTGGAGGCCTCAAACAAAATTCATATCTATCAGTTCCCATTTCCATATTAGAATAGCTAAAGATAGAAACATACTTTTTTGTTGATGATGTTCTGCCTTAACATGCTAATAAGTTAAGAACTTTGAAACAAACTTCACCTCCTTCTATTTCATGTCGCTCCACCTAAAAAGAACCTTACATGGAGTATAAATCATCTATTCTCTAGGATGAAAAACCAATTTCAAATAGTGGTCATCATGAAGAAGTTGTTCCTGACCATCCATTGGTACAATCATATTATTTTTGAACTATAACACTGAACTCCTATCCATTTTACAACACTCAATAGCTTTCCCACCATTGACTTTTGAAATCATTAAAAAACAACTCTACATCAGACGCATGTGCATATTTTACTATCATTATCAAATAAGGATCCACAAAAACTTAAATAAAACCATAGAATCTCTTCATGATTCACATTCCATACACATTTTTGTTAGGACAAACATGTACTACAAACTCATATAAAGAAACATCTTCCTTTTGAGAGTAGGATTAATGGTTATCACATCAATTAGAGAATTTCCTTTTCTCAAGGTATACATCAAGTCAAAGATAAATATTTGGATATTATTCATCAATATCCTTTACCTCATATTAAAATCTAGTTGTGGGAGAAAATGTTTCATCAACTTATTATCCATGAAGATAGTCAATATGTCACCAAAGAGATAATGAAGGTCTGTCTTCATAGAATGATCTAATGTAGCTAAATCCAAATCATGTTTTGGGTAATTCTTCTTAGTAACTCTCATCCATATTGTTCCATAAAAAACATGGGTTCTTTTAATGAGAACACATCTCATCCCATATCTTGAAGCATCACAATACACCATATATCCATGTCCTGATTTAAGGAAATTCATGATAGGTGATGATGTAAGTTGAACATTTCTTGCTACGAAATACATCTATAATTACATTTTCCATTGAAATGGAACATTATTCTTCAATAAAAATGTCATGAGAGATTCTAGATCTGAGAAATCACAAAAAATGGTGGTAATAACCAGAGAGACTAAGAAAACCTCGTATCTCAAAGATTCGAGTTTATGGTTTCAATGCGATAACAACTTCTATCTTTATTAGATCAATAAAAATGCATTTTTTCAGAAATTAAATTTCAATGAAATCATACATCCTATATCCAAAATTCACACATTCATAGTTTATAAAATAAATGGGAATCTCTCAAGATTTACAATGTAGTCTCTAAGTGTTTCTCATGTTTGGCCTTTCTTCTTGAGTACACCAATATGTAATCTAAAAACACAACAATAAAAGAATCCAAAAATCTAGGAAATATCCAATTCATAAATTCCATAGAGGATTATGGTGCATTGATAATCCTTAAAGGCATTACCACATATTCATAATGGATATATTGGCATCTGAATGTTATTTTCATAATATCCTCCTTTCACACTCACAATTTGTGATATCCTAATCACAATTTAATTTTTGAGAACAACTACAATACCTTCAATTGATCAAACCTATAATCAATGTGTGGAAGTGGATGTATCTTCTTTATCATAAAATGGTCAATATTATGATAACCAATGCACAACCTTAAAGTTCAATCTACTTTCTTTATTAAAAAGACTAATGCAGCCCACAGAATCTTTCATGTATATAATACTCCCTTTCATCCAAACTCCTCCAACTACACATTCATCACTCTTAATTATAATGGTGATAACCAATAAGATTGAATGGAAATAGTACTGGTCCCCAAAAAGAGATCAATCGGAAATTACACTTCCCATATTATTGGAATCCTTAAGAAGTTATTTGAAAACAAATCTGTAAAATGGTCCATGAGTGAAGGAAAATTGTTCTACTTGATATCAACCATCAATAATAAAGTTATGGTATCCAAATTATTAATGTTCATTCACAATACTATTTCCATCAAGCCTATTGCACCTGTATTTACAACCCTTTCTCCTTTAATGGGATGCACAATGACTTCCGGAGTTGTGAAACTAACAATTTTACAGTAACATTAATTTTGAGGCATAAACATTATCAACAAATCCATACCTAGGATTACATCATAAACATATATATCAAAAATTAAGAAGTCCCATCTCGTTCCATCTCTATAAACAGTTATAGAAACGGATCTACATCAAAAGGGATGAAATTCTATTAGATCAAGATGAGTTTGATGTTTTATCACATAACGAGTAATCTCATGTTTAAAACATATAAAATCATGAGAACAAGAATAAATGTAGTAATGTTATGAATTAATATAAAACATCACATGAATAAGGTTATAATTCAATATAAGTGTAACTCTCACCATAGACTTCCCATCTTGATCATCTATAATTTTATAATCAACACTATATAATTTATTCAGTACAACACTCAAATTTATGATTCCTTGCAATAATTTCCTATGACGAGGATTCATGGTATTTCTAGAATCACAATGTAGATATCTATTATGCTGATTATATTTAATCTTCTATCCTCACCACGTCGAAGCATATGATTCATGTGATGTTGGAGAAGTTTCTTGATCACATGACCCTAGATAAATTTAATAATATAACTAAATATTCCCTTCTAGTTGACAATATGGAATTATATTGGTGGTGTTGTACATTAACAGCACATGTGGTTGATGTAAACAATTTTAAAACATCCCATTTTAGTCATGGGTTTTAGTGATGATTCCCTGATTCAGTTGTTCGATTCAGATTCCAGCTCCCACCCTGGAAGTATTTTTCCCTCTACCACATGCTCCCACCATTATAGTTCCCACCTATTCTCATAGGGATCTACATACATATTCATCACATAGCTCATAAGATGTGTAGTTCATCCATTTTCACTCTATTCACTATATCTTTAGAGGTCGTAATACAGAGAATAGAAATTTTGATGTAAATATCCTTTATAAGATCTGTATCAAAGATATGTGCCTTTAATTATGCACTAGTTGAAACTTCAGTTGTATAGAGGACAAAATTCATGAATTTAGATGCATACTCGTGGATATAGATATTTTCCTTCTATAAACCGAAGAATTATTTCGTTCTCAAAATCTAGAAGGAATGAGGGTAAATTTTTATTTATAGTTCCTCAAAATACTCTCAATAAAGGCCTTGACCCACATCAGTATCTACAACTATATCCCACCACTAGTGTGCCAGATCCTATAGAATATTTTTCACTATCTTGAAATTCTGCTCCAATGGTATGCTGATGAAATTTATAATACAATTCATCCTATTTATCCAAACCTCTTCTTTTTTCATGTTCTAAATCACTTTGGAAGATGGGTGGATTCTATTGCCAGAATTGGATGGAATGAACCACACCGGTTGGCTCTTCCCTCTAGTTCCCTATGTCCACAGCCTAAAACACTTATACGACACATGGAACCGGTTTTTGGTTAACCTATTTCTCATGTGAAACAAAATTTTCCACTACATATTCTTGTTGGTTTATATGAAACATACCATATGTCATTTCTAAACAGACAAAAATCCCTATAAGTATCACTCTCTAGTAACTGATTTCATTGAAATCGAAATACAATCACATTAGTTATCATAATACAATTTTTCAAAATCAATCTTCTCCAAATTAAACTACCTTTTAAATAATTTATAATTCCTTTTAAAAATAAACTCATTTCTAAAATACAACCACAATTCACATCCCAAAGTATTTATTTTGAAAAAAAATTACAAATTTTTGAAAAATAAAAAGTGTGCATGAAATAAAATATCATTAGGAAAAATTATATATGAAATCCAAGTGGTATTTCATTCTTCTAATACATATCATGCTTATGTCATTGGCTAAACCCATGATAAAGAGATTCCAATATGATTCATGTTTCTATAAAATAGATTTTTACCGAACACCCTAGTAACTTGATGTTCAGAATAAAAATTCTACCAACATATATTTATTCTATAAATTTCATCTCCCAACAATACAAATCCATTCTATGATCCTAAATCAAGGAATAGACAGTAATGAATTCAAATCCAAGGCTAATAAAATTTATGACTACTTATTCCACAACGAAGGACAAATATGATATTGTTTGTCTAAAACTGAATTTGGAATGAACAAAATTGATATCATTTGTAACATCCCTCATTTTTCTCATTTCATTGAGAGGGTCATGAGATGTTAATAGTCTTTGAGATACATCCTCATGAAGGCAAAGGGTGTAAATTAATGTCAAACGGTTTCAATACAATTGGGGGATAATTTACCCTTTTACATTAAAATAACTAATCCAATAATAACAAAAAAAACTAAACACCATATGATGAATGATAAAAATGAAAAAAACTCCACGAATTCATATATATCAAAACCCACCAAAGTGTACTACATTGTCATCCAAACTAATATCAATGTAAATAGTAGAATATGACTATTAAAACATCATATTGAAAAAAACAATCCATTCTCCATAGGCACCATTCTAAAACATCACAATAAACACTAGGTATCAATAGGTAGTGAAAAGACATGTAATACATTAGAATTTCATTCCTCTTATCAACACATCCAATTATACATGTATCATATAACTCCATATACTCACAAGTGTTGAGTCATCCCTTCACTAAGCTATCAACTAGTGATCCATTTTGAAGGGGGAGAGATCTAACCCTTATTCATCTAACTAATTATGGGGAGACTTATTACACTTATCTATCCTTAATGCAGATAAAGATAAACAAACCTTATGCCGAAAATCAATTCAAAAAACAACCATTTCATCCATTACAATAAATTTTTATTTTATTGAAAACCCACAAACTAATATTTATAATAAAACATCCCAATTTAATTTCAATTAATTCATCCCTTTTATTGAAAACTTTTTGATTATTCCATTTACCATAATTTTAGATAATCCTAAATTTAAAATAATATTTTTATAACCCAGAACGAAATAACTTTTGTAAGAACACCTAGCTACAAAGTCTACACAAATCATTAATTATGAGGGTTTTCAAATATAATTACTTAGAAAATTTATAATCGATTAAAAGTATATTCAGTTGGATATCAATCAATTCGGTTCTAGCCAGATGAGACGACAGTTAATCCACATACATCAAAAGTTATGGAAAAAAATATAGAAGGATGAATAATTCCATTGAAACCGAGTTAAATCCTCATGAAAACACCATATATATATTCCCCAATTTCAACAACTTCTAATACTAAACTTATTCTTTGTCTACAACATTAGATCTACCCATTGCAGGTGTAGTTCTACGAAACTGAGAAGAGGGGTGAATTAGATCTATGAAAAAACATTGCAAATGATGATGAACGGACAATTACAACATGGAATCGGCCACTAATCACTATGTCAAGCCTTTATATCACTTATGGATCCATGGGAAAACCTTCTCTGACCTTTAGGAAGTAGAATAATGAGTTAGATTCATTTTGGGGGAAAATTAGGGGTTAATACATTACGATGACTTGTATCACCTTTTTATGTATCTATGGTTGATAATCTTCTCATTTAAGTCACACAATTAGACAAACCATTGAATAAAAGTTTGTTAAAAACTACCTTGAGAATTACGTTTTCACATTGACCTTGCACAGTATCCAAAACGATGTCTCAGCCATGTAAAATCCAGTACTAAATTTTTACCAAATCTATATTTCAATGAACATGATTCTTACTATTAATTCACTTGTTTAGGAAAAATTGAGTGCATCATGTGAATCATCCCCTATAGTTTCATTCATATTGCACATAGTTTCATGCAAGTGTTTCATGGTTTCTATAAACCATGTACTACCCATGAACCTGAATAAAATCCCCAAAATCTATAAAAATGTTCTCATAAATATCCCTAACTTCACCCTTATACTATATATAAATTAAAATGACATTGAATGGATAGATACAATATTCCATGGGATCCATATTCCATTCATCATAAGTATTTATATACCCTATAATAATAATACAATCATATCTTAGAATGAGTTGGGCCAATAGTATTTCCTTTCATTCTCATGTTCACCTGTCACATCTAGAAGCAAACCATATTTCCATAAAACCCGCACTAGACAGATACTTTTTTACATGCAATTATTTATCTGGCCTATCCATACTCCAATCCATAATATATTCCAACGAAGCATTTGTCTCTAGTTCAACCTGAAAACATTAGATCACAACGATATGATCTGGTTGATACTTTTTCAACTATGATTTTTTGTACACATTATTAGTCAATCTAAACCAAGGTAGAAATTCCTATTCATATGCCACCTTTCCATTTCATTCCTGTATCTAAAAATGGAGAATTTATCAAGGATATAACATGACTTGATTCCCAGTAAGTCAATTTACAATCCTTGGAGAAGTCCTTGAGAGAACATGTTCACTGACAGTGAATGACAATGACTATCCAAGGTGATCTGCATAACATTTCTAATGATTGTGAGATGTCTTCATTCATTTAATGATCAAAAAAATCATATATATTGTTTCATGGACAAGGTTTAGCCCAACTAGTGATGTCTCACCTATTTCAACCCAACACATTGGATATGGAAAAGGATTCACACACAATGCTTCAAACGTATCCATATGTATTGAGCCCTAATAGATGTTAATATAAGAGAATTACGCCAAGGGAGAATGTCCCTCCAATGAGCAACCAATATACATCACAGAAGCCTTCACCATTCCTTCTAATGTTGGTATCATCCTTTTAGATTTTCCATCCTTCGGAGGATGATACATCATACTTATAGACAACTGTATCCCAAGGGAGTTCTGTAAGGATTTCCAGAAACATGACTTGAACCTCTAATATATGTATAAGACAATCAAAAGTGGTATTCAATGTATATTTACCACTATTATGATATATATTTTGGTAGGATCATCAACTGTATGATTTTCATTAATAGGGACGAAATGATCCGACTTTGTAAGCTGAACCACTATCACCCATATTGAATCTTGTTTATGAAGTGTTATTGGGTGGCCTATAAAAATTTCAATATATATCCCTTCCCAATATAACAATCTCAATGATGTTTTTTTATTGGATTATGAAGATAAAAATATAACAAGAGCCCAACCGCCCTCCAGGAGGATGAAAATTATGAAGTCCACAGGCATCCCCTTGGACAATACTCTTGCACTCAATAGGGAGCGAGTCCAGATTATAGTAAACCACTAGATCCTCTTCCGGACTTCCCATCCGAGCCGGAACATCTGTAGAAAATATTTTTTCCCTCCACCTATGATGTATAAAATGACCTTTATTGGTTTCCAATATGCATCTGCGATTAATGCAAGTCAACTCCCAGGGCATCAATTGTCTCCTTTGAATAGCCTTAACAAGAACTTTGGAATATGATTTAATCTCTGTTGCCTAGAAGCCCATCCTTCGACAAATCCTCAAACCTGTAAGAAGTGCCCGAGCTTCCGCATCTTGGGAGTTACTATTACCATAAAAGGAACTAAATCCCAGAAAAAAAGATCCCCTGAAGTCCCTCAGAACTCCGCTGCCCCTCATGATTCCGTCCGAGTAGGAACCATCCACATTGAGTTTGAGACCAACGGAAGGAGGCTCCCATTTAACATACATTCTTCATACCCTATTCTGAATGTGGGGAGTGCTAATGAGATTGGCGATCATGATATATGTTTGGCCTCCCTTGATAATCGACACCAACTCTACAACGTGGGATCGGGACTACATTCACATGAATAATAACGAGCGACTAGAGCCGATCCGAACATGGCTACATGCCTCCCATATAGTCCAAAATATTGAGAATAAGATAATAAATATCCTCGAAACCAATATGTCAAGAAGTCATGTATGGAGAAATGGACGCCATCCATGAACGAGCGGGGGGAGAAGAATGAACAAAGATGCACTACCCAAGAACTCTAAAAAAATAAGTGAAGCAATGTCTCCACCATCGGATTCTCACAGCAAAAGCATTGAGATTCCATTGAAATTCCATTCCTTTGGATATTATCAATAGTCAGAATTTCCCTGTTTCTGATTCGCCATATCAAGAAATTCAAGCTAGTAGGAATCTCAGTGCATGAGGCGACCGGAGAGACCTCAACCGAAGTAGCCTTTTCATGGAGAAGACCTCTATAATACCTCATGTTAAACCTACCTGAACTCGACCTGCTGAAATAGAAATTATCACCAGTATTTTTCATCACAAAACGTTCAAAAATATCCACTTGTGTATGGTTTAGTGTCGTTTGGATGAGTCGATAGTGCTCCGTAGCTTCGTTGAAGGTAATGTTCGGAGAGGGGCAACCTGGAAAGAACAACTTCTCGCCCAACCAATTTAAATCCCATAAATTGATATCCCCTTTACTGATGATCCATCACGTGTGATTTTCAAGACACTCCAAGTGAGAAAACATGCATCGCACCTGGTCTGAAGAATGAGAACCGTGATCCCCAAGCGCTCGACCAAAACAGGCGCTAAGAAATTTCACCCATAGAGACTCTCAAACAAGAATCTCCCATGCTAACCATCTCTGCATTCCAATGATGGCTTCCTTAATATCTTGGAGACCAACACCCCTTTCCGAGATCAGTTATTCCATGCGAAGCCACAAAGCCCAGTGGCAGCACCCCGTTTGGTTAGAGTACCACATGAATGAGTTTAGCATTCTTTCCAACATCTCTATAACACCTTTTGGTTGCCTGATAATAAAGAAAATATGCATCGGTATAGATGAGAAAACATTGTTGATCAATGTAACCCGTCCTCCAAAAGTCAAAAGCTTATTCTTCCAGTTGAAAATCCAACCCATAATGTAGTTCAAAATATCATGAAAAAGCTGCTTCTTGATGTGGCCAATTGAGATCGAGACGCCAAGGTAGAGGATTGGTAGTTCCCTTTGAATACAGTAAACAATTCCTTACACCTCTCTACAACACCAACCAGAGCATTTATTTGAAATAAACACATGACTCAATGAGAAATTAATATTTTGTCCACTCAATTGACCATAAATATTCATGATCTCTATGAGGTTAGATAAGGACCTGCATCTGCCATTCATGAAAATCAAGATGTCATCCACAAACATAAAATGAGAAATATACACCATGGATTGGCGATAGAAATACTATTTCGTTCAATCATTCACCACACTTCTATTCAGATTGAGAGTAAACGCATCTTGATCTAATATTAAAATACATGGGGATAAGAGGTCACCCTGGCAGACACCCCAAACTGACTTGATATATCCAAAGTCTTCCCCATGAAAGAAATAGAGATCCAAGGAGAGGAGTTTCACCAGAAACAGATATCGAAAAACCACTCTTGGAAGCTGAAGTTCCTCATAAAACGGATAATGAATCTCCATTCAATAGTATCATATGCCTTGTTCAAATCAACTTGAATAATGACGTTGGAACCCACAGAATTATTATGCAGGTCATTCACACGCTCACTGGTGATACCAATCGCTCCATGAATGTTCCGACCCAGAATGAAACTATTTTGTTCTCTTGAATACAGCTTGGTTATAAACCCACCAAGTCTTCCGGCAATAATCGTAACCAAAATCTAGTAGGAATAATTGGAGAGACAGATAGAGTGGTAATGGGAGATGAGATTCGGATTGCTAACCTCTGGAATTAGGACCACCCTCGAATAGTAGATGATTTTATTCAAACAGCCACCCCTTAAGAAATCCTAAATTGCATCCCCCACCAAAGAGGTGACCACATCCCAAGCTGCCACATAAAAGGAAATAGGGAATCCATTCGGCCCAGGTGCACTTTCTTGAGGCATTCCCAAGAGAGCCTCTCTAATATCATTCTCCTTAGGAAGTGCGGTAAGAAATAAATTATCAGATTCATTCCCCAGTTTGAGGGTTCATATCAAGAATCCCTCACCATTCGAATCATCCCGATCAAAGGTAGAAGAGGGATCACCAGATAAGAGACCCTGAGAGTGTTCCAACACCATCATCCCTGCAACATCCCAATCAGCGGTGTAGATTCCATTACCAATGTGCAAGTTAACTTTCATTCTCTTTTTATTCTTCATGGATGCATGAATTAAGGCCCTTTTAAGATCACCTTATCTAAGCCATATCACCCGAGAGCGTTCCCTATAATCCATCTCGATTTCCAGAAGTTTTTCTATAAGAGTAGCTCGCTTATCACAAGGATAAATGAATGCATTGTCGTCCCAGCTGATTTGGAGAACTTCTTCCAGCTGATCCACCTTTTTCTGAATATGATCAACCTCATAAACCACATTGGCTATGTTCACAAGCCAGGTCTTGTGATCATATTTGAGACATAAGAGGCAATTCTCAAGGCCACTCCAGGAACTCCGGTCATCCCTCTGGCCCCACGATTCCTTCAACAAGTAAAAGAAAGAATCATCCTGGTGCCAGGTATTTGAGTAAAAGAAAGCTTTATTAATCACACGTTCTCTCTTAAACTACACAAGCAGTGGGGAATGATCTGAAAGGGAGCGGGAAAGGTGAGCAACTAAAGTTATGGGAATAAGATCCAACACCTTAATATTCGCAAAACATCTGTCAAAATGGCTCCAAATGCGATTAGACCCTTTACGATTATTGCACCTTGTGTACCTTGGCCCGGAGAACCTTAAATCCAGAAGACCAGCAGAAATCATGCAAGCCTGAAATTCATGCATACCACCCAGATTTGTGATTGAGCTGCCTATTTTCTCTGAAGGGTCCGAGATGGAGTTGAAGTCACCACCAACAATCCATGGTAGAGAGCCAGAGTTGAAATCCTCAAGATGATTCCATAAATCCACCCTGTCAAGCGGGTCAGTGCATGAATAAACAAGGGTAAAAAGAAGATCGACTCCCTCACAAGAGATCATTGTGTCAATACACTAGGGAATAATACTCACAACCTCTACTGTAATGTTTCTTTTCCACCATATCCAAATATTACAGTTGTTCTGACCTCCATGAAGAGTGTTTGGAAAACCCATTTTCTTAGCAAGCCCTGGAATCTTGATCGGATCATGTTTCGGTTCAAGAATAGGAAGGGAGAGATGATATGTCCTGGATAGAGGAGATATAGGCACGTTTGGCTTGATCTCCCAAGCCCCGTGCATTCTAGATCATAAGGGGAAGCATGAAAACAAACCCGCCCGAACACTATGGCACGAAGGGCTGGAAAACGAAAGGGGTGCAAGCAAACCTGTATCCTTTGATCAGGATCGCGTAACTGGTCCCAAAAGATCGGTTGCTCGAGAAGAAGGTTTTGGAGATCTAATGATCTTCTTGAACGTAGAATCAATGTTCTCCAAGAGAGGCCATCAGTTAGACAAGGATGGCCCCAACGAGCTCGCGTCCATGCCTGAATGCATCGGGGAGTACAGAAGGATGCGATGAGGAGAACGATGGGTGAACAGATCTCTTTTCCAACACCCTCGGGCAGATGTCCATGCGAAGGCCCACATCGATGAAAGCCATGATGAACAAAAAGTACCATTGGATAAACTATGGAGAAAGCTGGGTCAAGATACAGAAAGTCGCAGGATGATGCGACAAGGCCTTGGCTGGGCTCGGAATGGAGAGAAGGACGCTGGAGTCGAGGTGGGGGGGAGGTTTACCGAGATAAGGAACTCGTCCGGAGGGGCATTCCCAGAAGGCTCTGAATTAGGTGACAAGACAATGAGGTCCAAATAATCAAGCACTGGATCCGACAGGCCATCAATATAATCAGAGGGTGCCGCTGCCTTGGGAACCTTGGTCCCATGATGACACTCTAAAGAATTTGAATTAAAAAACTTCCCTCCAATGGAAACCTTGCCTGTCACAATCCCCGATGACCCTAGTGGGGTCCTCACTTGAAGGTTCTAAGTGACAGAAGTGCATGAATCCGAGGACTTTCTCCAACAGGAAACGACGGAATGCCCATGCAGACCACAAAAAAAAAACAAAACTTCGGGAGCCACTGAAGGGATATACGCTGCCACTAATAGAAACCGTCACTCATGCCTCAGCAGGATGCGAGAAGGCCATTTTGTGGAGAGATCCAGCTCCACACAAACAAGAGGATTTTTAGTGGCTTGAAGACACCTGGTGTTCATATTGGTGCAAAGGAACGAACCCAAAGTATCACAAAATCCCTTCAAGATTGTTGGATTGAGGAAAGGCAGCAGAAGACCGGGAAAACTAAGCCAGATTGCATCTGAAAGAGATTCTCGACCGAAATTGAAATCCCAAGACCACCACATCAAGGAGAAGTGCCACAAACCACACCGTTTATTTCATTCTGCTCTACCAAAACCATGCCATCAATGCCTTAAACATATCTTGTATTTCTAGTTGAAAAACATATATCAAATTGTCTTTATCTTGAAAATTTTGTTCCTGACCATCTATAGGTACTACCATCTGATATATGAATCAAACCACTAAACTTCTATATAGTTTCCATCCCGTAATGGTCACCCCACAATTGAGTTTTGAACTCATTGTAGTACATGCTGCATCTAAAATTTATTCCCCATCTACCATCATTACCAAATAAAGAACTAATGAAAATGAAAAGTAAAATTCAACATCACTTTGAAATTCACATTCCACATGCCTTTTGTGTAGGACCGACATCAACTTCCACTCATCTAATACATCTTCTTCCAACTAAGCATAAGGATTTCTACTTAATGAATTGGTAATTGAATTTTAATTTCCCAGTGTATACATCAATTCAAATATATACATTTTTAGATACTATGACCATCTATTTTTCCTCATATTCAATTCTCATTGTGATAAAATCTTTTTCAAGATCCTATAATCTGTGAATACATAAAATTTCACACTAATGGGAAAAAAAATATTTATTAAATGCATGGATGACTACATCAGACCCTAGATTGTATTTTGGTTAATTATTCTCATGAACTATCAACTGTCTTGAACCATAAAAAACAAAATTGTCTCCTTTCATGAGAACAAATCCCAACCCATATCCTGATGTATCATAATACACCACATACCATTATCCTTATTATAGAAAAATCAATATAGGTATTGATATTAAATAAAATTTCAGCTATTTTAAAGAAATCAATCATTCCACAATCCATTGGAATGGTTTTTTTTTCAAATCACTCATAGGAGATGATATTTTTGATAATTCATTAAATATAACTTTTACCAACCAGCGAGACCAACAGAATATCGTATCAAAAATATTTTATTTGGAGGTTTCCACGATATAATGACATCAATATTTTACGGATCAATAAAAATGCCTTATTAGAAAATAAATGTCCAAGAATGTGTACTTTTTGTATCCAAAAAATCACACATTGATAGCTTATTATTCAAACGATGGTTTCTCATGACATCCAACACTATCTTCACGTGTTTCTCATATTCCAAAATCATCATGGAATGCACCAATATTTCACCCACAATCATAACAATAAAAGAATCAAGATATCTTATTAAATTTCTAAATCATCAATTACATAAATACTACTACTTCATTCGTATGACCGAAATGCATTACCATATATTCATAATGTCTATATATTCTTATGAAAGTTGTTTTTTAAATTTCCTCCTTCCACACTTACAATTACTGATATCCGGATCAAAGTTCAGTTTTGGAGAACCAATGAGATTCCCTCAACTTTTAAATCAAAATCATCCATGTGTGTAAGTGTATATATATTATTTATCAAAACTTGTTTAAGATTACAAAAATCAATTCACAACCTCATTTTTTCATCTACATTCATTATGAACAAGATTGGTGTTACCCACCGAGATATACTTGGCCATGTCAAACCCTTTCCCTTGAGATCTTACAACTACACATTCAACTCCGATAATTCTATGTTCACAATCCTATAGTAACAAAGGGAAATAACACTAGTCCTCGGAAAGGTATTAAATTTAAACTCCCCTTCCCTTATAAGTGGAAAACCTAATAAGTTCTAGGTGAAAAAATTTAGAAATTGATCCACAATTTCAGGAAAAAAAAATCATTGATCACTTCCATATATTACAATTTAAATGATGCCAACTGGTAAGAGATAATTCCCACTACTAGTGCCAATAAGACCATTTCACCTGTAATTACAACCATTTCTCCTTTGAGGAGATACTGTGCACTATCCCCATTCCCGAAACTAACTGTTCTTATATAATAATCAATGTGATCCTTGAACATTGTCAACCAATGAATACATGAGGTTACATCATAGAAATCAATCTACAACAACATGAAGTCCCATTTTAGTTAACCTCCATCAACGTTATAGATCATGCTCTACAAGGAAAGTCACGACATTATATTTAACCATGAAGAGTTAAAAGATTCATCATAGAAGGAATCATTGGATGTTTTAAACATAGAAAATCAATATAATGGGAAGATGTGAATGAATTTGATGCACTAGTATCAGACAACACTTGCAAAAATGTTGAATAAAAAATAATTTCATATCTCACCATTGATGGCCGAGCCTGATCATGTTCAGTCATCTACTCAGCTCGATATAATAGATTCAACAGTACACAATGCTCTGTGTTTCCATGCTAAGATTGCCCTTAATGACGAGTCCTGGTATTACTAGAATAACCATGGATTTACCTATTTCTCTTATGAGATTGATTCTGTTGTCCCTTCCTTATTGAAGCATATGATACTTCTGACACCAGAGAAGTGCCCCGAGCGCATAACCATGGATCATTGTGAAAATGGAACTAAAGATTCCACATCTAGATATATTTTTGGAATTTTCTAGGTGTTGTTTTATAGGGTCTGTTCATGTGGCTGTAGTAACCTCATTAGAAAAATCCTTATTTAGTCATGCGTCTTAGTGGAAAATTCACTGATCCTGCTATCTGATTTTGATTCCTGCTCCCACCATAGAAGTAGGTGTCCCTCATTATCTTTCTCCAAGAATTTGAATTCCAACTAGTTCCCATGTGCATAAACATTCTGCGTCATCACATAGCTCTTAATATGTATCATTCATCCATTTTTGTGCAATTCAATATCTCTATATAGTGTGTAGTAATGATTACATCAATTTTCATGAAAATATCCTATCTAATACCTTATGAATATTTTCATGCCATCAATGAAGCAATATTAGAAACATTAGGTGAAATGAAGATGAAATTCATAAATTTATCATTATACTCAATGATCAATATATTTATTTATTCAGGATTAAGAAGTTTATCATTCACAGAAATTTAAAGGTATTAGGATAAAATACTTTGTTTAACAATTCCTAAAAATCATACCATCCAAGACCATGATCCAATTTATCTTATACTACTAGATCTGATATCTATCATTCATGATTTTGTATCATATATGTCTCCAACATGACATTCAAATACATTGGTATACCAATGAAATAAAATATACGATTCATTTTTTTTACTGACACATGTGCCTTTTATACTTTCGAATCAAGTCAGATGATGGGTGGATTTTATTTTTTTATATAGATGGAATGATCTACTTATATTCGTATATACCATAGTTTCCTTGTGTCGACATACTAAAACTCATGGATGATACTCTGAAGCAGTTGTTGGTTCACCTATTTCTTAATTTCCACAACATTTTCCAAAGCTTCTTCCGATATGTTTCTACGATTCCTATCAGGATCCATTTTATAATCAAACAAAAAATTACATAATTATCACTTTCTAGAAACTGAAGGCATATAATATTAAATTATATCATAATAGTTATTGAATCATGGATTTCCAAAAGCAACCATTTCCACATTCAACATTATTTGAATACTTCTTTTACATTATTTTGAAAATCACACCATTTCCTAAATACATAAGATATTCTCATTTCAAATTCATTCATTTAAAAAAATCCAATATTTTTCAAAAAGAAACAAATTGAATGAAATAAAATACCATTTACCAAATGAAATATGAAAGTTTAAATGGAATCCATCAAACTAATGAAGGTCATTCTCATTTCATTAGCTTAACCCAGGAAAATGAGACTCTAATATCAAACATGTGTCTATTGGAAAATTATTTATCTAACACCCAGGTAAAATGAATATCTACCTAAAATGGTTAGCTATGCCTTTTTATGCTCTGCATTTCATATCTTGACAAATTTACTCATTTATATGATCCCAACACAAGGAATAAAAAACAATAAATTGAACTGAAAGACCAAGAGAACTGAAGAATATTTGTTCCACAAGGAAGCACCAAGCTGATACAACTTGTCTCAAACAAACTTCGGATAGAAAAAATCTAACACCATTTTTCATATCTGTTATTCTCCACATTGGATTGAGTGGATTGTTTGATGTAATTATGCCTTATGTGAAATCCCCAAGATGTCAAAGGATGCAATTTAATTTTGAAGTGCTTCAATACATTTAGGGGATGATTTACCCTTTAATAAAAAAAATTAACTAATCTAATAAAACCAAACCAAATTAACCACTCTATGATTTATGATCAAAATAACGACAACTCAACCAATTTTTATAAATCAAATCCCAAAAATATGCAGTACAACAAAATCCAAACAAATATCAATATAAACAATAGAAGATGACTAATAAAACTCCATGTTTACCACGAGGCTACTTGGTCCACAGGCTCTATTCTCTAACATCACCATATAGACCATGTATCACGAGGTAGTGCTAAAGACATTTCATAAATTACCTTTCCCTATGTCTTGCATTATGACATAATCAAATGCAGCAAAGTGCCAATCAATGTGTTGAGTACTAAAACCCAATAGGTATTCCCCAATGACATCCCTAAAAATTAGACTAGGATAAAAAATATAGCAACATTTATATAAAATTTTATATAAAACAATATCCAAAAAAGTTTATAATAAATTATAAATAACTTCTTAAAAAAATTTCGATTAAATACAAACATGTTCCATGTCACCAAATTTGTTAGAAAAAACTATTTTATTAATGAATACCAATAAACAATCATTTAAATCCATTTCTCAAAATCCAATTTGGAATAATCATTCCATTCCACCTACCCACAAATCCAACAATTCATGTAATATGGACCTCCCTATACTCGCAAGTGCTGAGTAATCCTTTTATTATGCCATCACCTAGTAAAACATTTTGAAGTGGGAGAGCACTAACCCTTATCCATCAAACTAATTATGGGGGAGACTATTTACCCTTATCCATCTTGAATGCACATGAACTAACACAACCATTATGACAAAAAAAATTCAAGAAACAACTATTTCAATCTTTTCATTAAATCATTATTTTATTAAAAATATTTAAACAAACTAATTCAAATAAAACATCCATATTTAATTTCTATAAATAATTCCATTCTATTTTAAACATTTCCATTAAAACAAATTCCTAAATTTTAAAAAATAATCATTTTAAAATCTACATTTTAAAACCATGAACAAATGCACTTTGTTAAGAACTCCTAGTTATAATGTTATCACAAATAGTCACTCAAGATGCATTTCAAGAAACATTAAACAAGAAATATATAGTTAATTTGATAAAAAAAATAATAAATTTTAACTCAATCTAACCTATTCTATCCATAGGAGTCGAATGTGAATCCACCTGCCTCATTAATTTTGGAAAATATGATAAATAGATGAAGAATTCCAAAGAATCTAGATTATATCAACACAATACAACCTTAGATATCTTCCCCTATCAAAACAGAGTCCAAATATAAACTTATTCGACAACTAAAATCTTCGATCTACACCATGTTTTTGTATTTATATGAAACCAGGAAGAGGGGTGAAGTAAATATAAGAAAAATCACCATGAAAGGTGAAGAATGAACACTTACTACATGGGATCAACTTCTATTAAAAACGTGAAGCCTTTGGATCTCTTCCAGTTGATGGGAGAAGATTTTTTGACCATTAGGGAAGAAAAATCCCGAGTTAATGTTGTTTCGATGATAAATGTGTGGTTAAAACATCAAAACAAACATAGATCCACATTGTATGGATCTTTGTTTGACACTATGACCATTTCAATCGCACAGGTAGAGACAAAATTTGCTAACCATGCATTAGCCACTACCTTGAGGATGGACTTCGCACAGTCAGCTCGCACGGTCTCAAAAAACCTGTGACAACCATGTCGAAGCCACTACCTTATATTTCTCAAATCCATATTCCCAAGCACATAGTTCCAACTATGCTTTTTCCTAGTTTGGACAAACCCTATACAACATGTGCACATCCCCATTTTCATCAGTGATACTGTACATAGTTTCATGAAAGTATTTTGTGGTTTCTAAAAACTGTGTACCACCCATTCACTAGTTTAAAATACCCAAAACTAAAAAAAAATTCATAAACCACCCCGACATCAACCTTATAGATCATATAAATGAATATCAAAAAGAAGGGTTATATTCCAAAATACATGGGTGAAATATTATTTACACCATGGATCGTTCCATCCCTGTAAATTATAATACCATCACTGCATGAAAAGTGTTATGGCCACTGTTTATTCCATTATTTTTCATATTCCTAAGTCACATAATGAATCTAACCCTGTTTTCATAATACCCACATTATACCGATGTTTTTTCTATGAAAAAAATTATATCTTTTATCCACAATCCCCACAAAAATAATTAACAATGAAGAAATTATCTCAAAGACAACATGATAACATATGATCACATGGTTATAATCAGGCTGATACTTCTTCAACTGAGATACTTGGTACAAATTATGCACTGAACTGAAGCATCGTGGAAATGTCAATTGATATTCCACCACTTAAACATGTTATACGATCTTAAATGGGCCATTGTATTGAGGATATAACATTCCTTGCTTCCTAATATGATGATGTATAAGACTTGCATAATTCCTTATGAACACATGATGTCTCACTGAAAATGGAAATGATCATGGATGATCATCTGCATATGATTTGTGACGAATCTCAGACATCTCCATTCGTTTATTGATCAACTTAATCTTCTATATAGTTCTATGAAGAAGGATCGACTAAACTACTGAATTCTCACTTGTTCCACCCAACATAGTGGAGAATGACAAGAGTTCTCATAGAATTCATCAAAAGAATCTATATGTATTGAGGATAACACCACTAATAGCTCATTTTCATCCAATGAGCTACCAAAATCCAATACACAATCCCACAACATTTTTTCCAATGTTTTTATCATCCTTTCTAATATGCCATTCATCTGACATGGATACACCATTTTCATATCAATTGATTCCTAAGGGAATTCTGTAAGGATTTCCAGAAATTTGATATGATCCTCATACCTCGGTATGTGAAAATTGAAAATGGTATTTCATGTAACTTTACCAATTACATGATATATATTTTGGAAGGATCTTCTACCATATAAGTTTTATGAATAGTAATGAAATAATCCATCATGGAAAGATGATCCACTATAAATCATATGAAATAATGTTACATAATTGTTCGTGGGTGGACTATAATTGAATCCATAGTTATATATTCCCATTTCCAAAATAGAATAGGTAACTACTGCAACAAAACAGCTTGTCACTGATATTCTTCTTTAAATTTCTATCATGTTAATCACTTTAAAACAAACTCAGCCAGCATCCATTTCATGTCGATCCACCAAACATTTACTTTATCAATTTATAAATCTTCTGTATTCTAAGATAAACTACCCATCGTAAATGGTGGTAAGCATGAAGCAGTTTTTCCTGAACATCCATAGGTAAAACCATTAGATTTATGAACCACAAAACTATACTCTTATCTATGTTCCATCCCTTAATGGACTCCCCACAATTGATTTTTGAAATATTTTCAACCAATTATCTATCTGATATATATATGCCTCTTCTACCGACATTACCAAATTAGGAACCCTAGAAAATGAAACGAAAATAGAAACATTCCCTAAGACATCACATTCCACATGCTTTTTAGCTAGGACCAACATCAACTTCCACTCATCTGATCCTTCTATTTCCAAAAGAGAATAAGTCATTATTCATAATGCATCAACTACTAAAATTACTTTTCACAGTGTATACATCAATAAAAAGTTAATAATTTGGAGATAATCTATCCATCTCTTTTTCCTCAAATTCAAATCTCATTGTGAGAATATATGTGTCAAGATCTTATAATAAATGAACACAGTAAACATCCCACCAATGGGATAATGAAGACAAGTATCTAATGAATGGATGACTGTAGATAACTCCAAATAATGTGTAGGAAAATTATTCTCATGCACTCTCAACTGTCTTCGTCAATAATAAACAACATTGTGTCCTTTCATGAGAAAAAAATCAAAAACAATATATCGATTCATCACAATAAACTACATAACAATATCATGATTCTGGAAATATCATGATAGGTGCTGATGTAAGATGAATGTTCAACTCTTGGAATGCCTTTTGGATTTCTTTGGTCCATTGGAATGGAAATTTATTCTTTTTTAATGTTTTAATTGAAAATTTTATTCATGATAAACCATGAAAAATAGCAAGTAATAACTATATAGGACATGAAAATTTCATATCACAAGGATGTTCTTTGGAAGTTTTTAATAGAAAACCAAATCTACATTTTCTAGATAAATAGAATCCTATTTTTAGAAATTATATCACCATGAAATTATAACTAATATATACAAAAATATCTCATTTATAGTTTCGCATAAAATGATGTTATCTCATGATTTCCTACACTATCGTCAAGGGTTGATCATGTTCATTCCTTTTCCTTTAATACACCAATATGACATCCAAAAACAGGTGAATTAAAGAATAAAAATATCTATGAAATTTATTAATCAATAATTCAAAAATTTCTAATGCTACATTTGTATGAACGAAAGGAATTACCCCATATTCATAATGGCCATATTTGTTTATGAAAGCTATTATGGAAATATCCTTCTTCTGCACTCACAATTGGTGATATCTTGATCTGATTTCAATTTTAATGTACCACTGAGCTGCCCAGAATTTAAATAAAATATCATCTATACATGGAAGTTAATATCTATTAATTATCATAACATGTTTAATCTTTTGATAATCAATGAACAACCTCAATGTTCCATCTATAATCTTTACGAATTGGACCGGTGCTTCCCACAAAGAGGTGCATGGCCATGTGAAAACCTTTCCTCCGAGCTCTTCTTAATGCACTTTTATCTCCCTTAATTCTATTGGCTCTATCCTATAGGATGGAAGAGAAATATTACATTCCCCTATAAGTCGATCAATTGTAAAATCTAATTCCATTATATGTGCTAACCCAGAGAAGTTCATGGGAATAACTTCTAGAAATTCATACACAAGTGCTGGAAAAATATTTTCCTAAATCTATTCTATCTATGAAAAGGTAAATGATTCCAACTGGTAGGATATCATTCGCACTAATTCCAACAAGCCTGTTTCACCTATATTTACAACCCCTTCTCTTTTGAAGAGATGCTCGACAACACCCTCAATCATGAAACTAGTTATTTTTATTTAATAGTCGATTTAATATTTTAACATTGTCAACCAATTCATACCGATGGTTAAATCATATAAATCTATATCTGATAACAAGAATTCCAATTTTAGTTCATCTCCATCAGTAGATATAGAACATGATCTATAAATAATGTCTGTACATTCTCTTTGAATATGAAGAGTTTAATGTTTTATCACAAAATGTATCACTTCATGTATTAAACCTATACAATATATAGAATGAGAAGAAATTAAGGAATGCGATTCCCTATTATCAAATAGATATTTTATAAAGGTATAATTAAATTTAATTTTACCTCTCACCATTGATGGTCTAGCCTGATCATCAATAATCTTTTACTTGTCTCCATATAATTATGTCATCCATGCACTCTAATCCTTGTTATCTTGTTAAAATTACCCTTACATAAGAGTTGTGGAATTCATAGAATCATCATTGATAGCTCTGTTTTACGTACAAGATTGATTATTTTGTCCTCATCCCATATAATCATATGATTTTTGGGCACCAGAGATGTTTCCCTAGAACATGACCTAAGATAATTACAACAATAAGACAAATGATTCCCCATCTGGTTATATTTGTGGCATGCTCTTGGTCGTGTTGTGCATTCTCCATTTATGTGGTCGAAGGAACAACATTAAAAAAATCTCAATTTAGTCATGGGTCTCAAATGAAGATTCATTGGCCCTTCTGTCTGATTTTAATTCCCACTACCACCTTGGAATTAGGTGTACCTATTCCTCTTGATCCCAACATTAGATTTACAACTAGTTCACATCTGTATAAACATTCTACCTCATAACATTCTTCCTGAGATGCTCCATTCATCAATTATTTCTCTATTCACTATCTCTATAAAGTCTGTAATATATATCACAACTACTTTCGAGATAATATCTTATCTAATACCTGATGAAAATATTCATGACTTCAATGACACAGTAGAAGAAAATTCCGGTGCAAAGTATAAAAAATTACAGAATTTAGCTGCATACTAAGTGATATAGATATTTTTCAACTTTAGAATGAATATATCAATCATTCTCCTAATTTAGAATGTATTAGGGTATAATTGTTTGTTGAAAAATTCCCCAATGTCCTTGAAAACATAGAATTGATCCACTATATCTTGTACCTCTAAATCTCACCACTATAATGCAAGATCCTATAGAATATATTACACTATATTGACATTCAACTCCACTCTTATTCAAGTGAAATAAAATATATTATTCATTCTATTCATCCACACATCTGCCTTTTCATGTTTGGAATCACCCCAAATGATGGGTGGATTCTGTTTCTGGAATAGGATGGAATGATCAACTTGTCTTGGATCATCACTATGGTTCAATATTTCTATATCCTAGAACACATGAATGATACTCTAATTTTTTTTGGTTCACTTGTATCTCAATTGAAACCACATGTTCCACTATTTATTCGAATTGGCTTTTACAAACCTATCATGATCACTTTTATAATATAACAACTAAATCCATGAGTCTCACTCTCTTGGAACTAAATGCCTAAAATTCTAAATTATATCACATTAGTTATAATATCAAGGATTTCCAAAATCAACAGTTTCCATGTTTGACATTCTTTTAAAAAAATTTACATTCTTTTTAAAATCACACCATTTTAAAAATACACAAACTAGGGAATTTTAAAAGTCATTAACTTGATAACAAATGAAACACGTTTCACGAATAAACATTGATTATGAAATAATATATCATTTCACCAAATTAAATATGAAATATGAGTGGGACGAGATTTATCGAATAACTTTCATGCCAATATCATTTTCTAAACCTCGGATAATGAGATTCCAATATCCTATATGTATCAGAAATACAATTATGTACCAAACACCCTAGTAACATGATATTCAACATAAAATTCTTAGTGACATATTTTTATTCTCTACATTTAATGTCCTGATAGACCCACTCCTTTATATGATCCCAACACAAGGAATGGCCAACAAATATTTAAACTCTAAAACCAAGAAAATTGATGACTACATGTTCCATAATGAAGGACCAAGTATATCCCTCTTTTCTCAAAATGACTTTTGAATGAAAAAATATGATACCATTTGTAACATCCTTCCTTATTTTCATTTTCTTAAGAGGATGGTGAAATGTCACTAGGACTTTTTTTATATCCCCTAGAGTCAAAATTCTAGTAATAAAATTTGATGGATTTCAATACATTTAGCGGATCAATTCACCATTATGGTTAAAAAAATAATCCAATAAAAGAAAACAAAAAAACAACAATATTATGCATGATAAAAATAATTACAACTCCAACAATTTTTTAATATCAAAACCCACCAATGTGTAGTACAAAAATGCACCAACTAAAATCAAAGTAGAAAAAGACGAATATAACTAATAAATCTCCAATATGACTAGAAGACTTTATGATTTATAAGCTCTAGACACTAACATATCTGAATATAATAGGTATCTCAAGGTAGTGTTAAAGACATGTGATAATTTACCTTTCCCATGTCTCGGAAGATGACATCTAAAAAAGAAACATTGTGCCATAGAATGAGTGAGTAATAAATCTCATTATGTATTTCCCAATGAAATTCATAATCATGCCATTATGATAGAAATATTATGTACATTTATATTAAACAAATTATATTAAACATTTTCAAAAATAATTTATAACAATATATAAATAAACTAAAAAATTGTTTTTAACAGAATACAAACACATGATATGTCACCCAAATTTCCCTCAAAACAATTTTATCATGAAGAAAAAAATACATTAAATCCATTTCTCAATATCTAATTTGGAGTAACCATTCCATTATAGTTATCCACACACCCATCAATTCATGTAACCTAGATGTCCCTATACTCACGAGTGGTGAGACATCCTTTCACTAAGACGTCAACTTGTGAAATATTTTGATGGTGGAGATCCCTAACCATTGTTCATGCCACAAATAATGGGGGATAATTCTTTCACTTTTCCATCCCAAATAAACAAGAACACACACAACCATTATTCCATTAAATAATAAAAATAATAATTTCATCCTTTTCAATAACTATTCATTTTTTGAAAAACTTTAATCAAACAAATTCAAATAAACATTCCAAATTTCATTTAAATAAAATAATCCATTTTAATGAGGAAATTTTGATTAATCCATTTGATGGGACACCATGGGGTACATGTTGTATATTTTGTCAATAGGTGATAATAATGATCAAAATGAGTAAGTAACTCCCAAGTGAATAGAGATTGGTTGATGTGAAGATGCTAGGAGAATTTCAATGGATTCATAACATTGGTTTACACACTTTGGAAATTCTCCATGTTGTTACATATTAGACGATTGAAGCACTAATATTAACCATCAATGAAAATGTATCAAAATGTGATACATGGTTTACAATATTTATGTAGTACCCTATTGAGGATGATTGAAAATTGAAATTGTGATCATGCAAAAAGTATAAGAATTATGTGCATTGCATGTAGTGGAGATGATGAGAGAATGAAGGGAAGGAGATGGTTGATTAAGAGGCTCGAACATAGAGGTTACCATTCAAATATTTTAACCTGGCAATGAATTTCACTTAGAAGGTTTATTATTGGCTTAAAAATTTGGGTCAACTCTTGAGCTAGCCATCCAGCATTCATCCTAAATATTTTTTGGGACCACTAGGGGTCCACTATTCCCATGGGAACTAGGACGAGGTGAGGCCCGAGACCTGTATTGGCCATACAACACACGTCACTATACGAGGTGTCTTGGAGGAACGAGGGCATAGAATAGGAAAAATGTGCACTCGCATGGAGGCACAAGGTGGGTGCAGTGCTCGCCCACAGAACACATTACGAGGAGGTACCATGGAGGGAGAGGAATAATTCTAGAATGATGATGGAACAACATGATATTTAATCTGTGAATATCTTCATAACATATTGGATGTGGGACAACATTTAAAAAATGTAGATGTAATCTCATCCATCCATCTCATCCCATATCTCACTTAACCGTCCGATCAACTGCGACATATGATCATCTAATCTCTACCGATCATCTGATCTCATGCCCCGTGTGTTTCAAACTATGATTTCTAATGCTCCCATAGAAGATTCATCTTCTTCCTCCCACCATTGCATTTCACCACCACCACCTCTCACTAGATATATATACGGACCACCATGGATGATCCCAAGTAATTGAAGAAGTGTCTCGTGATTGAAATGAGAACATATATGAAATCTACTACTTGCATGAATACAAATATCTTGAAGTAGGCCAATAAAAACGGAGTTTCGAGGACTTAAAATTATATAATGATTTATGGAGGATCCATGTGAGATTCATGCATGATATTTATACACAATAATTTTTCATACGATCTTGACACCATGCATGAAGATACTATTCCACTTTCGAAAAGGAAACATCCAAAAATCCCTGCGTATCTCAAACACGGTTTGATTGTTTTAAAAAATAGAAGATCATAGTTTTTAAAATTTTGAATTTCATCCTATTTAGAGGTGATATTTGAACTCATAATAAGAACTCACCTCACATATAAAAGGAAGAGCTTGATACGAGATGAGAAGCTGCCTACCACTGATTCGAGAGATATTGTTTTAAAAAATTGAGCATCTCTTTGATAATCCATTTTCTGAAGGAGGAAAATGATTACTAAGAGCCTTAATCATTGTTAATAATAGTTCTTGTGAGTGGTTGATATGTTATTATCAATCTCAATCCTCTTTGAGAGGAATCAGTTACCATTAACACACAATCAGTTTTATAAAACCTTAATTGTTATTCGAAAAGGCCGAGAAACTGTTATCCGGTGGTTGAGCCTTAATCCTCCCACTGTGCTTTGTAGAGTCTATAAAACCTTGGGCATAGAAAAACCACGCATTCTATACATTATGTAAAAATCCTTTTACCATTAAGGATTCACAAAGAAAGGTGATAACACCCTTCTTTTAGAATGTTTATACCCTACTGTTTATTGGAGTTCCTATTTTAGTGAAGAAGATGACTGGATGAGAAGGGAAACACACATTCATGAACACATGAGTTTTTTTGAAGAGGCCCGAGTTCGTTTTTAAGTGTTTGATGGAGTTTAAACAAGAAAAATGGTTTACACATTTGGGGTAGAAAATCACACATATAAACCTAGAGAAAAACAAAAAACGTAGTGCTAGAGGAAGAAAGAAAATAAAGAGGAGGAAGAGGCCCAGTGTATATGGGAAAAAGTAACTAGACCTATTGATGTGTGCATGAATTAAAATGAAGAGTAAAATTAATACATTCTTCCATACACATGAATATTTAAATACACTTAAATAAAATAATCAAACAAGTGTGTTCAATATCACACGAATTCAAGAACAAGAGAGAAGAACAGATTCTAAGGATGCCAAGTAATCTGATCATTATTGAATGAATAATCACATTAGTGTATGTGATTCTACATAAATAAAGAAGAAGACTATTGCAATTTATTTTCCAATAGAGAATAAGATAATTTCTTGTATACTACATTGAAAGTAATCAATTGAAGAGAACTAAAGAACATCAAGTGAAGAACATACCTTTTAAAGAGGGAATAATACTATCCTGGATGGCAGTATGATGAACCAGAAAGATAAATGGTGTATAATACTTGTTGAAAGTGAGAAATGGATTATCTCCCTTACCCCTTCGAGTGTATGGAGTCACAATGATTAGGGTATTGTTTTCATAGTTAATCCCTGTAAAATAATATCACATTAAATTGGAGAATCCATGTATTAGTCATCACCAAACATGGAAAGGACGCAGCATCTCTTACTGAGTGGTGAACCATGTAAAAATATCATGTGCATATTTTTACTACTTTATATTATTTCATGCGACATGGAAAATAGAATAAGATAATAAATATCTTAACTAGTCAAGAGGTAAAGTGATAAAAAGATGGAATTAGTTTAAAAAGTCCCCAACACTGATTCACCCCACTCTTAGTGTTAGGCATATCCCAACCGATCTTTTAAATTTTTATCATAGAGAGGTTAACCTCTATTGGATTCACTATAGTGAAGTTATTCACTTTTGAACATTTATGTTTCTTTACAAAGTTATCAATGAAGTGAACTTTCAGTGAAGATTAAGTTATCTCTAAGCAGAAGGCTATATCTACCAAGACCATGATGAACAGAAAAATTAAGGAGAAGATAAAGTTGAAGAATAAGTCACACTTATATAAAGAAGAGGAAACATATGGTTCTCCATATCTATGTGACTTGAAAGATACACCCGATTTGTATGGTAATGAGAAGGTGGATCAAGTCCCCACCAAGAAGATGGAAAAAATTTGTACCTCAAATAATTAAGAGGTATGTGTTAGTACATTTGTAAATTATCCTCATGATGAAAATTCTATCACAAGTGGTGATGATCAATATAAAAAATATCAAGAAATATAAATTTATATATTAAGAATAATTCTACATGGTATTCCTGAAGAAAGTACATCTCTTGTTTTGTGGAGTATTTCAATGCATGCTAGAAATTATTACTCAGCTAGAAGAAGAAACTGATGTTTTGGAGAAAGGCTTACATGGAAATTTTTTTTAGTTTTCAAAGCACTCTAAACATGTTGGAGCCTTTGAAGAAATAACGAAGGGACTTGAAGTAAGTTCTTCAGAGTTTCTCAAAGATTTTAAAGAAAACTATAGAGATAAAAAAAACTCTAAAAGAGAAGATCCATGCACTTGAAGATGAGTTGAAAAATATCATTGAATTCAAGGAGGTATATTTGGAATAAGACTCCATGAAGATCAAAGAACGAGAATATATGATACAAACTAAAGTAAATAGGAATGAAGATGAAGTTTAAGGATTAATGAAGGCTTATGAAGAGAATGTGACTATGATTGAAGACCAGGAAGTCTTCATCAATATTAGATTTATAGAATTTGAAGTTGAGTTTACCAATCTTGAGAAGAAACATTTTGAATCTCAAAAAAATAAGGTTACAATTTCTGCCATTAATCAACGCTCACTGGAAGATTCTACTATCACAATACCATCAACATGTGAATTTGGTAGATATTGTTTTATAAAAATACACTATTTGTTTTGACAACGGGAATTAGTTATAAAATTAGTTAACGAAACTTATATGTATTGAATTTGGTAAAATGGAAATAATTTTTTAATTTGGAATATCAAATTTACTTTGGATAAATTTTTCGCAACTTTCTGAAAAAATTTCATTTTTAATGAATAGTGAAAAATACTGCATTTTACTTCAAATCTGATTTTTCATCTAATTTATTATGTAGTTATATAGTAATTTTAATTTGTTTTAATGTGTAATTGAATTATTTTTTTATCACTTAATACAATTTTGTTCATTTTATGTATTTTTACTTTTCAATTGGATGTAAAAACAAGTCAATATTTTGATAAATTTTACTTCGTAAAAACTTGTCTTTTATTGTGACAACGAGAATTATTTTTAAATTAATTACCGAAATTTCTGTGTTTAGAATTTTGTAAAATGGATTCCATATTTGGAATCAAAATTTACAAATGATGTAATTAAGACTCTTTTATTTTGTGGCATTATGAATAGTAACAATGGTAATTATCTTTAATTATAGTGATTAATTAATAATCGGGTTGTTAAGGGTAATAAAATAATATCATAATAATGTAAAATGACCCCAACATGTGTCCAAATCCACATTTTGAGTCATTTCCGACCATTGGAAGATTTTTACCAAACATGGGAGCCCATGGAGTCACAAGGGTGTAATAGTGACATTAATGACAATATTTTTAAAATAGAAGAGTAATATAACAAAGGTTTGTATATCATAAATAAACAATTTTAATTTATCTTACATAAAGGATATCATAGACTATAAATAGTCATTAAAGATAAAAAAATATTTCCTACATCATGGAAATTTTATTATAATTTTTAGACATTAAATATATAAATTTATTTATGACTCCATGAAGATGTATTGATTACCTCATTAATGAACGATATAAAAAAAATGAAAAGATAAGGTAAAATCTAAGACCTACACATTAAAAAACCAATTGGATGGGTATATTTTGAACCATTATTACCTTATCCTCGAAATATATCATTGTGGGACTTTTAAAATCTGAAAACCATTTTATAATAAAGTAACATTTCAAGCCTTTCCAAAAGTGACCCTCCTCCTTCCTATAAAAGGCCCCCACCTCTACCCCATTACCCAAACCTATTAATCCCTTGTATCATCAAAATCATCTCCTTTTATCTCTACACATAAATCTCTTACTCCTAGAAGCCTCACATTGAGAAGAAATCTTTCCAAGGAAGCCTTGGTCTCAAATCCAAAAGAGTTACCTAGTTTAGAGGCAATGTCTTCTCTCGAGTTTCTTTCTTTTATTTTCCGTCATCACTCACCACTATCTTCTTATAATTAGACCGAATAATAACACAAGTATCCTAAATATACTAGGATGTTGTTTTGATAAGGATTATACCTTCACTCACACACAACTTCATCTAATGGTTAAAGAACATATTGTTTCTGTGGGTGGCGAATTACTGCCTCACGAAACGATGATTGTTCATTATTTTTTCAACACCATTCATGGTGTCCACTATGATGTCACTATATTTATATATTATATTTATTATATTTATGTCCCCTAGACGATTCTTTATTTTATATATAAAATATACCTTTATTCTTTGCATGTTGTGAAAATGCGATAATGTCATATGAGGAAGTGTGGACTACCGCCCCCTCAAGTGATGTGATTCGTTCATTCCAAACATGGACTTTATAAATAATGTAATTAATGAACATATGTTACCTATTTAACATATATATTACACTGGAAATATAATATATAAATGTCTAATTTATTTTTAGTTCCATTATTATGACAAGGTAATGAATGTAGCGTTCAAGCGTACGTACAGCGTACCGTCTCCATGAACGGTGCATTTAATTAGTTATCTCTAAATTTTATGGAATTGTATAAAATGAATATATATTGGATATATATGATATTTAATTCATTAATACCATTATGGAGATTATGCTCTTATAACTACATGGTCATTTATTTCCAAACAAGTTCATTTTTGACTCATGTACCGAACATCGTGAAAACATATGATATTAACTCACATAATTTACTAATTAGTATAACATGATATGAATTGAATAATAATATTTAAAAGAAGTCCTTAACAAATTATAAATTGACCTATGTTTATTATTCAGGAATATAAAGAAACGAACAAGACAAGTCTGACTTGAGGTAAGGGACTTTTTATCTCACTTTTAATTTCGTGAGATTTCCATTGATTGCCACTAATTTATTGAATGCGGTGTATTGTGTACAAAAATTTGATATATATTATCATGATTCTATTTATATTCATTATATTCTGTGATTTATTTGGTTATTATTATATTTTGATCATATGACTCGATTTGTTACAACGAGGTAAGGGGTTTTTATGTCACTTTGTTTTCCCATGAGATTCATTCTATATTTACCACTATCTCTTTAAGTGGCATATGTAATGAAAATTACTCTACAATTTGAGTAATATACATCCATTTATGGGTATTTACATCAACATTTTACTGTCTTTCTTTCATGGGGTGTATGTTTTGTACGTTATCAAATTGGTAAGGGAACCTTTCACCCTCTTCTTTTTAAAAAAGACTTCTTTTGTTAGGTATTTTAAATTACATATTCTTATGTTGGGATATGTTATTATATATCATTATTGCTTTAAATTTTATGTTCAAGTGATGAGATACCAATTTTATCTCTCATAAACTCGTTTTTTTAATTTTAAGTGACGTTGTTAGGTTGTTGAACTTCTATAAGGGAACTTCTAACCCAATTTCTATTCATTGGGATAAACCTATACTTCTTGATTATGTCATGCTATGATTATGTGTGGATGAGCTCTGATTTGTTTACACTTAATATCCACTTATATTGGGTTTATTTATATTTTTCACACATAATAAAGTAATTGATTTATCCTTAATCTAAGGATACCATCTTTTTATGGGACATCGTCTCAAACTCCTTTCATTGAGGCATATTTTGATTTCTACATGACTTTATTTTATATAGTGTAGAAAACCCATTTGAATTTTCATTTCATTCAAAGGGAGTATTTTTCTACGAAGTGTTTTACTAAACGAAAAAAAGAATGTTTCTTTTTTACGTATGTGGTGACAATGACCTTTTCCGCCACTGCGAGTATTATTTGATCAATGGATTCCTTAACAAGCCGTAATGTTTTCAAATGAAAAATAAATACCATATACTCTTTTAACGTATTTTTTTTATTGAAAATGGGTTTTAGAATGGATTTATTATTTCAATATCTTAAAATTTTATATTGTTATTTCATTGTGGGGATGTCATCTTTCCACTATTCTTATGTTATTTGTTATGATTATATTATGGTTCTTGGACATTTTTACATATACGGGTGGTTCCGTCATAAACCTAGGGTGGGTGAGCCCATGATAGTTTTCGAATGCATTGGGTAATGGGAAGGAGTAAAATTCTAAGGTTTTGCCGAATAGATTTAGAGAATATACTGTGATGGGTATTCCAAACGTATCCATGAGGGTTACTCCCTATGTAAGAATTTTATGAAAGCCTCAAGATACCTTTATGTCTTACGATTTCTATTATTTATTGATAAATATTTTTGTTTCATAAGTAATGTTTAAGTGATAATGTTTTATTAATAATGTATGATTTCATTGATTCTTATGTATACGTGGACTAATGTTTTCTTTCCATATTTTTATATCCCTTACTGAGACTTTTATTCTCATCCCAAATTCTTGAAATTTTATTCACTGGACATAATGTGGAATAGGTAAAAGGATGGGATCATGGAAATGTCATGCTGTCTAAAACATGGAACTACACATGACTCTTTTGTTCAATAATTTTTATTTTTTGAAAAAAATGGAAACTGAGTAAATGTGTCTACATTGTCATCATTGAGATGTAATAAGTTATGTCTTATTTCTATAAATCTCTAAACCTAAAAATATCCTCAATGTAAATTATTAATTTAATTCAAGATTATGTAATGATTTATGGTTGGGTCCTTATACCCAACCATTCCAGAAAGCCATGAAACCAACCATGCATGCTACCTGGATGAAGGGGAAAGCTCTAACCCTTATCCATCCCAAGAATGATGGGGGAGAATTCTTACCCTTATCCAACTAAAATGAAAATGAATGTTTGACGGGTGAGATCCCTAACCATATCCATCCCAAACTGATGGGGGAGACTACTAACCCTTATCCGTCTTGAATGCAATATGATTATTTGATGGGGGATAGCCCTAACCCTTAACCATCCCAACAATAATGGGGGATACGCCTAACCCTTATCCATCCTGAATGCAATATTAATATTTGAAGGGGGAGATCCCTAACCCTTATCCATATTAACACTAAAAGGGGAGACCCCTTACCCTCATCCATCTAACATACCCTTCAACACACACAACCATCTTGTCAACTACAAAGTGTGTTCAACCAATTCAACCCATTTCATTAAACCATCTTCTTTATTGAAAAAAAATTCTGTCAAAGTCATTTCAATCTCTATCCATTTCAATAAAACACAATTTTTATTGAAAACCCATTTTTTATCAAACCATTTACAATTTCAGAAAATCCATAATTTAAAATCATCATTTAAAATTCAAGAAGCCAAATCAATTTTCACAACATTTCACCAAGATTCCACAATTTCAAAAAAACCATAAATCATCATTAAAGAAGATTTTTCCATGATTTACACAATCAAATCCATTCAAACAAACAATTTTAAAACTATTATAATCAGTTCTAATAAAAGGAGTCGAGAGTGAAGCAACCTACCTCAAATTTTTGACGAAAACCACAACGGTCGAAGAACGCTCAAGAAAACTCGGTTTCTTCTTCATGAATCGCGATAGATCTCTTCTCCTTAAAAGATCAAGGACATGTATCATCACATTTGGAATACACACACTTAGATCTACCCATAATGGGCATAGTTATATTAAACCAAGATAATAGGAGATGTATATCAAAGTAGATCTAAGAAGCCGACCACGAACGAAGAAAAATTATCACATACATCAATAATCTGGCTTCGATTCACCAAGAGGAGCCTTTGGAATGCCTCTGAGAATGATGTGATAGCCTTCTTTGACATTAGGAGATGAAAAATAACGAGTTAAGGCCACTTAGGAGGGAAAATAAGGAACATTGAGGTAAAATGAGTGAAATCCACTTTTATTGGATATCAATTATGTGGCTTCATAGTTTTCCCGCATGGTTAGAAAAACAGTGTGCTAACCGTGCATTAGACACTTCCTTAGAAGACACTCCATGCATGGTTTGTCCAAACTATTAGACAAACCGTGCACCTCTTGTGTGGATGCTACTGTCTCCAAGACCAACTACGCACGGTTTGGCCGTATAATTTAGGCAACCCATACGTCGCCCCTGCGACTTCCCCATTTCCTCAAAACACCATTTAAATTTCTCCCGACTCTCCCATTATTCACCCTTAATTAAAACCTGTTAAAATAATCAATAATGGATTATATACTAGAAAACAGAGGTACTACATTTAACCTCATCTCTTTCCACCATATCCCGAATCCAGGAGTGGACCACATGGGGTTATTGATGATAAAATGTTAAACCTTCGATAACATCCTACTACTCTATGGGCCCCTATACCACATCCTCCTCTCTATGGAACAACCTACTATTGCCTCTATTTGTGTCTTAGTGATCCCTCGATCATATCCTAACTAGCTTTACTATGGGTCAAGAAATCTCATTTCTGATGTCCCCAACCATTTTAGAGGAAACATTGTGAATCATTTTGATGATTCGATCCACCATGAGATCCCTCCACCACTAACCATGAGTACTGGGATCAAATCCTAAAGTCTCTATCGCACATGGATCCCTATTAAATTTATCAACTACCAGTCATTGATGTATTAACTACTAGGTTCACAATGCTATCCCCCACGTCTAGTGACTGCTTATTCAATTGTCATTCAACCAATAGGCCTCTGTCATGTACACCAACATAGGTGGAAAATATGAGACATACCAATGATTACCTGATGTCTCAGCACAATCCATACCCAATGGTTTGATCCCTAAATAAATTTTCTCGTACCAAATACATTGAGTAACATAAGAGATCATTAAGACTCTTTAAATACTCAGCCATTGTCATACTACCCTTCTTATTTGAAAAATCTCGTATATGGATATTGATTGAAGTGTGGCCAGATAGAACTCCTCTTGTAATAGAATCGTTAAGTCTATACATGAGGGATCTCCTTCATCACATGATTATGTCCCCAAGAATCACAATCTCCCAACATGTCCCTGATAAAGACTCATCTTGAGGAAACCCATCTGGTATGAGAGAATCCACATAGGGAAGAAAACATGAGTGACTACCTCAAACCTGTCCTCAGCGACCTAAGGGACCGACATTCCTTGAAACCTGGGAGGTCAATTCCTTTAAAAGTCATTCAATGTACTCAGTCTATGTGCATCCTCAGCTAATACTGCGGGAACTAGCTATTTAAAAACAGGTGGGAGTATATATGGAAATCCACCTGGTGGTTTTTTCTTCAGTAAAATCCCCTACACTGATGCCTTTTCACTCGGAGGATCATCTTCATGATCAGGAAGTGATATAACGGACTGTTTTCTATGGGGAGGCATCCTGAAATAAAAAAATATGTACCATGGTTAAAGGAGTATATCTAGTGATGGGGCACATGAAGGACACAGAAAACACAAACACTCCTATATGATTCTCAAACCATTGTTTTCAATGAAACCAGTGTTCTCATGTACCGAGTCAAAAATAATGTGATCATAGTCATAGTGTATGGATATATTGGATGATGCAACTACAAGGTAGTCTATCACCTGATATCTAAACTCAAAACACATATAACTATTTCCCCCAACCAATATCACTGTCTTAGGTCCTATGGTAGAAATGACCACCTCTGATATGACTATTTCATGACCCGAACCTCCATAATCTGACCCATTACCACCCCAAGCACACCTCTAGTAGGCTAGGGGAAGGATAGGAACTCCATGTAAAAATATCACAAAAATGAGAACAATTTTCCCAAATAAAATACACACAGGCATATCCTAGACAACATAATGATTTAATTCAATAAAACTGAAACATCGCATGCATACATCTATGACCCCATAGTAGAGTATAACTATAATGTAAGGAAAATAGAAAAGGGGAAAAAAAAGACTAACCAAAATCTGAAAATATACCATCCTACTCCATGGAAGATTACAATGAAATAACTATTCTCCCTATAAACAACATTTTCTATCATGCCCAATCTACACTCCACATGTTACTGAAACTCACAGGACAAAATTGAAAAAGGTTTACTTTCTATAATAGAATGACACGTGTGGGAAAATACCTTGTAGGGGTGAGTATAACAAAACTCAGTAGGACACCCCAAAAACACTAAGAACGTAGAACCTTGTATAGTCAGGTCAATACAAGATATAACCATAAATTTATAACTGAAAAAACCCTAATATACTTTGGAAAGGCACCACACCATAGTGCGTTCATAACAAACTATTAGCCACATGATTCTGTTCGATGAAATACTAACTCTAGGAGAACCCATTCTATGAGAAATGATACCATAAGAGGCATTTGATGATTTGTTATAGGTCATTAGTCCCAACCTAATAAATCCCATTGGTTTAATGGGACCAAGTAAAATAGACGTAGGGTCACTCTAAGAATTGCAAGGGGACACTTTGATCCTAGTAGGGATCAACCAGTTATGTAGGGGATCATAATCCAATGATTCCAAAAACCATAATGATACGACCCACTTGATGGAGGATCAACACTCTACATAGTGAGGTAACACTGATTTTAATATTTCAAAATAGGGGTGATAGATAATCACACTCTTGTAATATGGAGGAACACCACTATTCAATCTAAGACTCATCCTCTAGAGGGGATACCAATCCAGTGATCTGGATGAAATGTTTCACTATACCCTCAAGTTAATGGAGCAAGGGAAAACACTCGACCTATACTAACCCGTATTAAGGAATCAAATAGAGTCAATCAATCATGAAGGGAGTACATGGGGTATCCCAAGGGGTACGCGGTGTGTCATAAAATCCCATTTCATGTCCTGGTGGAAGATCCCTTACACATCATGTAGTCTTTATATACATGGAATGTAGAAGGATTTACACTGCTTGTATAGAAACGTGTTATCCTTATTGTGTCTCATGGTCATGTCCATGTATCAAAGCCCCGTCCATGTACTGGTCTGTCTATACAAATCTGTTTCTTTGTGGGAGTAAACCGTGTGTTTGTTCCCAAGTACTCCAACCCATGTTGTGTACTTCAGAAATACACGTCGATTCATCTAGGGAGAGTTACAAACTGTGTGAAAATGGTAACACATCATGTAGTACTTAACTCCAACAAAAACCTAACTCCATATCTAGGGGGCCCTATTTGTTGTATATGCTGTGTAATTCCTAATTACACACTGTGTTCTATGGGATTTTCCAGAATGCTAGATTCTTCCTCTGCACACATAAACTGATCATCCAGAATCTGATCCATCAAACTCCATGATATAAATCTCACTATACAACCACATTTTTCATTTTATCTCTGAATAATCACGTCTCATCACCAGATCTTCGATCAAAATAGATCAAATTTATTTTCTTCATTATGTACCTTGAATGATAAAGAATGATATTTCCAGAATCGTTCATCATTTCATTCATTGACACAACCATCATAGAACCTCTATCTTATCCTTCAGATTTAAAATCTATGATATCATATCATTAAGCCCAGAAATGGGTGCACAATGATTGTTTGATCTGGAATATTTGAACCTCAGGCCAAAAAATAATGCATACAGTGAAACATGGAATTGGGGAGAAAACAATAATGAATCTAGGGGAATGAACATTGATCATGTTTTGTGTGGATCTTAATTAATTTATATTGGAACATTAAACAAAACCATCAAAAATTTAAACCAAAGGAATTATCCCAATAAATACCATAATGAAAAAATACCATCCTTCAAGAGGCATGAAATGTTAATGAATCCCATACATCAATTGATTCATGTTCATAATTGAAATTAAGACTATTATAAGTAAAATGTAAATATCATGCCATAAATTGATTTATATTGATCAATGATAAAAAATAATTTTCATTACATTCATTTGAAAAATACTTCAAAATCGATGTGCGTCGACCTTCGATCCTTGACCTTTAATCATTCACCAGAAAATATTTGCATAACTCTCTCCAATGATCCTCCAGAAGTTCCTTGGTAATGCAGATTGCACATGAATTCATACATAAGGATACATTTAAATGAATACAAATTGTTTCCTCAACACAAGAACTGAAAATAATTTTTATTAAATAATTTTATTTATTTTATGACCACGAAATTGTTTTCACAAAAGACGACACCAACCAATGTAATGAAGTTCCAAGGGTAGTTTCACCATTATCAGATTTTTTTGTGTCGTCAAAATTTTAATCTGAGAAATATTTTAAGAGTTCTTCCAATTTTTTTGAAAACTGTGTATGTTTTTAATTTAATATATTAAAATATTTCAAATATTTATTATAGCAACACTTGTAATCAAATTCACATGCCTCCATATCACCTGCTCATGAAAATAATCCATATAATACTTATGAATAATACATGGAAAATATGAGATGTTTCCTGTATATTTTCAATGAAATTAATTTACACTATTAAAATAAAAATTATTTATATTTTGGGTATGGATCATGTTGAAATTAATTTAAAAACTGACAATATTTGTTTTTCATACATTTACTATATGACTGCCATTTTATTCAAAAATAATAGTTATTAATTATGAGTATTCATCAAATATATTTCATGGTTTGTTAAAAGAACTTATTTTTTCATTATTAAATGGAATATTACCTTTTTTAATGTTACTAAATGAAAATTATATCTCTACTTATATGGTATTTGAATGTTTTTATTCCCATGGTTTTAGTGGCGTGTTTCAATGTTTTTTTATAAATTTAAAATACCAATGTTTACATTATTAATGATAAAATTCTTCTTCATTATATATATTATTATTTACATCAATATCACTTGGTAATGATATGATCTCTATATGAGAAAAATATGGATTAACTAGGTGGGTATTTTTCATATCTATATTCTCTTGTAAGTGTTCATTGAATAGTGATATGAATATAATGTCAACAATTACAGGAATAGTTTTTCTATTACTAATATGGGTTTTTTGGAAATATTATGATTTTATACTGTATGAAAACATTTTTCTAATGGTTGAAAATATTATGTCCACTAATTATGAGGGTTATCCTACCATAATTTTTTTAATGAATTATCTTCTTTTAAAATAATGATATTTTAAAATAATTTATTCATGTATTATGACGAAATATTTTATGTTAAATTTTTTTAAAAAATATTTCTCATTATTTTTTAATTTATTTTTTGCATAATTTTTATAATGTTAAAATGTAAAATTTTCATATAGGTTTTCCTGAATTTCCAAAGGACTAAACTTTTTTTTTCTCATTTTTAATGCCATGATGAATATTTATTGGGGTAATTCCATTTTCCAATGTTTTTCACAGGATATATGAATGGATAGAAAATATATAAAACAAGTTTCTCTATTATAATAACTCTTTATAATTAATATTAATGTTGAAGGAATGGAAAATTGGTGTACTCTTAAGAAACTTATTTATAGAAAAAAATTTACAATAGATGAATGTTTCCAAATTTTTAGAAAAGGATCCATGTGTGAGTGTTAATGAGTTATTATCAGTATCAAATAATGTGGCTACAAAGTATTTTATTCCTCATAAACTTCTAGGGAAGGTTTTTTTAGTTATACATTAATATTGTATAATATATTTATTGATTGTGTTACATATAGATATTTAAAAGTAGATATTCCCATCCAAAACTCTATTTAACCTACAAAACTCATGGTGTTATAATATAATTTTTTTGATTGAGTTACGGTATATAATGTAATGAAACAATAAAATTTAAGTGGATAATCATTACAAAAGGATATTCATATATATTAATACATATCCATCGATTAAATTATTAAGGTATGTTGTATTCAATATTTTATTGTATCATTTAAACACTAAATAAATCATTATTAAATATTTTTCAATTACGCTCTAAAAATCACTATGTAATCCATGATAATTGTTAAAATAAATTCCACAAGAACAAACCATCCTTCTTAATGAATCCTTAACTCAAGAAACTAGTAATAAAAACCTCATATTATAAGAGTTATATAAATACTACGACAATAATTATTATACTGTTTTAGTGAATTGTCAAATCCTAAATATGAGGTTCAAAAATATACTCACTATGTTCTAATTGGTATCCATATTTCCATATGTCGTTAACTATGTATTTTTTGATCATAAATAGATTCTATAATCAAGTAGAAAATCACCTTTAAGCAGTAAATGCCACCACTATAAATTACTCTATATGTTATAGGAGGTCAATCAATATCAATTGTTATATGAATTAATAAATCTAATTTATTATATGTAAACCTATGAAAATATTCACATATGTAATTCTAAATAAACTCAATTATGAAAACAAAAAAATCTCCAAAAATAAAATATCAATATAAATGTAATCCCTGGAAATAAATTAAGTACTCACTGAAAACATGCAAAAGTACCCTAAAACTAGGCCGAAATTCCATCCATTTTAAAAAAAATTTGTATACCTCTAAAAAATATTTTTAGAGGCCATATAAAAATTTATTTTACACAAAAAATTGTTTCTGGGTTTCTCATAGTCACCACTATGAATATGTCATCATAGGATTCGATTTGATGTGAGGTAGAGCCCAAATGGGCACCCAGATCAAATGTAATGTTTGCTTGATTTTTGATTTACATTTTCAACTTATCACAACCCATTCATTAATTAATATAATATTTAGGTCATTCAACTATTATTTAATGAAAATTCCTTGATATAAATTGAAAATTAATAATTAATAATTTTTTTATTAATTTAGAAGCACGTTTTAGTAAAACTGATATATATTATGTGTAAATTCATGTTTAAACTTATGTAAAACATTTATATATATATATATTATTTATTGAAATATTAAATTTTTTATCAAATATTCATATTATTTGTGGGAGATAAAAAGAACTCATAAAGGGTTTCTGGTATCAGCGCTCATAAAGATGCACTGATAAATGAACCCCTCAATGAATTTTTTCTTTCTTGTATTGATAAATACACTACATTATAAGTGGTTTTTTATTAGAATGGATTAAGGATCCCCTTAACTAGAAATTTTTTATTAGTGATTATATGAGGCATTTATCACCTCTTTTAGGAGCAATGATAAAGGGATCACTTCTTTTTTTAGCATTGATGAATACTCCATTTATTAATGGTCTTTCTAGAACTGATAAATTGTGACTTTATCGATGCTATATAAACACATTCTATTAGTAGTGAACTAATTTTATATTAATTGTAATTTAGTATCGGTGTTTTTCCATGAAAAATTCAAAAATTCAATTATTTAGTCCGTATTGTTTTTATTCCATCATGAGGATAATTATTATAATTTACAGAATGAAATGTTACTAACTTTGTAAATACCAATAGTATATTCAAATTATTATATTTTTAATATTTTAATAATATTTTTAGTGCTTTGATAGTGATTTATTCAAATGTATAAATTTATTTAGGCAGAACCAGTCATCATACATAATAATTTTATACATTTTAATATTTAAAATAAAAATGATGATCATGATTCATAGTAATGTTTTTTTAATAATGAAAAGCACATTATAAAAATGATCAACCAAGAAATTATTCAATGAATGAATGAAAATCTAAATTCAAAATAAGATGATATTAAATTCAACCCTAATGGTAAAATTTCTTAAACTTCATAATTGGTTCACATAATCTATGAAATATGTGTTTATATATTAAAAAGATGATGTCAATCATATTTGACGAAATATTTTATCAACCATTTCAAGGTCCAATAATGGTAAACAATTATTTATTTCACTTATTTACTAATTTAATAGAAATTCTCATCATCTACGTGAATTTTGATATATCATTTTATATTTTATCCCTCTTTTATCGCATGATTTTTTTTCAATTTGTTTATGTGTATTAATTTTCAGTAAATGATTCACAATTTATAATACTAGGTTATTATATTCAAAAAATTATTTATATTAAAAAATATAGATCATTTTAAATTGAAAAAAATAAGGTTGTTGTCAAAGGTAGATATTTCTCGTTTTTAATAAGATTATATTGTATATATTTTTATATCAATAATTTGAATGTAATATTAATAAAATATATATATTGATAAAATTAACTTTAAATAAATAAAATAATCTAATAATATTCATAAATTTTTTATTAAAAAACCTATATAATTAACAAAAACTTATGATGATAGATACTTTTAGTATAATAGATATAATAATGGGAAGGACTTCTGATAAAAATTATGATATAACAGTGCTTAAAATATATTTTAAAACCATTCATTAGATAAATGGCCCCAACCAAAAAAATTACCTAATATTGAGTTAAGTGATGAATTTACATTCATTCACATTGATGGTCAATTCAGGTTTATAGATTTAGAGATTTAGGCCACAACTATTATATAAAATATCACATATTACAAAGTATACAATTCGACATGCTATACATTTTTTCATAATTTATAACATTTTAAAATAAAACATCTATTCGTTTTATAGATAATTTTGTTTGAAACATTCATCTTAACTTCATAATTTCTCATAAACATCCTCACACACTATGGAAATCATTTCAAACACATGGGATGAGCATAAAAATCTCAGTAAGGGATACAAAATATGAAATGAAACCATCTGTTATTGATAATTTTAAACTCATGAAAACATTTTCACAAAATCCTAATTTTCACCCATAAAAATATATCTCTAAACATACATCATAAAAACATAATAGTACTAAAAAGAAACATATCAATCTATATCATAAAGGTAATTGGTGGCGTCCACATCATACATACATTGTAGCTTTCAAATCTACATTAGTAGTAACCCTCTTGGAATCATTTAGAATACCCATCACAGTATATTCCCAAAATATCTTATGACAAACCTCATAATTTAACTCATTCTCATTACCCAATTCATTGGAGAGCCATCACGGGCTCACCCACCCTCTTTTTATCATGGAAACACCCATATAAAAAATCAATTCCTATGAAACAATACATAATCATCACACAATAAGAAGACTAAAGGGGAAAAAATAAAGTTTCAACATTGTAACCAGAAGAATTGATTTCTTCATATTGACATAATTAATCCCTCCAAAAAACAATTTTCAATAAAAAAATATATTAAAAGGGAATAAGGGAATTATTTTATTTTAAATACATTAAATCATATAGTGGAAGTCAAATATCAGATAATAGTTACATTGGAAAAAAAGTAATGGTCAACATATACGTTAATAAATAACATTCCTTTTTAGAAATAGTAAAACATTTTGTAGAAAAAGATTCATAATGAAATCAATTTAATTAAATTTTAATTCAATGGTGTTAATTATACAACATATAAATGGTGTTGGTGTCTATTGTTGAAATATGCCTCAATGAATAGAGATTAAGACAAAGTCACATACCATGAGCCTGAATCATCACATAAAATCATTATATTACTAAATAATACTAACAAGATAATATAAACTCTCTTTTTAACCATTTATAGGTTTATTTATCCTTTTATATAACTTATTACAATGTTTTAAAAATTACATAATTTTTTGTGTTTGTATCAGACGTTTGGTATATAATTAGTACATAAGTAGAAACTATACTTGGAATGATGTAAATAGTAGGTGTGGTCATAATTCAATTAAATATTCATGAAATAATAATCAGATTTTAATTTCAACTAAACATATAAATAAAAAAAATATTTATTGAATGAAAAAAACAACGTTACATTCATGTAGATGGTTGGACATACGTACGCATGAGTAGCATATCAATTTTTAATTGGTCATTATAGAAATAAATTAATTATTATTTTATCATTATATCATGATCATTATATCATTAACATCATATATATAATATAAATAAACCTATATATATCATAAAAGTGATGTGGTGAATAAAATATTAACATCGCTTCGTGCTAGTGATTGTTAAAAAGTATGCTTGAAGGACATTATCATTATTATATTCATAGAAAGTAACAAAATAATTTATATATTATTATACTATGATGATAAATATATAATCAAAATCATATATAAACATTAATTCATTCATTACCAGTATAGAGTGACGATAATGTAAAATGAACTATAAGGGTTTGTGAAGAGGTATATCGTCATATAGAAGAATGAAATGATCATTTCCCATTTGATGAATTTGGGGACATATTTGGGTGAGGATATTAACATAATAGCATATTAGTATGTTGAGGATACATAATTTATTGTATCCTTATGGATAAATGAGATTTAAAGGTATTGGGTGAAGAAAAAAAATACATACATAAAAACCTTACCTTTACTTTAGATGGTCACATTTCAAAACACCTTAACACCTATAAGAAGGGTTTTATGCCTATAATAGGGCCAAAATAATTTAGGTAGGGATTCTTGGATGGGTTTTGGGTAGTTTTTGGTTGAACAAAATTATTTTCGATGTGTGATTAATAGAGAGTAATGAGTTCTTTTTTATAGTGGAGGGGAGGGGAACTCTTTCAGTTATAAAAATTATTAAACTAATTTAAATACAAATTTGATTCCAAATTTTTAAAAATGAAAAAAATGGGTTCAATAACAAAATGAGAAGTCAATATATGGAAGAAAATACATTTAAACTGTTGGCCCAAGGACTTGACCCTATGACCACGACCCAAACCCCTGCCCTACCTTACCACCCACCTGAGCATTCAGGGGGGGGGGAATGAGTAATATTTATCTTAGTTTGAATATAGGATGTATTTGGGTATAAATATATTCATATAATAAAAATTAGACAAGTTTTTCATAAATTTTTATCATTATTTTTTTATTTTAACCTTTTTAACTGTTAACATTTTCTCAAGTAATTTACACTTTGAGAGTTAAAATAACTACAAAATCATTCAAAACAAAAACTGAATGAGTCATTAAAGTAATTTTTAGAGTTATCTAATTTTTTTTTCTTAATATTGTATATTTATAAAATTTTTTATTAATGGATTATTTATTTTATATTTTAAAATATGAAATATGTAAATTCTGACTCTATGAATTATATTCCTTTTAAAAAAAATCATAAATCAATATTACATTATAAGAACTACATTATCTATATACTACCATGTCATAGTCATCCAAAAAATTCTTCGATGACATAAAATATTTAATGTTCAATTGATTTTAATATTATTATTATCATTTATTTTATTAATTATTTAATTAATCAATTACTGCATCATTATTGTGTCAATATTTCATTTAATTATCTATTTCCAATAATTTAAAATAATTTACCATTATATTGGTAATATTTTAATATTTCTATATACTATTAATAGTTGAATATATCAATTATATCACCAAATAATAAAATTAATTTAGTAAGGATAAACATATTTAGGACATTTTCCCTTAAAATTTTATATTATAAATGTCATAATTAGACCCAAGTGGATTTAAAAGGTCACAAATTTTGCAAAAGGATGGTCATGGTTGATAATAACTAATAAAAAAATATTAGTACAAGTGTTAGGGTAATTTGATAATATTATAATAATAATTTTACCTTTAATTACCTTATTTGACTTTAACCATTGTGAATAAAACACAAAAGCTACTATTCCAAAAATAATATTTTGATCATATTAGGCCACATTTATCTTAATGATTAAAACATTTTATTCCCATTTTTTAAAATACAATTAATATAAGTGGTTATATTAATTTAATGTTATCCCCATTGATAGATGATGAAAATGAGTTATTTAAATAAAAACATTCTTAATTTTACAATGTTTTTATATCCAATTTATATGTGAAATTTATTATAATGACCTAAGATGGAATAAATGATAAAAAAATGATTTATTTATACTTTAAAAACTATTAAAATGATTACCAAACTATAAATATAAATTTGATGAATATGTAGTTTTGAATTAAAACGCAGTATTGTCACTATTCATTAAAAATTGTTTATTATCAGAAAAAACCATAAAACACCACAATGTAAATTTTGATATCCAGATTCCTAATAAGAATCTTAAATTTTCATATAAAATTAATAAAATAATTAAAATATAAACTTAAAATGGGTTATCTATTAATAAGCGGTAAAGCTACCTTTTAAAAAACATGACATCTATTTATGCTTAAAAATAGATTTTTTTTAAGAGAAATAAATATATTTTATGAAAGTAATCATATTTTATAAAAATATTTAAACATATATAATTATATATTTTTATACATGAAAATACAAAAACAATGTGATAACTACAAGTTTAAATAATAATATTAATATCATAGTATTTTTCTATATAAATCTAGCTTCTATGCAACATAAGATTTCAGAGAAACTCATTGTTGTGTGTCAGGTATGCTATGGGACACAGAATCCCATTAAATGTAAATTTAATATCTAATTATCAAATATTAATAGATATAAAAAAAGATACTCTGTAACTGCCTAATATGTTACAACCTTTCCCTATGTGGAAATTGGGTCCTCTTAATTATATTTACTTATCAAATAAGTGGGGGTATTTCTTTATTATAGAATTTTCGGATTTACATGATGCCTGGTAACCATATGTTTTCCCCAAAACCATAACATGATGAATCCTCTTATTTCACAACACATTCTCTATGAGGTTGTAAATATTAAGTAGTTATTCCTTGTAAGAAATATTCTCTTCCAACTGAACTACTTCTCAACTGAAAACATGAGATGGATCCAGAATAGAAATTCATTACATTGAAAAATGAAAAGATATTTTACCTAGGATTAAATTATATGTAATATCCCTCTATAAGAATCCTATCCAAAATTCATTATAATTTCACAGGGTCTATTGAATAGTGGGATAAACATCTGCTTATTACAAAAACACATCACATGTTTCCATGGAAAAACATTGAGAAAGACATGACAACATACCTCAAATAAAATATTCATCCTACTGTAATATGAAAACATATTTTTCTACTATATGATATTATCATGTGTCTATAAATCTAGAAACCTTTTTCCTCGATATCTTCTATCAACTCTTGTCTCATCATCTTCCTTTCTCATACATCATCCCATAAAAATAGTGTTCATCACTTCTTTCCATATAATGCCTCAAATGGTTCCATCTGTATTGTGAAATGAAAAAAATTTATATTTAATCTAATAAAAAGAACTATGATGATCCAAAAATCCCTGATAGTCTATTAAAAAATCATGTATTCTATCCTCCATGGTTTGAATTGTTCATTCTATCTGATCATGGATGAAAAGTTCTACATAAATTTAATTTATTAACCAATTACATCAGAATTCCATTCCAAATGTTATAGGTGAACATGGGATCACAATTAGATACAATGGAAATGGAAAATACATGTATCATGATAATATCTTTTTTATACTATTGAGAAAGTTATAGGGATTCAATGTTTCTTGAATAATAGTAAAATAAGAATATTTATTCAATCTATCTACCATAACCCACATCACATTATTATATAAATAATAATTTCATAATCCCACTACACAATCCATGGATATATTTTACCATTTCAACTATAACGGTGTAAATGGATGAATCATCCCCTTTGTAAACTTCCAGACTACATTAACCTGTTGACAAGTTAAACACTTCACTATAAAGTCATCTGTGTAACTTTTCATTCCGTCCAACCAGTATTACTTCTCAAGGTCAATCTACATCTTAGTACCACCAATATGAACTGAAAACAAAGAACTATGAGAATAAAATATCGATTTTTCCCTAAAATTAAACCACAAGGAACATATAACCACTTAACAAATATGAAAAAATCATCATTAGTGTTCAATTCAGTAAACTTACCATTTTGAACAAATTATACATATTTTTGAAATTCACTGTCTTCCATCGTTGATTGATTAATTTATTACAATATATATTATTTCACTATATCCTAGAAAAATATAGAATAATTTCCTATAAAAATACTACAAATAAAATGTTCACCATATCATTAATCAAAGGTCCACATTAAAAAATTAACAATGTTAATATAGAACTAATTTTCCCATTCAATGAATCAGCCACCTTATATTATTTTCAAGGATGTTAATTAATTTTGAAATCATAATCATTTATTATTTACAACTTTGTTCTCCATCTAATGGTCAAATAATTCTGAGTGAACTTATAATTAGAATATTTTTGGTCAGCATATATTTTAATTTTTACAGTTTAGAGATGATGCCGCCAAATTTTGATAAAAAATAACATCATCTAATTCCAAGTCATGTGTATGGTAATTTAATTCATGAGTTTTCAACTGATTTGAAGAATAAGAAATTACCTAGTAATTATACATTAGGACAGGACCATATCCTTTCAATGAAGCATCACAATAGATAAAAAATTCACTCCTTTTAGAAGGAATGTCAAAAAATGGAGCATTGACCAATATTCATTTTGATTCCTAAAACCAATCATTGCATTGTTATTTTCTCGATGATCATAACACTTTTTTTAGTTAACATTATCAATGGACTAGAGAACTATGAAAAATATTCCATATTCTTATGGTAATATCATACTAATCCCAAAATGATATGAATAAATGTAATATTTGTGGGTCTTGGCCATTCGTTAAAAAAATGATTTTAGTAAGAACAACTATTCTGATATCATTAGAAACAACATGATAATTGAAATGAATTTATTATAACCAAAATTCAATCATCTAAATTTGCAGTAAAATTTTTTATTGGTTTGTAAATAGTCTTTATATGACTACCATTATCCTTTTTAAAATTATAATATACCGAAATTTCATCAATAAACAGAACCAAAAACTTATCTATGAACTCATGGAATATTATATTTTTAAGATCAAAAAATGCATTCAGTTCAGTAGTTAATAAAAATTGCATGTCTAGAGATTCATAATTTAAATATCTACTATGAAATTAAATCATTGTATGGTATTCTTCCTTTACGTTCAGTTGATGGTACCCTAACCACAAGTCAACCATTGAAAAATTATGTGCTCCCAATAGTTAATCAAACAAATAATTAATATGAGGAAATGGATTCATGTATATAATAGTGATGTTATTTAGGTCTACATAATCAATGAAATTTATAATTAAACTAGATTTATTTTTAACAAACAAGATATGTGAACCCCATGGTGTTGTACTAGGTCGAATGAAACCATTATCCAATAACTCATGCACTTTCTTCTTTAGCTCTAAATGTTTAATTTCAACTCATCTGATAGAAAATCCTGATATTATTTTACAACTAACAAATCATTAATCTGAATAGTTCCTTTGTTTTCAATAACATATGAAAGGAGCATTCATTCCCATATTTTAATAGTTTATTACCTTACTAATATGTTATCATTGGTAAGGGTTCATTCTGGTATAGAAACTGAATTCTTTTTGAAATGGAATCATATTTAGCTCTACAGTTAATTTTATCATGGTATATAGAAATCCAATCTATAACCTAGATATAATCAAAATCTACTAAAGAAAAAACTCACAAGGCTTTAAGGAAAATTATTTCCATATATAATGATAGTAATATTATTATAATTTCTTATTTCCTCAAAATTTCCACCAAGGGGTTTTAACCATATTTCATGGATTCATTTCTTAAGGTGGAATTTTTAATTTACATGTAAATTTACCTAAAATTAAAGTACGTGTAGAACCTGAATCAAAAAACACATTGGAATAATCTATATAAATATACAATTCACCTGATGCTGTATTAGTTGATGGCCTAACATTTGATAAATTATTTTCACAAGATTTCACCACACCATTCTACTTATAGTCTGGCTTCTTTTAATCATTTAAATTCTTCATGCAACACATGTTTTCATGATGACACATCTCATCACACTTAATGAAATTTAAATACTATAAAAAATAATTTTTCTTAAAATTAAAATGATCATTTTAGTGATTTACATGCCTTATTTCCCATTTTACCATACCAGCTGTAATTTTCATAATTTAGAAGGCATTCACTAGTGTATTTTTTACCACAATTTTTACAAATTGTAAACCCTATTTTCATTCAATAATAATTTTTTGAATAAATCAACCCTATTTTCATTCCATATAAACCACTTAGTCTATTATTTATTAAAAAATAGATGATCATCAATGAACTCAATTACCATCTTCTCTACACATTGAAAATGTTTTTCATAACTTATTAACTCACATGAAGCCTATTGCTATTAATACTTTAGCATTATTCGTGAGTATATGTGATTTAATTTTCATGAAAAAATACATTTGGAGCATTCATTGTGCATCAAGATATTTTTTATATGAATCCACTGAATCGTTATCTTTCCTCAATTACAAGATTTTTTTTCCAATCATATGTCATACTACATAAGAAAATTATTTTTGAAGATTTATAATTCTGAATTCATCCGTTTAAAGAGCATCAATCACTTCACTACCCCGGATATTCTAAACCCTAAAACACCATTGATCGAATTCACCTTCATAATGGTAAACATAAAGGCTAGCCTTTTGATTTTATGAACCCACCATTACAAAAAAAAATTATATGGAATAAGTCCAACCTAAAGATGGCACATCGTCATATGATCCTATGATTAATGGGATTTGTTTCATCATAAAATGATCTAGTATAGAAATTTTATTCTATTTTTGGTCTAGATGATCTTGGGGATGGATACCACCAACATTTATAGGTTGAGAAAACTACATCATCAAAACAAAAAAATTGTTCCAATTTTATTTTGAACATATCAGGTTTCTTATTTTGAATGTTTTTTCCACTTGATGTCATCCAAACATAGATATCATATTTACTCTATGGAATACCATTCCAAGAAAACAAATCATATATGTAGAAAAATATAAATATTCAAATTATATATCATTTCAATTTCACTATAAACTAAAAAATTATTTATTGATATTCTATTTACAATATTATAATCCCTAAAGCTATCTAAACAAACCTCTGATAACAAATATAAATCCCCGACCTTAAATATTACATAATATTGAGTTAATTAAATAATTTTCCTTAATTCACATTAAGGATATTTTTTGGTCTAGAGTTTTATTGAATTAAGACATTAATATTTCCTAACATATCAAATATTACAATATAGACATTTCTACATGCTATAAATATTTTTATTATCTAAAATAGTTTAAAATAAAACATTGATTTTTATTCATGATAAAATTATTCATAACATTCATGTTTTATTCTCTATTTTCAAAAAAAATTCTAATATATGAGAAAATAATTAAAAAACTAGGGATGTATGAAAAAATCATATTAAGCGATATAAAATAAGAAATGAAACCACTAATCGATGAATATTTTAAACTAATGATTTTTCTTAACAAATTCTTACTTTTCACCCTTAAAACATAATCTATTAACATACCTCATGAAATCATAAGATTTCATAAAGTATTATTACCAATAATAAATCATAAAGGTAACATGTGGCATCCATGGTATTTTTATATTTTAGCTTTCAGATCTATATAGGGGGTAACCATCTTTGTTGCATTTGGAATAACCATCATAGTATATTAACAAAATATATTAAGAGAAATCTTGAAATTTAACAGTGTCTCATTTCCAAATGAAATGCAGATCTATCACAAGATCACCCACCCTCAGTTAATCACAAAACCACCCATATACATAACAAATTCCCAAGAACCATAACATAATCATAACAATTTTCAATACCAAAACATTGACATAATAAATCAATCTAAAAAAAATTTCATAACCAAAGTACAAGAAAAAGGCGTTTGGTATTTATTTTCTATTTAAACACAGTAATTATTATAGTGGATGTCAAATAGACAATATTAGTCATATCTTTGAAAAAGTCATTATAGACGCATATGTAAAAAACAGTTATTTTTTTCATTTAGTACAAGAATTTGTAAAAAATTATTAATTTAAACAACCATTTAATGAAATTAAAATACTAATTGGTTAATTTTACACAGTATAAAATAAGGTGGTGTATATTATCAAAACGTACCTCAATGATAGGACATTGAGACAAAGTCCCTCATTTTTAGAAAAAATCATCATGGACAATATTTACATTACTGAACAAAAAACTAAGGTTAATTTCTACTTTATTTAGATCCTTGTTCATGTTTATAATTATTTTTTACACAAATTATTACCATTTTTAAAAATTACATATTTATTTACTTTTATATCAAACATTCATTTGATAATCGGTACGTGAGTTATAAATAAACAAGATATGATTTAAATAGTCTATCATTTCATAAGTCTAATAAATATTAATTACATAATAATCACTTTTATAAATTTATTATAATTTTAAATCAATCCATATATTTTTTGTATGAAAAATGATCAATGTTGCAATCGTAGAGATGGTAGGTCGTACATACACATGGGTAACATTTCCATTATTCATTGATCATTATGTAAATAAGGTAATTATTATATTATATTTCTATTATTACCATAATATAATAAGAATCATAATAATAAAATAAATATTATATATATATCATCTGATTGATTTGGTTAAAAAAATGATTCACATCGTTTTGTAACTGTGATAGTTAACATGTAGGCACAAATGATTTTATAATTTTTTTTGCACATGTAATGTAAGAAAATAATGGATATATTATTTTTTTATAATGATAAAAATTTCATAAAAATAATATAAAAATACTAATTCAATAATCATGACATGGTTTGAGATCCATTAATGAAAAAAAAACTATATTAGTTCGCATGGTGGTAGTCCATCGTACACATGATCAATATATTCATTTCCTACTATATGAAATTGGAGAGGGATTTGGGTGATGATATTAACAAAATTAGATCTATGTATATTTTTTATACTATATTTATAAATTCCACTTGGATGAAGGATATTTTAAGGGAGTGGAAGAAGAAATAAAATAGAAACACTAAAATAAAAACATTACATTTCAATCAGATGATCACCTTTTCCTATCACCTTAAACCCTATAATAAGGGTGTTATTCATAATCTAGGGCATCAGGAATGTGTGTGGGGATTATATTAAGGGTTTTAGAATGATATTTGACAAGCCAAATGATTTTTTAAGTGTTATTAATAGAGTGGAATGGGTGCATTTTCACAGGAGAGGGGTATGACACCACTGGTATTATTAAATTTATTAAATTAATATAAATTAAATTTTTATTCCAAATGAAACATGTTGATTTATTTATAATATAAAACGAGGATGGGTTAAAATAAAATCATCCTAGGAGAATTTTACTGGTTTTGAAATTTTTTTAATCATTTTTAACCTTTATAACTTTTAACATTTTATCAAGTAATTTACACTTTGAGATTTATAATAATTACCAAATCCTTCCAAACAACAAATAAATGTGACAATAAAGACATTTTTAGACTTATCTATACATTATGGCTGAATATTATATTTTTTTAAATTTTCTATCATTTAATTTAATTTATGTATTTTAAAATATGATTTATGTCAATTTTGACACTATTAATTATATGAATTTTAAAAAAAATTAAAAAAAAACATGATTTCATTGAAAAATGTATATTAAATCAATAGAAAATTGTCAATGTCATCATTAAAATTAGTTTATGTCATCAAATGTTTCATATATAATTTATTTTATCTTTTTTAATATCATTTATTTGATTCTTTTTTTAATAAATCAATTAATTCATCATCGTTGTGTCACAATATAATTTTATTATTTATATCCGAATTTTTTTAAATAAAATACCATGATTTAGGTAATATCATTTTATTTCTAATGACTATTAATATTCGATAAAATACCTTATATATTCCTATATTAAAACTATTTTAGTAAGGAGAGACTTATTTATGACATATTTCTAATTACTTGAAATTAAATGTTAAAAATGTTATAATCACACACTGGTGGCTTCCAAATGTACAAAATTTGGCCTAAGGATGATCATGGTATAAAATTTATCATCGTATCAAAATAGGACAAGTTTTATATTAATTTTATAATATTTTAATATTAATTTTACCGTTAATTTCCTTATTTACCATTACCTAGGATTAATAAAATACTAGAGTAACTATTCACCAATAAATAATTTGATCCTATTATAGAAAAATTTAATTTTGATTACAATCATTTTTCCCATTTTTTCAAAATTCAATTCATAGAAATGGTTTAATTATATTCAACTTAATATCATTGATGGATCGATAAAATTGCTTTTCGAAATAAATACCTTCAAAAGTTCCTAATGATTTTTTATCTAATTTCAATGTGAAATTGATTTCGATGAACTAAATTTTTTTAAATTATAAATAATTATTTAATTATACTTCTAATCAAATTAAAGGTATAATATAACTATATAAATTGATTATAAGAAAATTTGTTTTTAATTTAAATGTATTATTTTAACTATCTATTAAAAATTTATTATTATAAGAAAAATACCCAAAAGTCAATCAATGTAAATTTTGATGTCCCTCTTTTAAAAAATAATTATAATTGGTCCTAATTTTTTTGTTAAATCTATTAATATTTATAATTAAAAAATGATCTCTATCAATAGGTGGTAAAACTACCTTTTAAAAAATATTAGATCTTTTTATGCTTAAAATTTGATTTATTCATTTTATTAGCCCATAAAATTTATTAGATTAAAGTAAAAAAATTTAATAATCATGTGTGAACATTTTATAGACTATTCTATTCTTTCTAACCAATATAATGACTATTAGATAACAAATATTTAAAATATTAATATTAATACTATTTTATTTTTCTATATAACTTAATGTTTTGTGAAACATATGATATTGGGGAAAACCAATGTTTCGTTTCACGTACCATATTATATATAATATCCCCTTTAATGTAAAATTAATATCTATTTAATAATTATTAATAGATATTAAAATTTATTATTCTATAATATCGTTAGATGTTACATTTGATATCAAATATTAAAAGATAGAGGGGGATTTTTTTAAATATAAGTCTTCTTAAATATATAAAATTAAATTATAGTTTTTGATTTTATTTTTTATAAATATTAATTTGAAATGATTATTTTTATAATATTTTATGAAATCCAATATTAAAACTCTCCAAAAAAATAATACATATGTGGGTGAAAAATCAATCAATATTTTACTACTCTTGAAAAAATGAATCACTAATGAAAAAAAGTCATATCCATTATATTGCTTTTCTATTTCCTTTTTAGAACACCCTATGTAACAATGCTTACTACATCTAGTTCAATCATCCATATCCACCCTGTATATTCATCATTCCTCATCCCCTGTAATGCCTCAAGTTTCTAAAATATGAACAACACATTTGACACTATGTATGACACGAATCACCATGTGTTGAAATGTATATTACATCCATAGAAATTATGATATAATTATTATTTTTAATATATTCAATAAATTATATATCTCTAAATTCATATAATAATGATTCATCTTATTTTACCTGAAATTAGTAGTTTCATCTATAGATTCAGTTACACTAGGGACCGAGTCTTACAGAATAACAATATACTATTAGTATTATTATTTGTATGATAGTTAATTGTTAAATGTTGGAATGAAATTTATTAATTTGATTAACTAAATTAATAAATATATTTCAAGTGCATTTATTGGTTTTCAATTGATTATAAATAATAATAAGACACATTTATTCTAAAAAGAAATGTTTTAAAAAAAATAACATTTTTATAAAATACAGATTGGCATTCTTGGAGAACATAATTTAAAATTAATTATTAACACCTTTAAAAATTTATACTAAAAACAATTTAATTTTCAAATATGAAAATAAACATTTATATAGGGCTATTTTTTTGATTTTTTTGAGAATGTTCATTTTATTATAAATATTATAATATACATGGTTTTAATTTAAAACGTCGTTTTAATCCTATTAATTTATATTGATAAATTATATTTTGAAGTTTTTTTTAATAAAAAAAATTCAATGAAACATATATTTATCTATTTTAGGTCAATGGAATCAATTTCGTATTGAATTTGTATATTAAAATAATGTAATCTATTGAACAATTTCACTACAATATCCATATTTCTCACAAAATTTGTGTGATTAATTTCAAAATCATTATTGAAACATCTATGGTTAGAATTTCAAAAAATAGATTCAATATTTGTAATAATAATAATTTATAATTTCTAATATATTTAACACCATTTTTTCTTAAAAAAATTTAGTGAACAACTATTAAAATAAATAATATTGAATAAGCAGAAAATGAGTTTACATAGGGGTTAAACATAGAATATAAGTTGTTAAAATGACCAAAAAACATTTTCCAACAACCACATTCAGTACAAAGCTTGACCCATAGCAACATAAGTTATATTCATATATGTTATCGCGATACAATAACACGAATGCGACCAATATTATAGGTTATGTAATGAAAAAAGGAAAAAAATACAAACATTCCTTTCCTTTAATATTAATTATGCATTGATATAGTGAAAAATAATATTTTTTCTTATAAATATTATTTTTTATTTCATTGATTTTTTGATATCATTGTAATTTATTTAAATTTTTTACATACTAATTAATAGATTTAAATACATTAAAAACAACAAGATATGAGTTTATAATGACCATTCTTTCTTAACTAGGATAAAATATGAATTTTTATGAATTTTTTGTTCTTCTGGATGGGTGGTTTTTAAAACCAATCTTTGGGTTATTGATCAATGAGTTGGGATTGTTTAATGTGTTGATATTAGGCTTTTGGTAAAGTATTTAGGAGTTTCTTGGGGGTTTGGATTGATTTATATATCGTTGGACCGATAAAAAGATAGGTTTTTAAGGACATAAAGATGGCATACTGTTGGCACATGACCTGTTATACATTACAGACTAGTATAGGTAATATGGTGACATAATTCTGGGGGACCGAGTCTCTCACACACTCTCTGCATGGACAGACAAACCGTGCAGGACAAACCATGTGAGTTTGTTTTAATAGACAGAAGGTTCTGCACAATGGGAACATGGTATTCCAAATCATATGGGTTAAACCATTTGGGCACGTCTATTTGAGGAATAAAATTGATTAATTAAATTCCAAGATAAAGAGGGATCTGTATAAATGATGTGAAATGGGGGTTTTATTAAATTATATTCAATGTTAAGAGGAATTTAATGTATTGATGATAATTGAGGTATTTATTTAATTAAATTGAGGTTGAAAGAACATAATTAAACTATTATGTAATAGAGAATCCATTTAATTAAATGTTTCGGAATGAATTTAATTGTTGTTATTAAATGGGATGTTTTGGGCTTATCAAATAGGTGTAATATTAAATAGAAATAATAATAATATAACGGTTGTCATTATTATTCTTCATATCATAATTATACTTAAATTTTAGTTAGAGAATTTTTTAGAGGGGAATGAAAGAGAGAAGCGCAGCCCACCTCCCCAATATTTAAGGAGAATCATGACCACCACAACAAGTCTTATATAGAGATTTACACTATCTCCATATGGCTCCCTCTCCACATGCTTTCCTCCTATGGGATCCTCAATTAATGTTTTCCATCTAGACAATGTGGTAGGGAATATGCCTCGAGACCCGTTGGTCACGTATTCTGATGACCTCCACCGATGGAGAGATTATGTCACTATTAGATAATCAATTGATTACTTCACATTAATTACCTTAGTTTATTATAACTATTTAAATAGTATATACTTTTCGTGTTATATTTTAAATAGTGGAGATACTTACACATTTTGTCGATCCCTCCTCCATATCCATTGCGATAGAGGCCACCTCGGCCTCTACGGATTCTCCAAATGATCATCCTCGTCCACATATGTTCCCAATAAGTGCTTCTAAAACACATCATGTATTCCACTAAAAATCCCCTTCCAATGAATATATATAATATACATTCCACCTCCAAGCTGATGTGGATTCAAATGTGACCACCCCCTCCATGACAACAATGCTCTGACATGGCTACCCTACCTCCCCACGAACCTCTACCTCTCCTCAATAAATATTCTAAGCCCCCATTCAACTATGGTTTTGAGTACACATCATCTCTGCTATCTGGTAGAACCTCATCCCCCCTTTAAATGATTCTAGAACTTTCTCAAAATATTAATATTTATAAATGAAATTTATGTCATGGAATGTTTTCAATCAGTTTCTTATTCATTATATGTATTCTTAATAATTTTTCATTATTCTTTTATAGGAACCCTCCCATGAAAAAACACCCTTCTTAATAGTACCTTAATCTCTTGGTTGTCCAAATTTGTAAATTAGGAAGTGACTTCTCTTTCAATTCTAACTTTTCCAAACCCAGACAGCTTCAATTACTTCATTTTTTTATCTTATACTAGAAAGTCAATTAACCATATCTCTCATGGGTATTTTTCTTTCCTCAGTGTGTCTTGTTTGTGCTACCACTTTAATAAGAATGTTTTTCTGATACATATATAATTCACATTATGTTTAATAATTTTGTACATTCATATATTAATTGTTCTTCATTTATTTCAAACTTGATGTTCTGTATACACATATTTATCATTGCATATCATTCCTTCCCTGATGTATAGCGAGTTACTATAAATATTCAAGGAAAATTCAATTAAAATAAATTTTATAAATATATAAATGTATAATTCATTTTAAATTTAATACATTTTTTAATGCATATGTTCATTTTTATTACATCTAATACTATTTTTTTCATTTATTTAATATAAACAGAGTCTTAGTTTCATCTTATACATGAATTTTTTTCCTAAATATTCATATAACGATCATTATTCATATAACGATCGTTATTCATGAGATGAAGACATTATTAAAGATATAATAAAATCATTACACACTTCAAGCTCATTCATGAGATACATGAGGTATTTTGGTATGATATAACCATCAATATTTAATACTCATTCATGAGATGATGTCGGTATTATGATATCAATTACCTAAGGAATGATTAAGGATCTGGTATATGAAGAAGTTATTATAGATGTACAAGTTTCCATGGGAAACATATAGTTATGAAATTATTAAATATATAGTATTATATAATTTGATAAATAGTTCATTATAAATTATTTATATATAGTCCATTATTAGACTCTTATTATGGCTATGGGTCGATGTAGGTAACGTTTCCATGTGTCCATTTGGAACATGGATGGGTTGTTGCTTATTTATTCTATTATGTTATTCCTTTGATATTAATTCACACTTTTTATTATACTACTTTTTCTAGATTTATCTAGACAACCGATGGCACTGGCCTACTAAGATTTATAACTCAAACTCTATTCAGGCCACCATTACAATGAGGTAACTGAGTAGAATTTCTTGTTATTAGGTCCTTGGACCTTGCTGTTGCTATTTTCTAAACATGGGAGTTAAGAGAAAAGGACTGACTCGACGCTCAAGATGATCATGGTTATTTCCTACATAGCATTTATTCTTTTCATTATCGATGTACTAATATTTAATGCATGCAATTTTGTTTATTGATTTTAGATATGTGTCACCATGACATGCATGCATTCTATAAAATTTAATTGGATATTTTATTTATTTAGAGAATATTGTTATTATCTTACACAATTTTGATTTATTTATATATTTTTATACTACTATGAAAACTTTAAATATGATGGTATAGTCTCCCCACAATATTTTGTTAGACCCTTGCTACTTGTCAACAACCTCTGGCATATGGGGAGGCATGCTTGAGGTGATGTGGTGATCAGTCTAACTACCGATTGAATGGTAATCTAGGTTGAGATATTACAAAGTGGTATCTGAGCATCATTTTTACTTTTCTTTATTGTTACTATTTTGGGATGGTAGACAAGAGACTTGGAAACTTTCAGTGCTTGGTTAACAGTTTTTCTTATTAATGGTCACCCCACATATAGAAAATGAATATTTTTCCATGGTTGGGAATTGATGTTGATGCATTTTTCTATTATAGTTGACAATATTTCACATTGTATGACTAGTTTTTTCCACAACATATTGATTTTTGGAAATTTGGAACTTTTCTTTTTCATGATACGGAAATGAAGTTTCATTACATGCCATATATAGGCACATAGAATTAACATGAAATGAATTCCACATTCCATGTAGTTGCATTTGTAGGATGAGCCCTAATTTGGATTGTGTTCCTTGGGTGGAATACATAATTTGATCTTATTTTCATGCCTTATTTTATAACATTATTACATAATTATATGCTATGTCGCCTCTGTTATTTGCATGTTTTGATGTTATGTCATGTTTCTGTGTTATATCATGTTTATGTGATACTTATTATGATAACATAGTAGATTTATTTTGATGTATAAATGGATACTCGAGTGAAAATTATCGGATGAATTAATGATGGTACCCAATTCAGCTATAAGGTGTATGGGATCCTTATAACAAGAAAAAGTGTAACATGTGTATTAAATCATTTGGAAAAGTGGATGCTAAATTTAAATTGTTAAATTGATATTGACATGATCAAAAGGGAGCCAAATAAAACTTGTAAAGTGTATGGGATCTTTATGGATTAGTATATGGAAACACATATCACTTGTGGGTTCTCTTTTTGATGAAACTGGATTTGAATAAATGGGACCCTCATAGGTCGCCCCTATGATAAAAAAATTTAGATGCAAATTTCCAATTTATGATAAAATGAAACTAAATTTCAAATGATTATAGAGAAGGATTGTGATATATTTCAAATTTCTCCCACTGGGAATTTTTTTGAAAACCATGTTTCTTGTTTTGAAATAGTACTTTTGTGTTTGGTAAAATTCATTCAAATTTTTAGAGGTTGAATTGAAATAATTAATTGGCTAAAATAAAAAAGGGCCATTTGAGCTTAATAAATTAGGTTTATTTGGGACCAAGATATATTTTGGGTGCTTATGCTTCATAAGGGACTATCCCATGTTAAGTATCACCCTTAAAAATATGATTCCTTATTTCTGCAATAAACTTTTGACGTTGGTGACATTTGGGTGTAGTTGTATCTAGTTGGACTTTTGGGTTTTAAAAGACACCCTTGTGGGGATGGGTGGAAAATGTACTTTAACTCTTTTTATGGAAATATCCATTGATGAATGATTGGTTTGGAAGGTTAGACGACTCAGTACGTCTCCATCTGAGTAATGGTTGTTTAGGATGATATTTTGTTGGTTATTATAAACTCGGTGTAGTATGTGTTGACATACATGATACTATCGAGTGTCTGGTGATGTAGCGAATTAGTTGAGTATAGTGTGATCATTTATGCTTATGAAATTATGGATATTATTGAATTATCTCTAGAGTAGATTAATTGGTTTGTTATGGTATGTTCTCCCCACTACTCGGAAATTTTTTTTGACATGGGTGTTTCAACACGCCAGTTGGTTTAATTTTTAAAATTCAGGGTAGATTTGTTGATGAGGTGATCATGTTTCATGGAATGTCACACATCTGTTTGTTTCTAAAATAGTTCAATTGTGAGAGGTTTGTCTTTTCATACAAAATATGGACACACCTATAGTGGGTAGTGTCAAAATAGTAATGATGTACATGTTAGTGATTTCTTTGTTGATAGAATTTGATATGGTTAACGGTGTGTGAAATCCTTTGGGAAATCCATTAGTTTGGGATGTGTTTTAGTGGAATGATTCTAAAGAACACAGATTCATTGGGGGATATAGGCATAAAGGGTTGGGTGATTTCATGCCAGTAGGTGAATCTGAGCTTTTCAAAAGGAGTTTACTAGTAATTGATTGACTGATATTTTTGTTGGATTGGGTTTACTCTTAGTGTTTTATTTGGAATGTGATGATCATTTCCCATATCATGGCCTCATCCTAGAAACCCTAAGATGAAATAAGTTTAATATAGCACTAATATTTTAAAAATTCATTTTGTGGGAGAAGTTGTTGTTATCTGGGTTTTACAGGGGATGCATGGTTCCTTTGGTTATTCATTTATTCATGCTGGGGAATGAAAATTTTAAAATAGACTAAGTGATGGCTTGTTGAGGGAATGTAACTCGAGTTGGGTAAGGACATTGACATACATATAGTTGGTGATTGAATTATTTTAAAGGGATGTCACCAGTTTAAGGGCGTGTGTGGGTTTAAGGGTTGGAAATTTCTTTCAAATAGTTATATGGTATCTGGTGTTTGACCATTAGATTCTAAGAACATTGATGGAAGCCACCAGTGAGAGGGTGGTTAAGGAGATGATGATAGTATCATGTATCCAATTTTCTATGCTCGAATATATATTGTTTTGATGTTTTGGGTTGGATTTTGAGATTTGGTTCAGGCATTTAAAGGCCTAATCCACTGGTATTGTGAAATGGTTAAAGGTGTGTTGGGTATTTGGGAAACCAAAATGACCATTCAAATGAGTCTTCATGACCTTGGTGTGTCGGTTGGTGTTGGACTAGATCCAGATTGGTTCTTAGGGATGATATGTTTTTAAGGTGGGTAGATTGTTGTGTCCCATGTTTTTTTAGCTGAGATAAAATAAGAAATTTTATTAACATTTATGTTTTACTATATGGGTTATTTTTAAATCGATTATTTGAGATAATGATCCATGTGTTGGGATCATTTAATATGTCGATATTAGGATTGTGTAAATACTGTATGAGTTTCCAGGGTGGTTTGATGTATTTTTAGTGAAAAGGACCATGAAAAATATGTGTTTATAAAGATCATCATAGAGCAAATTATTGGAAAATTTCATGTTAACCAATGAGGCATAATACATGTAATCATGTGAATTCATTATAGGGGAATGTCATACTCGCACTATAGCATCCCTCCTTTTTATTACATAAACTTTCATTACATTTTACAAAATCGAGGATCTTTAAGGTTTAGTGTCTTGGAAACCAGGAATGTAAAACATGAAAACATAAAACATTCTTCTTAAAAACATCAAAGGCTTATCCTTATGTTCATCCTAGGTTCATTACTGCATCTCATAACCTGGGGACATACATCAAAAGAAAGGGTGAGAAAAAGGCCCAATAAGGGAAACGAGGGGAAACATTTAACATGTGAACTTGAGATACATCAACAATGTCAAGAAAAAGAAATTTAAGGCATGAGAAAGAAATCAGGGGGAATATCATAATAAAAATAACATTTTTTTCATAAAATGAATATTTGGCTACAAAATTTAATAATAACAATCATTTCTGTTTCACCAAGGTCCATCCCCAAGGTGTCATTATAAATTACCAAGGTTATTCCCCAAGTAGTCATTAAAAATAATCATCTCTAGAGATTGAGTCTTTAACCAATGCATTGGACAGCTATTAGGGCGCACCCTTGACATGTATTTATTATCATGTGATCTACATATATCATCATAAATCATTTCATAAACAACCCATATAGCATAAAAGGAATGATTTTCATTTCATAATCATAACGTTTTACCAACTGCTTTAAAGACGTGACCTTTACGTCACTTTAAACCCACGAAAAGGGAAAGTGGGTCTCATGTATGTAAATACCAGAACATAAAATAGAACAACTTGGTATATATGTGAATACCCTTATAGAAGAGAGGGAATTGTGTATTTACTTAATAAAATAAAAGAACTTTAGAAAAAGGGAGAGACATTTGAGACAGAAATTCTGCAGCAAAACGACTATGTTTCGGGGTTTTAGAAAACATTGAAAAGTGAGGGGATATAGGTCAAACAATCATAAATGACCCTTAAATCATTAGAGGGACCTAATATGAAGGATATATGAACATGGTAATGAAATTTTTAGGACATACCATATGAAATAAAAAATCATGGGAGGAAGACAAAAATTCGATTTCTCTTATGAAAATCCGACAGCCTAAAGGCGTCACTTAAACTTCAACCAAAAATGAATTGACAAGATCAAATAGGGTCTCTCATAATATGAAAATAATAGTTATGTATGATATATATAGAGATAATACCCCAACATAATAAAATGGAACTTGAAAAACTTGACATGAAAATAGATCCTGAAAATGAGAACGCTGAAAGAATCCCCTAAAAATTCGGTAGCCTAACAGCGTCACCTAAACTTCAACAAAAATGAATTGACGAGATCAAATAGATTCTTTAATCATATGAACAAAAAAGTTCATTATGATAGATATAGAGTTCATAAACCAACATAATAAAAAGGAAGTTGAATGACATTACATGAAAGTAGAAATTTGAAAAATGAGAAAGATGAACGAATCCCTTAAAAATTCAGCAGCCCAACGACGTCACCTAAACATCCACAAAAATGAATTGACGAGATCAAATAGGGTATATCATCATATGAAAATAAAAGATCAGTATGATATATATAGGGAGCATACACCAGCATAATAAAAAGGAACATGTAAGACTTTTCATGAAAGTAGAACTTTGAAAAAATGAGAAAGGTGAACGAATCCCTTAAAAATTCGGCAGCCTAACGGCGTCATTTAAAAAATCAAAAATACTTAATTGAAGAGATAAAATAGTTTCTCTCATCATATGATCATAAAAGATCATTATGATAGATATAGAGATCATACCCCAGCATAAAAAAAGGATCATGAAAGACTTGACATGAAAATATAACTTTGAAAAATGAGAAAGGTGAAAGAATCTGTAAAAAATTCTGCAGCATAATGGCGCCACTTAAACATCAACAAAAATGAATTGAAGAGATCAAATAGTTTCTCTCATCATATGAACATAAAATAACAGTCTGATAGATTTTTGGATCATACCCCAACATAATAAAAAGGAACTTTAAAGACTTAACATGAATGTAGAACTTTGAAAAATTAGAAAGGTGAAAGAGTCCCTTAAAAATTCGGCAGCCTAACAGCGCCACTTAAACTTTCTTAAAATGAATTGATGAGAGTAAGAGGGGGTCTCTCATTATATGAACACGAAAAGGGAGGTAAGATTAATATAAAAGAACATACTCCATCATAAGAACCTGGATAATAAAAGAAACGACATAAAAGAGAGTACTTGGAAAGAAAGAGAGAGGTAGGATCCCTTACCTTAAAACACAACTCTTAAAACTCAATGGTTGGGACCTTGAGGGCTTGGAGGAACCTTGGAAGGACTCCTTGGGAGGTAAAGAGACCAGAGCTTCATTGGTGGAGTGTTGGGAGTTGAATGGATAGAGGATGACTTGGTATTTAATTGGAAATTGAGGGGACAAGGCATTAATGGCCAAGGGACACCTCATTAGTGGTTTTGCCAAAACCACGGGCTTTACCATGGTATTTTCCCATGGTATTGGCCACTTGGTACACCTCATACATTATATTACTATTCATAAGTCGACCATATTGATTACATACTTAATACATCATTTAATGATGTCATTAAACACCCGTAACTTAAAAACTGTATTTTCACTATTCATCGAAAATTCAACTTTCTCAGAAAAATCCCAAAAATTCACCTTAAAGAAATATTGATGCTATGATTTCAAAAATGAACTCCATTTTATAAAAATAATTTTCTAAATATTTTTAATTTAATTTTTAAATAAATACACTATTCACTGAAGATTCATTTTTTTTCAGAAAAATCCCCAAAATTTTACCTTAACCAAATATCGATGCTCTGATTTCAAAAATGAACTCCATTTTATAAAAATAATTTTCTAAATATTTTTAATTTAATTTTCAAATAAATACACTATTCACCGAAAATTCATTTTTTATGAAAAATCCCAAAAAATTACCTTAACATAATATCAATGCTCTGAGTTCAAAAATGGAATCCATTTTATAAAAATATTTTTCTAAATATTTTTAATTAAATTTTTAATTAGAAAACACTATTCACCCGAAAAAACTAACACTTGAATAATAATTAATGAAACCATTATTTAACCATTTTATTGAATCACATTACTTAATCAAGGTGCCTAGATTATATTAATGCTTTATTTAAGTATGATTACTAAAACATTTGGTCACATTACTAATATTAAGCATAAAATCACTATTCAAATTTACTATTGATCAAAAATTATGTTAATCTTATTAGACTCTAAATTTTGTACTGAACATAATTGTAGAAGACCATTTTTTTAAAATCATTAAAATTTTTAATTATTTAAGGTTTACATAAACATTTTTTTTAAAATATCCTTTCTCTAAAATTCACCAAAAATATGCATACTATATTTATCCGGACATTTTAAAATTCATAAACTTCATTATAAGAAGAAATCAAATTTTTTATATAAAACAAAGGATTAGACAAGGCAGTTATGATCTTCTTACATAGCCTCCTATCACACCAGCATAGGACCTAAGTTTAAGGTGTGCTAAGGTGACAAAATCCGAGGGAGGCTAGACCAACATCACACGAGTAGTAATTTCTATCTGTTTGAACTTCTTGCGAAGGTGATTCTGTTCTTGCTTCACACGATGAATTTCAGCTTGGGTATGGTCTTGAGAAAATCCCAGTGGTGACACCTCTTTCCCAAGTTCTGTTAGATGGGCTACGATTGGTCCAAGACTACTGGGTGAGGCCATCAAATCTTCTTTCTATATTAATTAACCAAGATCACTTGTATTTAGAGACAAATATCGAAATGTTTAGTTTCCAGCGGTCATATTGACCAGTGGTCATATAACAGTCAAAACCCAACAGTCTCATTTTAATTATTCTAATGTTATCCAATGAAACAGTTTTGTTTAGTATGAAAAAAATAAAAATAAAACACAAAATTTGAAAACAAGATTTATTCAAAATTTCTGGTCGTTACAATCTTCCCCCCCTTAAGAAATTGCATCCACGCAATTTTTAAAATTGGGTTTTGAAATTTCATTGAATGTCCCACACCAGAAAAGGAGTCAACAAAACTATTAATTTAAAAGAGAGAAAGGAGTAAAATGGTCACCCGAGTTAACCCATACTAGGATCCCATGTAGGAAAACATGGACACGGAGGAAAAAAACAAAGGGTCATGTTCTAAGGGGGAGTGATAAAAAACATGATTAGGAGAAAGTTAACAACAAGAAAATCACAAACTTATAATGGGTCAAACGGTATTTTATTTCCTAGTAGGAAATGTTAACAGACAACATTTTATGTTTTATGTTCCTTTTCATAGTTTTAAGGAATTCATTTACTACATAGAATAAAAACATAAGGAAATATACCTACCTTCAAGTAGATTTTAATCCTTTAATAAGTTTCTACCAAAACTAATCTCTTCTCCAAACGATGAGCATTCAAAAACACTTGGACTCATCAAAAGAACAAGAATAATCTTCTAGATAATCATGTATTCCACAAAAGAAAATCTATCTATCTTTAAACATTTATCCCAAATATAGAAAGGGTATGATAAAACAACTCTTCAAAAAGAAAGAATCCCATAGTATGGTAAACAACTTTTAAATCTTCAAAGTTCCACAGTACTACCCAGAGATTATCATAGACCATTTTGTAAATAACTGTCCTTAAAATTCCTTAAAATAACCGAAACTATGATTGAAACACAAATACAAGAAGGACTTGATAACATAGTCATCCAAGATAAACATTATCGTTCATATCCAAACAACATCAACCACTCCTAACATCTTATAACAAAAGTAACTAACCTAAACATATTTTCCCTAATAGAGGTCAATAATTTCCATATGTAACCTATTGTACCATAAGATCACCTTAAATTCATCGATTATTAAAAATATAAGTGAACCTTTACTCCTCAAAGAAAATAATGTAGTAATCTATTTACCTCGATTAAATAGGGTTCCCAAAATAGTGAACGTCTCCCAAAATAGTAATCATATTTTAATCCCCTAATCATCTTTGTCATATTAATATGGAAACTGTCAGATTTCTTATCACATTGGTTGTTGGGACATGTTCTTCCATTTTCTGCCATAAAGTATGGAAATAAATTACAATTATGGGCCTAAATACTTAGCCAATAATCATTAAAAGGAAACTTAAAGCATAGAAGGATAAACTTGTAGAAGAAAAGTATACCCTAACTTGTGATCCCCTAGGTCCCAATCTAGGTTATCCATGATAATATATACTTATGTGAATCTTTATTTTATTTTATCATTCTTCCTTTAATAATGGTTCATACAAAGCATATAATTTACCAAAAAAATATCCCACAGGAGTGTCATAACCAAGAGTGCAGCAAGGCCCATTATCGTGTACCAGTTCCCGTTCAATTCTAGGTCAAAGCGGTGTTTTCGGGTTTTACCCCTATGTACATCTGTTCCAGAGCCACCTCTACCTGCTCGTATGCAGACAAGGATGTATTTTCGTGGAAACCCCTTACTCAATACTCACCAAAATACCAATAAGGTTTCCTATATTTAAATTTTTTTATAGGGTTCTTCCTAAATTTTTCATATCCTTATTTCCACAAATAACTAAACCATACATTGATACCAACTATAGCATCCCACATTTTTATCACATAAAATTTAGTTACATTTTAAAAAATCGAGGATCTTTAAGGTTTATTGTCTTGGAAACCAAGAACTTAAAACATGAAAACATAAAACATTCTTCTTAAAAACATGAAAGGATTCTCCTTATGTTCATCCTAGGTTTATTACTATATCTCCTAACTTAGGGACATACCTTAAATGAAATGGGGAGAAGAAGGTCTAGTAAGGGAAATAAGGGGAAACATTTAACATGTGAACTTGAGATACATCAACAATGTAATGAAAAAAAACATTAAGGCATGAGAAAGAAATCATGAGGAATATCATAATAAAAATAACGTTTTTCATAAAATGAAGATGTGGATAAAACATTTAATATTGAGAATCATTTCAGTTTTACCAAGGTCCATCCCCAAGGTGACATTAAAAATTACCACGGTTATTCACCAAGGTGTCGTTAAAAATAATCATCTCTAGAGATTAAGTCTTTACCCAATGCATTGGAGCGCTATCAGGGATCACCCTTGACATGTATTTATTATCATGTGAGCCACATATATCATTATAAATCTTTTCATAAACCACCCATATAGCATAAAAGAAATGGGTTTCATTTCATAATCATAATGTTTTACAAACTGCTTTAAAGACATGATCTTTACGTCACTTTAAACCCACGGAAAGGGAAAGCGGGTCTCATGTATGTAAATCCTAGAATTTAAAATAGAAAAACATGGTATATATGTGAATATCCCTATAGAGGATAGGGCTTTGAGTATTCACATAATAAAATAAAATAACATTAGAAAAATAGAGAGACATTTGAGACGTAAATTCTGGTGCATAACGGCTATGTTTCGGGGTTTTAGAAAACATTGAAAAGAGAGGGGACATGGGTCAAACAATCATAAATGACCCATAAAACAGTATATGGACCGAATATGAAGGATATGTGAACATGGTATTGAAATTTGTAGGACATACAATCTGAAATAAAGAAACATGGAAGGAAGACAAAAATTAGATTTCTCTTATGAAAATCTGGCAGCCTAACAGCGTCATTTAAACATCAACCAAAAATGAATTGACAAGATCAAATGCAGTCTCTCATAATATGAACATAATAGTTCAGTATGATAGATATAGAGATCATACCCCAACATAATAAAATGGATCTTGAAAGGCTTGAGATTAAAATAGATCTTGAAAATGTGAAGGGTGAAATAATCCCATAAAAATTCGACAGCCTAACAACGTCACCTAAACTTCAACAAAAATGAATTGACGAGATCAAATAGTTTCTATCATCATATGAACATAAAATATCAGTATGATTGATATAGAGATCATACCCAAAAATATTAAAAAGGAACATGAATGACTTGACATGAAAGTATAAATTTGAAAATGAGAAAGGAGAATGAATCCCTTAAAAATTCGGCAGCCTAACGACGTCACCTAAACTTTAACAAAAATGAATTGACGAGATCAAATAGAGTATCTAATCATAAGAAAATAAAATATCAATATGATAGGTATAGAGATCATACCCCAAAATAAAAAAAGGAACATGAATTACTTGACATGAATGTAGAACTTTGAAAAAATGAGAAAGGTGAACGAATCCCTTAAAAATTCGGCAGCCTATTGGCGTCATTTTAAACATAAAAATAATGAATTGAAGAGATAAAATAGGGTCTCTCATCATATGATAATAAAATATAAGTATAATAGAAACATTGATCATACTCCAGAATAATAAAAAGTATCTTGAAAGACTTGACATGAAAGTAGAACTTTGAATAATGGGGAAGGTGAAAAATCCCTTAAAAATTCATCAGCCTAACGGTGCCACTTAAACTTCAAAAAAAAAATGAATTGAAGAGATCAAATAGGGTCTCTCAAAATATGAACATAAAATATCAGTATGATAGATATTGAGATGATACTCCATCATAATAAAAATCAACTTGAAAGACTTGACATGAATGTAGGACTTTGAAAAATGAGAAAGGAGAAAGATTCCCTTAAACATTCGGCAGCCTAACGGCGCCACTTAAACATTCTTAAAACGAATTGATGAGAGCAAGAGGGGGTATCTCATCATATGAACATGAAAAGAGAAGTAAGAGTAATATAAGGGAACATCCTCCAACATAAGAACATGTAGCATAAAAGAAATGACATAAAAGAGAGTACTTGGAAAGAAAGAGAGAGGTAGGATCCCTTACATTAAAACTCAACTCTTAAAACTCAATGGTTGGGACCTTGAGGGCTTGGGGGAAGCTTGGAAGGACTCCTTGGGAGGTAATGAGACCAGAGCTTCATTGGGGAGAGTTGTGAGTCGAATGGATGAGAGGATGGCTTGGTATTTATAGGGAATGCGAGGGGACAAGGCATTAATGGCCATGGGACACCTCATTAGTGGTTTTGGAAAAACCATGGGCTTTCCCATGGTATTTGCCATTGGTATTGGCCACTTGGGACACCTCATACCTTATCCTACTATTCATAAGTCGACCATATTGATTACATACATAATACATCATTTAATGATGTCATTAAACATCCGTAACTTAAAAACTATATTTTCACTATTCATCGAAAATTTAACTTTCTTAGAAAAATCCCAAAATTTCACCATAACCAAATATCGATGCTCTGATTTCAAAAATGAACTCCATTTTATAAAAATATTTTTCTAAATTTTTTTATTTTTATTTTTAATTAAATACACTATTCATCAAAAATTCATTTTTTTCATAAAAATCTCCGAATTTTTTCCTTAACCAAATATCGATGCTCTGATTTCAAGAATAAACTTTTTTTTATAAAAATATTTTTCTTCATATTTTTAATTTATTTTTTAAATAAATACACTATTCACTGAAAAATCATTTTTTTCAGAAAAATCCCAAAAAATTACCTTAACATAATATTGATGCTCTGAGTTCTAAAATGAAATACATTTTATAAAAATATTTTTCTAAATATATTTAATTAAATTTTTAATTAAAAAACACTATTCACTCGAAAAAACTAACACTTGACTAATAATTTTTGAAACCATTGTTGAAACATTTTATTGAATCACATTACTTAATCAAGGTTCCTAGATTATATCAATGGTTTATTTACGTAAGATTACTAATCCATTTGGTCACATTACTAATCCTAAGCATAAAATCACTATTCATAATTTAATATTCATCAAAAATTAAGTTGATCTTATTGGACTCTAAATTTCGTACTGAACATAATTGCAGTAGACCATTTTTTTAAAATCATTACACATTTTTAATTATTTAAGGTTGACATTATCATTTTTTAAATATCCTTTCTCTAAAATTCACAAAAAATATGCATTCTATATTTATCTGGACATTTGAAAATTCATAAATATCATCATAAGAAAAAATAAAATTTTTTATTTAACACAAAGGATTACACAAGGTAGTTACGGTCTCCTTACATAGCCCCGTATCACACCATCATAGGACCTAAGTGTAAGGTGTGCTAAGGTGAGAGAATCTGAGGGAGGCTTGGCTAACATCGCACGAGTAGTAATTTCAATCAGTTTGAACTTTTCGTGAAGTAATTTCTGTTCTAGCTTCACACGATGAAGTTCGGCTTGGGTTTGGTCTTGAGCCAAGCCCAGTGGTGATACCTCCTACCAATGTTTTGTTAGATGGGCTTCGATCGGTCCAAGACTACTGCGTGAGGCCATCAAATATTTTTTTATATTAATTATCCATGATCACTTGTATTTAGAGACAAATATAGAAATGTTAAGTTTCCATAGGTCATGTTGACCAATCGTCATATAACAGTCAATACCCAAGAGTCTCATTTTAATTATACTCATGTTATCTAATGAAACAGTTTTTTGTGTATGAAAAAAATAAAAATAAAACACAAAATTAGGAAACAAGATTTATTCTTAATTTCGGTTCGTTACACGCACAATCTGTGAACAGTTAGGCAAACCGTGTTAGAAAAACCGTGTGTCGTGGATTTATTAGATAGAGGGCTCCACACAGTTTGCACAACATTTACCAAAATATTCAGACAAGTTAGTTAAAATAAATGGTGATTAAATGAGGAGGTTGGGGTTTATCAAAGAGGTGTAATATTAAATAGTAATAATACAAATATTATGGTCATTATTATTATTATAAAAATAATTATTATATTTTAATTAGGGGTTTATAGTATTTTTAGAGGGTAATGAAATGGTGGGGCACAACGCAACTTCCCCCTATGTAAGGATCTTGGCTCCCCCCTTGGGTCAACCAAGGATCCCACTAACACGAATCTACATATCCCTCTTTTCACTCTTATATCCTCAAGGATGATTCACTAAAGTTATAAATCACAACAAGGTGGTGAAAAAATTTTATTGGGACCCATTGGTCCGTATTCCAATGGATTCCACTGAAGGCAGGGCAATTTATCTCAATTTTGGTTCACCGCTGTCATATTTCGATGTTGTGATCAATTAAAAATGTTTTCTCTCTTTTTTTTGAAGTGTGTGTACATAACAAGATATAGTATTTGGTTATAAAACATTGTATATCCCAAAACATTGATATAGGTTTCTAAACCTTTGTTAATTGATATAATGTAGTAGTTGTTTATTTACTATTATTGAAAAATTTGGATGCAATTTCTATAATGAATTTCCAACATTGTTCAATGGTTTCCAAGATTACAAAATCATGATTTTTGAATAAAACCCCTTCAAATGAGGTGTATTTTCTTTAAAGATAAATACATAGTGATTAGACTGGAATATTTTCTCATCATTCATTTATATGTATTTCATATTTTTGGCTTGTTAGAGGATGTTATTTAAATTATGGTAATATAGTTTTTTTATATTGGATATCTATTTCCTCCTTGACATGTTGATGCACATGGGTTTATTGTTAATTATGAGTTATTCAGTTGTATATATTGAGATAATTTACTATGAATAAATTTTGTTCTTTTACATTGAAATGTATATAATTATTCAACGGATTAATTATGAGTTATTGGGTAGGATGTGTTCAAGTAATTAACTTATAAATAATTATGCTCTTTGAGATTTTGATATAGATAATTAATTAGTGTATTTTTTTGTGAGATATTGAATTTGATATGTTAAGATAATTATTTATTAATTTATTCTTTTTTCCTTTTGATATAATGATCTAGATTTTTTATTATGGGATTAATTATGGGGAGTTTATATTTAGAATGAGATATCTAATTATGAAAAATTAATTAGGAAATGGGAATTGTTTTGTTTATTAATTATTTATTGAATTAATTAAGATAAAATTTTTACTTAGATTTTTGATTAGTTAACTAACAGAGTTGATGTGTTTAAATAGTTTTTCAATCAGTATTGAGAGTGAGGAAGCATAATTTATTTGTAACATAATTATGTGATAATAAATGGGAACATAATCTTTATAAATTGAGAACTACAAATGGTATTATGGTCATCAAATAATGAGTAAATAGAATGAGAACATGGTCATTCTAAATTGAGATGTAAAAATAGTAACATGGTCATCATACTTATGGGTACAAATAATAGAAATATTGAAATTCTAAATTGAGAAGTACAAATAGTAAAATGGGTATAATTATTATGGGTAAATATAAAAAGAAAATAACAATTATAAATTGATAAGTATATATGGTAACATGGTCATTAAAATTATGATTAAAGAGAATGGTGACATGGTCATTCTCATAGGGAGTAAGTATGTTAACATTGTCATCTTACTTATGTTTTTTAATGTGGTATCTTTGGTAATGTGGATTATAAATGTGAAATTAAAGAATATAAATAATGGAACTTGGATTTATGTCCTTAGATGACAATATTTGTACTATAGCATGAGTCGAATTAGGTAGAAAGATATGATATCAACTTTGAATACTTCAGACTCTAACATGATCCAAAGAAAGAATGAAGATATAATATCAACATTATGCACTTCAAAACCATGAATGAGAAGAAGCATGTATTGAGGTATGATATCAAATTCAATATTTCAGGCTCTTGGATGATCCAAAGAAGGTATTTATATATCATTTTATATAGGGAACTCACCAGGACCTGACCCGAGAAGAAATTATTATTAATGAAGAGGAATTAATTAGAACCTGAGTGTTAAGAAATGGTTTAATATAGAATATTAAACAATGTTATAAATAGTTCATTATACATAATATATATATATTTTCCTTTTTCAGACTCTTATTCCAGCTACGGATCTAAGTAGGTACTACTTCCAGGTGTCCCATTGGAACCTGGATGGCTTGTTTATTATTTATTAAATAATTTTATTGCATTGATATATCTGCACACTATTTTGTTATATTTCATTGTCAAGATTGATCTAGGAATTTAGTGGTCCCGACGAACATATATTTATATCTCAAACCCTATTTGGTCCTCAATTTCACTAGGCTATGTGAGTATACATTCTTGTTCTCATGACCTTAGACATTGATGTCGTGGTTTCTTGTACCTTGGAGGTGTGAGAAATAGACTGAGCAAATATTTGGGATTCTTGTGGAGATTTCCATGGGGATTTGTGTCTTTTCATTCATTTTTTACTGAGATTTAATCATGATTTTTTTTTCTTTCAAAAATGTGTCACCATGACATCCGTGCATTGTTTAAATTGGAATTCACTATTTTCATTATTTAGTTGATATTGTTACTAGTATCTGTTGTTGTCATCTTTTTATATATATTTATAATACTATGAAATCCTTGAATGTGAGTGTATAGTCTCCCCACATACTTTTCCTTAGACCATTATTGATAGTCATCAACCTAGGGTATACAGGGATACAACCTTGAGGTCATTTAGTTAACATTTCAGCTACCATTTCAATGGTATGAAAGGTCGGTATGATAATGAATTATTCAGTTAATAACTAAATAAATTAAATGGTAGTAAAAATATTGGATGTGAATAAAATTTAAATAATTACAGTCTTATAGTAATTTTTTATATTAATAAATAATTTCAAAAATCAAATAAATTAATATATTTAAAATAAATCATTTTTAGGATATTTTAAAATCGAATTAAATAAATAATTTCAAAATTTACATTAATGTTATTCTATAATAAATGATATGTTATTAAAGTGGTTATAAATATATATATATATTTTTGTAATTGAATATAAAATTTTATAAAATATAAAATATTTCCAATTCATGGAACAATTGATATTTTAATTGAATCATTAAAAATTAAATAATAAAAACAATATTATCTTTGTTAGGGTTAATGCGATGTTTTTTCTTTACACATACGCTTTTGTGAAAATAAGTTCCAACAATCCTATGATTTTTTTATAAGTTATATTTCATATTTAGAGATGATGAGCCTATATATTATAATATTTCCCAATTTAATTTATTATTAATTAATTAATTTATGATCTTAGATAATTTTATTCTATAATAAAAACTATAATTGTAAAAGTGAGGAAATATTGAAGTTAAATAACAACAATATAGAAATTAACTTATATTTTTTTATTGGAAATGATTCTATAATAAATTTACTATACAATATATAATTAATATATTTTGGATCCACATTAGGGAAGGAAGACCCCACAATAGTGTATACATTGATTATTAACAAGAATTCCACTCCCCCTCAAGTATAATATGGTAATCACTCTAACAACTTCTTCACACATCTGATTAAATTTTTATCAACCAATATCATCCCGAATAACTTACCAACATCAATACCATCATCCAATAATCCTTATTTTATGTAAAATTATATCCAATATTTATTTTAGCCAATATCTATGGGGGTATACTCAAAGTGATAATGATCTTCTGAATGCATTTTTATTTTATCTCCTTCTCAGCCTCCTTCAATTTTTGTAATAACATGATTAAATAGCACAATATATACCATATATATTCATGGTTGATTTTTTGTTATGGTTGCTAGATCGAATATGTAGATGTATATGTATATTAGATGGAACAATACAAGAGGGGGGTGAATTGTAGGTTTAACAACTTTGTGTTTAAACACTTAAGAGATTAGTTTAAATGATCTTAAACTAATACAATTCAAACAACCACAATTGTATTGAATATAAAGGTAAGATTTAATGTAATACTATTAGAAAAGTAAAGTAATTATATTCAAGATGAATACAATAATCAGAGTAATATAAGTGGGTTAGATTATACCATAAAGCGTATATAATCTACTAATACAATATTTAATAGAATAATTGTAATTGAATCAATTACAATTGAATGTGTAATAAAGAAAGGAAAAAATACAAATTCCATTCTAATACAAGCAGCAGCAGAAATGTAAAAGTGTTACAATTCTTTTGACCCAAAGAGAAGGGTTATCCTTTCACATAGGATAAGAGGTCCGTCTTACCACTACCTTGGTATGCCCTCGATACGATGATCAGTTCATCTCTCTGCCTATCCCCAATAGCCCTCGATATGATGATCAGTTCATCTGTCTGCCTTTCCCTGACATCCCTCGATACGATGATCGGTTTGTCTGTCTGCCTATCCCCGACAACCCTCAATTTTGTAGGTAATCTACACCTCTATCATTCAATCACTTGAAAGCCCTCGATACAAAGATCGGTCGCAAAAAGCACAAATCATGATAGAAGTCACATCGTCTCTCTCTATAACTTGATAGAAGCAAAGAATCTCAGTTATTATTTCATGGATTCAAATGACCTCCTATTTATAGGCCTCGGGTTCAAATGGTCACATTTCTTCTAACGGTAATATTTCTCCAAAAAAAACAGAGGGACTTGGACACCTGGAATTATAATGGTAATATTGAAACAGAAAGCATGAAATCATATTGTTTATATTGTAACTAACTCAACGACATCGTATTGGTTAAAACAAAACATATATGGAGATGATAAAAAAGAGTACGATTAATATGAAATATGTGTTTTTGACTAAGTACCAAAACAAGCATGTAATGAAAGTATGAGTATTATAAGTATTAATAAATGTAATGTATTGATATGATAGAAAGTAAGATACACAAAAGTGAGTAAAATTGACATAGTTAGTATCATATGATTGACAGAGTCAGTACAAAAATTATAGTCTGTACGATCAGTATGGTTAGTACAACCAGCACGGTCGGTACTATCAGCATGGTCAGTACGATCAACATGATCAGTATGATTAGCATGGTAAAAGGAATTTGTGATTTCCAAAAAAAGATATAAATGTCAAAAGAATACTTTTGACTAAACAATCTCCCCATTTTTGGAAAGAACAAAACAAAACATAAAGGAAACAAGAAAAACTTATCTCCCCCTGAGTTGTTGGAAACTCTTCTGAATTTGAATTTGAATACAAATAACTCCCCCTTAGGTATAAACTTTCCTTAGGATTGTATTCATAGATTTTCCTTGGATTCAAAGTATTTTATTAAAACATTCTCCCTTTGTAAAACTTTATCCCCCTTTGTGATTTACAAAAAGAATGGGGTAACCTTGAATTGCCTAAAAGTGTTAGAGAAAAGAATTTTAGGACAAAATAAAGAGTAACATAAATGTCATTACAAAAAATAGGCAGGTTCCATATGAAAATAAAAACAAATACAACAGTCATTTTTTTTCTCTTTACTTTTCCTTCTTTATCAGCTCATGAAAAACAACTTTCATCTTTTTGATTTCTTTCTTGTCTTCAGGAATTGAATCACCCTGATATCTGAGAAGATCTTATTGGTCTGTAAAAAGCTGATCATGATTCTTGATAGTCTCCTCCTGGACTCTTATTACTTATTCAAGAGTATCAATTCTGTTGTGAAAATTCTTGTTATCTTTGGATAACACAGAATTTTGTTTCTTCAATAGAACCATTTCATCTTGGAAAGATGAAACCATTGAAAATTTAGACTGAAATTCATTCATTATTTCTTGCAGCTCTTTCACTATAGGGATATCTACTCCATGAGTTACCTGATTCAGTCTTTCAACAGTTTTTTTTCTAGATTCTTAAAATAAATCGAATGATCATTTAAAAACCTCCTTATATCTTCAATTTCTATCTCATGGTCATTCTCTGAGCTTTCTGTTTTATATGACCACTTGGTCCTCCTGTTTCAAGCCTTCTTATGAGCAGCTGAAGTTTCAGATAGAAATTTCAAATCAGCTTCAACTAACAAAATTTTCATTCTTAATTCTCTTACAAAACCATACATCTTCTTCGTATTGTCAGTAATGAAATAAATTTTTCCCTCAATCCTAGGAAAGTAGGGAATAGTCTTTTGAACCCCCCTTAAAACATGAACAATGTAATCACTCCTCTTGAGAGAGATTTTTTGTTCTAAATCAGTATCTTCATCGTACGAATGCAGTTCATTTGACCGGCTTGATTCTATAACTGTCTGTTTTCCATTTATGTTTTCTTTCTCTTTTCTTTATTCCTCCACTTTATAACTGATGACAATAACATTTTCCGTATGAGAAGATTGAGAAACATGATTTTCTTGATAAGGTGTTTAATACGGAGTTTCAGAAGATTCAACCGGTGTTTTATCGCCAAGAGGAACTTGTTTAATACCCTAAATCTGCTTTTGGTAAGATTCTTCTCTACTCTTTTTCGAACATTGAAGGAATTCTAAATGAAAATCTCCTTCCTCTTCTTCAACTTCTTCTATCTCTTCCAATAATTGTTTCCATTTTTCTTTCTCTAGATGAATTTGTAAGATAGGTTATTTATGTATTTCTTCCATTATTTGAGCTCTAGAATCCTCATCCTTTTTCATTACTTTAGAGGTATCAAAGTCTTGAGCCTTTATTTTCAAAATAGTATTTTTTTTCTTTTCAGATTGAAGGGTTCCCTCTACCATTATTTTCTCCGCAAAGGCATCAGCTGGATCATATCCAAACATTGTATCAACTTACTTTCTTTGTTCCTTATCATTTCTCCACTTGGCCAAAACCTCCTTACTGTACTTTGGTTTCTTCTTTTGCTTTGAACTGGTTTGTAGATCTGACTTTTGTGGAGCACCAAAAGAAGGATTTTATTTGACTGGCATAGGTTCCGATTGATTGTGAGCCGATTCATCTTCCAAATATTTAAAAAAAATTGAATTCGGGTTAAAAAAAACATTCAACTTCTTCAATTTACTCTTACTAATCCAGTATAGCTTCAAATCTATCATATTTCATTTTAAAGGAATATTACAAAACTTCATGCTTTCGAGAATAAACATTGTATGGATAGATGGATACATAATCAAATGAGATTTTATTGCTCCTGACATAACATTCTTAATCGATTCAAAGATGTATCGAATAAGATTTAATTTTCTCATGTTGACAATATAGTCCAACATGAAGATATCAGAAACCTTCAATATTTCTCTATCCCCTTTCCTTGGGATAAGAAAACCTTGCATCCACAGTGAAAAAAATATATTATCTGGTGAATGATGAGCCACTTTCCTCTTCTCTTCATTTAAAATAAACAGATACTTTTCAGAATTTTCTTTGTTATACGTACCAACTTCCTCTTGTAGTTTATGAGATGGACAGAAAGAATCACCTTCTATCAGAACATTCAGAAAATGAGCAGCTTGATTCACAAACATATAAATCTTTCTATCGTACACAACAAAGTTGATAGTCATGTTATTATAAAATGAAACAGTTTTGTAAAAATGACTGACTTCATCAATAAGAACTGTATCTTGGGATACTGGGTTTTCAACACACAAATGCTCCCTTCCGTGAAACAAAATGATTCTTTTGATTATAGAATCATATGAATCGAAAAAGTCCTGAGAAACTAACCATTCTCTGAAAAAAGATTTCTATGAAAAGATCTTTGAAGACATTTATGAAAAAGTATTGGCATAGGAATGAGACATATAGTTGAGGATTGTTGAAATATCATACGATGACATAAATTGGTGGAGTAGAGCTTCGCCACAAATCCTGAAAAACCTATGTGTTATTGGGGAGCGGGGTCAATTTATAGGTGGTAAAAGGGTGACCGTTGATCTTATACGGTTGGGATTAGAAGAGAAAAGATCAACAGTTAGGATAAAAATATATAAAAATAATGAAAAGTATCTACCGGCTGTAGATCGTAAGGTAATTGTTGGTTTAGATAGTATTATTAGTGAAAGAAAAACTCAAGCGTACGAAGTAAAAGAATACAATCTATTGTCATGCCGATGAAAAAAAAGTTGTTACCATGAATTGACGTGCTGATGGAAAACAATCTTATTACCACAAACTGACGAGATGATGGTAATGAAATTCATTACCATGAACAGACGAGATGATGGAAAAGAAATTCATTACCATGAATGGACGAACCAATGGAAAAGAAAATTATTGCCATGATCGGACGAACCGATGGAAAAGAAAATAATTACCATTATCAGACTAACCGATAAACAGATAGGTAAATAATTCAATAAAACTGTCAATACGATAAATCAATAGGTAAATAATACAATTAAACTATCAATACGATAAACAGATAGGTAAATAATATAATAAAACTATTAATACGATAAACAGAAAGATAAATAATATAATAAAACTATCAATATGATAAACAGAAAGATAAATAATACAATAAAACTATCAATACGATAAACAGAAAGAGAAAAAACTCTTACCATGAGAATAAATAATTAAAGATCTTAAGATAAGAATGAAAAACAGTAGGAAATGTTCTCCCCCTTTATAATAGTAGTTGCTTAATGTAAGGAGAAATGTAAAACATGAAGTAGATATGAATGATTATTTTAATGCAATCATTCCTAACTTCTATTTTATAAACTCAAATCTATCAGAATATAATGGTTTTGAAAAGTTGTCAGCATGTTTTTCTTGTGTTCCGATGAATTGTAAAATAATATCTTATTTTTGTGTATGATCCCTAAGAAAGTGATGCCTAACATCTATGTGTTTTTCCCGAGAGTGATGTGCAAGGGTTTTTACTAAGAGCTAAGGCACTAGTATAATCACATAGAATTTTGGATTTGGAAAAACTCAATCCATAGTCAGTGACTGTGTGTTTTGTCTACAACACTTGAGCACAACAGCTTCTAGCTACTACATATTAATCTTCAGTAGTGGAAAGTGCTACTGAATATTGTTTCTTGTAGGACCAAAAAACCAGTGAATCTCTTATGAAATGACATGTTCTAGATGTTCTTTTTCTATCCATTTTACAACCACCAAAGTTATCATCTAAAAAACGTTTTGAAAAAAAATCATTTCTAGAAGAGTAAAAAAGTCTAAAATCCATAGTGCCTTTTAAATACTGAAATATTCTATTTACAGATTTTAAATGAGACACTTTTTGATTAGATTGGTATCTTGCACATAAGTATACGGAAAAAATTAAGTTTGGTCGACTAGCTCTCAATTATAGCAAGCTTCCTATCATACCTCTAATTTTTTTTGATCTAATGGTTTCCTAGTTTCATCTAGATCAAGTGAATTTGAGGTACCAATTGGAGTGATAATACTTTTAGTATTTTCATATCCATAATTCTTAAGTAAATATTTAATATACTTCTATTGGGATATATATGTTACTTATGGTTTTTGAGAAATTTGACACCCTAAAAATAATGTTAACTCACCCATCATACTCATTTCAAACTCATACATCATTAAATTTTCAAAAGTATCAGTTAATGATTACTGAGTTGAACCAAATTTGAGGTCATAAACATAAATTTGAACAATCAGAACATTTTTATCTTCCATTTTTATAAAAAGGGTTGGATCCGCTATACCTTTTTCATAATTGTTTTGTAAAATAAATCTTTTAAGTCTATCATACCATGATCTAGGGGCTTGTTTAAGACCATATAGGGCTTTGGTATGTTTAAAAACAAGATTAGGATGTTTTGGGTCTAGAAAACCACGAGGTTATTGGACCAAAACTTTTTCTTGAACAAAACCATTTAGAAAAGCACATTTAACATCCATTTGAAATAGTTTGAAGTTAAAGTATGCTGCAAAGGATAATATAATTAGAATATATTCAAGTTTGGTTATAGGAGAATATGTTTCTTCATAGTATATTCCTTCTTGTTGATTATATCCCTTAGCGACAAGTCTTGATTTATTTCGTAAAATAATTCCATTTTCTTCACATTTGTTTCTGAAAATCCATTTTACTACAATTACAGTTATTTATTTGGGTCATTCAACTAATGTCCAGAGTTTATTTATCTCAAATTCATTTAGATCATATTGCATTGCTTTGATCCAATCTTCATCGCCCAAGGCCTCACTTGGACTTTTAGGTTCAAATTTGGAAAGAAAAGCAAGATGTTCTATTTCATTTCTTAAGGAATTTTTGGTCCTTATTGGTTGATTTACATCATCAATGATGTTATCACTAGGATGATTCCTAAGAAACAATTGATTTGGGTTTTGTAAAACCTGTTCATCAACATATGGTAGAAATTATTCTATGGTAAATGTTTCAGATGTATCTTCTCGATCATTTCCCTTATCAGAAGGATCTTCTAACAAAAGTTGATAATCAGTTTTTGAAAACACATATGAGGATGTAGGTTGGGATAATTTAAAAAAAAGGATCAGTTACATCAAATTTTACATGTACTATTTCCTCAATAGTACAAGTGTTTTCATTGAAAACTCTATAATCCATATAAGTTTTGGAGTATCCTAGAAGGATTCCTTCATCTTATTTTGGTGCGAATTTGTGTAAATTATCTTTTGTATTCAGAATGAATGATTTCCACCCAAAAACATTGTATTATGAAACTTTAGGTTTTCGGCCACTCCATAACTCATAAGGTGTTTTATTAAGAAAAGGTCTCGTTAAAACAAGATTTATAGTATAGCAAGTAGTACTAACTGCTTCAGCCCAAAATTTCTTAGTAATGGAGTATTTACTCAACCTGGTTCTAGTCATTTCCTGAAGAATACGATTTCTTCTTTCGACCACACCATTTTTTTGAGGAGTTCTTGGAGATGAGAAATTGTGAGTAATAGCTTTCTTACTATAAAAAGTTTCAAATTCCCAATTTTGAAATTCACCACTATGATCACTATGGATAGTTATCAATGGTAAGTTTTTCTCATTTTTAACTTGGGCTCTAAAAGTTTTGAAATAGGAAAAGGCTTCAGATTTCTTTGTTAGAAAATAGAACCATGTGAATCTAGTATAGCCATCAACTAAAACAAATACATCATATTTTCCACCAATGCTTCCAGTTTGTGAAGGACCAAAAAGATCTATATGCACTAGATGTAATGCATTAGAAGTTGAAATTTCTTTTATCCATTTAAATCTAGTTTTATGTTGCTTTCCAAATTGACAAGGATCACAGACTTTTGATGAATCATATCTAAGAACTAGTAGTCCCTTTACAAGACTTTTCTTTGGTTGTTTACAATGGTTTCTTAGGTTGCAGTGTCCTAGTATTCTATTCCATAGACATGATTGGTCTTCTATTGCACTTAAGCAGGGTAAATTTTGGCTCCTATGGTCTTATAAGTTATTAGTGTATACATTCTCTTGCCTATGGGTAGATATAATGAACTTATCCTTGGAATTGTGAACTAAACATTTATCATTTATAACATTCACAAGGTAACCTTCATCACATAATTGACTTATGCTGATGACTTTGTGCCTAAGACACTTAACAAACAAAACATTTGAGATAAGAACTTTTAAAAGAAAAAAAATATTACCCAAACCAAAAATCTTTGCTTGATCATTATCTTCGAAGGTAACTTTTCCTCCTTTTGTTTTGATGATTTTTTCAAAGAAATCTTTGTTTCTAGTGATGTGTTGAGAACAACCATTATCCATGTACCAAATATTCTTGTTGTTACATTTCTTATATTCCTGAAAAAGAAACAATTAGTTTTTTGGAATCCAAACTTGTTTCGGTCCAAAATGGTTAGATAACAGAATTTTAGGAATCCTCACTTGTTTTGCAAAATGAGAATTATGAAATCCTAAAGAATGAGTTCTATTAAGAGAACACTCTCTTTTCCAGTGTCCACCACATTGACACTTAGAACAAAAAGGGTTATTTTGTGTCACAAAATAGTTATTACTAAAAACCGGTTTGGAATGAGTATAACCATGTCTAGAATGATTTCTCAAAGGCTGGATTTGGGAATACATTTTGTCAAAGTTCTCCTTTCCATAAGTAAAGTTTGATAAACATTTTTTCAAAGAAGAGATTTCTGACGTTATTTTTAAAACTAGATTTTTATTCTCTATAACATTTTATTTTAAACTAGAGTTAGGATCTAAAACATTTTTCTTAGAAATTACATTTTATAGATCCTTAGAAAGTTTATCCTTATCATATTTGACTTTCTCAATGGTTTTTAAAATACTTTCAAAATCAGAAGATTTCATATCATGATTATTAGAATGATCTGATAATTATTTAGTTAAAAATGAAATCCTAGATTCTTCATTATCAAGCTTTTTATTAAGTTTAGAATGATCATTTTCAAGTAATTTAGAAAATCTAGATACTTCTCCAAAATAAGGCAATGTATCATCTTCTAATGACGATTAATCATCATTTGAAGATTTATAAAATTTATTATCAGTATAATTTTCATTTAAAGAGTCATTTTTAATAGCTTCATCATTATGTACCTTATCCATAATAAAATGATCTTAAATTGGTAATCTGGATATATGTCCAATATTTCTCTTTCCTAAGGACTCATATTCTGATGAATTATCTGAATAATCGCTACCAATTTCACTCCAAGTATCATTTTCCTTCATTATATTCTTTGTCTTATAATACCTTTTCTTTATTTCATTCATAATGTTTCTCCTTTCATTATTTTCTCTTCAGTAAAGGACAATCAGGCGTTATGTGTCCCACATTATTACATTCATAACAAGTTACCTCTAAATCTTGTTTACCCTTCATATCATTCTTTTTGAATCTGTATTTAAAGTATTCATTTCGCACAATCTTATTCATCCGTCGAGAATGATTAGCTAACTCATTATCCCAGTGATTAATATCACTTGATTCTGATATAAAAACTTTCATGGCTTGGGATCTTGTTATCCATTCAGGTGTTTTATCTTTATATGTAAAGGATACACTTCCATTACCATTTTTCTTCTTATTGAATTCATTATCTCTCTTAATTCTTGTCTCATGTTGTAAAAGTGTTCCAAATAGTCCATCAAGTGCAATCTGGGAAGATTTTTAATTTTCATCAATAGATGTCATTTTTGACTCCCATTCATTTGGCATTATATCAATAATATTATCTACAAGAGAATCATCATTAAGACCTTTTTCTCCCATAGATTGTAAAATATTGAAAATTGTGATAAACCATTGTTGCACTTTACATAATGGCTCTCCATAAGGAAAAACAAATCCATAATACTCCGCTTGAAGAATTGCTCTTCTTGTTTCTATAACCTTGGATGTACCAAAATGTGTGACTTCTAATTTCTTCCAAATACAGTTGGATGGTTCAGGAGAAGATATCTAGCTGTATATATTCCTGGTCATAGAGCATAATAAAGTATTATGTACCTTGTAATTCAGTTGATATTTTTGCTTCTATTGGTTAGTGAAAGTACTGACATCTTTTTCAGGAATTTTGTAACCTCTAGTAAGCATAATAAAATTGTCTACACCAGTATTGATAACAAAATCTTTTCCACTCCCCACGTTAGTGTAGTAAATAATTGAAACAGTCATAAGATCGAAAAGAGCCAGTAGTACAAATCAGTGGAAACCTGCTCTGATACCAATTGTTGGATCGAATATGTAGATGTATATGTATATTATATGGAACAATACTAGAGGGGGGGGGGTGAATTCTAGGTTTAAAAACTTTTTGTTTAAATACATAAGATATTAGTTTAAAACATCTTAAACTAATACAATTCAAACAACCACAATTATATTGAATATAAATGTACGATGTAATGTAATACTATTAGAAAACTAAAGTAATTGTATTCAAGATGAGTAAAATAATCAAAGTAATATAAGTGTGAGAGATTCTACCATAAAGCTTATAGAATCTATTAATACAATATGTAATAGAATAATTGTAATTAAACAATTACAATTTAGAGTGTAATGAAGAGTGGAAACAATACAAATTACTTTCTAATAAAATCCGTAGTGGAAATGTAAAAGTTTTACAATTATTTTGACCCAAAAAGAAGGGATATCCATTCACCTAGGATAAGAGGTCTGTCTTAACACCACCTTCGTAAGCCCTCGATACAATGATCGTTTCTTCTGTCTGCCTATCCCCGGCAACCCTCGATTTTGTAGGTAATCAGCACCTCTATCATTCAATCACTTGGAAGCCCTCGATATGATGATCGGTCGCACAAAGCACAAAGAATGAGAGAATTCACAGCATCTCTCTCTAGAACATTATAGAAGCAAATTATCTTAGTTATTCTTTCTTGGCTTAAAATGACATCCTATTTATAGGCCTCAGGTTCCAATAGTCACATTTCCTCCAACGACCATATTTCTCTGAAAAACTCAGAGGGACTTGGACACCAGGCATTATAACGGTAATATTGAAACAGAAAGCACGACATCGTTTTGTTTAGTTTGTAACTATCTCAAGGACATGGTATTTGTTAAAACAAAAGATAAATGAAGATGATAAAAAAGAGTATGATTAATATGAAACATGTGTTTTTGACTAAGTACCAAAACAAGCAAATAATGAAAGTATGAGTACTATAAGTATTACTAAATGCAATGTATTGATATGATAAAAAGTAAGATACACAAAAGTGAGTACAGTTGATAGATTTAGTATGATACGATTGAATGATTCAGTACGAAAAGTATAGTATTTACGATCAGTATAGTCAGTATGATCAGCATGGTCGGTACGATCAGCATGGTCAGTAAGATCAGCATGATCAGTACTATCAGTATGCTCAGTACGATTAGTATGGTCAGTACGATCAACATGATCAGTATGATCAGCATGATCAGTACGATCAGCATGGTAAAAGACATTTGTGATTTCCAAAACAAGATATAAAATTCAAAAGAAGACTTTTGACTCAACAATGGTTATTACATTAATCTTTACACACATTTATCAAATGTGTTTTGAAATCATTATTCATGTGTACGAAGGACTACTTCCTCGCGAACTGAGGTCATTCATTTTTTCATTACAAAATTTCTAGATTATTAGTAATGATGGACAAACAATATATATATATATGTTATTTATGATATTATTATTTCAATTTGGGAGTTATTATAAACTTATAGAATAATGAATTCCTTTTTTTGAATGTGAAAATGCTACTTGTCTGTACGTTGGACTACTTCCTCAAGAAGTGATATGATTCATTAAAACTATACATGGAATGTATTATGGATGAGATTAATAAAAAAATGAGATATATATGAAATAAGAATAATTTTGTAATTAATATATATTATTTAGTTTTATTCATTTAATAAAATATTAAAATGGAAACAACGTTCATGCGTGTGTATAGCCTACGCCCTAAATGGTGTATCTAATTTCTAATACTAAAATCTTATGGTTCAGTAAAACTACATATATACTGAATATATAAGTTTTTTAGATAATTTATCACCTTATTTATATTATTTAAATTTCATCTAATTAATAGGATCAAAAAATAATAATTCAAAATAAACTCAAAAACAACACAACTAACACCTGAAACAAATAGAATAATTATAGAATAACAAAAAACATGTGATAAGATATCATAAGAGAATCAGAAATGATATAAAAAATATTAATATGGTTATAAAATAATTTAATTAAATGTATAAAACAACACAAATGGTGTTAAATCATGAATTAAGAAAAGGTCATTTTGAAGTAATGGATTTTGTCTCAATTTCATTCCATTGAGGAATATTGTAATCTTGTGAGCCTAATTAATTTTATATGGTCAATATGCTTCCAATTTGATATGAAATATATTTAATAATTCATTCATAATTGTGTTTTATGTTTCAATTTTAATTATTTAATTTAATGGTATTTGATTTTAATGTTTTGTAGAAGTAATGAAATTTCATAACTAAATTTGTTCTCAACTGGGTTATATTAATTCTTAATTGTCAGATACATTCAATGATTATATTTTTTAAATATTTAATAATATAAATTATTTTATTTATATTTGTTATATGTGGATTCATAGTTTTTATACATATAAGATTCATTGAAAAATTCTAACATCAACTTTATAATCTTTTTATGGGATTATATTACAATCACCTTTTAATATAGATTATTCATTTTTTGTATTTCCATTAATACATGTCATATGATCCGTTATTAATAACGCATTTCACTTTATTATTCTATAATTATTCATGATATGTTCCTAGTGATGGTACCATTTTCCCACTCTTTATTACATAAAATAATTGATAAATGCTTATTATATGATCTGACTTCCTTTCCCTCTTCATTAAGAAATATATTAGATTACAAAACCATGTTTATAAAATTTAATTAAATTTTTTCATTAACAATTTTAAAAATATTTATTCAAAAAAAACATTACCAATATTTTATGTTTTAAGAGAATGGAATATCCATTTTTCATTATAAACAAGTCACTTTTCAATCCTGGCACCATGAAAAATTTTATTTTCATGGAATTTATAGAACTAACCTCTGTTATGGAAAAAAAATCATTAATGTACACATTTAAAAAATCCGAGTTACTTTTGAAATCAAATATTTTAATAAGGGATATTTAAATAAAATTATTTTCAAAATGTATTTGAAAATGTAATGGATATTTTCTCCAAGACATTTTTAAGGATCTCGATATTTTATTTTTATAAATCAATGAAAACAATACATAATGTTTATTGAAATTTTTATATTATATATTAATATAATTTTTATCCTTAATCTAGATGATTTATGATCATTATGTCTATAGAATTTGTAGAGATTCAATTACTCAAATAATTTTTTTTATTCAATAAAATTCCATTGAAATTTCCATTTTCGTGTGATCATTAGAAATTAATGATCCCCTAAATATACACATTATTTAGCATTGATATTATTATTTCCTAAACCATATAAAATTTCTAAATATGATATTCATATTGATTATTTTATCAGGTCAAATTTTATAAAATCCATATTCTTTAATCAATACATAAATTTGATATGTCACATTGTTTGTGAATTATAATTTTTATTTGATATAGCTTGTATGAGTTGGAATGATAAGGCTGTAACAACCCAAGCTTCCATGGTACGCTTCTCTTTGAATAATAGAGCAGCGTGTGTTGAACACAACCTTGAGTTCTAACACACCGTGACCAATCAAAGTAGCCATTATGAATTTTAATACCCACCTTTTGAAATTATATAAATTTTAAATTTCAGAATTGACTTCATTTTTGATTTCATAATATCGAAATTATCCAATGTAGAATTTTTGATATTTTTTCGAGAACATCCAATTTTCTATGAATAGAAAAAAATACTTAAAAAAAACTTTTTAAATCCAAATAATTTATAGTGAAAAATTATACTATTTAGTGGTCTTAAAGTATAATTAGAATAAATATTTACCATTTTATCCAATGGTGGACATTAGAATCAATTTCACTTTGAAATTGGACATAAACAATTGTCAACTTTTTGATTGATATTGTTTCTTAAAAACACGCTATTTGTTTTGACAGCGAGAATTAATTATAAATTTAATTAATCAAAATTATATTTTTGGAATTTTGTAAAATATACATAATTTTTGAATTCGGAATATCAATTATTGAATAGGGTAAATTTTTGGTATTTTTCTGAAAAACTTCAATTTTTGATGAATAGTGAAACCACTAAGTTGTATTTAAAAAACTAAGTTTTCATTTAAATGAAACTTTACCACTTCTGTGAACTAAATTTCAAAAATCTGACATACATTGTTTTCTTTAGTATTTAAAATTTGGTTCAATGGGAGGAAAATATTTTTTGGTGAATAGTAACTTTTAAGTTTTATTAATCGCGATTAAAGGTAATTTGTGTAATTTATGGAAAATATAATGTTATAATAATATGAAATTACCTTTAAACTTATCCTAACCTTATTGGATGAGTCATGTCTGACCATTAAAATCCATGGGTCAACTTGGGGACCCCATGGAGCCACTTGGGTTAGAAAATGACAATAATAACTTTTTATTTAAAGTAAAAATAAAATTGTCACCAACATGTGTTGTTTTACTAAGACAATTTTTAGAAGGTGTTATACAAGTCATATTTTTAACTATAAATATTCATTGGAAAGATAAAAATATTTCCTACATCGTGTTATTTTTTTTATAATTTTTAGACATTATATAAATTAATTTATTTATGACATCATGAGGATGCAACGATTACCTCATTAATGATGAATTAAAATAAAATGACAACATAAGGTAAAATCTAAGACATAAACTTGTATAAAAGCTATTTTATAGTTATATTTAGAACCTGTATCACCTTATCCTCTAAATTTATCATTTTAGGACCTTTAAAATCAGAAAATCATTTTATAATAATGTAACATTTCATGACTTTCCAAGAGTGCCCCTCCTCTCATCTTATAAAAGGCCCCCACCAATACCACCTTATTAACACCATAAAAAGCCATTTGGACCGGCCAGAATCTTCCCAAATACTCTCTAAACATCCCTCTCTTACTCCCATAAGCCTCACATTGGGTAGAAGTCTTCCCAAGGAATCCATTTCCTCAAATCAAAAAGAGTTACCCGATTTAAAGGTAATGTCTTCACTTGTGTTCTGTTGTTTTATTTTGGTTCTTCAACACCCTAAAATCTTTTTATTCCTTTATTTTGTAACAAAAACAGTATATTAAATATACTAGTATGTTTTTATGATAATTATTTTATTTACAATTACACACACCTTTGTATAATGGTTAATGAACAAACTGTTTCTGTGGGTGGCGAATTACAGCCTCATGAAACGATGATTGTTCAATCTTCTATTAACACCTTTCATGATGGCCCTTAAGATGTCACAATATTTATATATGATATATAATATTTTTATTTTATCCTTATGCTTATGAATTTTTCATTTATGCAATACCATTAGGATTTCCATTATGGGTAAACGCGATAATTTCATTTTAGGAAGTGCGGACTACCGCCCCCTCATTGTGATTTGAATCGTTAATGCCAAATGTGGGATGTATAATAGATGGGGGAAATGATATTATATTTTATATTATACTGGAATTATAATATACCTTTATATAATTATGATATCATTCCATTAAATACAATATAAAAATGAAAGTAGCGTTCCTGCGTACATACGACTAACTATCCCAATGAACAGTGCATTTAATTTCTTACCTCTAAAGGTTTTGTAATATTATAAATGCTTTTATATACTTGATATATATGATATAAATTATATCTAAATCATGAATATAATTCTGTATATAATGGATATTTTACCACATGAACAGCTTGTAATTATAAGAAGTTTATTTTTTACTCAAGTACCAAAGATCGACAAAACGATCGTTATTAACATAAATAATTACATAATGTTAATAACATGGTAATATGTGATATAAAAGTAATAATGAACTTGAGAATGGTTCTTAATAAAGTAGAAATTAACTCTATTTTATTATTTAGGAGGTTGAAGAACGATCAGTCAATTCGGACACGAGTTAAGGAATATCGTCTCAATCTCCTTTCATTGAGGCATATTTTGTTTTATACACAACTTTCTTTTATACGGTGTATAAACCCCTTTGACTTTTAATTTAATTCAAAAGTAATATATTTATATAATGTGTTTTACTAAATGACAAAAGGGAATGTTTTTGTCTTACATATGAGGCGACAATGAATTCTCGGCCACCGTGACCATTATTTGAGTTTCGACGTCCTCTACATGCCATAACATTTTTTTAAATGAAAAATAAATACCCTATTTTACTTTTATTTTATTCTTGTATTGAAAATTGTTTTGATAATGATTTTATTATATCAATGTGTTGTATTGATATCTTGTGATTGAAATGTGGAAATGTTATGTTTCTTTTATGCATGTTTTATGTGGTACGATTATGTTATGGTTTATGATATTTTTAAACCTTTTAATATAAAGAAAGAATTAGACTTAATAAGTGATAGGTGTAGCCCACTATAACTCCTCAATGCATTGGTAGGTCTCATGAGACAAACTAGTGTCTTAGCACAAGGCCTTGGCAAAATATTATTTGTAGTCTTGGAAGGAGGCCTTGGCTACGTTGTTATGATAGTATGACATTATGCATTCCATCATTATAAAAGTGGATATTGATATTTCCGGTGATTATTCGACTAGTAGAATATCCATGTGAATAAGTAAATGGAATTATTTCATTTTATTATTGCCATATTATGCTGAAGTTAAAGTTTAAAAGGCTTTTGTATTAGTTATACATTACCTTAAATGTTTCTGTTTATTTATGAAAGATTCCGCTGTATAGTTATGCTTACTCAGCATCTGAGCTCACCCCTTTTTATGTTTTATTTTCCCAGGATGTGAAGAAATATTTTCTTACTGACCTACATGGATAATATGAAGGCGATATGAGTGTGGACTATAGAGACTATGTTATTTTAGTTTTTCACTTTATGATTTAATGTAACATTTATGAATGTATCCAGTGTTTCCAATGCTACTAAACTAATCAGTCTTTCGAGACATGATATTTTGTGATCATGCCAAAGTTACATAATAATGTACCGACTCTAAGTAACTGTGGTTGGGTTGTTAGAGTTGGTATCATAGGAAGTTTAGTACTAACCTTGGAAGCTAGATTTAGATAAACTCTGATTAGAGAACATATCCCTAAGATAGACTATGTGGATTAGCATTGAAGAATTTCCTAAATTTTGGTATTGTAGAGATTTTGTGAGTTTTCTGAGCAATACATCAATGTATGGATATGAGCATGTAGAGGCTACTATGGCATAAATATACCTAGGGGTAATACCCGAAAACACCGCTTTGAGCTTGAATCGAATGGGAACTGGTGCACGACAATGGGCCTTGCTGCACTCTTGGTTACGAAACTCTCAGGGGATATGCTTAGGATAATTCTCATTTCCTTTATAAACTATTAGGAATGGTTTATGAGTATATAATTCATAAAAGAAAACATTTTTATGATTATGGATTATATCCATAAATAGTTCAATATATGTTATGTGTTTTTCAAGTTTTTTATTATGTATTTCAATTCATAAACTTATATAGTTTGTGACATTGTTTTGAAATGTCTCCTAGTGGAAGGAATGGAAACCATATCAATCCACACACTACATATAGGGATTGAACTCCTTCTCAAGATAATTATAGTGGAGCTAGTGATACAACTGGTGCTGATCAACTTATCACCATACTGGAAAAAACTCACTCAGGTTATGAATAATAACCTTACTCATATGGAACACCCTGATCCGCAACGTGGAGGATCAATGTTAAATCATTTCATGGGGAAACAACTGCCATCATTTAATGGGGGTAAAAATCCATTAGTATCTGAGAAATGGATAAAATCCTTACAGAAAACATTCCATTCCTTGGGGAGTAGCGAAAGGGAGAAAGTTTTCATGGAAGTTTACCGCCTAACTGGAGAAGCTGATCAATGGTGGTTGCTAATTCAAAACAAAATGGAAGATGAAGAAGTATGAAGTATGGAATGGAGGGATTTTAAGGAAATTCACTTAGAAAAATACTTTCCACATGACCATCAAGAAGATATGGAAAGGCAATTTCTGAGTTTGAGGCATAAGGAGGATGAGAATGTCGCAAATATTGAGGCTATCATTACAAGGATAGTGAGGCCTGTTTTAGATTATATACATAACCAAATAAGTAAGATTAATAGTTTCATTTATGGGTTAAAACCATTTCTCCGTTGAACATTATTCTGGAAAACACTATCGTCGTACATGGATATTGTCTCGCGTGTTATCAAGACGGAAAAGGAATTTTCTAAGTCTTATGACTTTAAAACAAAGAAAGATAAGAAGAGATCTTCTGATCAATCTTGAAATGGAAATAAGGGGAATAAGGGAAAAGTTGAATATCAGTCCTGCAGTAAATGTGGTATGAAACACCCCGGTACTTTCTTGAAGGGAATGGGAGTCTGTTAAATTGGTGGTGAAAAGGCCACAAAGCTCATGATTGCAAGGGAAAGAGAGTTTCTGTCAATGTGGAATGCTATAATTGTAGAGAGATGGGACATTATGCAAATGAATGTCATAATCGTTAGGGGAACTTAACTTAGAAGAGGACAAGGGATCAAGTCCAAGCTTATGATATCACTACTTCTGAGGTTGAAGCTCCGAAAGACGTGGTGGCAGGTAATTTAATGGTTTCCTCAAGTTTAGAAAATGAATTATTTGATTCTGGATTATCACATTGTTTCATATCTTCCCAATTTTCTATGAAAATTAGATATTTCCAACTTGATTTAACAAGAGAATTTTCAGTCAAAACTCCTAAGGTAAGTATCATTGCTACAAAATTTTGTCAATCAGTCCACATTAAGTCATATAAATGTTCTTTATCTGCTGATCTCATCATCATACCATTGATTGAATTTGATATAATCATCGAAATGGATTGGCTTTCGGACCACGATGTGAAGATTTGTTTTAAGAAGAATGATGTTACGATTTTTGATGATGATGATAAGGAACACCTTATATTTAGAGAAGAATCGTCACCACCTAATTTTTATCTAGATCCACCCCCAGTGGCTCTACTAAATTCAATAATCAGGGAGTAAGGGAATGAAATAACTGTGGGTGAGAAAAGTAATGTTCAAATAGAGGATGTACCTATTGTTAGAGAATATGTAGATGTGATTCCTGAAAATTTACCTAGGCATCCTCTAGAATGGGAAGTTGAGTTTTCCATTGATTTAATTCCTAGATCAAGGCCTATTTCGAATACCCCTTATTAAATGGCCACTGTGGAATTAGTTGAACTATAGAAACAACTAGAGGAATTTTGTAATAAGGGATTTATTCACCCTACTGTTTCTCCATGGGGATCCCCTGTCCTTTTTGTTATGAAGAAAGATGGATCTATGAGGTTATGCATTGACTACAGGGATATCAATGCTATAACAATAAAGAACAAGTATCCCCTACCTCACATTGATGAGTTATTTGAACAGCTACATGGAGCTCAATACATTTCAATGATTGAACTTCGATATGGATACCATTAGTTATGTGTGAAGAAGGAATACATTCCGAAGACAACATTTTGAACAAGGTATGGGAATTACGAGTTTACAGTAATGCCTTTTGGATTGAATAATGAACCCTCTGTATTTCATGGATCTAATGAATAGAGATTTCAAGGAATAACTCAATGAGTTTGTGGTGGTATTTATTGATGATATCTTGGTATACTCCAAAATCTATGAAGATCATGAAAATCTATTGCGCATTATTCTAAAGACTCTTAGAAGACATGAATTATATTGGAAGTTTAGAAAGTTTGAATTCTTGCTTCAGGAAATTTCTTTTCTTGGAAATATTGTCTCCAAAGATGGAATCTCTGTTGATTCTTCTAAGACCATGGAAATCCATGAATGGCCTGCACCGACGAGTATAACTGAGGTATGCAGTTATATTCGTTTAGCAGGTTATTATCAGCATTTCGTCTAGAATTTTTCTCAGTTGGCTAACCCATTAACAAAGAACACATGTAAAGGGGTTAAATTTGTTTTGAAAAAAGAGTGTGAAGAATGTTTCAAATAACTAAAGATAAGATTAGTCAATGATCCTATACTGACTCTACCATTGAGAGAATGATGGGTTCATTATTTATAGTGATGCATCAAAGAAAGGAATTGATTGTGTCCTTATGTAGAATGATAGGGTTATTGCCTATGCATCATGATAGCTAAAAATGTCTGAGTAAAAATATCCTACTCATGATATCGAGTTATCTACTATAATATTTGGCTTGATGATATGGAGGCATTATCTCTAGGGTAAAAAATGTGAGATATATACCGATCACAAGAGTTTGATGTATATTTTCTCACAAAAAGAACTCAACATGAGGCAAATGTGATGGCTTGAACTACTCAAGGATTATGATTTCATGATAAAATACCACCCTGGGAAGGAAAATAAGGTTGTAGATTCTTTAATTAGAAAAGATCATGAAGTTTTGAACATGATGAGAGTGTAACGAGATCCTATTTTCATGGATCTAGTATAGATGGATATGGGAATCACCAAGGAAGGTGAAACAGAAATACTTTTTCGAATGGTTTCCAAACCATCATTACTAGAAAGGATAAAGAGTTCTCAGGTCGATGATGAAAAGTTGAAAAAGAAGATTACTGCTGTGAAAGATGGGTGATTGACTGACTTTGTGTATGAAGATGGAATTTTGGAATTTGTGTGGAGACATTGTGTTCCCGATATACCTGATTTAAAGAGGGAATTGTTGGATGATGCTCATAGTTTCAATTTCTCTATACACCCTGAGAGCACCAAAATGTGTAGAGATTTAAAGGAACAATTTTTTTGGGACAACATGAAGAGGGAGATTGCCGATTTTTTGTCAATATGTATTGGTTGTCAACAAGTAAAAGCTGGAAGGCAACAACTGGGTGGAATATTGCAACCTCTTCCCATACCTGAGTGGAAATGGGATAATATTACGATGGACTTTGTCATGGGACCACCCAAGACTACTAGATGGAATGACGCAATATGGGTCATTGTTGATCGTCTCACGAAGTCAACACATTCTCTTGCTATAAGGTAAGATCTATCACTTGAACGACTATTAAGGATATATATTAATGAAGTTGTGAGAATTCATGGAGTATCCCTATCGATTGTTTCTGATTGTGATCCTCGTTTTACATCATGATTCTAGAAAAGTCTTCAGAAATCCCTAGATACTGAACATTGTTTAAGCACTGCCTACCACCCTCAAACAGATTGATAATCAAAATAGACTATTCAAACCATAGATGACATGTTGAGATCATGATCACATGAATTATGGGGTATGTGGGATCAATATTTACCTCTGGTCTAATTTTCCTTTAACAATAGATTCCATTCAAGTATTTATATGGCACCATATGAAGAATTATACGGAAAGAGATGTCACACACCAAACTGTTGGGATGACATTTGTTAAAGAAAATGTGTAGGCCCAGAACATGTTGAGGAAACGATAGAAAAGGTGAAGGTAATCTAAACCACATCAAAGCAGCTCAAAGTAAGAAGAAGATCTATGCTGATAACCAAAGGAAGGATTTGGAATTTCAGGTAGGAGATCATGTTTTCTTGAAGGTATCTCCATGGAAGGGAGTTATATGATTCTGTAAGAAGGGAAAATTGAGTCCCAAGTACACCGGACCTTTTGTAATTCTAGAGCGAATTGGGGTTGTAGCTTACAATTTGGAAATATCTCTAAGTCTCTATAAAGTTCATGATGTGTTCCACGTATCACTGTTGAGAAAATACATGCTTGGCCCAAAGCATGTACTCACCTATGAAGAATTAGAACTAGAATCCGATCTGTCTTATTGTGAAGAGCTTGTCATGATTCTAGATATGAGAGAATATGTGCTGAGAAACCGGACGACTCGTTTGGTAAAAGTGCTATGGAGGAACCATAAGATTGAAGAGGCAACGTGGGAACCTGAGGGACATGTGATGAATAATCACCCGAGTCATTTCATGTGGTAGTTTTCTAGAATTTTCGAGGACGAAATAATTTGATGGAGGGGAGAATGTAACACCCCAAGCTTCCATGGTACGGTTCTCTTTGAATAATAGAGCAGCGTGTGTTATACAAAACCTCGAGTTCTAACACACCATGACAAATCAATGTAGCCGTTATGAATAGTAATACCCACCTTTTTAAATTATAAAATTTTATATTTCAGAATGGACTTCATTTTTCTATTTGAAATATCAAAATTAGCCTATTTTGAATTTTTTGTATTTTTCCGAGAACATCAAATTTTCTATGAATAGAAAAAAATACTTAAAAAGAACTTTTTTAATCAAAATAATTAATAGTGATAAATTATAATATTGATTAGTTTTAAAGTATAATTATAATATATTTTTACCATTTTATCCAGTGGTTGTCATTAGAATTAATTTCATTTTGAAATTGGACATAAACAATTGTCAATATTTTGATTGATATTGTTTCTTAAAAACACGCTATTTGTTTTGACAGCGGAAATTAATTTTAAAATTAATTAATGAAACATATATGTTTTTAATTTTTTAAAATAGACATAATTTTTGAAATCTTAATATCAATTATATCATAGGGTTAATTTTTGGTATTTTTCTGAAAAACTTCAATTTTGGAAGAATAGTGAAACCACTAAGTGGTTATTAAAAAACTAATTTTTCGTTTAAATGAAACTTTATCACTTCTGTGAATTGAATATCAAAAATCCAAAATACATGGTTGTCATTATTATGTAATATTTTGTTCAATGGGCTGAAAATAATTTTGGGTGAATAGAGACTTTTAAGTTTTATTAATCGCGATTAAAGGTAATTAGTGTAATTTAAGGTAAATATAATGTTATAATTATATGAAATTACCATTAAAATTGTCCTAACCTTATTGTATGAGTCATGGCGGACCAAGAAAATACATGTGTCAACTTGGGGACCCCATAGAGCTACTTGGGTAAGAAAATGACATTAATAACTTTTTATTTATAGTAAAAATAAAATTGTCACCAACATGTGTGGTTTTACTAAAAAAAAATTAGAAGGGGTTTTACAAGTCATATTTTTTTACTATAAATATTAATTTGAAATATAAAAATATTTCCTACATCATGGTATTTTTTTTAATAATTTTTAGACATTAAATAAATAAATATATTTATGACACCATGATGATGCAACGATTACCTCATTAATGAACAATTTAAATAAAATGAAAAGATTAGGTAAAATATAAAACTTACACTTGTCTAAAACCAATTTTATGGGTATATTTCAAACACTTATCAACTTATCCTAGAAATATATCATTGTGGGTCCTTTAAAATCCAAAAATCATTTCATAATAATGTAATATTTCATGACTTTTCAAGAGTGGCCCTCCTCTCCTCTTATAAAAGGCCCCCACCACTACCACTTCATTCACACCTTCAAAGCCATTTGGCTCGGCCAAAATCTTACCAAATACTCTCTCAACTTTCCTCTATTACTCCTATAAGCCTCACATTTGGTATAAGTCTTCCCAATGAAGCCTTTGGCTCAAATCAAAAAGAGTTACCTGATTTAAAGGTAATGTATTCATTTGTGTTCTTTTGTTTTATTTTTCTTCTCCAACCCCATAAAATATTATTATTCCTTTATTTTGTAACAAAAGAAGTATATTAAATATACAAGGATGTTTTTATGAGAATGATTTGATTTAAAATTACACACACCTTTGTCTAATGGTTAATGAACGTAATGTTTCGGTGGGTGGCGAATTACTACCTCAAGAAACGATGATTGTTTAATATTCTTTTAACACATTTCATGGTGGCCATTAAGATGTCACTATATTTATATATGATATATATTATGTTTATGTTTTCCTTATGCTTCTGTATTTATCATTTATGTCATACCTTTATGATTTTTATTTTGGGAAAACACGATAATTTCATTTTAGGAAGTGCAGACTACCGCCCCCTCAAAGTGATTTGAGTCATTAATGCCATATGTGGGACATATAAAGGATGGAGTAAATGATATTATATATGATATTATACTATAATTAAATTATAACTTTATATAATTATGATTTAATTTCATTAAATACGAAATATAAATGAAAGGAGCGTTCATGCGTACGTACGACTTACCGTCTCTATGAACGATGCATTTCATTTCTTACCTCTAAAGGTTATGTAATATTATAAATGCATTTATATACTGGATATATATGATATATATGAAATATATGATATCTAAATCATTAATATAATTTTGTATATAATGGATATTTTACAACATGAACAACATGTCATTATAAGAAGTTTATTTTTGACTCAAGTACCAAAGATTGACAAAACGACCGTTATGAACATAAATAATTACATAATGTTCATAACAAGGTAATAAGTGATATAAAAGGAATAAGGAAATTGAAAAATTTTCTTAAGCAAATATAAATTTACTCTAGTTTATTATTCAGGAGGTTAAAGAACGATCGAGTCAAGTCGGACACGAGGTAAGAAACATCGTCTCAATCTCCTTTCATTGAGGCATATTTTGTTTTATACACAACTTTCTTTTATATGGTGTATAAAACCCTTTAAACTTTTACTTTTATTCAAATGTAATATTTTTATATAAATCATTTTACTAAATGAAAAATGGGAATGTTTTTGTCTTACGTATGCGGTAACAACGACTTCTCCACTGCCGTGACCATTATTTGAGTTTCGGCTTCCTATACAAGCCATATCTTCTTTTAAATAAAAAATAAATACCATGTTTTAATTTTATTTAATTTTTGTATTGAAAATTGTTTTTATAATGTTTTTATTATATCAATATGTTGTATTGATATCTTGTGATTGAAATGTGGAAATTTTATGTTTCCTTTATGCATGATTTATGTGATACGATTATGTTATGGTTTATGATATGATTAAACCTTTTCATAAAAGGAATTCATTGGACAAAATAAGTGACAGGTGGATCCCACTATATCTTCTCGATGAGTCGGTATGTCTCATTAGACAAACTAGTGTCTTGGCACGAGGGCTTGAAAAAATCTTATTTGTAGTATTGGCACGATGACTTGGCTACATGGTTGTGATAGTCTGTCATTATGCATTCCATCATTATGAAAGTGGTTATTGATATTGCATGTGATTATTCAACTAGTAGAATATCCATGTGAATAAGTAAATTTCATTATTTCATTTTATTAATTCCATATTATGATGAAGTTAATGTATAAACGGCTTTTGTTTTATATATACATTTCCTTAAATGTTTATGTTTATTTATGAATGTTTCTGCTGTATTGTTATCCTTACTGAGCATCTGAGCTCACCCCTTTCTATGTTTTATTTTCCATGTATTTGATGTAATATTTTATGACTGGCCTATAGGGATAGTCTGAAAGGGATATGAGTGTGGACTATGGAGACTTTATTATTGTATTTTTTCACTTTATGATTTAATGTAACATTTATGAATGTATCTAGTGATTCCAAGGCTACTAAATTAATCTTTCTTTCGTGGCTTGATCTTTTGTGATCATGACAATGTTATTTAATAATGCACCGAATCTGGGTAACTGGGGTTGGGGCGTTACAAAGGCATTGGTTGGGGAATATTTAGAGTAATCCATGTGATGGATTGGTAGTCTTATTGGATGAATTTTATGGATAGACTCTAATAGATGGGTTATTAAACAGTATTTATTACACTATATTATGAATTTTCTTGAGGTTAAAGGTACCATGTTCCTATGAAACATTCCATATAATAATATAATAATATCCTTATTCATAATTAACTAATAATTATTCAAAATATATTCAATATTATATTATTTTTGGATGCTTTTAATTTCTAGTTCCTCATTTAAACAACATATGTTTTCAGTTATTAACATTATCATGTTTATTCTCTTTATCTAGTTGGTTAAATGGAACATGTGATGATTAATATTCTTATATATATATTGATTTTTTCTTTTCCAATTATATAAATTCCTTGTGTTCTCAGTTATCTAAAATTCCAGGATGATTGTTCTAATTGATTCATTTTTTTCTCTATACTTGGCCATTGCAAAGAATTTACGGCCATCTTAATTTATTTCCTTTCCCCTTTATTCCATGATGTTTTTATTATGAATGTATAGTTATATTGTACAAAAAATAATGGTAATATTGAAAAAAATATGTTTGAATTTTTGTGTCCAATTTCAATACAAGATCCATGTGTGTATAGAGTTTATCAATAATATTAAACTATAAAGTTCTTTTGGAATGAATTTTCTTTTATCATCATCCAATGTAAGGGTAACTATAACTGGCTCTATAGTGATGGGGTTAGGATCCTAATAACCATAATTATCATCCTTTTCAACAACTATTCTACTAAGAACCATTCTTAATGAATTCCATCTTCTTTTCTTCATTCTATATCTCTTTAGATTTATAATAAAAAATTATTAAAAAATGGATACGTTGATAAATGATTCATTGTATAATTTTTTATTGATTTTTTTGGTTTATTTTATGTGAAATTATTAAATATATGTATTTAGTTTAAGTTTAACTAATTACTAGTTAGATATATTATTTACATTAATTCATATATATGTTAATTTTATATTTATATTAAAAAATTATCGAATTCATATTAAATTATTTTCTATAATTTATTTAATTTATTGAAACAATTATTTTTATATTTCAAAATCTTATTAATCATTTAAATTTAATATAGAAATTTGTTTCTTTAAATATCTGTCAACATGTTTTTCTGATTTGATATATTATATGATCGGTTCATTTATTTGAAGTATAATGTTCATGTTTGATAAATAAATGTACTAATGATTTATATAATTTATATTTATATAATTTTTTATATTTCTATAATTGAAATATTTTAAATTTATATTTATATTTTTAAATACTTAAATGTTTTAAATTTAAATGTTTTACATTTAAATGTTTTAATTTTAAATATTTATATATCACCATTTTTTTATATTAGGGACTGATATGAATTTTATAGGTATTCCCTAACTATTATGTATATGTTAAATGATTATGTTTTAATTTTATATGTATATATGTATATATTTATATGTTTATTACTTTATATGTTCTTTTTTTAAAAAAAATATATACTCTAAATTTATATTTTAATATATTTTTTATTTAAATTTATTTCTACTTTTATATGTTATTATTATTAAATTATATTTTTAAAATATTATATTAAAATATATGTTTAAATTTTTTGTTTTTTTAATTTATATGGTTTATATTATTATATATGTTATTTATATGTTATTATATATGATTAATATTTTTTAATAGATTTATATTGTTATATATGATTATTATTTTGTGGTTTTTTATTATTTTAATATATTGTTAATTCTAGTAATTCTTTTAGGTAATTAATATATTTTAACTAGATAATATCCAAAAATATTACCGATGAATATGAGAAAATGGTTGAAAATATCATATAATTTCAGAAATATAATCATAAAAAATGTGATATTTTATTCTAATAAACTGTAATGCACTTCAGTTCTGTATAATTGGGGCCAAAAAATTCCAAGATCATTAGATTTTCTATTTAATTATTAATAGTAATACACATTGGAATCAAAATGGTTAAATAAAAATTATGTCATTATATAATTTTGATAAAAATAGTTTGTATGATTTGGTAGACATTGTTTGAGAAAGAATTCATGACGTAGGAATTGAAATCACTATGTAAGTATAAAATATTGAAATATTTTTTTGAGATACAGAGACAATACTCATCTCATGTTAACGAACTGTTAAAATATTTGAGAAATACAATGTATAGATTAAATCAAGATAAATAAATGGATTGATGAAAAAAATCATAGAATTTCTTGAACATATTAAATAGTCACCTCTTCAAGATAATGAAATTATGGAGTTCATTTATAGTTCTAAAAAATAATATTTCTAATTAATTTGGTGTCTATGAAAATATATACTTGTTATAACAATAACTGTATTTATAAGGAAATATATGTGTTCTTAAGAAAAATGTATTATGTGTAGTATATTATGATATAAAATGAATATAAGATGCTTCTATAATTTATTCCCAAAGACAATAAATAATCATTTATCATACTATGGAATGTTTTCATCCTTTAATAATTAATAATTTCAAGAAATAATTTTCAAATTATTTTTAGAAATATATGTTTTCATAGAATACAAATTTCCAAAAATCTAATTAAAACCCATATTACTTTGATGATTCACTAAGATTGAAGTTATTTTATCAGTAATTTGATGATTTTGTAAATTAATCTAGAAATATCATAATATGGAATGTAATTGATTAAATGGAACAATATTTAATATGTAGTAGGGAAACATTTTCATGTATTTTTATGTAGTTAATTTACAGCCTATCCAAAAATATATAAATAAATAAGATAAATAGTTGTTAAGATAAGGATTCATTTCTAAATAAAATATCCTTAAAATGAAATTAATTTTTATCATTCATCATTGAATGAATGTTTTAAATTTATTTTAAATAACATTTTAATCTTATTTAATCAATAATGGATGTATATTATCTTTTATATTCTTTAGTAATGTTAAAAATAAATTACTCTTTTTCATTCAATGAAATATTAAAAAAATGTTTAAATTAACATATATATTATCCAATTTAAGCGGAATGTTCTTCATAAAATCATTTTTAATGGGTGAAATATATAATAAATCATATATTGATAATTTATTCAAATCTATATTTTTTATTTAATATCAAGAATGGAAATAAAATATTTTAAAGAGTTATATTTACCATCAAACAATTTTCACCAAAAAAAATTACAACCATGTGAAATAAAATGATGTCACATTTTGTAAGAAAAATGCCATGGAATACAATGAAAGACATAAAATAAATGGATTATTGTTTTAGATCATAATAATTAGATAATTTTAAAGGTAAAACATAACATTAGTGTTATGAATAATTAAAAATAGATGCAACTATTAGTCATATGTTTATTAAATATAAAAGGAAAAATCAAAAGTCATATTGAATCTATGAGTGGACAAAATATCAATCTGAATGAGATTCTAGCTTTCTCCCACCAAGAAGGACAATTTTGAGAACCTTTACTTTTGGATAATCACATATTTTGTATCAGAGAACACAATGATTCACATTGATGTATTCTTAGTGTTAATATACATATTCTATGTTCATGAAACATTAAAAAAACTGAGTAACACATTTGATGTAAATGGGACTGAAATATCATAATTTTCTGGTATTGATGAAAAACTTACAAGTTCTTGAACTATGTGAAGTAATTAAAATTATTATTAAAAATAATTTCATGAATATGTGTTACCTATGTATCAATTTGTGTGTAAATTTTTAGATCCAAAATTGATAAATTTAAAGATTAATGCAGTTTTTATCGTATTTTTCTTTCTAGAGTAACGATTACATAATTTTTTATATAATGGGTTTTCAAATTACTAATTTGGGAAATATATATAGTTATTTGGGACTTTATATTTACATTTTTTGTACAATTATGAACAATATATTAAAACATTATTTGGAGAAGTTAAATATCACCATTAACTATTTGACATTATTTTTCAGTAATTTATATTTTTTGAGTAGGTGGAGTGTGATAGTAACTACATATATTATGTGAATATGGTAATCAACTTATATCCTGATATTTGGTATTTAATTATTAATTTTGGGGATCTATTGATTAAATATATATTTTATTTCACATGATTTATAAATACAGACACATTCATAGATTTTTAACAACACATGTGGGGATAAACCTTATATATCATAAAAAATTGTTTTATTTATTGTCAGATATCACCAATGGAATAAAAAAAATTGTTGATTAAAAAACATAAAATAAATCGTGCTTCATAATGATGAAAATAATTTTCTTAAATAGGAAAAATTTAAATGGTTTTTTTGGAACCCAATTTTACGGTGATTTTATGGTATTTTTTTATATTAATAATCAAATGATTTAAATAATTAATCAGGAGTACAATTGTTCCCTCCTTTATATTATATGATTTTTCATTACTAATATAATTTCATTTTTGAGTGAAAATGATAAAATCGATATTTAAAAATCAACAATTCTTTTTCTAAATGTCTTCTAGTAATAGATTATATTAAATGTTTATTTTAAAATTTTTACAATAATTTTTCGAATTGTAATTTCAGTGTCAAACATGATTATTATTATTATACCATTTACTATTTGAAAAATATTATAAGGAAGAGGAATCATTACTCATGGTAATTCACATCACAAATATATTTAAAGTCATTGATACATTTAATTATCAAAGGGATGGAATTTTAAAAAGGAAAAAGGTTATATAGAAGATGAGTATATCAATAATGTTATAGATGTATGTTTATTTTAATTATCCATTACATGATTACATATGGAAAAATAATTTTTAAATATATATATATAGTCTATGCTATAAATAATTATCATATATATGGTGAATGAGAAACACATTTTACTCAATTACAAAAATCAAGTATGTATATATATTTTTAAACAATACACATGTAAAAACACAATTTTTTAATTGAATAATTGAATTTATAAATTTTTTACAATGAAATTTATTTTTATTAATTTTCATTTAAAACTATTTTTATAAAATAATAATTTTTAGAAGCCAATCATCACAATTTTCAATGGTTATTTAATAAAATTTATCATTTTTAGGTGATCACATTTCATCAATTGTATATTTTAATATAATTGATATAATTTTTTTTATCTAGTATTAGTAAAAAAAATATTTCACATCAATCAATCATTTAATACTAAATTTAAAAATAAATATTTAATTAAATTAATGTAGTATACATATATTTTATAGAACTATATATATGAATTGAGAAATCAATACAAGTGTGTGTTTTTCAAATTACATATATATATATTCGTTAATAAAAAATATTTAACGATATTGAATTTTTTTATTCTAATTTTTTAAAACACAATTTTCATCCCTTCTATTACAATGTATTGTTTTCTTCTATATAAAAATATCTCCAAATTGAGAAAATAAAATATCACATGTTTAAAAAAATTTTCATTTTATCATCAGAAGGAGAAGTCGATGATAATTGAATAAAATGATATGAAATACCATGTAGGACCATATCTGATTCAATAGAAATGTTTCATTGGAATGATTAATTTAAATTAGATTATTATATATTTATTTGTTATTCTTTGAATAGATTGGGAAAAATATGTTATGTGATTATGTAATGAAATAATTCCTCAGCCGATCTATTTATTTAAAACTGTACTACCCCCGGTTTCTGGTATGTAACCATTTCTTGATGATTTTTATGGTTATAAAGTGTAATGGTGACGAATGGGAGAGTTGGGATAACATTGAATGAAAATTTGTGGCAAAGGGGAAGTCCCACGAGAGGCGCACGGTATATCTAACCATGTAGCCAAAACCGTGAATAGTTGGTTCTTTTGAGGAAATAGATCTAAACGGCTGGATCACGGTTAGAGAGACCATGGGAGGACATTATTCAAGGGTTTTCTTATGCAGTTTCTAAAATATGGTTAGCACACGGTTTGTCAAACCGTTGGAACTAGCTTTGCAGGCACATAAGTGAGATCCTAAAAAAGTGGATATCAAATGTTTTTCCTCTATGTGGAGTGTTTCTTCTCTTAAGCAGCCATAACTCTAGATTTATCTTCTATTAAGGGAAAAAGGTTCTTCCATCATTCTGGAGGTGATCTGAAGGCTTCCCTTGGTGAATCGTAGCTGGTTTCTGGAGGTATGTGATCATTCTTCTTCTTTCTTATTCATTTTCACTGGTCCACATAGATTTAAATCTGATCTTCTCCCAGTTTCTTATATCTATGCATGTTGTATTTAGATCTAGGTTTTTGGATGACATGTATGAAGATACTTGTTCTTGATCTTTCGAGAAGAAGTTATTTAAGGCAAATTATTGGTGAACCGACCCAGTTTTCTTGTGTGTTCTTCGTTAGTTGGGGTTTTCATCAAAACCTTCGAGGTATGAGGCTTCATTCTAGATCCTATTTATATAACTGATTGAAATGATTTCTAATTGATTTTTATGTATGAAATTTTTTTTGATTTGCTATTAAAAATTTTATGCAAACCTCCTTGATTGAAGGTTTGAGAAATCTGAAAAATTTAGGATTTTGAATAAGTGTTTTTGTTCTAAATTTTAAAATAATGATTTTAAAATGGGTATTTTGGGGACTATTGGTGAATGGTTTGGATTAGATGTTTTAAATAAAAATGAATATTTTATTGAAATTAAATGGTTGTTTTGAAACATGTTTATTTTATGGTTTTTAATAAAAGTACAATTTATTGAAATGGTTTGAATTGGATTAACACACTTGATTTTCGACATGATGGTTGTGTGTGTTCATGGGTTTGTGGGACGAACTAGGATTAAGAGTATCCCCCATCAATATTGGGATGTATAAGGGTTAGTTATCCCCCCCCCATAAAGGGGTGCATGTGGGATAGATAAGGGTTAGGGGTCTCCCCCATCCTTAACGAGATGGATAACAGTTAGGGCTCTCCCCCATCAATTTGATCACAATGGATGACTTAGTTAAAGGATTAATCACCAATCATGAGTATAGGGAGATCCATCATTCCTTCATGGTTGGTTTTGTGGATGTATGGATTGAAATGGTTATGTCAAAGTAATATTGTGAAATGGTTTTAAACCATTGTTTAGTTAATTTTCTAGAAAAATAAATTACTATAAAATTGGTTTCAATTGTACTTGTATGCTTTTGGTTATAAATGGTTCTTGAAAATTTTTTATATTAGGTTACAAATTGTTTTGGTAATTTTTTTATATAAACTATTTTATATAAATGTGACCAACTTTTCTATCCTAGTGGCGGGAGTATGAATGTCATTGCAAAAAACCTACTAATTTTTATACTCACCCCTGCTTTGGAACTTTGGTTCTTTTGGAGATGGTATATTTCAGGACAGGGGAAAAGGTAACATTTCCAACATTTTTAGCACTACATAATGAGGTTTGGGATATTTAGTGATTGTAGTGCTTGGGTCTTGTGGAGCATGGAGTCTTGTGGTCTTTTGAGATACATCAGTTGTTTAACATTTGGGTACTTTGACACATGGTTGGTGTTCCAATTTTATACATTTTGATTTGGTTTTAAGATCCTTTATGTTGTTTAGTTGATGTTTCTTTGTTCATGCATCATTTAGTAAATGGTTAGGTTATGTTTTATTAGTTATTTTTATTATTTCTTAAAGGGTAAATCATCCCCCACTTGAATGTGAAACCCTTCAGCATTTATTTCTAGCCTTTTTCATCTTGGAGATGTCACTTAAGGCCATGTATTGACTTGTTGTGCTCTCAAGACAATGCGAATGAGTGGGTCATTACACAAACACTCTAAATTTTAATTATTTTAGATGAATGATATTTAATATATACAATTACATATGATATTTATCATTACATATTCAAAAGTAGTTTTAATGTGTGGATTTGTTTTCTAAATGTTATATATAGGGATAATAAATAAAAAATAATTATTCTATATAACCAAGACTAAGTAGAATTAACATTCACACTTCAAAATGGGTTCATAACTTTAGTAAAATTAGATAGGTAATTAATGTACTAGATGGAAGGTTACATTAATGATTGATAATTAATAATTATATAATATTTGAATATTATTTTCATAATTAAATTATTATTTATTCGTTTATTTTTTAGGAATCCAAGATATCACAATAATTATTCTAGAGAAATAAGGTATTCCTATATATGTTCTCATATGGAGAGAGACAATTACTAGAGGAAAATATTTAAAAATTACTTTGACTACATAATACTTATGTCTAATATTGTCTACGTTGTGGTTTAGTTCAGTCATCTATCATTAATATTAACATTAAATTGCATAGAATTATATTAATGAAAATGAGGGTATTTCATAAAAATCAACGAAAAAATAGATGATAAAATTTTAATGAAATTCGATATTTTTTTCATAAATATTTTTATTTTTAAAATCACTAATTTAATTTAACATCTTTATATATCATTTTAGGATAACCAAAAATACACATGAAACATGGGACCTTTAACAATGATTCTAAGTGTGATATTCCAAGTGACAAATTAACTATAAAATAAAACATCGTCTTTGTAAGAGAATATAATTTGACATATAGTATTATAAATGACTTTAGTGATTATATTATAACATTTATGGAGGTGAAATAATAAATAGATTACGTGAACTTTTATCTTTTTGATATATATTATTCAACAATGGACGTAATTAAATTGTTTATAAAGTTATTTTTTTTAAAAAATATCCCAATTTATAGAACAGGATTTTCATAATCTACAAATCCCTTATCTAGACCTAACTATGTACTGTGATTTAAATTGTTTGGATCTCCATTTATATATATTTTTTCATAACAAATCAAAAAAAATATGGGAAATTATATACATTATCATATTAGGATTTTAGATCTTGTTGTTGAAATGAAACAAGATATTATAGATCCAAATACTCTATTCTAATTATATATTAAGTAGGTAGACATAGTTTGATATATTTTGGCAATTTTTTTCACTTTATTAGCAACATTATTCATCAGTTAAAATATAAGGCATTTAATTTTTTTTTATTTTTTATTTACTTTTTATTTCAAATTCACTTTAATTTCATCTCACATTTATATTAAATAGGTTAATTTAAAATATATATAATCATTACAAAAGAAACTTAAATTTCATTAACTAGTAACATCAAAAACATTTATCTATCTCCTCAAGGGATAATAATTTTTTTAGTGATAATGTTAATTTTTAATTTTTATTGATTATTAATGATTTCTAACATATAGTAAATAAATTTAGTATGATTGATATTTAATAATATAAAGTTGGATGTTGTAATAATTTGCTAGTTCTCAAAAAATGTGTTACAACTCTATTATGCGAATATTATTTTATGTTGAATTTTAATTTCATTCTAATAATATTAATTATTTTGATATAATATAATTAATTTTTATTTATGTGTCCTTGTAGAATTATCATACTCACTGAGGGAACTTCTAGAATATGTTTTCAATCACCCATGAGGTATTTCAATTGATTTAAAACACCACAGGAAACTAGGTATAGGTAAATAAAAATATTAAATATATCTAATAACAGTTATTATGTTTTTTTGTTCTATTATTATTTTTAAATAGTTATATAATTAGAATAATACTTAACTATAATTTCATTTTTAAAAAACATTTTATACTCTAGGTGACAACCGATGTTTTTTATATTCTACACACATTATTTCAAAATATATTTATTATACTTGTTATAGGATGAATTTAATAAATTTTATTTGTTGATTAATGAAATTATATATTTTTTACAATATATAATTTCATTAAATATTGAATGTTTTCCATTATCAAATTTTCAAAGTGGAATATATGAAACTAAAATACATAATTTAATGTGTTTAATATTATTCAAAAAAATATTATTTTGACTATGAGAGGAATGTGTGAATCGGGAGTGGGAAGTGGATATTTTCAACTTGGACATGGAGATTTCAAACAAACTAAGTTCTATGATTGATCATGAACTCATTAAATCCAGAATGAGTGTTTTCCTATAATGGTGATTTATATTACTCTCCCAATGATGTAATTGATGGTACTTATTGAATAAGATCTATAATTTCATTCATTGAGGCTCTATCCATCTTTCAAGATCCAGTTAAATTTGATTATACCAATACTTCTTCAATCAAAAAATTAGAATTTGGTAGCTTAGCAGTGGCGGTGGATCCAGACACCCTGCAAGAAATATTTAACATAAAAGGAATCTTGTGTCTTGGATGAATGATTCGTTCAAGAGAGGATAATATATTGTTTTATGATTATTCAAAGAACATAATCCACATCTTTTGTGGTATTAGATCATGGAAAGATATTCTAATTGGAATGGGTTTTCCCATATTGTTTTTCCAAATTGATATGAATTAATGATGAATCGAATTTCTAGATACATAGAACTCTACACGGTTGTTTTTAAGATCTCAGAACGAGACTGTAACTTCAATCCCTTCAATAAAAAACATACCAATAACAATATTTGTATTAGTATTCATTGTCAAAATTTGGATTATTTTCATATAAAAAATACTTAATGATCTTGCTTCTTATATAACTGCCCCTGTTAATAGGGATCAATAAATGATAGAATGTAATGTTAGAATTTTTTTCTTGAAATCTATTGGATGTCAAATTGATATATAAACAACCTAAATATATTTTTATGGGTTATAATGATAAAATATTTCTCTTAATGGTGAGTATGAGTGTATCCCTCCATTTATTGACTTTCACACGATTTTTGGGAATTCTATTGAAACCTGTAGTGTGAAAAAAGTAGTATAAAGTGACTCATTATGTTAGTGAATATAAGTAAGCCAATAATTATCAAAGAAAAAAATAGGCAGGCCTTGAGAAAATATCCTCTAACAAACCTTTAGAGAGAGAGAACCAAGATTTTCCTGATTCTCTAAGAATAAATATGAATAAGCCCTAGGTAGATATTGCAATAGAAGAGAATAATATTCTTACAAATCCCTACTAAGACATTCTCCTATTACTCTGTCTTCCTTTTGGAGGAGGAAATGATGATCATTTTATTTCGTTGTAAATTTCTCAAGATTTTAATGTTTTGGAGTATATGGGAAATTGAATTTGGAGGATCATTCTATGTATAACTCCATTTAGAAATAACTCACTGAATTTGTTCATCTGTTGGAGAAGGCACTTTCTAATTCCAACATAAATATGGATAATAGTAGGATGGATCATTCGAATACTATTCCTACTCAACTTTCTAAATCAGATAGCACTTTTCCGGTTAACGTCCTATCCACCATGAATAAAGAGTCTGAGTCAAATGGAATCCCTTCAATCAATTTACGTAACACTCTATTAAAGCATGTCCCCTACAAAAATCAAAACCTGGATAGCCCGATTAAAGATGTCTTTAAATCTGTCAAAGTCAATTCACTTCATGACTCCTCCAGTAGCAAGGATCTATTTAAAAACAAATTTAACCTTCCTTGAATATATTATTTCATCCAATGATGAATAGTTCAGAAATATACATTATGGAATCCTGAGATGAGTGATTGATATACTTATTAGTGTTTCCAGTCCCTTAGGTAGGGATGAATCATTTTTATTCCAACAGAAGGAAAACAAGTTTAATGAAATGGTGGACATTAATAGTCTAATACAAACTCCAATTATCACTAATATAAGTAGGACGAGCCCCTAAATTATAAAAAAAAATGATGTAGATGGGAGTAATAGGGGGTTTCCACCAAATAGAATTACAAATAAGAATTTTATTCTGGAACATTCAGGTCTTGGATTATGGACCCACAATATGGTATCTCAAGCTTCACATTCAGCTTCATGGAATGTTTTTGATTCAGCATGCTGAACCCAAAACAATTTCCTAATCTATAATTTCTAGTCTTGAAAATTTGGGATTTGTTAAGATGGTTACCAATAGATGTTTATAAGAGGTCAAATATTTATGTGTCTTGCATCATTTCTCTTTTATTAATCCCTTTTATATTGGATCATGTACAAAACATGTTACATTCTTTTATTTAATGGGATTCAAGAATATTTGTTTCATTATTTATTCTAGTAACAGATATGATGATTTCATAAGCCTTCGACCTAATATAAATTCTCTAGAAAACACCATTGGTGGAAAATATATCATCCTTGGTGACTTCAACTCGTTTTTTAGTCATGATAAAAAATTGTCCTTATGACCAACTATATGTCATCAAGGGAGTTCGAAGGATGAATTGATCAAAATGAGTTGATTGAATTTAATATAGTTGGTGAAATTATCATTTGGTATGGAAGAAATATAATGGGTATGGTTTCCAGTAAGCTGGACTTGGATTTTTTTAATGAAGCATCCTTATGTTCTTAGGAATCCATATCGTGGATGACCATATCAAAGTTTTTCCTTGATCACCACCACATCATTGTTGACCTCACTTGAAAAGGATATAAGTATACATTTACCTTTTTATTTAATAATGAGTGGGATTTATATTTTGAAAGTGAAAATCATGTTCTTGATGTTTAGGGCTCAGTGGGTTGAAAGAGCAATGTTTTTTTCACCCTCAAATTAATGATACTCAAGGGTAGTATAATGTTTTGGAGTAAATATAGGTTTAGTCATCATAAGAATGATATCTCCAATCACGATGGCTCCATTTAGTGTATAAAAAAGCAGTGTACCCCTGGAAAAATCTCTAATTATACCACAGAATGAAGTTGAGTTTACACTTAAACTCAATAATCTCTTCAAAATTAAAGATGAAATGTAACAATATTCATTTAATGATAATTGGATAAAATAAAGGGTTAAGAATTCGATGTTTTTTAAATACCTCCAAAGAGTTTGGAAAATTTCTCGGCCTCTTTCATTGATTATGTATGAAGATAAAATCTTGGATAATAGAGAATATATTTCTAAAAACATTATTTCTCATTATAAAGACCTATTTAAGAGTTCAAAAACTACTGTTTATCATATTGAAGGTATTTTTCATATGATGTTAATCAGGAGGATAATTCAAGACTCGTCTTTGCTCCTTCGGAGCGAGTGATTATGGCAGTAGTTTTTAGTCTCAACCATAATAGTTCCACTGGACCTGTGATATTTAGTAACAATTTTGTCAAACCTATTGGGAGATCATTCATGATACTGATTAAAGGCCTCTACTTTATTTTTTCAATAGAGGACAAATTTATCAAGGATATAATGACCAATTCATTGATTTGATACCTACTATGGAGAATTCAAATGGGATCCACATATAAATGAAAGTTTCTTTAATAAAAACATTATAAAAAGTTATTAAAAAAATTAAATCTAATAGATTTTAGCCCACTTATAGTAAAATTGTTCCATCAAATCAATTTGGATTCATCAAATGTAAAACGATACAAGATTCTCTCATTACAGCATTAAAGTGTGTAAATATTCTAAAAAAGAATATACGAGGAGGTAATATTCCTAAAAAACATTACATTATATATATTTTGACAAGATGTATTATGACATTATCTTCAGAATCCATATTATTTTTGGTTTTGAAGATAACTTCATTTGATGGATCATGAATATATTTGGATCTAATGATATTTCCGTCTTTATAAATGGATCCTAGGAGGGATAATTCTCTTGATCTTGTGGTTTTAGACATAGTGATCCCCTATCTTCTATTATATTATCTATCAGAGAGGATTATCATATCATACTAATTTCTATAATGTTAACTAATGGACAGTTGAAGGACATAGGTGCTGGTCGAGGTTCTTCTACTCCAACTCACTTTCTCTATGCTAATTATCTTATTATTTTCACAAAAAGGGAGAAGAGAAACAAAAAATATAAATAAATCCCCCTTTTATTATGATAAGGTCTTAGGTTAGGAGGATAGTTGAAACAAATAATTTGTATATTTTGAAGAAACATCTCCGCTACAAAAAGAAATTAGACATCATAATGGACATGGGAATTTGATAGGGAATATTCCTATTCACTTATCTCTATGTTCATATGTTTTGGGGTTATCCAATGATATGTCACTTCTATGGAATTAATGGTCATATCAAAAATACATTATCAACTTGGAAAGGAAATCCCCTTATATTGAAGGTCATGTTTTCTTGATAAAAGCTGTTAATATTTCTAAAATTTTCTACTCCTTTATGTTAAGTAAATTTCATGAATCCCATATCAATCTGATTATTGTGGAAATATTAAATTCATTTAGATTATAAGAATTATAGATTGCAGATTGGACACCATTCCTTTGAACACTTGTTGCAATTCCTTTGATACGGGGGCATTGTAATAAAAAACCTATGTTTATTTATTCAATAATTACAAACATATTTTTTTGGAATCTTCATAATGATTATTCCATTTATATTTATGTCATGAGATCAAGGTTCCATAATAAGCTCAAATATTGGATAATTGGTCACTTCAAATCCTATTTTTGTCCCTCCCTCAAATACACTGTTTCATTGATTATATATAATGAACGATGTTCTATTTCTAAATATTCCTATCTATTGTTCTTGAAGTCTAACAAGATAGATGATCCAATTGAAGATTCTGATATCCTCGTTCTCTTTTTTCATTGATCTTAATATCACAATAAAAGAACATTTTAATGATATGGAAATGATTCCAGATCAAATTAAGCATATTCTTAATGAGTACATCTATTCCTCTAGTAGAGACTTTTTAATTTTGGAGCTAAATTATTCTAGAATTCATACATCAATGTAGTTTTATTTTGTTTTCACTACTCATATATTAGGATTAAAATAGATTGGGATTCTCAAAAGGTATATTGATAATCTCTCCGTGATTAATATGGTTTTGAGGCTCATGAATGGTAAAACCCCTACTGATAATTATATGCAAATGTGTGAAATTTCATTACGATCAGTCTTTGTTCTCCATCATCAACACCAAGAATATTTGGAAAATTATTTCAATAGATGTATCACAACCTAACATATGAGGAAGGATCTATTTGATATATTTGAAGTATGAATGCAATGAATTTCTTTTATTCTGTATTTCATTGTAGTTCTGTTGTGCCGTTCGATTTACCCTCTCATTTTGCTACTTATCTAGGTTGTTGTTGTAGATCTGTCCAGTACTATCTAGTTAAAGATGGATTTGGGTCTTCATGAAGTTGTTGTCTTCAATCTACAAGCCTCTCCCACTAAAATTATTAATGCTATGAGAATTGTGAAAAAACATGAAAGGTCTATTTCGAGAACTCGATACATGAAATATTTTTTCTTAAGAGAATGATGATTGAAGGAAAATTCCAACCTCCAATGGGTAAAATGGAGGTTTTTTTGGTAATCACTATTCTTTGTATGGATTAAGACCAATAAAGGTGGTTTTAAAAGTGGGAACTCAAGCCCTTCAGGCTATGGATCGTTTTATCGAAATAGTCCTCCTGATGTGTTTAGTTGTTCATATTGATCTTGCCACATTTTCTCCTCTTTTGAAGATAATATGATCGGGGTTATATCTAAATTGGAACATGAAAAAATTAGGGGAATAAAAAATATATGGTTGTAATATGATTCCACCACTATTTTCCATTCTATCAAAACTTCATAATCTCATAAACATTGGAGACATGTTTGTTATTGGTAAAATAGTTTAGAGTTTCCATAATCTACTTACTATAAAATTACCCATGATTTGATAGTGGAAAATGATTCGGATGAATGTCTTTCCCACCATGGTGTTGATGGGAAAAATACTAAATTGGTTTGATCATATTCCAATAGATGTAATCCGTATTTTTCAAATGGATAAATTTATTATAACTACTTTTAGACTGGTTTGACCTTTTGGGTATTTATTAATAAAGGTCCATGTTTTCTTATTAGTGCTCATCTTACCAAAAAAACTCTATTCAAATATTAATAGGGAAGGAAAATAATTGTAATTATATTTTATCATATAAAAACATTTAAATAGATTTATAACAATTCATCTATATTTTAAATTATTTAATATATTAGTTTCTATGTGTTGTTTAATAATGTTTTAACATCAGTTAATATTTATTGATTTTATTCTAATTATTATATTTCATTTTATAGTTATTCAAGATGACGGTTCAGTAGACTAAAAGTAAATTTTGAGGAATTTGTGTAGGGGTTTTAGAAGTCATGATCTTCTCTCTTAGATATATAATATTAATATTGGTTTTTATAGTTATTTTAGATATTGATTATATGAGATTTATAGATGAATATTTTAGGATAAGATAACATAATATTGTTTAAGTAGTAAATATATTCCAAATGTGGTTATGAATTTCAAGATATTCTGTTGGATATTAGTGAATTTAATAATGAAATATATATATTAAGGATTTTTCTTTGCATGGTTGGGGATTTATAAAATGTTTAAAAATTGTAGAGGTAAATTTTGAAGGATTCGACACATTCAAAATGAATATGTGATTCAAACACAAGGATCATTTCATCAGTGATGATCCTAATAAAAAGATGGAATATTATTGGAGAACTCTATATATTTATGTTTAACATGAACCATATAATTAGTGGTGATCATAAAAAAGTCATTGATAAAGCATTTAGATGAATCCATGAATGATATTTTAGGGAATTATAAGCATCTATTAAATAATAATTCATCCCGATTCTATAAGATTTTATCTATGAAACCTAGGATGTATTTTATTAACAAAATTTTCTAAACTATTATTATTTTTTGTGAATGAGATCATTCCATAATTATACATAGTTTGATTTTCAGTTGTTCACTATTTTCTATGGTTCTATCATCATAAATGATATTTTCAACCTAAAAGGATATGTGATCAAGAATCTCATGATTTTGAATATTCCATGATACAAAGGGAATATCCAGATTAAATACACCACCCTATTGTGGTTAAAATGTAATGAATTTATCGATGACATTACATTCAATCCATTGAATATTTCTTAGCCAGTCACATGAAAACAATTAAATGGATGAATTTGATTTAATAGATTTTTGAAGTTAACTGCAACATGATGTTCGGAATATAAATTTAAAACTTTTATGATATATAAAAAACATAATTATTGAAGATGAAGAAAATAAATATATTGATAATAGAAAATATTTTGATAAAATAATAATGATATAAAGTTGTATTTATTCAATTATAATACATTTCTAATGGAATGAAATTTTTGTGAACTAAACTCCATTTCAAATTAGGATTTTAAATGAAAATTATTTATCTTATCAGTGAATGTGTATAAATAAATATCAATGAATTATAGAGTTTCAAAATTTTAGTTTTTGATTAATTTTCAGTAGGCATATTTATTTGTTAGACCGATGTGATAGAATTATAAAAATGTTTATATAATACAAAATGTATTGAGTTGAATAGAGAAAGACTTCAGTGAACATAGATGAATAGTTATATTTTTATATAAGTATAATCACGAACATAATCATTCCCTATTATTTGGAATGTCATCTTATTATTGTTATGTGATCCTTGGATAATACTCGGTGTTGGTGAACCATGTATAATCTATATTTATATAATTCATTATTTTCTCTTTTTTTAGTTGTACATGTGCGTGATAAATGAGATTTATTTGACGTTTCATTACAAACCTGATGAATTTACATTGTTTTAAATAATCTATAATGAAATTTCTTGAATCCTATATTCACCCATTATATTATTTACAATGTGACTTTTGTATGTAAATACTGATATAATAGAACCATGTTATTTCAGGAATATGTTCGTCTAATATTTTTCATGGAAAATTTATTAAATAAAATGGGAAAAACCAAATTTAATGAATGAAATTTAATTTTTTAAGTAGAAAGATTTACCATTTCATATCTCCTTGTATTGCAGGGGTTTTAGCATCAGTTCATGGAATTAATTTGAGTGATCCAAAAAAATCGTAAACTATGTAACCCTACAATTAATTTATGGTGTATTATTCCATGTCATAGAGTGAATTTTCTAAATATTTATAAAATTATAAATACATTATTTCTATATGTTTAACAATATCCAAAAAAATTGGTGCATGAATATTATAATTTATTCTGGTGGCGTTAAAGTGAATGAGTATAATTTCAGGTTTCATTAATTTTTTTTGAAAATTTGAATATATGTTCATCTGAAAATAGAAATAAATTATTCAAAAATGTTATCAAATTTGTTGAGGAAAATCAAGTAATTTTTCCTAAGTTGAATAATTTTTTTAATATAAAAAACATCATGTTATTATATCCACTAATTTATAATTCAAGTATAATGGAATTTGATTTAGTTAATTTAAAGGGATATTCTATTGATGGTCTATGGAAATATCTCAATGAAAATGAAACTTGAGTGAATATTTTTTGAATATTTTTCTAATTAAATAGTCTTTATTGTTCTGTAATGTTAGTTAACTATGGAAATTATAATCAAATGAGATGTTATTACTTATTTCATATCATTTTATATAATGGAATATTAATATATGTAATAGTGAATTTGATGGTAACTCAACCTTAGAATATTCATTAGGGGAATAATTGGGATCATCAATATTATGTATCTAAACATATTTAATAGAGTGAATGTTTAGTGTTATATGATAATGAAAAAATAATTATTTCCTTCCAATGAAGGATCATTAATTCCATTTTTTTGAAATTAATGTTTAGAAAAGAAATTGTGAGTAAATCGGAATATTTTTTTAAAGAAAATCCTTTTGAAGAACACAAAATGAGTTTATCTCAAATATATAGTATAATGCTATGAAATTAGTGGATACAACTAGAACTAAATTTGAATATAATGATCAACATGTCAATTTTTATTCTCACATTTGAATTAAAAGGGGATCTGGACCAATATGATCTAAAATGAATAAATATAGTAATAAATATTTTTTAATAAAAAAATAAATCATTATGAGAATGTAGTTGTAAAATATTTAAACAATCATGTAAGACATGAAGAAGCAATGAAATATAGACTATATAAAGGTAAATAAGAAAATTCCAGTATTATTATGAGTATTAAATAGGGAGATATGAAGATTGAATTTTAATAAGTAGATGATATATCAATGATAAATATTATTTATTGTGAAATAAAAATGCATTTATCAAGTCATAAAAAATATGTGATTTTTTAGATGATCAATCAATAAAAAATATTTATCGAGAACTGTGATATTTTCTAGTTGTCCTATGTAGAGATAATGATTTCCACTGATAAAATTGTTTCTTGATATAGTAATCCAACATAATATGAAAAAATTTGATATAATGGGAATTAATAATAATTTATATTATTCTCAGTAATAAAATAAATCATCAGATAATGATTTTATGTATATCATAGAGTATATTGAATATGGTTATAATAAGATATTTTTTATTATAAAATTCGAATTATGTGTCTTCTTAGGAATCATATATTCTTATTATTAAATAAATTCTTGTTACTGGAATGGGAAATAAATTTGATAGAAATAGATGAGAAATAAATCATTTTTTTCATATTAAAATTGTAAACCTTTATAATAATATTTTTTAATTTATGACACATTGGATATAAATTTTTTTATTATAGGGGTGAATTTAATGTTTTTCATATGAAATACATTGAATAATAGATGTATGGTAATGAAATAAAATTCCATTGAGAAATATATTTTACCCATTATATGAGAAATTAATATGACTTTACTTTATGTGTTGGTGAAAAGGATAAGTGGTTTGAATTTTCCAACTAATTCACATGATTCATTTAATGAGACAAAATTTATGATAATTAAGAAATATATTTTCAATGAAACATATAAAAAGGTTAAAAAAATTGTAGTAAATGGATTTTGAATAGTGGGTTCTCATAAAACATTATTGGTAGTATTAGTCATATTTACATGATTACTAAAGAGTTTACTAAAACATTTTGTACAATATAGGGTTCTACATATTAAAGGAAGTGTAAAACACATTTGGCAATTGATATATTTAAAAACGAAAATTATCTCAATATAAAGAATTTTTGATGTTGTTATTTAAGTGGAAATTTGTTATCTAAATAGGGATTGGAAGATACATTTTATATTAAAAAATATGTTATATAAACATTGTAGAAAGAAACACTTTTATGATGGGTTAGATGATCAATTAAGACATATGTAACTAGATAATATCCATATCACCATTATCATTTATGTACAACATGAGAAAATTATATAACACCAAATATGTGATCGGATTTATCAACTAATTAGAAAACATATTTATTTTTGGAATGGTAATTTTTACCTTTCTTCAATAAGTATGAACATAGAAAAATAAGTGCTTCAGGATTGAGGGAAAATATGTTGGGATACCCAATTTATCTAAATATAAAATGATCGTAAAACTTATTCTATATGATTAATCTATTTTTATGTTATATTAAATCTTAATAAATAATATAGTTTTAAATATATTATTTTATTTGTTAATTAATATAGTTAGATAGAATGTAATAATGTTTTTTTAGTGTAAAATGTGATTGTAGAATAAAATAATGAATTCTGATGATGAGTGGGGAACGAAACTATATGAATATTGAAGATCATATGTTCTTATAAACTGACTACAGTAAAATTCATTTGAGTTGAAAATAATATAGAAAGAAATGTAACAATGAATTTTGTTTCACTGCTAAACACTCCATAACATAATTATATTGATGAGTGAGTGTGTTACATGATAAAGAATATGACAATGATCATTTTAATTAGAATTTGAATCTCTCATAACTAGTAGAAATAAACTATAAAAGTGGGTTTATTTATTAAATATTTATAATTTATTAATTCATTAGAGTATATAATTATTTAAAATATGTTTAAAGTGGGGATAAATCCATGAAAAAACATAGAGTTCGTTAATTTAAATGATTCATTCCAAAAATAGTTGTAGATCAAGGTGTCTATGGTGAATTCTTAAATGATGTAATATTTTTAAGATACTCAACAAGAGTTAAAAGACTATAAATTTTTTTTTCTAAAAGGATTAAAAATATAGTTAAATGGATTGAAATGTGATATATCAAATATAAATATATATAAAAAATAATGTTTGAGTCTTCAATGACGTGAGTGAAAGAAAATTGGTATTTTTGGATTCTATAAATTCTAAAAATTCAAAAATTATTTATGAATACAATGTCACATGTGAGTATAAGAAAAATTTTTAATGGATACAAGTTATAACTTTGATTATAATAAGAGTATCTTAGATTTTATTCATGATACCTTACAAGATACAATAATTCTATATAAAGAAATAATGATTTATAAAAATAGAGAACACTAATCTATTGTCTGAGGTGAAATCAATGTAATTCAAATATGTTTCAATTGTGTAATCATGAATGAAGTCCACGAACTATGCATAGAAAAAATTAGACATGTCAATAATCAGAACATGAGTACAAAAAAAATCGTAATGTGATTTGTTTATAATGGGTCCCATAAAACAATATTGATGAATAAGGATGTTATTTCTAAAAAAAGGAGGATGGTGTCTGATAAATACACATAGGTTAGATTATATCATAGAAACCTATTTTTTAGTTGAATTTATGAAACTAATGGAATTATATTTTTGAATGTTTATTCAATGTATGTTTATTTATTAAAAAAATGTAAAAATAGCATTTCATAATTGATTCATTAATAAAATAGGCAAAATCAATTAGGAATTAGGCTATATTAATATAGATAATGACTAAAAGGTGTGTATTTAAAAATTATTTTTATCGACAAATGTGATAACATTATCCATTGAATTAATATATATAATTAAATATTAGAATGATAGAGTTTATTAGTGAATGGGATAATCAAAAACTATCTATAAATATTTTATATTGGGGAATTTAATGGTTATCGTGTATATTTATGATATAATATTTAGTTTCTATAGAAATAATTTCGGTTAAATGTATTCAAAAGTATGGTGTACATAATTTGAGATATCATTTATTTGGGAGATATAATACTTTATGTGATATGAGTACTTTTATATGACAGAAAAATATTCACCTCAAAGGAGATATAATCCCTATAGGTGTTATAGATATTTGAAATTGAGTATTAAGATTCTGTTTCAAATCCAAAAGTAGTTGGAATGAAACTATTAATTCATGATGATGTGAGAACCAATATATATTCTGTATGAATTAAATTACATCAATGGTTTAAAAAGGTTTCATGTATATCACTCTCTAATAAATTAATTGATATATATTGAATTATTAAAATAAAATTATTAGAAAAATACTAGAAAATTGGAGTATTTATAAAATACGATACATGTGTAAGATACCATTTAGACGACATTGATTTAAAATTTTATTTAGATGTATATATTAAAAGTAAAACATTACTTAATTAATAAAAACTAGGGTGTTTCTATATCAACTATCTCAATAATAAGTAATGAATTAGAGGGGTCTTGTATATTATTCTTTATTTTTATATCTTCCAATATTAGTATGATGATTATTAGAAACATTCTACCATTTAACTCAGAAACAATCAATAATTTTTTCATAAAATATGGATAATTATATTCATATTAGGTGGTATAATCATTTTATACAATATGAATTTCCTTTTGAAGGTTTATGGGTATTGATAATATTTGAATTCTTGTTTTTTTCCAAGTTTCATTTTTATGATGTATACAACATCCTTATATCTAGAAAATAAAAATACTATTGAATAATGTTTTTAATGATATATAATGTATATAAGGAGTGTATATTTTGTAAAGGTTGCATGAATTTATTGAAAAAAAAATTATCATAGAGAATTATTTGGTGGATTGACAAAAAACCATACTTTTTAGTTCTATAACCACACATTATAATGTTGGTTTTTTTATTTTTTTTATTTTTTATGTTTTGGTTATTCTAAATGTAGTTCTGATTGATGGTGTAATCTATAGGTTGTTCTGGAATTGTAACTCTATATGTTTGAAAAGGCATGTGTTTATACAAAAGAGTAATATTTAGAATCATGGAAGATATTTAGAATTTTTATTTTTACATATATTATTTCATATAAATAATTTTTTTTTTTTTTAAAATATGGAGAACTAGAAAAATAGATATAAATATGATTTAAATATTGTTCTAATTTAATGGAGCTTAAATGTAGTGAATACAAAATTATTTTTGAGGCAATGAGGATTTAAAGATGTAGTAAATAGATATATCATTGGAAGATGTTTTTTATTGGATTACTATTTCTTTTTAATTTTTTATAACACATAGGATGAATCCATGATGTGATCATAGGGAACACACTGTGAGTTTTTTCCAATGATGGAATTTTATTTTTACATGAACACTCATAGTATATGTGTGGGAAAATATAACATAATATGTAATTTTCATCTAGATGAATCATGGATAATTTATTTATATTATGTTCTGAATGTAGATTCATGAAAATGGAATATTACTATATTCAGTTGATGAAGTATGAATTTTTTTTAAAAACATTACCCCATATATAATTCTCTAATTAATCTAAATTGAGGGAAATATATAATTTTTATCAATAATATCATCTATATTATAAATATAAATTAAAAAAATCATGGTTTATTAATTTAATAATAAAATTATTGAGTTTTAATGATAGGTAATTTTCTATTTTTTTAACGTATTATAAACAAAAAAATAAATAAATTTCAATGTGTAGATTAGAGAAAGATATTTTTTTACAACAATAAAAATATAAACATCTGAAAATGAATAAGATTCAACCTCTAATTAGTTTGACCATGATACTGTATATCTAGGAATTTTACCATGATTATGCATCTAGTAGTCAATAAATGTATCATTGTACAAGTTTTTAACCGTGATTTCAACCGTAAATTATACATTCTTTGGAGTCTCTAGCCATCGACCATGTTACATCAACCATTGGTAAATGAAACCATAAAGAATTAATAATGGACCACTTATTATTCTTCCATTATAATTGTATTTATATGTCCAAACCAGCATATAAGTCCATGGATTTCCTCCCACAATGATAACTAACGATACATCCATTCTTATAGTCTATATGGATAATATGAGTTATGACATGTATGAATATTTTTTCAAAGAATATAGTGAGACCAACTCTTTTAGGAGATTAATTTTTTTTATCAAAATAGAACATATTGATCATATATGAGGATGTTTATATGGGAGTCACTATATGTGATGAAAAATTTGGATGTTTTGGTGACATGAGTATCATAATGATGAATGTATATCATATGGTAAAACATTGAGTAATGATTTAGGGAACTATATATGTATTTAAAGAGTTCTTCCTTATCTCTAAAGTTACCAACATAAGCCTCATCTTATATTGAATATTTTATATTTTATATAGAATTTAGTAGCTCTGCCCAATTCAAGAACTATGTGGTTCGGTTATCATTCCATCATTTAATAAGGACGAATCATTGTGAGGATGCATTATATTTTTTGAATGTTCTTGATACGATCAAAGATTTTAATTGAATACGGAATAGTTATATGATATAAATTGATACCTATGTAGGATTGAGTGATAAAATGGTTGAGATATAATCTTCACCGACATATAGTTCATAAATATCCAAGAAAATTCAGGGACCAGTTAGACATTCCAAATAATAATAATGAAAAATAAAAGTGCATGATTTCACAAATCAAAAAGATTTACAAAATTGAGAGGGTGACACTCCCCGCATGTCATCCTGCACAAATGGAACATTGAACTCAAGATTCATAAAGGACTACATAGAGGTCATTTTCAAGAAATTTATCTTTGATAGGGCATCAACCACTTGATTCACCTCTCGATAAACATATGTGATTCTTATATTAATATACATTACTTTAAGAAGGCATTCAATCCATTAAGAGAAGATTCACTATGGAACATCCCTAGTCCAAATCTTTAGGGAATTAACGTCATCTTCGGAGTCTAATTATATCTATAGAGTATTCCATATATGAAAATTATCACTATTTACATCATAAATAATGGCCTAGAGATCATATTTATATGAAATTCCCAAATAAATGAACTGATGAAAACATCCCTTAACAAAGCCACTGTGTGTGCAGAAGTCACCACCAAAACCTAAGAGTCACGGTGATATGGATTCTGGTACATCAACATTTACATAGATTCAGGGTAATATGGGAGGAATACAGAGAATATAATTAATCATGAGAGGTGGCTTTTCCTTACAAGAAATGCATAGTAATAGAAGAGTCATGAGGTCCACATAGGTGTTTTCCATTGATATATTTTTCATAACAACTGCTACATGGGTATCCCTATCAAGTAGAAGTAGAATAAAATTAATGGATGAGGAATTATTCACAAACAGAACCTTATTTTGGGTTGTCCATAGAACCAGCATAGTTGAAACTACATCATAAAGTAATTGGTTCAGGACTTGGGTGCTGCATCTAGCCTTGGTAATGTTGAGTGGAAAGTCTTTAATCCATCTGTTAGAGAAGAGATCGATGTGGAATTTTTTTCGAACATATCCCCATATCTATTATAAAATTACCAGGAGGGAAATAGTTTTTGAACACTCTCAGCGTCATTCTAGAACATGTAGCATGCAGAAACAATGCACTAGCCATCCTTTCTCAATTGGTCATGTTTGGGAAGCCTGTTCCACCATATTTTCCAGAGGATTATCAACCGAGAGGGTTGAATAAAGGGGAAATTTAATTTATGAAGCCAAGTAGGTGGTTGACCATCACTATCAATGTGAAGCTTTTAAAACTCATTAATATTGAAGTGGCCAATCCAGTAAGACTTCCATATGAGCACATCATTATCCATAACCTGGAAATTTTGAATTTCCAACTAATCATGAAAAGACACCATGATATCGAGGCTATCTCTATGATCAATAAAATAAGCCATTGACATGTCCATCATGTCAATGGGAAAGTCTCCAATAAATAAAAAATTGTCCCACCATGATGTTCACCAGCAATTGGGATTATATTCCCTACTCATGATCTATCTTCCATTTTAAAGAATGACATTTAAGGAGAGTATAAGATAATTCCACACAAATGGAGATATGTAACGCTGATAAACAGTACAAAGCTAGAGTTTAATTCTAGAAAAAAAGTACAATGATGAGACAGTTGAAGATAATAGATTCCAGTTGAACATATTAATAGATCCATTATTGAATAAATCTAGATCCTTGATGTCGATCCCTCCCATCTCGATGGGTTTAATACAACCTGTCCAAGTAACCATGATCATATTTTATTCATTAATTAAGGATGTTCATATGAAATTCCTCATCATACATTGAATATAATATAGAAGACTTCTTGTCCATTGATAAAATGATAAGGATTTCACAAATTTTGATGTTATCACCGAATTAATGAGACAGAACCTCCCAGCATAAGAGAGAACGTTCCCTTTCAATCTGGCCTTTAGTTTGATTATTCCTAAACATATTCCATCAAGGTAATATCATAGAAACATTTTATATAAGTGAGGGAAACCAATGTAATTGATGGGAAGGAATCTCATTCTGATGCCAAGAGACTTGATGATTCTATTTTATTTCCCCACTGTGATACCATCACCAAAACCCATAAAATATTTGTTCCAATTAATGCGTTGTTCAGTCAGTACCTCATAATGTAAAAATTGAGCCTTTATTGAGTAGATGGTACTTCACAAGGCCTACCCAAATATGAGGGTGTCATCATCATATAATATATGAGACAATATGAGATTGTTCCTTACAACCTTGATATGTTTTACTAAAACATAATGAGATATCTCGTTATGTATTATACTCAAATAATATTTAGTAATGGATAATAACATCCCAGATATCTTATCACCTTTCAGAAATCATATTTTACATTATAAATAACTTCTTGGAGATCCATTTATAACAATGGATTACCTTGTTGATATGGGAATGATACTGATTAAATAAACAATATCATATGAGAAAACAAGCCTTATAATCACTCCAATGATCAAAGATCTATTTAAAAGTATCAAAATCTATAGAAATTTTAAATTTAAGAGTGATGTTTCTAGACATGGTCTTCTTTTCATCATATTTATTCCCTTAAAAGTAGTAAAGAGGGAGTTCTGAAATTTATACTTGGAATAAAATTACTAATTAGAGGAGACATTATACATTATAATACTCCCCAATCTAGTCCTTGAAATATTTATAATAATCTTGGGGGTGGTGTTTAAAATATCCACTTACAAAAAATCATTTTTATCCATAGAATCCTCTTTCATAAAAGAGAGAACAATGAAGTTAGAGTTATTGTAATAGGGCATGTTGGCCCAATTAAAAAATTTCTTGAATGCATTTTCTAAATCATTTGTCACTATATATCAATAAATCATAATGAAATTATTGGTTAAGCCATCTGTTATGGTAGTTATTTCCATATTTAGCGAGAAGAGATCCTCTTTAATTTCTTCAATTGAATAGGACATTATAAGATCAATATTTTGATGTTCCTAAATGTAGGTAGAAATATTATATATCAAATAATAAGCATAATCCAAAACATTTACATAGTAATGATTAAGAAATTGATTCACCAGTACACTTGAAATTTCAGTTTCAATGTTATAAAGAATCCCATCAATAATTAATACATTTAATTATTCCATTATTATTTTTTCAATTAGAAATATATATAAAAACAATGAATTTATATTAGTATCCGTTAACCATTTTACATTCAAATGATTTTTATCCCGTCATTCCATCATAATAAAAATATCATCAAGCCTTACAAAGGATTGAATTTCTTCTCTAGAGGGGCTGCTAAGATGTCAATTAAAAATTTGATAGAATAGTATATTTTCTAAATCTTTCGTAATTCGAAGATCAAGATTAGAAAAGGATTTCATGATCTATGCCTTTACAAGTTATTTAGTATTCTTATGTTCTGTTGTATAAATATGAAGGGGGATACACTGTTGATGGTAACCCCAACATCAATAATAACTTTCTAACATCTAGGGGTTATAGTCGAACAATTATTAATAAAGAAGGGAAGGGGAACACACCTTACAGATGGGAATGAAATATTATTCTAAATATTATTGTGATCCAAGAGATGGTTTGGTAGAGTGTTCCCAAAAAATATGTAACAACCACTCCCATTATCCATTTTTACAAAACATATTTCAAGCTTAATTGACTGTATTCCAATAAAATTTTACCTACTACAAGTGATATCATCCCCTTTAATTGTAATTTTAGCCAAATGAATGTTATCAATAAAAGTTTAAAATTCTATTGAGGTAGCTCGAAAAAAATTCATTATAATTTTTTCTTCTAGCATTACGATAGTATTAAAGTCACCCAACACCACCCAATTAATAACACTACTTATAGATAAATAATCATGTTCACCCCAATGGTTAGTTATTTTGATATATGATTATTTGGAATACACAAATGAAAACATAAAATTGTGACCCTAGTTAATACAAGAAATTAATATCCATTGTGCTATCCTGATGTAGGGTGCAATCTTTATATATTCATGTTCAAAAAACACATAGGCTATCTATGTTGAGTTCATGATAATTTTTTGAATAAAATGATAACCAAGGGATGAAAATTTTAAATCCTTGAACATATCAAAAGAGAGCTTTGGTTCTGCAATTCCAATCATCAATGGTTTCTGAGAAAAAATATAAAGTCAAAGGGCCTTGGTTGTTTCGATATTCCCCATCTAATGACAGGTCTATAAATTAGTTTATTTGGGGGACGATAATACTTTTTTTCAGAGGATCTTCCTCCTTAGTTTTAGCCCTTGGGCCTTTACCCTTTCTCCATTTCACCTTTTCTTTCTTCACTATAGGTTCTGGTAGCACTAAAGATTCGTCATTCAATATTTTTCCTTACCAAAAGATTTTTCACTAGGTTTCATGACCTCAGGGTCTGAAGGGACAATATCATCTTCATCAAGTAGTGGATCATCATAGCCATCAGAAAAAATGTGCCACTCAATGGTGTAAATGTGTTATTGAGAAAAATTCTAGCATGGGAACAACATTTCTTAGGATATCTTCTAAAAGCCCTACCTAAATGAATCTGTGTGAAATCCAGGGTGCCTCCATCAGTTGTAGTCACACCAGTATTCACATATTAAGGATTAGAGGTAGATTATTTCAATGCTCCATGAGCCTCAAAATGTATAGACGCAGAATTATTATCTAAATAATTAAGAGGTATAAATTCATCACCTTAGTGAGGATTCTCCCACTGTGAACTCAATTCTCTAGCCAGTTTAGCATGGTTCTTTTTAGAAGGGTTCTCTATCCCATGAGGAGTTAACAAAAAACCGTTATCACCTAAATATTCCTCTGCATAACCATTACCTATATTATAAATCCCAGGGACAGTCACACCACCTGAAAACCCCTAGAACCATCTGCAGTGCCTTTAATAGTTTGTTACCTATTGTCATGCCCATCAGAGTCTCCCAAATCAGATGAAGCTGCTATGCTATTCACCATTATAACATCATAGATCTATTAGATAGAATTAATATCATGGAGAATCCAACCAACTAGATGTTCATGAATGGAAGAAAGACCTGATCGAGTTTGAAAACATAAAACAGACATTGCTAACTCATTCAATTGAGATGTTGGAGGATTGGAAACTGGACATAAGCACAGGATATTGCCAGCCAAGGCCTCATAACTCTTAGAGGACACTATACCATCCTTATTAGATCTAGAGGGTAATATATTTCCATTATACTTCTTTCATCAGTATGATGATTTATCCGGTACATTCATTTTTCAAAGAGTGAATTCTTTCTCCCTCTTTCACTCATATGAGAGATGACCAAAAAACTAGATGTTCATCGAAAAGCTTGGTTTCTTATCATATTAAATTCCATGCTTAATGCTATCATCCCTTGTATTGATCATACCGTCTTCCACTACCATGTTTTCCATATCTACTCTGACAAGCACTCTTGTATAATGCCCAAATTGTTGATTGTCCGTTTACCAGTCCATCCAGATGAGAATACCAACCAGTGAGGCAATACCTCATAAAATTCTTGGGTTAATGTACAACCAAATCAACTTTAATATCTTAATCAAGATATATATGTGCAAGTTCCTAAAATTATTCATATTTCAGAACTTATCCCACTCCTGAATTCTGATATATCCTGGCTTCAAGGGAAAATTTCCAAAACTCTAGGCCTTGCACTAACATTCATCAGAGTAAAAGATGATGTGATAATAGACATTCCCCATAGCCATAATTTTCCAGTCCTCAATGCCCCATAACATCATGATATTCCAAGTGAGATCATTGAACTTCCATTATATTTAACCCTTTGGAAAAATTACCCATGATGTAATCGAATACCTTCAGAACATAACTCATTTTTAAAAACCATCATGATTGGAAAAAACATGTGCAATCCTTCCCTTCCAGATGATTCTTCCAGGTAGAGGTATATCAAAATTCAATAAGGAAAAATTGGATGCATACTTCAACAAATCTATGATTTTCTATGTGTAACACATTAGTTTAATTGATTTGATCATTGTCGATGCTGACATGGAAATGTATTGAAGGATGATATGATAATATAAAGAGATGATCAAAATGAAGGAATAATAAATATAGGGTTTATAACAAGGTTACAATGAGTCCTTGTTCAGTTTATTTTAAAGCCATGTGTGATTTCTATGTGATAATTAATATATTAAATTTGAATATAGTAATTTTTAGTAATGATAAATTGTTCATGATGAAATTTGAAAGATGGAAATACACATGTTCTTCATGATATGGAATAATTTTCGTAAATATAATCAATCCCAACATGAAATCTTCCTTATTAAATGATTGAATTTTCTATTTTAAAACATAGAATATAATTTATTTAATGATCAATTACTATGGTTGATAATGTTTTCAAAACCACAAATCATAATATTTTAAGGACCACCTGAAATAATTTGAATGAAATTTCGAATATTCGACTATGAAGAACATTTTCAATAGGAATATTTATATATATAAATGCAGGTATTTATTTAATATAATTATATATATATTTTATTCCAATATAGTATGATAAAACATGGATTAATGGGTAATACCTACTATGAATTTTCTCATATATTGTTCCTTATGACGTTATATTAATTTGGTATGGTATAACAATAATATTTCATTGATTATTATTTATCTAGTATAGGATTAAATCTTCTATGTAATTTGAGGAGGGAAGTAAGGCCTATTTTAATTACTAATTCATGGTTCTTTATACAATTCTTCATATCATGTCAATTTATATCAATATATTCTATAATATTTTGGTTTTAATAAACCATTATGTATGATAAAACATTTTCTATTATTTCTTTCATTTATCAAGGAACCTTAATCTCGATCGACATGTAATTAGATGTAATTTAATTAATTGGTTTGGGATATATTGTAATGTTTTTTGTGGTTATAGACACATATGGAAGAGTTAGTGGCCACTATTGTATTTCATTAGAATAATAATACCCATTGGGGCATTTCTTATGCAATTAATGGGAAACCCACTACTACACATTCAAATGCTACAATGAGGGTCAAACAAAACAAATGCCTATTGTTTTGTAATCTTACCATTATCATCCATCCATGAGTGATGGGGGAAGCAATTCAATATATCTCATAAATAAATTAATTGGAAGAAAATTATCAATTGATGATTAATATTATATCATTACAATAGGAAATATAACCCTAACCCGATCTATAATGTCATGTCCTGGAATTCATAGTGTGATTTCCCCATGTTAGTTCACTACATGTCCTCAAGCGTTCTTCCTCATATTCTATCGGATGTGGAAAAGATGAAAAAGGATAATGTGGGTCTATAAGATGAATATACCCCTATATTAGAGTTCACATCGAGAATTTTTTTTTAATACCACTAAATTTAAAAACAATGTATAAATAAACTATAATATTATATAATCAAATAAAATACATTATTTGTTGAAGGACCATGTAAAATACATAACTGACCACCCAATAGGATAGATATATACCTTACCAAAAAAAGAAACTATAAAATGCTCCACATAATAATCTTCCAATCCAATCAAAACACCTAGTCCCACTCGATCAATCATATTTGACCAAGCCATAATCAATAAAATAATCAGTCCAAAATTGTGCCTACAGTAAACAAGGGATAGTTTATCTGGTACCTATGTGAAAAGGAGTCCCTAGTAGGGTGTTATTATAACTAATTAGGTAACCCCACATGGTGTCCACAAAAATAATAGTTAGTAAACTAGTTTTTGATAATAAAAATATGATTAAATAAACAATTAATACATTGAATAAATAGAATCCAAGGAATATAAAAAATCATCTAGTATACACTATCCATGGGTTATAAGGTTACACCATTTAAAACCAAACATCATATGAAAAAGGAATGTCCATTAATGTTTATAATAGGGTTTACATGATATATATATATATATATATCAAATAGATTTAGTTTCTTATTTATTCAAATAGAGAGGCTTAAAAAATACCAAAAGAAAACATGACTCAAATAACCAAGACACTTGTTACTAGAACATCAATCCAGAATCTTAACAAAATATCAACATAAACATTTTAGGAACATATATCCATCAGATGACCATATACAAAACTATTGGTATCTATATTCTACATTTGGTATTTCAATCCCAAAACAAACCATAAAAATGGTTCTGAGAGTCTCTTTCCAAAACCCATCCATAAATAACATCGACTGTTCCTAGATAATCCCTCTCGTCCATCCTGAGGAAGAGGAGAATTAGTTCATCATCATCTTCCATATGGTATATGATCATTTCCTATATCATTATTTTCGGAATGCTCATAATGATGTACACTAATAGTGTCTAGAGCCTCCCACTGACAATATATTTATAGTATAGTACCTCTTTCAAGAGCATCAGTATAACACATAAACCATACCATAATTTCATAAATACTTATGATCGATATAATGAGAAAAAAATTGTTCATGTTAAAAATACCAACCATTTTAAAATGTTCACACTCACTAACTTTCCTATGCACATTCAAAATTGAAACATGCCTCTATTAATCCCAACAATTTTTACATGTAGATAGATAATAATAAAACACCCTCAATAAACAATTCAAAACAACCATTTTTAAATTAAGAGTCTCTATTTTTGAAAAAAACATGGTAAATGGCATATATTTCCATTATAATCTTTAAATAAGCCAAAATTGATATTTTTCCAAAAAGGAAACCACATAATCATTTCAATTTCACAATTTGAAATCAAATTAGACTCACTATAATAAACAATATAGATGTCAAAAACTCATTTAAAAAAATATCATTTAAAAAACATCCTCCTCCCTTCTTAAAAACAAAAAATGGTTAAAAATAATTCGAACAATTAATCCCTAATTTGGAGCCTCATATATTTGTTGGGAAAAACAAATCATGTAATCACTTCAACTTCTAAGGATTATCACACCCTATGGGTGACCATAAGTCTAGTATCACGTTATCATAGATCAAAAGTGATCCATGGATGGTTCAAATAATCAATTTAATTCCAAAACCAACATCTTAAATCAATGGATAAATAATATTACACATTGTATTGAAGGATTATAACACAACAAAATAATAAACTTTTTATTATGACTATCTTAGAAGCTCTTATACCACCTAATTCATCAAAAAATCGTTCCATTACATTTCAAAATCACCATGTACATTCCATGGCCCATCGAGACTTCATCTAACCCAATAGGTACCCAACCGGTCACTCGACAGTAATCCAAATACGTGGAATACACTAAATTTTTTATAATAATTATAATTAATTAATTAACATAACCCTTATTAGAACAATGTATAGTTATTCTCCAAGACATCATGTTGAACCAAAATGAAATCCAACAACACCCCAATGACCCACATCATATCCTCGGATATATTCAAGGCCAAATCCATAAGAAGTTATAAAATTTAAATAAATAATTAAATAAATTGTATGAAAACACCTAATAATGATCATTATCAACGTATACCTCAATGAAATTTACACAATAGAATGTGAAACCCCTATAATGATTTAATATACCTTGGTACAAAAAAATTGTATAATGGGTAATTAATGATTCCACTAGGCTCTGGTGGAATCTTAAAAATATCCTAAAATGATGAACTCAAAAATTAGAAGGAACGATGGGTTAAATAAGAGGGGACACTAGGTGTTAACTCATAACTCAAAACTCTCAATAATCTCCTCCGAAACACCTATATGGTGACTCTTGAATAAGGGGGAAAGAGGGGATATACCTCCTATGGGTTGTTCATGTGATGGATAGATAATGGTTGTGGGAAAAATAATTTCCCAGCGGAAATTTTTTTAAAAGATCCATTTTAATTGATAATATATTTACCCTCATGGTTTTCATTGATGGTTCTCCATACCATGCATCAACCGTGTGGTGGTCTTGGTCAAAGGCCAACCCACTCAGATGGTTTGGCTACAAGGTTGGAAAAACCATGTGATGACTATATACCCTAATAGTATAACACTCATTCCATGCATATTTAGGATGTAGGGTTTAGTAAGGAACACAGTTTCTCTAAAACCATGATATGGTAATGCACCAAGCCTTAGAACCTCCTCAAACCCACATATTATCTTCTTTTTCTCTGAATGGTTTTCCATAAACGATTAAAAAGGATGCATCTAAACCATGATCTATTCAAAATGAACTAAAAACATCATGAGCAAAAATTTGTCACACTATGTCTCCAAAAACATGCACACAAAACCATGAAGCATTTATAGAAAAAAATATAGCCCACAGAACATAATTTGAATCCCCAAATGATTTCCAAACACAAGGGATAAATCATGAAGTTTATTACTCAATTAAAAACATCCTTTTGAGACATTATATCTTTCGAAAATACATTATATGTCATATTATAAAAATCTTCCATGGGTAATTATTGTTCAAATAACATTGGAAATTTTCAATCCAACTAGTTATAATATCTTATATTCTACAAAAAATAATATGTTATACCATTAATATGACCCATTGATCTTAAATATGCACCACCAGATCTATATAAGTCACTATACGTTATCCTACCACCTTATACATCTTCTAATTCCCAAAAATATGAGTAAGGCACAACCCCTAACACAAGTCCCCAAACCAGCCAAATCCTTGAGCAGAAACCTATTATAAAACATAAATACCATGATGGTGCTAAACCAAGACTATAAAATGGAAACCTTGATTATAACATCACCGTAGATATAATATTTTTATGGTTCTCCCTAAAAAGTTATTTATTTTAAAACCTCCAATTTTAATACAGAACTCTCTTTCCATTAGAAATTTCCAAAAAAAACATAAACTCACTCCCCTACAATTCACCTTACATGGTTATATACTCAAACTGAATGTAACACCCCAGGTAAATAAAGAATATGAAATTTTCATATTTATCCATATTTGTGAATAAAATATTAATATGACTTTAAAGGGGACGCTATGCTCGATGGTGTACCCAACACGCAACAACGAGTTTCTTGGGAATCTTACGTTGCACTCTAATAATAAAATAATATTATTTTAAAAGGCAGTTAACATGTAGCCGTTGTATTGGAGGGAATGGATAGAAATAACTAAAATATGATAATATATGTTTTTAAATGTTTTTACATTTATTCAATAAAAGATAAAGGCTTAAAATACGGAAAGAATTCCATTTTAGGCGTATATGCCCTAGTTTTCACTAAAGGTTCACTTATCGCCTTTTGATAGAGAACCGTCATTAAATATAGTTTTGTTCACTCTTATACAATCTATTGGACCAAATAAAATTCTTATTTAGAATCGGGACATCAAAATTTACTTTGTGTAAATTTTTGGTATCTTTCCGATAAAGTTCTTTTTTTAATGAATATTATAAAATGTTGTATTTTAATTCAAAACCCCTTTTTAATATAATTTATTTATATGATTAGATTATATTTTTAATTGTTTTTAAAGTGAAATTAGAATATATTTTTACCATTAAATCCAATAGTGGTCATTGGAATTAATTTTACTTTGAAATCGGACATAAACTAGTGTCAATCTTTTGATACTTATTGTTTCATAAAAACACGCTATTTATCATGACAACGAGAATTAATTATTAAATTAAATAATGTGACTTATATGTTTTGAATTTTTTAAAATAGACTTTATTTTTGAATTCGGAATATTAAATATAGCTTAGGGTGAATTTTTGGTAAGTTTATGAAAAACTTCAATTTTTGATGAATAGTGAAACCACTAAGTGGTACTTATAAAAACTGATTTTCCGTTTAAATGAAATTTTACCACTTTTGTGTTTTGAATTTCAAAAATCCGACATACATGTTTGTCATTAAGAAGTAAAATGTGGTTCAATGGGATTAAAATAATTTTTTGGTGAATAGTAACTTATTAGGTATTTAATCGCGATTAGAGGTAATTAGTGTAGTTTAAGGTATGAATAATGTTTTAATAAAATGAAATGACCTAGACACATGTTCTAACCTCATTGGATGTTTCATGGACGACCAAGACAACCCATGGGTCAACTTGTGGACCCCATGAAGCCACATTGGTTGGAAAATGACATTAATATCTTTTTATTTAAAGTAAAAGTAAAAATGAGACAAACATGACATGTTTTACTAAAACAATATTTACATGGGGTTATACAATTAATATTTTAGACTATAAATATTCGTTGGAAAGATAAAACGATTTCCTACATCATAGTATTTTTTATATAATTTTTAGACATTATATAAATTATATTATTTATGACATCATGATGATGCAGCGATGACCTCATTATTTAACGATTTAAATAAAATGGAAATATAATGTAATATCTAAGACCTACACAAGTCCAAAATCTATTGGATGAGTGTATTTCGAACCCTTATCACATTATCAACGAATTATATTAATGTGGGACCTTTTAAAACCGAAACACATTTTCAAATAATGTAATATTTCTTTACTTTCCAAAAGTGCCCCTCCTCTCCTCTTATAAAAGGCCCCCACCTCTACCACCCTACCCACACTCCCAAAGCCTTTTTCTCAGCCAAACTTTGCCCATTTTGTCTCTCCACTTCCCTCTCTTACTCCTTGAAGCTTCACTTTGGGAATAAGTCTTCCCAGGGAAGCCTTTGAGGTCAAACCAATGAGAGTTACCCGATTATTAAGGTAATGTCTTCACTTGAGTCATTTTGTTTCATTTTGCTTCTCCAACCCCCTAAACTCTTTTTATTAATTTCTTTTATAACAAATACAGTATCTTAAATATACTAGGATGTTTTCATAAGAATGATTAGAGCTACACTTACACACACCTACGTCTAATGGTTAAAGAACATACTGTTTCTGTGGATGGCAAATTTCTGCCTCACGAAACGATGATTGTTCAACATTCTTCTAACACCCTCAAAGGTGGCCATTAAGATGTCACTATATTTATATATGATATATAATATGTTTAGTTTTTTACTTATGCTTCTGTATTTTTCATTTTTGGATTACCTTTATGCATTCCATTATGGGTATACGCGATATCTTCATTTTAGGAAGTGCGGACTGCCGCCCCCTCAAAGTGATGTGATTCTTTAATTCCATACGTGGGACGTATAAAGGATGGATTTAAAGTTATTATATATGATGTTATACTGTAATTATAATATACCTCTATATCATTATTATTTCTTTCCATTAATGTGTGAGATAGAAATGAAAGTAGCGTTCATGCGTACATACGGCTTACCGTCTCCATGAACGGTGCATTTCATTTCTTATCCCCAAATGTAATGTAATATTATAAGTACATATTTATAATGGATATATATAAGTTATGTTACATATAAATGATGAATATAATTATGTAATAAAAATATACATACCTCTCATTTAGTTTTAATACCATTAATATGACAAAGAAATGAAAGTAGCATTCATGCGTACGTACGGCTTACCGTCTCCATGAACGGTGCATTTCATTTCTTACCTCTAAATGATTATGTAATATTATAAATACATGTATATTCTGGATATATGTGATATATATGATATCCAAATCATGAATATCATTCTGGATATAATGAACCATTGACCACATGAACAACATGTAATTGTAAAATGTCTAATTTTGACTTAAGAACCAAATATCGACAAAACAAACATTATTAACTTAAATGATTACATAATGTTTATAACATGTCAATAATTGATATAAAAGGAATAATGAACTTGAAAAAGGTTATTACTCAAGTAGAAATTAACTCAAGTTTATTATTCAGGACGTTAAAGAATGATCGAGTCAAGTCGGACCCGAGGTAAGGGATCCTACTCCTCTCTTTCTTTTTTAGTACACTCTTTCATGGCATTCGTTCTAAACTAATCATTCTTTTTATTGGGATGTTCTTTTATATTACTCTTACTGTAATTTTTATGTTCATATTATGAGAACCCTATTTGATCTCATCGATCCATTTTTGGATGTTTTGAGTGGCGCCGTTAGGCTGCCGAGTTTTCGTAAGGGATTTTTCATCTCACTCTTATTCCCGTGAGATTTATGCTACATTTTCCACAATTTCCTTTGAGTGGTATATGTACTGCCCATTATTTTACTCATTGTCTATAATACTTTCATTTATGAGTATTTACATCAATGTTGTATTGTCTTTCTTTAACAAGGTGAATGTCTCGAAAAATACCCATGTCGGTAAGGGATCCTTTCACCCTCTTTTGTTATGTCTTTTAATTCACATACTATTATTTTGGGATATGTTATTCTATATCCTTATTTATGTAAATTTTTTTCCAAGTGATGAGATACCCTTTTTATCTCTCATCAACTCATTTTCGGAATTTTGAGGTGATGTCGTTAGGCTGTCGAATTTTACCAAGGGAACTTTTTAACCCAATTTCGATTTCTTTGGGTTCAACATGTAGTTATTGAATATGTCATCCTTTGAATATGTGTGAATGACATTTTATTGTTTTACACATAATATCCATTTATATTGGGTGTATTTATATTTTTCACACATAATTTTGAGATTGATTTATCCTTAATTTAAGGATACCTTCTTTATATGGGATTTAATCACATTTTACATCTTTATTGTGACTTCATTGTTGTTATGCACCAATTCACTCTTATAGGGTATATATACTGTCCTTTGGAATATTATATCATGAATCCATTTATTCTCATGGTATTATAAAGTTCTGATTAAATGTTATTCCTCAATTATTGTATTCAAGTGTCTCTAATTTTGGTAAAAACCTTTTAACCAAAATATCGCTTTAAATGTTTTAATGGTTTGTTCTTATTAATATCCATGATTTCAAAATGGTTTTAAGGATTTATTTATATGGATATTAATGGTTTAAAATGTTAAAAGCTTCAAGGTGGTATGGGACACTTTGATTCAAAAATCTCTTTATTAAATGTTTTAAATGGTTTTGAAAAAAGGTTTTTTTAATGGATTCATTATTTCAATATCCTAAAATGTTATATTGTGATTGAAATGTGGAAATGATATATTTCCTTTATGCATGTTTTATGTGATACATTTATGTTATGGTTCTTGGGCATTGTTATGAAATCAGGTGGTTCCGTGATAAACTAAGGGCGGGTGAGCCCGATATAGCTCTCCAATGCATTGGGTAACACAAAGGAGTGAAACATTAAGGTTTCTCCGAAGAGATTTAGGGAATATAATATGATGGGTATTCCAAAACGTAACCAAGAGGGTAACTCTCTACGTAAGAATGTTATGAATGCCTCAAGTTACCTTTATGTCTTATGATTTCTATGATTTATTCATGGTTTGATGAGGTATGTTAAAGTGCCTATGTTTTATGGGTAAAGTATGATTTCATTCTTATCTATATATGAACTCATGTTTCCTTTTCATATTTTTATAACCCTTACTGAGCTTTTTATGCTCATCCCAAGTTTTTGAAATGTTTTTCACAGGTCAAGCGAAAGGTACAAGATGTGATGATAGTGTCAAGGATGTGTCAAGAAAGAATCCATGTTTATTTTCAATATGTTTCTGTTGATGGGAAGAATGAATGCTGTCTTTTATGTAACCACTTTGTCTAAATGTGGAATGTAATGCAAGTTTCATGATCTAATTCTCTAAAACTCTAAACCTGAAAATATCCTCAACGTGTAATCTTGTAATAACTCAAGATTAACTAAGGTTTAAGGCCGGGGCCTTATAGTTGGTATCAAAGGTCGGTTTAGATAACTTTAGAGGTTAGGGTATTCTCTAAGCATAAGTGATAGTACCATAATGGATAGGATTTCAGAAAGAGTCCTAGTTTTAGATAAAGTGAATGAATAAATGTATCTTAGTGTTTACCTTCCTCATTAGTACAATATGGTTTGTTGATATACTCACACTGACATTTCTGTTTTTAGTGAATGAATGGATCTAGCAGGCACCAAAGAGACAACAGGATTGAAGGAAATTGTGGTGGTTCTATGATTAAGATACTACATAAAATGGGGGATTCAATGAGGAAAATCATGGTTGTTCTAAACCAACTATCAAGGAGTCATGATCAACCACTTGAACCTTGGTATGATCTTTAATGCATCATGTACGAGATGACCAATCTATGTGGAATTTCAAGTAATAATTATAAAGGTAACCATTAGTGTTTATATGATCCTTACTTTTGAGGTATTTATGGGTTACTATATGTTATGATGGAAGTGAAAGGCATGAGTAAAATTGAGGTTAAATTATGTTATGGTTATTTTTGATGATTTTATCTCTTTTTGGGGAATAATTTTGAGAATTATATAGTTTTGGAAAAAGGACAACACGCAGACCGTGTGACAACCCGTCATGTTGGACAATGCTGCGGGAATCGAACCCACAACCAAAGTGCGACTGGTATTTATCACCTACCACTGGACTACGTGATGTCCCTGGTTAGTTTGACTGATTCTTTCTAGTCATATTATTTTATGAATTAAGGGTAAGTTGATTTTGGGTTATTTATAATAATGATTAACCTATCTTGGAGGATATGTGATTAGGTTAATCACTTTACAATACGAGAATTTAGGAGAAACTGATGTTGTTTGGAGATAAATTTTACGATTTAACTTGGAAGACTATGTGACTAAATACTTAAAATATTTGGGTTTCAACCTTAGTTTGGTTTAATTTGAATAATTTTATGGAAAAATTGTTTATCTAATGGTCCTCGTTGAACTTTGGGTTTTGTTGGACAAATTTTGGAGATTAAGAATAGATTTTCTTTTTATAAAGGGTTATCCTGTTATGGATTATCTGATCTTGTACTAACCTTTTTGGTTTTGGTTTTGGTTAAAGTCTAAAGATATGGGAAGTATATAGTTCTCTTTTGTGGATTAGTTGATTCTCTAGAATTTGATTATAGTACTCTTAATGCGAACAAGTCTTCCCAATACTCGTCTTTTGGAGAAAATATGAGTTTGTGTAAGGAATCTAATAAAATTTGAAAGTCAACATGATAAGTGATTATGTTTCCTTATGAATAAATTCCTCAATAAAAATTAACTTAAAACAAAAATGTTGTCTATTAACTTTTCCTACTGGGGAATCAAATACCGTTTAACCCATCACAAGTTTGTGATTTTCTCGTGCTTAACTTTCTCCTAAACATGTTTTCTATCACTCTCCATCAGAGCATGATCCTTTGTTTTTTCCTCCATGTCCAAATTTTCATACTTGGAATCCTAGTATGGGTTATCTTGGGTGACATTTGTACTTATCATTCTTTATTTTAAAGTGATTGTTTTACCGACTCTTGTACCGATGTGGGACTTTCAAGGATGTTTCCAAGCTCAATTTTAAAAATTGCGAGGATGCAATTCCCAAAAGGGGGGAAAGATGTACCAACCCAAGTAAATAAAGAATATGAAATTTTCATATTTATCCATATTTGTGAATAAAATATTAATATTACTTTAAATGGGATGCTATGCTCGATGGCGTACCCAACACGCAACAACGAGTTTCTTGGGAATCTTACGTTGCACTCTAATAATAAAATAATATTATTTTAAAAGGCAGTTAATATGTAGCCGTTGTATTGGCGGGACTGAATAGAAATAACTAAAATATGATTATATATGTTTTTAAATGTTTTTACATTTATTCAATAGAAGATAAAGGCTTAAAATACGGAATGAATTCAATTTTAGGCGTATATGCCCTAGTTTTCAATAAAGATTCAGTTATCGCCTTTTGATGGCGAACCGTCATTAAATATAGTTTTGTTCACTCTTATACATTATATTGGACCAAATAAAACTCTTCTTTATAATCGGGACATCAAAATTTACTTTGTGTAAATTTTTGGTATCTTTCCGATAAATTTCGTTTTTTTAATGAATAGTGTAAAATGTTGTATTTTAATTGAAAACCTCTTTTTAATATAATTTATTTATATGATTAGATTATATTTTTAATTGGTTTTAAAGTGAAATTATAATATATTTTTACCATTAAATCCAATAGTGGTCGTTGGAATTAATTTCACTTTGAAATCGGACTTAAACTAGTGTCAATCTTTTGATACTTATTGTTTCATAAAAACACGCTATTTATCATGACAACGGGAATTAATTATTAAATTTATTAATGTGACTTATATGTTTTGAATTTTGTAAAATAGACTTCATTTTTGAATTCAGAATATCAAATATATCTTAGGGTGAATTTTTGGTAATTTTCTGAAAAACATCAATTTTTGATTAATAGTGAAACCACTAAGTGGTACTTATAAAAACTGATTTTCCGTTTAAATGAAATATTTCCACCTTTGTGTTTTGAATTTCAAAAATCCGACATACATGGTTGTAATTAAGAAATAAAATGTGGTTCAATAGGATTAAAATAATTTTTTGGTGAATAGTAACTTATTAAGTTTTTAATCGCGATTAGAGGTAATTAGTGTAGTTTAAGGTAAGAATAATGTTTTAATAAAATGAAATGACCTAGACACATGTCCTACCCAAATTGGATGTGTCATGGACGACCAATAAAACCCATGGGTCATCTTGGGGACCCCATGAAGCCACTTTGGTTGGAAAATGACATTAATATCTTTTTTTTAAAGTTAAAGTAAAAATGAGACAAACATGAAATGATTTATTAAAACAATTTTTACATGGGGTTATACAAATCATATTTTTTACTATAAATATTCATTGTAAAGATAAAAATATTTCTTCATCATAGTTTGTTTTTATAATTTATAGACATTAAATGAATTAAATTATTAATGACATCATGATGATGCAGCAACGACCTCATTATTTAATGATTTAAATAAAATGGAAAGATAATGTAATATCTAAGACCTACACATGTCCAAAACCTATTGTATGAGTGTATTTCGAACCCTTATCACCTTATACACGAATTATATCAATGTGGGACCTTTTAAAACCGAAACACATTTTCAAATAATGTAATATTTCTTTACTTTCCAAAAGTGCCCCTTCTCTCCTCTTATAAAAGGCCCCCACCTCTACCACCTTACCCACACTCCCAATGCCTTTCGCTTGGCCAACATCTGCCCATTTTGTCTCTCCACTTCCCTCTATTACTTCTTGAAGCTTCACATTGGGCAGAAGTCTTCCCAAGGAAGCCTTTGAGCTCAAACCATAGGTAGTTACCCGATTTTTAAGGTAATGTCTTCACTTGAGTCATTTTGTTTCATTTTGCTTCTCCAACCCCCTAAAATCTTTTTATTAATTTATTTTGTAACAAATACAGTATCTTAAATATACTAGGATGTTGTTATAAGAAGGATTCGAGCTACACTTACACACACCTACATCTAATGGTTAATGACATACTGTTTCTGTGGATGGCGAATTTCTGCCTCACGAAACGATGATTGTTCAACATTGTTCTAACACCTTCAAATGTGGCCATTAAGATGTCACTATATTTATATATGATATATAATATTTTTATGTTTTACTTAAGCTTCTGTCTTTTTCATTTTTCTATTACCTTTATGGCTTCCATTATGGGTATACGCGATATCTTCATTTTAGGAAGTGCGGACTACCGCCCCCTCAAAGTGATGTTATTCGTTAATGCCATATGTGGGAAGTATAAAGGATGGATTTAAAGTTATTATATATTATGTTATACTGGAATTATAATATACCTCTATATCATTATTCTTTCTTTAGATTAATTTATGAGATAGAAATGAAAGTAGAGTTCATGCGTACGTACGGCTTACCGTCTCCATGAACGGTGCATTTCATTTCTTATCCCCAAATGTAATGTACTATTATAAGTACATATTTATAATGGATATATATAAGGTATGTTACATATAAATGATTAATATAATTATGGAATTAAAATATACATACCTCTCATTTAGTTTTAATTCCATTAATATGACAAAGAAATGAAAGTAGCGTTCATGCGTACGTACGTCTTACCGTCTCCATGAAAGGTGCATTTCATTTCTTACCTATAAATGATTATGTAATATTATAAATAAATGTATATTCTGGATATATGTGATATATATGATATCCAAATCATTAATATCATTCTGGATATAATGAACCATTTACCACATGAACAACATGTAATTGTAAGAAGTCCACTTTTGACTTAAGAACCAAATATCGACAAAACAAACATTACTAACTTAAATGATTACATAATGTTTATAACATGTCAATAATTGATATAAAAGGAATAATGAACTTGAAAAAGGTTCTTAATATAGTAGAAATTAACTCAAGTTTATTATTCAGGACGTTAAAGAATCATCGAGTCAAGTCGGACCCGAGGTAAGGGATCCTACTCCTCTCTTTCTTTTTAGGTACACTCTTTTATGGAATTCCTTCTAAGCTAATCATTCTTGTTATTGGGATGTTCTTTTATATTACTCTTACTGTAATTTTTATGTTTATATGTTGAGATACCCTATTTAATCTCATCAATCCATTTTTGGATGTTTTGAGTGGCGTCGTTAGGCTGCCGAGTTTTCCTAAGGGATTTTTCATCTCACTCTTATTCCCATGAGATTTATGATACATTTTCCAAAATTTCCTTTGAGTGGTGTATGTACTGCCCATTATTTTACTCATTGTGTATAATACTTTCATTTATGAGTATTTACATCAATTTTGTATTGTCCTTCTTTCACGGGGTGCATGTCTCGAAAGATACCCATGTCGGTAAGGGAACCTTTCACCCTCTTTTGTTATGTCTTTTAATTCACATACTATTATGTTGCGATATGTTATTCTATATCCTTATTGATGTAAATTTTATTTCCAAGTGATGAGATAACCTTTTTATCTCTCATCAACTCATTTTCTGAATTTTGAGGTGATGCCGTTAGGCTGTCGAATTTTACCAAGGGAACTTTTTAACCCAATTTCGATTTCTTTGGGTTCAACATGTAGTTATTGAATATGTCATCCTTTGAATATGTGTGAATGACCTTTTATTGTTTTACACTTAATATCCACTTATATTTTGTGTATTTATATTTGTCACACATAGTTTTGAGATTGATTTATCCTTAATTTAAGGATACCTTTTTTATAAGAGATTTCATCACATTTTACATCTTTATTGAGACTTCATTATGGTTATGCATCAATTCACTCTTATATGGTGTATATATTGTCCTTTGGAATATTAAATCATGAATCCATTTATTCTCATGATATTATAAAGTTTTGATTAAATGTTATTCCTCAATTATTGTATTCAAGTGTCTCTAATTTTGGTAAAAACCTTTTAACCAAAATATCACTTTAAATGTTTTAATGTTTTGTTATTATTAATATCCATGTTTTCAAAATGGTTTTAAGGATTTATTTATATGGATATTAATGGATTAAAATGTTAAAAGATTCAATGTGTTATGGGATACTTTGATTCAAAAATCTCTTTATTAAATGTTTTAAATGGTTTTGAAAATGGTGTTTTTTAATGGATTCATTATTTCAATATCCTAAAATGTTATATTGTGATTGAAATGTGGAAATGTTATATTTCCTTGATGCATGTTTTATGTGATACATTTATGTTATGGTTCTTGGGAATTGTTATGAAAACGGGTGGTTCCGTGATAAACTAAGGGCGGGTGAGCCCGATATAGCTCTCCAATGCATTGGGTAACACGAAGGAGTGAAACGTTAAGGTTTCTCCGAAGAGATTTAGGGAATATACTATGATGGGTATTCCAAAACGTAACCAAGAGGGTTAATCCCTACGTAAGAATGTTATGAATGCCTCAAGTTACCTTTATGTCTTATGATTTCTATGATTTATTCATGGTTTGATGAGGTATGTTAAAGTGCCTATGTTTTATGGGTAAAGTATGATTTCATTCTTATGTATATATGAACTCATATTTCCCTTCCATATTTTTATAAACCTTAATGAGATTTTTATGCTCATCCCAAGTTTTTGAAATGTTTTTCACAGGTCAAGGGAAAGGTACAAGATGTGATGATAGTGTCAAGGATGTGTCAAGAAAGAATCCATGTTTATTTTCAATATGTTTCCGTTGATGGGAAGAATGAATACTGTCTTTTATGTAACGACTTTTTTTAAATGTGGAATGTAATGCAAGTTTCATGATCTAATTCTCTAAAAATCTAAACCTGAAAAGATCTTCAACGTGTAATCTTGTAATAACTCAAGATTGAGTAAGGTTTAAGGCCGGGGCCTTATACTGAACCAACACCCATTTTATCTCAAATAATAATTGGAACTCATCCTCTTCATAAAAACCATCTAAAATGAATGCACACCTACAGTCCATGATCAAATAGAGAATAAACGGATTACCTCAAAATCCCTATTCCAACTCAAAATATAATTATTATTCCCAATCATCACAACATATATAGAGTTAAAAATTTTATATCCAAATACTATGAACATCCCTAATTAGACTATTCTTATAAGAATAGTTTTCAATGCACCCTACTCTATCATCGAAACCATTAATTCATCATCTGACCCTTATGTTCCCACACTCAGATTCCTATCATATTATCCCAAATACACTAAATAGTTTCAAAAACCAACTGCCTTTTAGACCACCTCAGTCTCAATGAAAATTCTTGATTTGATTATACATCACAATTTATCATCCATTATAATTTATTGACAAATTTATGTACACACAATAACTATTTTTCACCGGCATCATAGTGCCACCATGATCGATCCATGACAAGATCCTTATAACAATGACCCTTATATTAGTAGGGATGTTAAACAATGCATCACTCTCCACCATAAGAGTTTATTCATTATCATCTAACCTAATCAACCTCAACTACAGTATCCCATTCTCCATCCCCTTAAAACACATGAAATGTATGTGTCCCGCTTCCTCTAAATAGTAAAACAGTATAAAATATCTACTATCAACCATCTATAACTTCATAAGTCTATTCCTATGGATGTGATGGACATATGGTCCATCCTAGGGTCATTACTCAAAACCAGTAAATAGGTAACATTCACAATGTATGACTCCGCATACATCTCTTTGTGAGCTTAATCTCCAAGAGGCCCATAGATATAAAGTCATTAGGGTGGATATTATTATAGAAAAACAACTCTTCAGATTCCTAGTACGATTTCATGAAAATTATTATGATCATAAATATCTAATATCTCACTAATATAAGATTAATGAATACCACTATCACTAATCCACATCTAATGGAACCTATAATAGTATGGACATGTAAAACCCATCATCTATTAGTCTCCCCCATCAACAAGTGTCTAATCACATTTAGATCATTCATCAGCCAACTGACATATTCATACATAACTCTATTAACTCTTATGTATAATTGAGGACATATCATGCATAAAAAATTACAAAACATTTCACTATATAATCATTCCACAATGATTTCATCAACACTTAATAATCAAACAAAATCATTTTTTATCTAACCACAACACCTGATTATGACTTTAATGAGTTAATATTTTCAAAAACATGGATCATAATCCCCATAAAATGTTCATGATGGTGATTCAATCCCATCACTAGCATTGATCACACTTGTTAATGTCCAATACCATAAGTAAAAATACAAAACAAAACATTTTACTCGATCATTTAAAACCTGAGCATCATTCCTCAGGTTTCCCAATGATAATCAATGATGTCACCATATTACCATAATAATTTATAATGCAACAACGGTTATGAACCTAGCCTTTAATACCCCATAATATCCATGAACGTAGATAAAAATCAGTAATCCAACATCCTTTTCAACTCAAAGACACTATACATCTCTATGTGCCCCAAACCATGAACAAACTTTCATGCACTTTCACCACCCAAATAATCATCGTACATGTGGAACAATATTTCCTTGAGCACATATTGTTCTTCTTATCCAAATAATGACCATGAAGAAAATACAGTATTAAAATTTTTGTCTTTGGAAATGAACCCAAACAATCATCCCAATTATAAACTAGTCATATGGATAAATCACTAGCACTCATGTGATCCTTTCAAAAAAGAAAGGAATCATACGTTCCAGAAAACCCCACAAATGTATGCACAACCATGTAGCACATTAAGAAGTCTAAAATAACCATCATTAATCCTGCACTCAGAGGAACTTACAACTCCTCCAATCATTATTATTTGTTATTCATAAAGATACATGGCATCAAATATGAGAACTGGAGTCACATCAAGAAGTACACTATCTCTAATCACCTATAGAATATATAAAATTGAAGAAAACCATTGATCAAATGGAATAAATTATGAAATATTCCCATAGTCACATGACATAAAAAATATATAACACCATGATATAGGGTATCAAACCATTATTGTGTCATATACAAACAAAAAACCAAAAAAATATCGAACCCATACATTTTGATCATTTGAATATTAGACTTCTCTCTGTTGTATGAAGAAAATAAACCTATCCCTAAAAAAGAATCCCATGAGGGGACCAAAGGATATGCACTCAAACCACATTGCCCTACCAGGGACGCTACCCCCACTTTTCAAATGAACCACACCAACATCCTCATCGATGAATGTCTCACTATAGATCCACGTAACCATATATTAGAAATAAATTAATAAAGTCAGACACTAGAAGGAACATGAAATGAGGATCATGAATTCCTTGCATGATGAATGATATTCCTCATTCTTCTACATACCATGATTGAAAACCAACTCAAAAGACTCTTGTAAGTGGTCCAATATCACACAATCCATCAAAATCCATCAAATATAAACACCATGCACATTGTTAGAAGCTATGATCATGCACAACAATGACATAATGAACCCAACATGAAACCCTTACACCAATTAAACAATATTTCATAATAAAATACGCATTCAAGATGATTAATATTGGTATCTATATGATGATTTGAAACGTTCCTATATCTCCAGTCTACCAAAACCAAAATTGTAAAATTAGTTGAATCAAAATACCTCTAATTACATTTTATATCAGCCCAATCTAGAATCCATTAATTCATTTCCTTAAGCTAGTATATCACTTAACACCATGCGAACCTCCTCATATGAAAAAGTCTACCAAATAGAATTGGGGGTTCAATGTTGAACTGTGATGAGAATAGAGCCTCATATATGAGTGCACAACCAGATGTAAATAAATAAAATTTCATAAAAATAGATTAAGTTCAAGGAATACATATAATAGAACATTCTATAATAAAATAAAATACTGTATTGGATAGAATGACCATGTCACACATAAAACTAACCACCCACTGTAGAGGTTACATCAAATACTAAATAAAATGATATTATGAAAAGGATACATATCATCATCAAGACAAGACAATCTAACTACCTTATACATCTTCAGAAACCCTCTTAGACCAATAAATAATAATTATGACCATTAAGCTAAACCAATTCATGAAAAACACGTGAGAGTTGATTTGGAAACCAAGTGTAATTTATGTCCAGTGACAGTATTGGTAAAGATCAATTTTCCACCACCGATGGTTTATAAATAAAATCTCAGTCATTACAATAATCCATAGAGATGAATATTATAATTAATAGATAATATTGAAAAGAAATAAAATTCATGGAACTTAAAATCTCATCTAATATCCCCTATCCAAGTGTTCTAATTTGACACAATGTCAAACATATATTTATTGACTGAGATATGTCCTAAAGAATGTAACATATTTAGGAAATCAGATATTAAATAAAATGTGGTGTTTCCAATTCTATCAACGTAGGGTGGAACACAACATAATTTCATGGTAGATGTCTCTTGTAATCATTCCACTAATTTCCATAATGATGGTTTGGAATATTAAAAATATATAAAAATCAATTTCAAATATTTATGGAACCTTTATCCAACAGATATACACGTAACAAACTATCAGTACATATATTTTTCATTTTTAATCAAACCCAAAAGTAATAATAACAGTTTTTCTCGAAGACTTACTCTAACACCCAACCAAATATAACTTTGGTGGTTCCCATAATATCAGTTTAAATTAACCCAAGGAAGAGGATCATCTAACTGTCATCTTATTCCATGTTCTATAGAATCGCTATCCAGAAAATCCAACTGGCATGAGAACCGAGGATTATAATAACAGTGACCATAATCCTAGCCTGACACCATATCCATAGTATATTAAATGTTCCTGGACCATCAATCCAATATTTAAACTATTACATAATTTCATAAATACATATGGAAAACAACATAATTTTATTAAACATTCCTGAATAAACCCTTTCTAAACCTTTAATACATACTAAATCCCCTACGAGCCATCAAAAAAATAACATGAATCAACAAAGACCAATACTTTTCACATTCTAAGAGAGGCTAAGCACAACACCCAATTTTAAAAAATCAAAATAACAATTTATTAATCACGTTTCATTATATTTGAAAAAATAAAGGACCAAGGACTAAACTTATATTATAAAAAACACAATATCCCCCAAACCATTAATGATTAATGGAATCCATAAACACTTTTCAAATATATATTTGAAACCCATTAAAACAACATTTTCATAAACATCATGGAGGTCAAAACCTAATTTCAAAATAAATATCATTTCAAAAATATCCTTCTCCATTATTATATCTAAAACTATTTCAAAAACAAATTCACAAATTTAATAGAATTAGAAAGGCCTCATATTATTTTTCATAAAAATATTACACAAAAATAATTCCACATTAAATGTTCAGTTCACCACATGGTTGGACGTATATCTAGTCTCACATGACTAGTTATCCAATGAGATCTATTGCAGGTCCAAAGTATCAATATAAATCCATAACAATCATCACAAATCAAGGTAGAAATAATTTCACAGATTTCCAATAATAAATATTTAAAAATTAAATTATAAAATAGTAATTATGACTTTGAGAAAATATCTTAAGATGACTAATAGATCAATATTGATTTTGAATACTTTTCTAAATCATGATGTTCTATAAACGAGCCATCCAAAACTAATCTAAAATATCCTTACCAACCACATACAAAAGAATTGTGTCCTAACACCAACCAATGTTTCGGACAAATACTTAAGAATAAGTAAAATTTCAAAAAAAATATTTAATTAAATCATTATATAATACCTATTAAAATTCACCAAAAATGTATTCATTAATTAAATTCCACACAACAACATGCATAAACCATCTCATGATATCCACTACCCATGAATATAGAAATCCCTATGATAAATGGATTAACCTCCATTATTTGGGGGAATTTTTAAAAATTCCTTGTACAAAGAACAAGAAAATTATACTCAAGGAAAGAGAAAAAAATGGAATCTAAATTGGAAAAATAATACCTAAAAATGCTAAAAAATTCCACTGAAACACCTCCTTGGTGAGGTGCGAGGTAGTTATGAAGGGAGATGAACCCTCTATTAGTTCATGCATGTGTGGGAATGAGAATTGGGTTGGGTAACCAAAAATTCTAGTGTGTAAGGTTTGGAAATTCTATTTTACTATAATTTAGGGTTTTTTGCATGGTTTGGTCATACGGTGTTCCATACCATCCACCAACCATGTAGTTGTATCATTTTATTGATAATAAAATAACATGGTTTTATTGTATGGTGAAAAAAATAGTGTGACCACCATGAATATTGTCACAGTATAAAAACAATTCCTTTTATAGTTATGATTCAGTATTTCAAAAACATGAACCATCTATTCACTCAACAATGCATTCAATCTATATTCATGCACATTTTTATATAAAATAGTATACATTCAATGATCCATTTATTATATCCAATAAATTCATGAATGGATTCTACGTTTTCCTATCACAGTTTACCCAAAACCATTATTTAATAATTAAACATAATCATTCTCAATTCAAAATAAAATAAAATCATTCAAATTATAATCATGTTGCACATTTTCTCCAAAACCATGAACCCCTTGTAAAAATCTACAAAATTTTCAGAAACATATAATCAATAATATAATTATTTACTAAACAACAATTATTACTCCCATGAATTTTTCTCCATATTAAAACATTCCTTTGAGATTTACTATCTCTCGAATCTCCATTATGAGTATTTATCCAACATCTGTCCATTCAGGTAATGAATGTAAAACATCATTTGGAAATATTTGATCATCCTTGATGCGAGATCTTACCTGATCACTCAAAGAAAACAATATATTTTTAAAAACCAAACATACAAACTGTTTTATTAATCAAATCACACTTGTCCTTAGCCAATTAGTAGAGAATATATATTCTATATTCCTCTTGAATGATATCCTTATATTTCCACTAATACTACATTTACATTTTAAATAATTGTCAGTTTCATGCAACAATATAATGTTTTTTTCAAAATATAAATCCATTATCATGAAAATAGTAACAAATTTTTTTTTTCAATTTATTTTCTTTTAAATAACAAAATAATATTCAACCATTTGATCTATAAATTTAATTATTCATGTCGACTGGACATGTTAACATTAATTTTAAATCTAAATTTGAAAAAATATATTTTGAAAACATATGTTGACCATAAAAATTTCACTATAATCATCTAATAATTGATACAGATTATTACCATAACATAATATATATTTTTATAACATTGTATGTTAGCAAAAAACTGTACATGGGTGATTTGGGGAATGATTAAAAACTAAATATTGTCTTGATAAAATTTCTACCGAATTATTTATGTCTTATAGGTGAAAAATTAAATATACACTTAGATATATATAGTCATGTTTTATTGATGTTTATGAACAAATGTGTATGTTATGAATAATTCCAGTTGAAAGAATCCCCATTTTTACATAAATGCGATGAAAATGAGTGGAATTGTAAAAACTATCTTTCAAAAACACATTACATGTTTAATTTAAAATCATTTTACATGAAATTATATTTTCATGAAACCAAGAAGAAAAGAATAATAAGTTTTATAAAACATAAGAAAATTATATTTAGAGATACATTATGATTTTTGGTATAGAATAAATAATTTTAGTGAAAGATTCCCACATCAATATCAGCAAAAAAACTATTTTTTGGGGTTCATCTAATAAACCCTGAAGAATAGTGATAAGAGTTGTTTAGATACATCATTTGGAAGAACAATGATTGAATATTCAGTAGTAGAATATAGAATTAAAAAAAATCAACAATGTCCTAATAATGTATTACAAGTTTCATGTTAATATTTTGTACTATTGAGGAATGAAATTATGAATCCTCATAATTAGTAGAATCAAAACATTATGGAAAAACTTATATTGTGTTATATATATCAATAAAAAAAATGTAAAAAGAAAAATTTTATTTGGGTTTTACTCCTCATCAAATCATTTAACTAAATTGTGTGGAAAATTTTAGTTCAATAAGAGATTTCCCGAAGAATTACAAAAAAAAAATTCACATTGGAGGGATAAAACACATGCTCATACTGGATTTGGAATCTAGTATAACATAGGTATAAAACCTATAAGAACCAATAGAAAACCTATCCATACATTCCTATAATATAAAATATATAACCCACCTACATTTCACTAATCATATAATCACTATTATATCCGTAACAATTAATAAAAAATACTTTAATTTCTATAATGTAACTCTAATTAAAAATCACAATCCAATAAACCATCCTACAAATTTTTACACCAAAATTCATATATTATTGTAATTTAGATAAAATGGGTAATATAATATCTTAATTCAATAGTCAAATGGTGATTTATTTCCAAATAACCATGATATATTCATGCATAGAGAGTTAGTAATCCTATGTAAAACAATGTAGCAAAAAAAAAGAATATATATACAACTACCTATCCTAATGAAAACTCAATATAAACATATTGAGAATAGGTATGGTAATTATTTATGTATTTCAAAAAAAACTAACAAAAAAGGATTATGTGATAAGATAAATGAGAATAATTGAGGTTTGGATTATATTAGAAGGATAATCTGGTGACATACAATAAAAGAAATAAAGGCATAAATTACTTCCACTTACATTGCAATCATGCCTGATTATTTTTGAGGAAATTTATTGATAAATTCTTTGAATGATGATTATTGAATCATTTAAAAATGATGAAATTAATAATAATTCAACTTAAAGGAATTAATAAAATTTCATAAAATTTAAAATTTATAGTGAAATATTATATGCAAAATTTATTTAATAAGCGTAATGAAATAATTATATTTTTAAGAATTTTTGTTTCTCATATAATAAAATATTTTACAACCAATTATCATGATCAAGGGACATTATCCATTCCTTGTAATATTATATTATTAAAATTTCCTTGAACATTTTGTGATGTATGATTATCTATAATTATAATGCCTAAATCAACATTTAGACATTTATTTATTGAATACATTAATACCATAATGGTATTAGTGTACTTTATAAATGATGTCATTATTTTTTCTGTATGATTTTGATACATTGTGTTTATATTAGGTAAAGTCATGGTATTCCCATCATACTTCAATGTGGTTAACATGGGGAAGGAAAGATCACCAGAACACTGTCCAGTCATATATATAAGACCATTCATGAATACGCACATGAAAATAACCAATTGACATGATAGAACACTAAATTGGTCATTGGAGATAACACCACACACTAGAATATTATCAACCCAATATTGAAACCAATCGACAACTAATGACTTTTTACACTATCCCCTGTTGAAGATACTGAAACAATAGATGATCAAGGCATGTTTCATAAATAGTTTTATGTATTAAATTCACTATAATTCTGACCATCCATTTTTTTAAAATAAAGTAATAATTTATAGATGAGCATCTAATACATATCATTATAATCCATGATAGAACCATATATGATTAGTAAAATTTCCAAAATGGATATATAATAAACTAAGTCATAATATATTTACCTCATCTTCCACTTATTTTGTCAAAACTGTCACCCTTCTCTGACACATCATAGATAAATCTTATCATCATATCCCAAGGAAGATGTGAAATAATAATGGCTCATCTAAAATGACCAGAATGAGGAAAAAAAGATATCAATGATCATTTAAATATAACAACATCATAAATGTTTTAAGAATATATTTGTGAATAATGAATGTCCTAACATTGGATCATTATATCATAAAAATGTCTCATGGATTAAATCATTTTAGATCATAACACATAAATCATAGAGGGATAAATTAAAATGTTCCATGAGGAAATAATATTGGAATAATATTATATAATGAAAAGGTGGAATAAAGAAAGGAATAAAAATAATAAAAAAAATTCGTCACCATTACGTACCAGTACAATCATAAAATTATAATACTGGGTTAAAAACATGTATCATATACTTATTAAATAAAAATTAACATTAATGGATTTTTTCGTAAATGAAAATTTACATTGAAAATCATAGGATTATTTACTGGGTGAAATACACTATTCATGTTTAAATCACATATTAAAAATTTAATAATTCACTAATAGATTAAAAAGGTGAAATAAATAATTAAATGATATAAATGAATATTCAATTAATTTACTGGTCATGAAGCCTAAAAAATTTCATATCATGTATGTTAATATTGATATTTCATTCAAACATTCATTAAAATGTCAAATGTACCTCATTCGAAAGATGACATGAAAATTCTTTTTAAAAATCATAAAAAGTGAAAAAGTGAAAAATTACTTTCACCAATAATTTTATAATAAATGAATTATTCATGAAACTTTCATGGAAAATATGGAGATAAAAGAAAAAGGATTTTCAAGTGAATTGGGAAATAATCTTGGTTGTCCTTAATATATTATTTCTCTATATTGAGTACATTAAGTGATGATATTTAAATGAAGAAATTAATTCTCATGAAATAAATATAGGAGACGAATATTATTAATATTTTGGATATATGTAACCAAAAATTTCATCATTTGAATAATAATCAAAATAAAATCTGACAAACAATTAGATTTTCACATAAATCCCCTATCAGTTTGGAATCATTTGAGTCATAATCCATTTAAGATAAATAAGATTATATGGATATTAATATTCAATAATTATAATAGTTATAGTCATAAAATATTTTCATTTGTGGTATATACACTATAGAAAATATACTCGATGTCAGTATTTAATTTATGTCATAGAAATTTATGTAAGGAAGAAATTTCATTCTAAGAGATCAGAATATTAAATAATTTATTGAACTACAATTATAATAAATCTAAATTTATTATAATTCTATAATAGATACTTATAAATAAATATAATATAACATAAGATCAATTTATATAATATAAACATTAATTTATTAATTAGTCTTTATCAAATCCACATTTCCATTTGTTATTTATTTTATTTTTTCCTGGGAATTACACTTCAGATGTTATAGTCATGGTTCATGAATCATGGTTCCATAATATCAATAATTTTAACCATTATATAAATATTATATATAATAATTATATATATTTAAATTTTTTCACCAATGGTTTTTATATAAAAATATATTACATCAATAATGGAAACAATATGTCATTTGAAGGACTAGTTTTTTAGTTAATGATTGATGCAATTAATGAAATATAACTAATAATTCATTATTGAATAAGAATAATTAGTTATTAAATATCATATTTAGTAATTAAATATATAATTATTAACATTCATGTAACTTTTATATGAAAAATTAATCACATCTCTTTCTGAAGGTGGTAATAGACATGTACTCATAAGCATCATTATCGTTTTCCAATAGATTTGAAGTTAATAAGGTTGATATGATATAAAAATTACAAAATAAAATTTTTATCATAAATATAACATTAATATTTACAACTTCTGTAATAACCACCAATGAATTTCTGTGAAGGAAAATGAATTATATCTCTATATGGAGGTGGTAGTCTATTTTTACATAGTAGATATACATTCACTTATAATTTGATAGAATAAAGGGTGGATATTTGTGGTTATATAACCATAACAATATTTTACAATATCATGGATATTGATTTTCATATTTTAATATAAATATTGATAATTTTATTGAGGTATAATAATTAAAAATGGAAATTGATAGGGTATGATGTTTACCTCTTCTTTTCTAGGTCACCATTAGATCAATTTTTATGGATATTTTTAATTTCATTTTATGAAGTAAATAACCTATAAATTGTAAATATATAATTTACTATAATGTTGGAAAACAAATTCAGAGATACATCTCTCAAATCAATATGCTAAAATGATGTTAGTTTGTATCCTTTTATAAGGGCTTCAATGGATAGCCATGGAATTTCAAAAAAGGACTAAACAATATTTATCTAATTGTTAATAAAAATGATACAAATTGGAAAATATTTTAATAAAAATATACTAATGATGAAATAAACTCATACAATAAAACTTATACAATTTTTTCATTTATGTTAATAATTTTCATTTAAACACCTTTTTAACCGATGTTAAACAAAAATATGATAGTGGTATTTTTAAATATTGAATTGTTATAATTGTACTTATATGTTAACAATTATCCCATAATTTTCATAGCATTCACACTCATGACAGTTTATCAACATATTTTAATTATCGTATATAATCATTATATTTCATAAAAAATTGATAGAATATTATTTAACATAAAATACAAAAAAATTCCTTTTATGAACTAGACCTTTATTTCCTATTCACAGACATAAATATAGTAGTAGAATGTCAATTTACACTTTAGTCACATTGCAAATATTTTATATGCTTAATAAAATTTAACAAAATAATTCTCCCAATGTATGTTGCTCTTAATATTTTGAAATATACATTAATTTTTTTATTATATTATTTATGTTGTCGAAGATTCTTAAGTGTTTTACGTAATTAATTAGTCACTTATGATTATAATCAAATTAACATTACATAAAAAATTAAATATCACGTCAAAAGAATATTAATAACAAAAATTATCCTCTTCTAATTCGTATAAAATAATTTTATAGATATTAAAATCTAGAGTCTAAAATATTATAATTTTCATTACATAATATAATAGATATATCATTGTCATGTTACAATGTAACCAACATTTTAAATAGTGGGTTTTTAAATGAATATGGTTGAATATCATCCTCCCAATTAAATAAAATCATATTTTTTTGTGTTGATATTGAGTTAATGTCGCATGGGTTTAGCCATGTTGTACCCATTTTACGCTCAAGAAGTTGAATTTTTTATCATTATTACTATTTGTAATGGCAAATATCAAAGGTCGATATTTTCCAAATATGAACCTCTTAATTCTAAATATGGTGTCTATATTTAATTATTCAGCTTAAAATTTTTCCAAACATATATTTTTATATAAATTAATATTAAAAAAAATAAAAAACTATTTCAACATAAATATGTTATTAAGCATAAAAAATAACACATATCAAAATCATGAATATTGCAGATTCAAGTAGAATAAGTATGATTATTCTAAATTAAACAAATCACATGTCACATTATGACCAATTTCATAAATATATTTATACTTTTAATATACATGGTTTAATGAAAATAAATTCATGTATTTTAAACATTATTATTTATCATTATTTAATGAAAAATAATTCATTTAAAAAATATGAATTCCACACAAAGTACATTTTGATATTATAATTTCCTAAATATTGTTATTTTATCATAATTTTTTATAATATTGGAAGTAATTTACATTAATTTTCACAAACAAAAATAATTAAAAAATTACTTTTTAATAAAAATATATTTTTAAAAATAAAATTACTTTATAAATAATTGGGGATTTATTTCATTAGAATTACTAAAAAAAGTATACTAGTACCAAATATATATATATATATTTCATAATATCATTACTCATATTCATACACACCTATTCAATATCCATATTATTATTGTTGCTTTAAAATTATTATATTATATAAAATATACCAAATTATACTTAATGATAAGTGATTTGTGGTAAGATATCTATTAAGCATGTTATTCTTTTAAACTGTATTCTTGTAATATTGAATTCTACCCACCATTAAATACATTTTCCCACCTAATTTCATCATCAACTTTAATGATTCGATTTTAAAAAATACCTTATTCAAAACCCACATTATAAATAGGCATAATAAAACTTATTTTTCTAAAAGTGAAAGTGAAAAAATAAAAGTAAATTGGTATTGATCATTATCATGTACCCAAATTAGTTGAGACTCAGTGGGATACTATTTTATATAATTGGTGGAGAAAATTTAATCTATTTACTAATATAGAGTGATAGAGAAAATTCTCATGGGATTGTTAATGACTACATAAGCATAAATCTTTCATTGGTGAAATAAAATATATTCATAGATAATGAATGTAATTAGACCATATTTTTGTTTCAAAATAAATTTACTATAGTTGAGTTATTCATTTACCAATTATATAGAACCTATTGAAATATACATACATTAAAAGAATAATTTCTACCATTAATCAATTTCAACCAAAATCTTATCATTTTCCCCATATTATCAATAATCAATATGAATTTTTAAAACCTGAATCACTAAAATTGGCTTCATAATCCTCAATGTGTATAAATATATTACTCATATCATTAAATAATAAACTAATATAAATAGTCATCACAAGGTAAGAATAATACATTTAACTCCAAAATTTCTAGAATAATAAAAAATTATCTAATTATATCAATACTAAAGATACTGTACATCCCAAAAAACTACACTTAGTTCAACATTGAATAATATTTCAATCAAAATGGTGAAATAAAATATTTAATCATACAAAAAAATTCTATTATCCTTAAATAATCATTGATGTTAAATAACATGTCAATCCTGAAGTTCACATATTCCTCAAACCAATAAGAAATCTCCCAAAATATTTTTAATCATCAGGATAAATCCTTATATATTAATATAATTTATTGAAAATAACAAAAATAGTAGAAAAATTTAGATACTAATGTGTTTGGAAATATTTAGATAGACAATAAATATGTATTAAAATATCACATTCTCAATGAATTAATTATTTACCATCATGATTATATATATATCCAATTATCTAATAGACCTTAATTAACATAAAATTATATCTCATACTAACCGAAAGGGTTATATAAACATAAAAGGATTGTAAAACCTAATACCAAAAAAATGATTTCAGTCACCTCCAAATCCCTACAGATAAAACCTCAAAAGAGACATCCATGATGTTGATCCTAGGTTAAACCATAGACTTTTAAACCACTAGTGATATCAATATCACTTAATTTAACCCCACATTAAAACATATGTTCTTAGAAAAAATTAATAATGTTATTATTCCCATAATAATATAATTTTATATTGAATATATTCAATAAATTAAGATAATTATATTTAATTCATGTAATCATACCTAAATCCATTTTCTATCATACAAAAAAACAATTTTAATGTTACAATTAATATCATAAAAACTTCAACAATTCCAAAACCCACATTATTCGAACATAAAAATATTAACTCAATATCTGGCACAAACTAAAGTAAATGTTAACCTTAATAATGTTTTCTCTAAAAATATCATCTTATAACTAAATTGATTTTCTTGGTAATCAATACCATTCAATATATTATTTCCAATATGTGAAGGGAAACTAATGGGGGAAGAATAATTATTAGATTCATTATTATTGTGATAATAATATCATTTACATAACACTTATAAACCATAATTCAACAATATATATTCAAAAACACCACAATATATTCTAATTAATGATTCTAATTACATTGTTTATTCCTTTCCCTTGGATATTAACCATGGATTATTTCATTTAATCATACTTTCCCAAGTTCCCCACATATAATAAATTAAATTATTCGGAAATTAGTTTGCCTTATGAAATTTATTTCTATATAAAAGAAATATCCCCCCTCCATTTAGACATTTTCTTTGGTGAACCCTCACACATTATTGACATAGTGAATATATAAAATTATTTCAACTTTTTTACATTACTATGTGAATTTTCATAAAATTTCATCCACCATATATTTTATGTGTTTGGTAACATAAAATAATTTACATTTATAATAATATATCATAGGATATTATTATTAATAATCCCATGTATTTGAATTCATGTTCTAAATTTTATATAAATTATCATAATGATAATCATTCCGTTGTATTTATCTTTAACAATTAGCAAGAATCATCTTAGTTCCATCCATTTTATAAACAAATCACAGTGTGAAGATTAATAATAAGTGGGAGAGATCATTAAATTTATTTTACTGACAATATAAATCACGAATCTAACATTCAAATCAATGAGACTTTAGGTTTTATATTTCTCATCATTCATTGTTATATTTTAAAATGATCATTGAGGTTCATAATGAAAATGTAAATTAGCATATGAGTATCAGTTGAGATTGTGTTAATAGATTCACTAAAATGAAACACACATAGATAATCATAATTATTATTCATATATAATTAACAAACTCTTGTTGGGGTAATAACCAAATAATGTATCTTTTCCAAACTTATGTCCATTTCATAGTATCCATACTATGAACTTTTTATATGAAAAATTAGAATCCCTTCATTAATATAACATAGGATATTCAACTAAAATAATATTATTATATGGCGTCTTCTAAATTTTTAACATCCTAGTTTATAATGGTTACTAAACCATGCTATGATACTAACTAAAGTGGAACTTAATTTTCAAACATAATCATTAAATCATATTATATGAATATTAATTTCATAGGTTTATGATCCTTGAAAAAAAATACTTTTAGTGTATTTGGATACATAGAAACATAAATATGTTATTCATAATATATTTTCATTATATATGACTTCATTCACCACAAACACTGCCCATATTAGATGCAGTATAGTAAACATTATTCATCATATTATTGGGAAAATTAAACATAAAAAAGGGTTTAAGGATTTATCAGTAAGGGTAAACAAGGGTGATAATAAATATTATTTCAAAATAACATGTTCTTAAAGGTATTTTAATGGGATCTTAAATATTTAATGGATTACCCATCCATTTAAAAAAAAACATGATCTATGGCATAAATCATATAAGATCATAATTCATAGATGTTAATAGGATCGATGAAAATGATCCAATTGATCATAAATTTATCACTAGACCATACCATAAAAGAGTGTCATAAAGTGCGGAATAATAGTAATCATAAAAATACTATTTTATGTCTACTAACCAACACATTCAAAATATGTTTGGCTTTGGGAAGAGTATCATGCTCTTGGTTCATAAATGGGATAACCTCATTTGTACCCACATTTGTACATGTGATAACTTAGTGTATACCCTCATTTTTTTAGTAATGAGATATCCTATTTTTTACCCATTGAGTTCATAACACATTAATATTTACCCAATTCATTGTATTGATATATCCTTCATAAACCACCCATATAATACTTAAATATAAATTCATATGTCTAGAACAATATCATAAATTTAATTTTTATAATCCCATAGAAAAATAAAATGGGTTCTATAGACATTTATCTATTTAAACCATAAATCATCGATAATTTTTTTTTATATTATTGGAAAATATTCCTCATAAAGTATTTTTAACTCTATAATATGTTATTATGGATGCGTATTTTCATTAAAATATCACTAGACCATTATATGATAAAAAACCCTTTTCATTTTTAAATCACATATGAAAATCATTGAATTTATAACATATTAAGAAAAATGTTTCATTATAATGTAAAATCGAAACCACTAAAGGATATATAAAAACAGTTACTGGATATTTTGATTGAAAATTCCATTCATGTTATCTATGATAATATGAGTATTTCATTTATTCTTTTAATTAATATTTAATAGTAACACATTTATAATTTTATAGTTATATTGATTTTAATATATATATATATATAACAAATCAAAAACAAGAAAAATTATTTTAATCAACAATAGTAGAATATAAAAAAACATTCTTGAAATCATTTTTGGAATACATGGTAAATGAAGAAAAATGATTTCTCACGGAAGAGAGAAATATAGTCAAATTTCCTTTAAAATAAACTTTTTTTCTCTTACGAACGTATTATGGGAAATATAAAAGGAAAAATAATATTCTCTAAATATATACATATAAAAAAGGCCATTATAGATATTAGGTCACTATAATGACATTTCACTACTATAAAATTCATCATTAATAGTCTTGATAATTAATAATATTGAAATAAAAATATCATAATTCACTGGTGAAATTTGAATTGAAATACCCATTATAGAAAGACCATTATATATATATATGAATATACTAGAATTTTTAAGAGTATCATCATAAAACACATTTAGAGATATTTTAAAAAATGTATAATTTATAAAAGAGATAATTATGCCATGTGTCTTATAAAAATAAATGTGATATGAAAAACCCTTAAATGAAGATTTATATGCTTCAATAGATTATTATTCTCATGTATAACAAATTTAATTTTTTTTATAATTTTATTAAATTGTATTTTATATATTTATAATTTCATATTTGATAGAAATATAACATTTTAACACCAATGTTGTAATTATTACATATTCAAATCATTTTATCTGGGTGTTCTATGTTTAGTTTTTAATGTGAATTTCGGTTTTGTAGTGAAAATCCTTCAGCTTGGATATTTTTCCAATAATATCCATATTTTTAATAATTACATAAATATAAAATATATTAATTATATATTTACAGATTCATCTATACATTTTTAAGATATAAATATTACTCTCACAATTCATTGAGATTGTAGGTTGTATGTACACATGAAAATTGTTTTCACATTTCGATTGCTGTAACGATAGGAAATTCAATCACAATTCAACTTTATAAAAAAATATTTTATCATATATATAATATATATTCATTAAAAATATTATCATTTAGAGACTTTTAAATTATAATTGAATATGAATCTAATCAGTTTTTGAAGGTGGCAGTCTGAACATACACATTAGCAATGTTATCAATTTCTAGTAGATTGAAAGGATAGTAGGTCAATGTGAGCATATGAATAAAAAATAATATTTATATAATATATATAATATATATCCTTTGATAAATTATAATATAAATCCATTAAATATGGTTATGAAAAATTATTTTTCTCTTTATGTGTATGTAGTGGTCCACACGTATGCATAACAGATGCATTTACATCTAATTGATGGAATATTGTGTTGATATTGGTGGTTATCTAATAATAATATCATATTAATAAGTTGAGGATACCAATGATGTTATATAATAGGAAATACCATATAATTATTGAAAGTATAAGAATAAAAAAATTCAAATATGTTATCTAAGATGATTACAATTTATTTTATAGTCCTCCTTTTGAGCCATTGTTATGAATTCTTATAATACACTTTCCAGAATACTGACACCTATAATCTTAGTATAAGGGCCCATGCCTTAAACCTTACTTAATCTTGAGTTATTACAAGATTACACATTGGGGATCTTTTCGGGTTTAGAGTTTTAGGGAATTAGATCATAAAACTCGCATTACATTCCACATATAAAGAAAGTGGTTACATAAAGATAGTATTCTTCATTCCCATCAATGTAAACATATTTAAGATGAAACATGGATTCTTTCTTGACACTTCCTTGACACTATCATCATATCATGTACCTTTCCCTTGACCTGTGAAAATCATTTCAAAAAAACATGGGATGAGCATAAAAAGCTCAGTATGGGTTATAAAAACATGGAAAGGAAACATGGTTACATATATACATAAGAATGAAATCATAATTTACCCATAAAACACAAGAACTTTAACATACCTCATCAAATCATGAGTAAATCATAGAAATCATAAGACATAAAGGTAACTTGAGGCATTCATAACATTCTTACGTAGGGAGTAACCCTCTTGGTTACATTTCGAATACCCATCACAGTATATTCCCTAAATCTCTTTGGAGAAACCTTAACGTTTCACTCCTTCGCGTTACCCAATGTATTGGAGAGCTATATCGGGCTCACCAGCCCTTAGTTTCTCACGGAACCACCCGTCTTCATAATAATGCCCAAGAACCTCAACATAATCGTATCACATAAAACATGCATAAAGGAAACATAACATTTCCACCATTCAATCACAAGATATCAATACAACACATTGATATAAAAAAATTATGAAAACAATTTTCAATACCAAAATAAAAGAAAATTAAAACATGGTATTTATTTTTCTTTTAAAAAGAAGGTATGGCTTGTAGAGGAAGCCGAAACTCAAATAACGGTCACGATGGGGGAGAAGTCATTGTCGCCGCATACGTATGACAAAAACATTCCCTTTTATCATTTCGTAAAACGCTTCGTATAAAAAATATTTCTTTTGGATAAACGTAAAAGTCAAAGGGGTTTATACACCATATAAAAGAAGGTTGTGTATAAAACAAAATATGCATCAATGAAAGGAGATTGAGACGAAGTCCCATACCTCGTATCCGACTTGACCCGACCGATACTTAATCTTCTGAATAATAAAATTGAGTTAATATCTACTTGCTTAAGAACCTTTTTCAAGTTCATTATTACTTTTATATGACTTATTTCCATGTTAGGAACACTATGTAAATATTTAAGTTAATAACGGTCATTTTAACGATCATTGGTACTTGAGTCAATAATAAGCCTTTTATAATTACATGTTGTTAATGTTTCCATTATATGCAGAATGGTATTCATGATGTAGATATCATATATGTCATATATATACCATACATTCATGCATTTATAGAATTACATAATCATTTAGAGGTAAGAAATGAAATGCACCGTTCATGGAGACGGTAAGCCGTACGTACGCATGAATGCTACTTTCATTTCTATTTCGTATTTTATAGAATGGAATCATAATGATATAAAGTTATATTATAATTCCAGTATAATATCATATATAATATCATAGTTCCATCATTTATACGTCCCACATATGGTTATTAACGAATCAAATCACTTTGAGGGGGCGGTAGTCCGCACTTCCTAAAATGAAGATATTGTGTTTACCCATAATGGAAACAATAATGGTATGCCATAAATGAAAAATACAGAAGCTTAAGGAAAGAATAAACATATTATATATCATATATAAAAATAGTGACATCATAATGGCCACCTTTGAAGGTGTTAAATGAGTATTGAACAATCATCGTTTTAGGAGGTAGAATTTCGCCATCCACGGAAACCATATGTTCTTTAACCATTTGATGTAGTTGTGTGAGAGTGTAGCTCGAATAAATCTTAAAACAACATCCTATTATATTTAAGATACTGTTTTTGTTACAAAATAAGTAAATAAAAAGAGTTTAGGGGGTTGGAAAAGAAAAATAAAACAAATGAACATGAGAGAATGAATTACCTTTAAATGTGTAACTCCTTTTGATTTGAGCCTAAAGGCTTCCTTTGAAAGGATTCTGCACAAAGGGAATCCACTAGGATGAGAATAGGTATGTGGAGGGAGTAAATGGGCAGGGGATGGCCGAGCCAAAGGCTTGAGGAGTGTGTGAAATGAGGTAGAGGTGGGGGCCTTTTATAAGAGGAGAGGAGGGGCACTCTTGGAAAGTAAATATAAGTTACTTTATTTTAAAATGAGTTTCGGATTAAAAAGGTCCCACATTGATATAATTATAGGATAAGGTGATATTGGTTCTAAATACACTCATCCAATAGGTTTTGGACATGTGTAGGGCTTAGATATTACATTATCTTTCCATTTTATTTAAATCGTTAAATAATGAGGTCATCGCTGCATCATTATGATGTCATAAATACATTTATTTATATAATGTCAAAAAATTATAAAAAAAATACTATGATGTATGAAATCTCTTTATATTTCCAATGAATATTTATAGTAAAAAATCTGACTTGTATAACCCCATATAAAAATTGTTTTTGTAAAATAACTCATGTTTGTGTCATTTTTACTTTGACATTAAATAAAAAGTTATTTATGTCATTTCCCAACCAAAGTGGCTCCATGGGGTCCCCAAGTTGACCCATGGCTTGTCTTGGTCGGAAATGACACATCCAATAATGTTAGGACATGTGTCTAGGTCATTTCTTATTATTAAAGCGTTATTTTTACCTTAAACTACACTAATTACCACTAATCGCGATTAAAAACTTAATAAGTTACTATTCACCAAAAAAAATTATTTTAATCTCATTGAACCAAATTTTACCTCTTAATGACAACCATGTAAGTCGGATTTTTGAAATTCAAAACAAAAAAGTGGCAAAGTTTCATTTAAACGAAAAATCAGTTTCTTTAACAACCACTTAGTGGTTTCACTATTCATCAAAAATTGATGTTTTTCAGAAAATTACCAAAAATTCACCCTAAGCTATATTTGATATTCCGAATTCAAAAATGAAGTATATTTTACAAAATTAAAAACATATAAGTCACATTAATTAATTTAATAATTAAATCCCGTTGTTATGACAAATAACGTGTTTTTATGAAACAATAAGTATCAAAAGATTGACACCAGTTTAAGTCCAATTTCAAAGTGAAATTGATTCCAATGACCACCATTGGATTAAATGGTAAAAATATATTCTAATTTCACTTCAAAACCAATTCAAAAGATAATATAATCATATAATTAAATTAGATTAAAAAGCATTTTTGATGTAAAATGCAGTATTTTTCACTATTCATTAAAAAATGAACATTGTCAGAAAAATACCAAAAATTCACACAAAGTAAATTTTGATGTCCCAATCATAAAGAATAAGTTTATTTTGACAAAAATTGTTTATAAAATTGTCAAAATATAGATTCAAAAATGTTTTTCCATCAAAGGCAGAAAAACAATCTTTTAAAAATATTAGTGTATTTCATGCTTAAGATTGGATTTATTTTCATTTTTAGCCTCTAAAACACTATCTAATTCATAAATAGACATAGATAAAATATCTATTATTCATTACTTACTTGGGATGTTACATCCCTCCCCCCTTTAGAAAATTGTGTCCCTGTAATTTATTTACTTATCGAATAAATGGGGGTACGTATCCCTCATTGTATTTTCAGATTCCCATGTTGCCTCTTCAATCATGTGGTTTTTCCACAATACAATTACATGGTGAATCACCTTATTCCATAACACTTTCTCTCTATGGTCATGAATCTAGACCGGTTGTTCCTCATAAGATAGGTTCTCTTCCAGCTGAACTACCTCTGGACTCAAAACATGAAATGGATCTGGCATGTACTTTCTGAACATCGAAACATGAAAAACATTGTGTTCCTGAGATAAACTCGGAGGTAAAGCCACTCGGTAAGAAACTGATCCAACTCTCTCCAGAATTTCATATGGTCCAATGAACCTTGGACTCAGCTTTCGTTTTCTACCAAATCGCATCACACTTTTCCATGGTGATACATTGAGAAAAACATGATCACCTACCTCAAAAGATAGATCCTTCCTCATGTTGTCTGCATAACTCTTCTGCCTGCTCTGAGCTGTTCTCATTTGCTTCTGAATCAGCTGAACTTTTTCTGCCAACTCTTCTACCAATTCTGGTCCCATAAACTTCCTTTCACCCACTTCATCCCAGAAAGCTGGAGTTCAACACCGCATCCCATATAATGCCTGAAATGGTGCCATCTGTATACTGGAATGAAAACTGTTATTATATGAAAAATTCAACCAAAGAAAGATGTTGGTCCCAACTTCCCTGATAATTCATCGAACAAGCTCGTAGCATATCCTCCACGGTCTGAATTGTTCGTTCTCACTGCCCATCTGATTGAGGATGAAAAGTCGTACTAAAATTTAATTCAGTACCCAACGACTTCTGAAGGCCTTTCCAAAAGTTAGAAGTAAACCTGGGATCACGATCCGATACAATGGAGAGAGGAACTCCATGTAACCTGACTATCTCTTTAAGATACAAACTGGAAAGTTGATCAAGAGAGAAAGTATCTCTTATAGCAAGGAAATGAGCAGATTTGTCAAGCGATCAACAATAACCCAGATTGCATTATTACCTCGAGATGTCTTCAGTAATCCCACAACAAAGTCCATGGATATATTCTCCCATTTCCACTCCAGAACTGGTAAAGGCTGAAGCATCCCTTTCGGTAACTGCCGCTCTGCTTTAACCTGTTGACATGTCAAACACTTCACAGTAAAATCAGCAATATCTATTTTCATTCCATCCCACCAGTAATACTCTCGCATATCTCTATACATCTTAGTACTGCCTGGATGAATTGAAAATGGAGAACTATGAGCTTCACATAACAAATCTATCATCAACTGTGAATCACAAGGCACACACAATCTCTTCCAAAATATCAAAACATAATCATTATCAATGTTGAATTCAGGAAACTTACCTTTCTGAACTAGCTCTACCTTTTTCTACAACTCACTGTCTTGCTTCTGTGCTTGCTTGATTCTACGTGATAGAGAAGATCTCACTGATACCTGAAACAAAACAAAAGGTCTTCCTGCACCAACAACTTCTATGCCAAAGTTCATCAAATCCTTAACCAAAGGATCTCGTTCCAAATGCAACATTGCTAATGAAGCATTACGTTTTCGACTCAAAACATCAGCCACTTTATTTGCTTTTCCAGGATGGTAATAAATTGTAAAATCATAATCCTTGATTAATTCTAGCCATCTCCTCTGTCTCATGTTTAACTCCTTCAGAGTGAATATATAATTTAAACTTCTGTGATCGATATATATTACACACTTTACTCCATACAAATGATGCCTCCAAATTTTTAAAGAAAAAACGACAACAGCTAATTCCAAATCATGGTTAGGGTAATTTACCTCATGAGTTTTCAACTGTCGTGAAGCATAAGCAATTACCTGATCATTCTGCATTAGGACGGAATCGAGTCCTTTCAATGAAGCATCACTGTATATAACAAACTCACCATTCCTGGAAGGTAGTGCCAAAACTGGAGTATTCACCAATCTTCTTTTCAATTCCTGAAAACAATCATCATATTCTTTTGTCCAGATAAACTTAACACCCTTCCGAGTTAGCTTAGTCATTGGACTAGATAATCGGGAAAAATTTCTAATAAACCTTCTGTAATAGCCTTCCAAACCAAGGAAGCTACAAATCTCGGTAACATTTGTGGGTCTTGGCCATTCTTCCACAACTTTTGTTTTTGCAGGATCAACAGTTATTCCATCTTTAGAAACAATATGACAAAGTAAAGAAATTTGTTGCAACCTAAACTCACACTTGCTGAATTTTCAACACAGTTTATTTTCTTTTATGGTTTGCAAGATAAACAATAAATGTCTTTCATGCTCCTCTTTACTTTTAGAAAACACCAAAATATCATCAATGAAAACCACCACAAACTTATCTAAGAACTCATCAAAAATTCTAGTCATTAAGTCCATGAATACAGCATGTGCATTGGTTAGCCCAAAAGGCATTAATACAAATTCATAATGGCCATATCTCGTACGGAACGCGGTCTTCAGAATATCTGTCTCCTTTACCTTCATCTGATGGTACCCTGATCTCAAGTCAATTTTTGAAAAAAACTGAGCTCCCGGGAGCTGATCAAACAAATCATCGATATGAGGCAAAGGATATTTGTTATTAGCAGTGATATTATTCAAGGCTCTATAATCAATGAAAAGTCTCATAGAACCATCTTTTTTTTAACAAATAAAACAGGAGCACCCCATGGTGATGAGCTAGGTCGAATGAAACCTTTCTCTAATAAATCTGGTAATTGCTCCTTCAACTCTAAAAGTTCAATTTGAGCCATTCGATAAGGAGGTTTTGAAATTGGCTTAGCATCAGGAACTAAGTCAACAGTAAGCTCAACTTCTCGATCTGGTATTATTCAAGGAAACTCATCAAGAAAAACATCAGGATACTCATTTACCACTGGCACATCATTAATATGAACAGTTGCTTTATTTTCAACGATGTGTGCAAGGTAACATTCATTTCCGTATTTTACAAGTTTCTCGGCCTCTTGATAAGTTATCAACAGTAAGGGTTTATTCTTGTACACAAACTGAAAGTCTTTATGAAAATAAATTCTTTAGCTCTACAGTCAATCTTAGCATGGTAAATAGAAAGCCAATCTATACCCAGGATAACATCAAACTCTACTAGAGGTAGAACAATAAGGTTTGAAGTAGGTTCCTTCCACAGATAAGGATATGAAGATTCTTATAAATTATTTTTTCCTCAACATTTCCCCCAGGTGTATTTACCACAAGTTCAGGAGTCATTTCTTGAGATGGTATTCCCATTTTACTAGAAAAGGATTCAGAAATGAATGAATGTGTAGACCCCGAATCAAACAACACACTGACATAATCTGAAAAAACAAACAAAGTACCTGATACAACTTCATTTGATGGTCCGACGTCTTCCCGAAGTAGTTGCAAAAGATTTCCCCACCCCTTTCTGCTTGTAGTCTAACTACTTCCCATTACTCAAGCTCTTTGTCGGACACTCATTTGAATAGTGACCCATCTCATTGCACTTATAACATTTCACTAACAGTAAATCCAATTTGGTCTTACATTCACCTTGATCCTTTTCAGTGCAACCACGAGCCTTATGTCCCATCTTACCACATCGGTAGCACTTTACAGAATTCAGAAGACATTCCCCAGCAAGCCGTTTGCCACATTTATCACAAACTGGAAACTTAGTTTTCTTACCATCCGACTTTTTTGAAGAATTCTTACCTTTCTCCTACCACCTCGGTCTCTTCTTCTGTTGTTTGTTATAGAACAGTTGGTCATCGGAAAACTCCATTTCCACCTTCTCAGCACATCGAACAAGCTTTTCATATCTTTTAAACTCACGAGAAGGTAATGCCCTTCAATATTTTGGCTTTAATCCTGAGTAAAAACGATTGATCTTACTATCAAGTTCTCGGATAAAATTTGGAGCATAACTTGCCAATCGAGTGAACCTTTCTTCATAGGTAGCCACTGAGTCTTCCTCTTGCCTCAATTCAAAGAATTGATTTTCCATCCTATGCCGAACAGCCTTAGGAAAATACTTCTCAAGAAACATACCTTTGAATTCATCCCAGTCGAGAGCATAAATCTCATCAACGTCCCAAATATTTTTAACCATCGACCACCACTGATCTGCCTCACCCTCCAAACGGTAAATAACAAGACTAACCTTTTGATTTTCTGAACACCCCATGACATCGAAAATCTTCTCCAGTTCTTTAATCCACCCTTCAGCTAACATAGGCTCAGATGGTCCTCTGAATGATGGGGGATGTTTCCTCATGAAATGTTCCACCACTGACATGTTCCTATGCGGTTGATCTGGCTGATCTCGTGCATGGATACCACCACCATTTATCGCCTGATTCAACTGTGCCATCACTACAACAAACTGTTAAGTTCCAATTCTGACCATCTCCGGATGCTGATTCGGAAGGTTATTTCCTTCTGCATGCCTTCCTAGCACTGCTTCCTTGTTTCCTCTGCGGAAAACCATTCTGAACAAACATGTCTTAGATGAAGCAACATGGTAATCTTCAAATGCTATATCATTTCAAAAAAATATTTTTGGATAATCATTTAATAGAATTCTAACTCCTAATGTTATCTAAACTGACCTTTGATACCAACTATAAGGCCCCACACCTTAAACCTTACTTAATCTTGAGTTATTACAAGATTACACATTGATGATCTTTTCGGGTTTAGAGTTTTAGGGAATTAGATCATAAAACTCGCATTACATTCCACATATAAACAAAGTGGTTACATAAAGATAGTATTATTCATTCCCATCAATGGAAACATATATAAGATGAAACATGGATTCTTTCTTGACTCTTCCTTGACACTATCATCATATCATGTACCTTTCCCTTGACCTTTGAAAATCATTTCAAAAAAACTTGGGATGAGCATAAAAAGCTCAGTATGGGTTATAAAAACATGGAAAGGAAACATGGGTACATATATACATAAGAATGAAATCATACTTCACCCATAAAACATAAGCACTTTAACATACCTCATCAAATCATAAGTAAATCATAGAAATCATAAGACATAAAGGTAACTTGAGGCATTCATAACATTCTTACGTAGGGAGTAACCCTCTTGGTTACGTTTGGAATACCCATCACAGTATATTCCCTAAATCTCTTTGGGGAAACCATAACGTTTCACTCCTTCGCATTACCCAATGCATTGGAGAGCTATATCGAGCTCACCTGTCCTTATTTTATCACGGAACCACCCGTCTTCATAATAATGCCCGAGAACCTCAACATAATCGTATCACATAAAACATGCATAAAGGAAAAATAACATTTCCACCTTTCAATCACAAGATATAAATACAAAACATTGATATAAAAAAATTATGAAAACAATTTTCAATACCAAAATAAAAGAAAATTAAAACATGGTATTTATTTTTCTTTTAAAAAGATGGTATGGCTTGTAGAGGAAGCCGAAACTCAAATAACGGTCACGACGGCAGAGAAGTCGTTGTCGCCGCATACGTATGACAGAAACATTCCCTTCTGTCGTTTCGTAAAACACTTCGTATAAAAAATATTCCTTTTGGATAAACTTAAAAGTCAAAGGGGTTTATACACCGTATAAAATAAGGTTGTGTATAAAACAAAATATGCCTCAATCAAAAGAGATTGAGACGAAGTCCCATACCTCGTATCCGACTTGACCCGACCGATCTTTAATCTTTTGAATAATAAACTTGAGTTAATCTCTACATTCTTAAGAACCTTTTTCAAGTTCATTATTCCTTTTATATCACTTATTTCCATGTCATGAACACTTTGTAAATATTTAAGTTAATAACGGTCATTTTAACGATCATTGGTACTTGAGTCAATAATATGCCCTTTATAATTACATGTTGTTCATGTATCCATTATATCCAGAATGGTATTCATGATGTAGATATCATATATGTAATATATATTCAGTACATGCATGCATTTATAGTATTACATAATCATTTAGAGGTAAGAAATGAAATGCACCGTTCATGGAGATGGTAAGCCGTACGTACGCATGAACGCTACTTTCATTTCTATTTCATATTTTATATAATGGAATCATAATGATATAAAGTTATATTATAATTCCAGTATAATATCATATATAATATCATAGTTCCATCCTTTATACGTCCCACATATGGTATTTAACGAATCAAATCAATTTGAGGGGGCAGTAGTCCGCACTTCCTAAAATGAAGATATCGTGTTTACCCATAATGGAAAAAATAATGGTATGCCATAAATGAAAAATACAGAAGCTTAAGGAAATAATAAACATATTATATATCATATATAAAAATATGGACATCATAATGGCCACCTTTGAAGGTGTTAAATGAGTATTGAACAATCATCGTTTTAGGAGGCAGAATTTCGCCATCCACGGAAACCGTATGTTCTTTAACCATTTGATGTAGTTGTGTGAGAGTTTAGCTAGAATAAATCTTATAATAACATCTTAGTATATTTAAGATACTGTTTTTGTTACAAAATAAGTAAATAAAAAGAGTTTAGGGGGTTTGAGAAGCAAAATAAAACAAATGAACATGAGAGAATGAATTACCTTTAAATGTGTAACTCCTTTTTATTTGAGCGTAAATGATTTCTTTGAAATGATTCTGCCCAAAGAGAATCCTCTAGGATGATGATAGGGATGTGGAGAGAGTAAATGGGCAGGGGATGGACGATCCAAAGGCTTGAGGAGTGTGTGAAATGAGGTAGAGGTGGGGGCCTTTTATAATAGGAGAGGAGGGGCACTCTTTGAAAGTAAAGATAAATTACTTTATTTTAAAATGAGTTTCGGATTAAAAAGGTCCCAAATTGATATAATTATAGGCTAAGGTGATAAGGTTTCTAAGTCAACTCATCCAATAGGTTTTAGAATTGTTTAGGTCTTAGATATTACATTATCTTTCAATTTTATTTAAATCGTTAAATAATGAGTTTATCGCTGCATCATCATGATGTCATAAATACATTTATTTATTTAATGACAAAAAATTATAAAAAAACTACTATGATGTAGTAAATATTTTTATCTTTCTAATGAATATTTATAGTCAAAAATCTGACTTGTATAACCCCATATAAAAATTGGTTTCGTAAAATAACTCATGTTTGTGTCATTTTTACTTTAACATTAAATAAAAAGTTATTTATGTCATTTCCCAACCAAAGTGGCTCCATGTGGTCCCCAAGTTGACCCATGGCTTGTCTTGGTCTGCCATGAGACATCCAATAAGGTTAGAACATGTGTCTAGGTCATTTCATATTATTAATGCATTATTTTTACCTTAAACTACACTAATTACCACTAGTCGCGATTAAAAACATAATAAGTTACTATTCACCAAAAAAATTATTTTAATCTCATTGAACCACATTTTACTTCTTAATGACAACCATGTATGTCAGATTTTTGAAAATCAAAATACAAAAGTGTCAATGTTTCATTTAAACGAAAAATCAGTTTCTTTAACTACCACTTAGTGGTTTCACTATTCATCAAAAATTGAAGTTTTTCAGAAAATTACCAAAAATTCACCCAAAGCTATATTTGATATTCCGAATTCAAAAATGAAGTCTATTTTAAAAAATTAAAAACATATAAGTCACATTAATTAATTTAATAATTAATTCCCGCTGTTATGACAAATAGCATGTTTTATGAAACAATAAGTATCAAAAGATTGACACCAGTTTAAGTCCAATTTCAAAATGAAATTGATTCCAATGACTACCATTGGATTAAATGGTAAAAATATATTCTAATTTCACTTCAAAACCAATTCAAAATATAATCTAATCATATAAATAAATTAGATGAAAAAGCAGTTTTGATGTAAAATGCAGTATTTTTCACCATTCATTAAAAAATGAACATTGTCAGAAAAATACCAAAAATTCACACAAAGTAAATTTTGATGCCCCAATAATAAAGAATAAGTTTATTTTGCCAAACATAGTTAATAAAATTGTCAAAAGATAGATTCAAAAATGTTTTTCCATCAAAGGCAGAAAAACAATCTTTTAAAAATATTAATGTATTCCATGCTTAAGATTGGATTTATTTTCATTTTAAGCCTCTAAAACACTGTCTAATTCATTAATAGACATAGATAAAATATCTATTATTCATTAATTACTTGGGATGTTACACTTAGAATAGGGAATTTTATAAGAAAAATTGTTGGAATTTTATAAATATATATTGCTCAAGTTGGTTTATTGAAATGAGATATTGGGTTTCCTTTTATAAGTGATGTAAATGACACAATTCAAATTTCCAAAAATATTAAAAATAAGTGAGTCATTCTCTAGCTAAATGCTTAAAAAATGTCATATATTTTAAAAACATATAATAAGGTCTATATTTAACCATATTATAAATCTTACATAAGATTTCTATTTATTTTGTACCTTAATGTTTGGATTAATCTTTCATTACAAATGTTCTAACATTAATTGGGGTAATTAAATTTCAAATAATAAAGGGTAGTAATTATATATATATGATAACAATTAGTTAGTAAATGTTAAAGGCCTGAAATACTATCTCATTTTCAGCATTATTTTATATGACATGTTTTTATTATATATAGGTAATATATTATAATATTATTCAACAAAATATATATTAATTTTATTTTCACGTTATTTATTTAATTTAATTTAAATACATCAAGACAGTTGTGGAATTACAATATATAAACTTTAACGCATCCCAACAAATTTTATATGTATTATAAAAATATGTGTACCACATGAAAACACCTAAATGTTTTTACTATAAATAATTAAGAAAATAATATATTTTATATTTCTATTAATTGAATAAATAATATTCTAGTGTTTTATAAGAATTTGATGTAACTATTTAATCATTATAAATTATAAATAATTTAACATGAAAAAATTAATTATAATTTCATATGAAAAATTATATAAAATCTTATCCCCATTTATCCTTATATATCAATTTTAATATTATTAAATTCAAAAGTGTTATATTTTGGAATACTCATTACATAAAATAACATAAATTATATTATCAAAGGATAATAGCATATAAATTTTATTAATCTTTATATTGGATGTTTATAGATTATATATGTATGTAAAATGAATTAAAAATACATTTTGGGATTATTTTATTGGCATTTTCTCTAGATTTCAACCCATTTTCACCAATATTTCACTTATCAAGGTTATAAATATTTATCATCATTATTATTATTAACAATGATGAAAATAAAGGAGACCTATAAAAAATAGACCACCTATTTCCAAATATTTCATCCATTTTTAAGTATTTAATCAGCTGAAAATTATTAAAATGATGTTAACAAAAATGTATAATTCTTAATGAAAAACATTTGTTTTTTTAAAATAAATGTTAATGTATAAAACATAACATATATCAAAATCGTGAATAATTCTAATTCAAATAGAAAATTTAATTTTTTATGACTCAAATGTGTCATTTTTAATATTTTGAAAAATAACCTAAATTATTACTGAAAAATTAAATTTAAAATATTTAAATAAAATGAATGAAAGTGTTTTAAAAATATGTATTTTATACTATTCACAGATACTAAATCATGTCTAAAATATACTAGAATCTCATCCAAAGTGAACTATGATATTATGATTTCAATAATGATGTTAATTTTATTAAAGTCAATTTCTATATTATGAAGATATCAATTGTAATTTTGATACAACGAAATGGAAGAAAATTCTATTTTTAATAAATTATGTATTTAAGAACAAAAATCAATTTACCAAAAATTTGGTTCTTACATAATAAAAAATTTCCAATACTAGTTTATTAATTATTTCCATTATATATATTTGATTTTATGTTTAATATTATTCATAAATTCCAACTCAATGCCTATGTTATTATAGTCATATTTAATTAATAATATTTATTGTAATATATATAAATTTACATTGAGATAAGTATTGTGTGTTAAGAGATATATAGAGTTAATTATTAATGTTACCTAAATATTTTGGGCATTTCATTATCCAATACATTAAATAAAATTTTACCTCGTAATTTTATCACAATCATCAATGCTTCAATATTTCAAAATAACTTTACTAAAAAACAACTTTAAATATGAAAAAACAACTTTAAATATGTAAAAGTGTGAAACATGAAGTATAATTGATTTAGCTCATAATAATTCTTCCAATTAAGAAGAAAATTTGTTCGATGATAAATTATTGGCATGTAGGGATAAACTAGAATCAATGGAAGAATAGAATTTGATAAATGGAGTGGTCAAGGGATGGTTATTGACCAAAAACCATAAATATGTTATGGGTGAAATTGAAAACGATTCATCTAAAATGAATTTAATTAGATACAATTTTTATTCCCTTCTACAATTACTATAGTTGAGGATTTTATTTACAATCTCAACTACAAACCTAATGAAATATAGTTACATCACATGTATAATTTGAATCATTATTCAATTTTCATTATAATATCATCTTTTTCTCAAAAGGATCATTATTGGATATGAATATTTCTGGCCAGATGACTAAAATAAACCTCAAAATCCATAAAAGGGTATGAATATATTCAAACAATATTTATATATTAATCAATATAGATTGGTTAGAATTAGATAAGAATAAAAAATTTATCTCTAAAATTTATAGAATAATTTAAATGTTAAACATAAATCCTTTCATAAATTACCCAACATATCAAGTAATATCATTAACCACAATATTGGTGATTGTTTTAACTTAATGTTGAAATCATACCTTTCATTTTACATCGAAAATAATTTATATACATTCCTTCCAAATATTAATAAATGTTAAATCACATGTTAATAATAAAGGTCACATACTCCTCAACCAAACATATTATCTTCTAAAATAACATTAATCACCATGATAAATAACTACATAATCATATAATGTTGTTAACATCACCACAATATCATGTTAAAAATTTATATACTATTGTAAAATAAAATATTTAGATTGACTGTTTATATCTTTGAAAGTATTACCTTTTTAATGAATTTCTTTACAACAATTAAGATTTTCAAATACCAGATTAGAAAATACCATAATTATCATAACAATATATTATATTGTAACACGATGGGTTATTTATCCATTAACATATTATTCATTCAAAAAAATAATAAATGAATCATTTCACCTCCAAATCCCTTCTCTTAATTCCACAAAAGGTCTATCCCATACATTGAACTTATAATCATCCATAAACTTATAGATCAATGATGGTTTCTATAACTTTTATAGAAAACCCACATTAATATATATATTTATATATATATAATTCTAAAAATAAAAAAAATTTATATTCCTGAAATAACGTCATAGACTATTTAGTATTTTTCATTAATCCAAAAATTAATTATTATTTATCTTATATGATCTAAATCAAATTATCAATGTATTAGTAACCAATTTCAAGGATATAAATACTATCACATTTACTTCATCTATATCAAACATCTCTTTATACAAACCAAACATCATTAAATCAATATCGTGAATAAATTAAGGGAAATATTTTCCTTAATCATGTGTTATCCAGTAATATAATCCTAAAACTAAATCAATTTTTATAGTTATAAGTTTCATTGAATATATAACTTTTAATTCAAAAAGTGTCAATATTGTTGGACAAATATTATATGCTTTATGATTTTTCCAACTAAAATATAATTTTTGCAACAATAATAATACATACCACGTCAATATTAACTCATAAAAACATTAGTCTATCAATTAAATGATTTCAATAACATATTTACTACCTCGGTCTAGGAGTTAACCATTTCTTAGGGAATTGAATCGAATAATAAAAATGTTCCCAACACATAGGGAATCAAATACCTTTTCAATACATTGGGTTATGAACTTTATATCACCATAAAAAACTACTTCCTCTTCCTATAGTATATTCTCCATGTTTATACTTCCTACATTCTTAACATGAATAAAATTGATTTTTTATTCCATTATGCTCACAACCAAGGAAAATTTCCTAAAAATACGTCTTTCAAATATTTTCGGTATTTGTAAACTCACCAATATTTACATTATTTGTCATATATTAGAAAAATGATTATTAATATTCATGAGTATTTTATATCTTTTTCAAATTGAATTTTCTTTCACATATGGAGAATAATTCTATTAACGGTCACATTCATGATTAAAGTAATTCCTGCTAGATTCATACACTATATAAAAAAATATCATATTGTGAATAATTATTATTATTTAAGCACACAGTTAAAAATCATAATAATAATGATTTAATAATGAAACCATCATTCCAATCTATTACACATTAATATTAACCTATTTTATCCTTGATTATGGAATTTTAAAATTGTTCATAATAATTCTAAAATAAATTAATCATTAAAACAAGAACATCCCTAGATAGTTTCAAAAAAGGATAAGTTTAATGAAACCCACCCCATGAAACTCATTACATCATGATATATACATAATGATATCTATCCAAAGTCTTTTCTATATTATGTATCTATTGTAAAATGATATCCAATTCATCTATCCAGAGAGAGATGTATTTGATGAGAAAACCAATATCCATTCATTAACATATCTTGGGATATTTTTAGTAAAAATTATTACACTATTGGTTATTATAATATTTTATCGACTCAGTTTATTAATTATAATAAACCATCAAATGATACAAACTACAAAGGCCCTTAAATTTAATTCATAAATATTATATCTTATTTGATAAATCTTAATTACATAACAATACAGCCCTTAGTAAAACATAAAATTATCTTGACTTTGGAAATCTGAAAATATAACCAAGTAATTCATAATATATATGTACAATCCCCAATTTAGTTCTCCTAAAATATTAAATTTCTTACAAAAAAGGAACTTATAACCTTTCATCACATCTTAGGTAAATGTAACCATAATTAAGGGTACGAATAAATTCTTCGTAAGGGTAAACAAGAGTGATATCCCAGATTATTTATATATTACATGATCTTATGGTCTATGATAATGTGATCCAAATAATTGAATGTGATACAAAACAATTATTAGAATATAAAAATGATTTATTGAAAAAATATTCACATTTGATAAGACACCAATCATAACTTGATCAAACAACATGACCCTACAGTACAAAAAAATTTCATTGGTCTTATCATAAAATACATTCATAATTATTATAATAATTATAATCACTGAAATATTATTTTATGGATACCAACCTATACATTAATAATATGTAATGCTTTGGATAACCACCCACATTCATACATTGGGAAATAGTTGACCTCTAATGTACCCTCTTCCAGGAATTGGATAACTTCTTATGCCCCGTCATTTTTAGTATTAGGATGACCCCTTTTGTTCCATTTTATATTATAACCATTAATATTTCCCTAAAACAATGTTGGGATATATAATTCATGGAACAACCATTATATATTAAAAAACACATTCATATGTATTCCACAAGGCCATACAAACATTCTTGATAAAATAACCCATTGAAAAGAAAATTATTTCTAATGATATTTCATCATAATAAAAATAAACCACCCAGATATAGACACATTTTTTATTAATAGATTATATAAATAGTTAATAATATTTAAAATAAATTTATGTTATCATAAATGATTTTTTATCTAAAATATCAGTGGAATATTTCTTAAGGGAAATTATCATTTAAATTTTAAATCACATATTGAAATCAAAATATTTCCCACATGTTAAAGAAAAAAATTCATTATAAATGGTTATTGTAAACCTCTAACAGATTATTAAAATTATTGATCAGTTATGATGAGTGAAAATTACATTCATGTCATGTATATAAAGTCCATGATTACTTTTTTATTTTCATTTAAAATTCATATTTTCATAATTTTTAAAATAAGAATAAAAATAATTGGAAAAATTGTATATAATTTAGATATTGGTAAAAATTCATTTAAAAAATAAAAATATTCGTATAAAAAACAATATTTTTGTATTTTTTCAAATAAATTGTTATATAATAAATATGATTTTTGACGGAATGAGAAATAAGGATGGTTGTTATTGAAAGAAAAATTAAGTACTATTAAGTAAAAAAAATGTGGGGAAAATTAAATTAAATTTTTGATTACTAATAAATCACAAATGGATAAATAGATAATGATATTTTATGGATATTTTTTTAGAATTTTTATTATCAAAAACATATTTAAAAATAATCTCAGTAAATAACTATAATTAATCAAAAAACACTTTCCACATTAGTATAATTTGATTCATAATACCCTAGTAAGAAATAAAATTTGATTGATATTTATAACCTATAACTATTATTAAAATAATGATTATTTAAATTTATGGTGCGATATACAATACGTAAAATATATAATCTATGAATATGGAATCTTTCCAACAAAAATAAAAGTGAGATGAATATTCTTACCTCAAGTTTGACATGTTTTGATAGCACATCAACATCCTATATTTTTGTAAACAATATAGTTATATTAAAAAACAATATATATACATATATATCATATATGCTCTATTAATAAATATTTAATTTTTTTTAAATGAATCCATATTAGAATCAATATTTTTAGTTTTCCACTGTTTAATATATCCTGAGAATTATATGTTTAGTAGTTCCAGTCTTTATACATGGATCATGGTTGCATAATATCAATAATGATTTCAATTATATAAAAATAACATATATATAATATATATATATATTGATTTATATATGAAATAACTATATATAAAATGTAATCACACCATTCATGAAGATGTATTGTTATTTGTATGCATGAATAACCATTTCAATTTCTCATAGATGCAATGGATGGAAAGAATCTAACAAAAAAATTATATAAGAATAATAATATGATATATTTCAAATTTATTCATTAATTTTAACCAAACATATTCAATTTTTTCCATTTATATTAAATTTATAGCCATTAAGTTAAAAAATTTTGCATTTTGGAAATTTTATTACAAAAAATAATACAAAATTACAGGTGGTAAATTTCACCATAATTATTTATATTATAATTTGGGATGTAAATGACTGAATTTTTTACACATAATGAAATGATAGAATGTTTTGAGTTCATTTGGAGACTTAAATTAAGGTGTTAACCGTATTTTACACATTATATGCTAATTGGGGTAAAAAAAAATATCATAATTTAAATTAATTATAGATAAACATTAAATGTTACTATATAAAAAATTTAAAACTCATAATTATAATATAGTATAAATTTTTCATTATTAAATTTCAATAAGTTTCATAAATCAATTTTAATATAATTTTTTAAAATTAAATAGAAAATTGTTTTTACTAGATTGTGTTTATAAGATTAATAATTAACTTATATTTAAATCAAGGATACTACTAATCAAAATGGAATTAATATGATTATTATAAAAAAAGGGATTATATATATGTTTATTACCAAATAAAAAATATAATAATACTTTTAAATTATGTATTTTATTGAAAATAAATTATAGTATTTGAAATGTTTTAATTTTCCACTATGCATTTATTGATAAATAATTTTATAAAATTGAAAAATTTCATCATAAGTGAAGAAAATTAATATTATTTGAAATATAATGTTTATTTTTTAAAATTAAATTTATCAATATTGGAGGCATTAATTATTATTTATATTTTATTTAATAAAAATCATTTTTTGATTAAAATTTTCTTTTTTGGAGAATAAAATGACTTTATCAAAGATTGAGTGTTTATACCTAAGAATTCAGAAAAATATATATATTATAACCATTAAATGTATATATATATATATATATATATCATAATATAATCACTCATATTTACACAATACAATTCAATAGATAATTTATGATGTTCACATTTGAATGATAATAATTTTTATAATACATCGAAATTCAAATAATGAACGATGTTCTGTAATAATATAACTATCGATATTATTATTATTTTTAACAAAATTTTTGGTGTTTTTATCTATCTAGTCCGTTAAATAAAAGTTTAACTCAAAATATTATCATGTTCATAAATGTTTCAATTATATAAAATTGAATTATTAGAAATTTACATTTATGAGAGGAGTATTGAAATATATATAAATAATTAAAGTGGAAATCATAATGGTTAATTGATATATGACATAATATGCCATTTGGAATCCCAATTGATATTATTTTTGTGATATTGAAGAAAAACAAGGTATTATTAAGGAAATACACATTATAATACTTCATTATGGTTGATCATGAAATCTAATATGATAGAGAAAAAAATTCTCAATATAATATTATTAATCATCAAAAGAATGAATCATCTAGTGAGGAAATGTGTTCTAATTCTAAAATGGATGGACATGTTATTCTAAAATAATGTCTTGTCCAATTTCAGTATAATGTTAAATTGATAAAGGATTGTGATAATAAATCAATTCCCTTTCAATGATTGTATAATTGAATGATATATAGTGTAAGGAATAATAAAATTTATATTAATGTACTCCTCCATAATTTTAAAGATGAAATTTCTATTATAGTGGTGGATTATTTCATGGGTACGTATTCTTGTTTCAGAAGGTATGGTAGTGAAATAATTATTAGAAACGTAACCCCATTATAAATGAGTATAAGATTCCAAAATTTATTTTGAAACCCTCATGGTAATAAGTAAAAATAGATCCATTACATCTCAAAAGGTATAGTTAATTTGGTCTTGATGTATTTTGAAACAAATTATCCATATTTTATAGGGATATTTTTAATGATGAAGTGAATATTATAGGGGTAAATGATTTCACACAAATGTTTATTCCCTAGGGGAAAATATCATAATTCCTTGCATTAAATCCTAATATGTAAGGTTCAATTTGCGTGAAATATTTCATACAATATTCCATTGGAAATACCTTACCAAAAATCATAAATATAACTATCCTGAATTGGATGAGGGAACTGTAAAAGAACACATCACCTATAATAAATTTGTTTCCCATATAGAGGCATACAACGCTACATATTTATTGAATCATAAAGAATTAATTTAATAAAGACAAAAATAAAGGGAAATTTTCACTAATTATTGACATCTCCAAATAATTTGATAATTTGACGTGGAGCTCTCATTTTTTTGTAATCAGGTAATATGGGTTCTCAAATTCTTTCATCAGAATTGTCTACACCATTATTACCTATATAAGGTTGTCAATACCTATAAATTGATCCGATAGAGGATTTAATCTATAAACCAGATGGGTTATATAGGGTGATCTATTCAAATGGATTTTGTTTTCCATTACTGAAGATTATATGAGATGATATATTAGTGATCTTTCACAATGTGGATTGTACTAGCATATTAAGGATAGAATAAATTGCTTCACCCCATCACATCTCTTGTATGTAGATGATGTTATCCAATTTAGTTAGGCTATAAGGAAAACTATATATGTAATTAAATCTGTGTTCAGAAATTATGATGAACTTGCCATAGGTGCCATTAGATAGAATAAATCCTTCTCTGTTTTTGGGGATTAAACTATAATATTAATTTAAAAAAGGATCAGAAGGAAACATTTAAATAAAAGATCATACAACCCATTTAATTAACATTCTATGAACATTTTTTGTTTAAATGTGTGGTGGATGTATATTGGAAAAATATTATCTATATTTATTAATCAATTGGATAAAAGAAAATGGAAATACAGGTCCATGGAAGGTATGGTATAACAATTAAACTCAATGATGACTTCTAAAATTGTTAATTCCTTTACTACATATAGGGTTACAAGAAGTATCATCAAACAAATCATGGTATGATAAGAAACATCATATGGACCGGGATGGGTCATGATATTATGATTGTTATGGTATCATGGAATGATTATATTAAGATTAACTAAGTGGTGGTACTTCGAATTACTGATTTTAGGAACATTAATCATTCTATTTTTTGGAAATTCAAAATGAATCATTTTAATCCTAATATGTATTCTTGTGATTTTTTATAAAATTGGTTGAAGATGAGGTTAATGAAAGGATACTAGAACTACATATCACAATTTATTTTGGAATCAATATTGCATTCTATATAATAGATCATGAATAAATCATAATATATCACATGAAAGAAATATAATATCAACCGTGGAGGACATTATGGTATAAAATCCCAGTTAAAGGCTTTGTTAGTATTAGAAGGGAACAAATTTTCATTTTTAATATTTTGATTCAGATAAGAAGACACGATGTAATTAACCCTATATTAAAAAATGTATAAATAGAATAGTGATTTTATGGAAATGGATTTTGTGATCCAGAGTCCCAATATTAATTTTATTTGTAACATAATTTAATACTACATGATTCAATATGATGGATCAAAAATACCACCAATATAGTTGTTAATGTTAATAAAATTTATAAATCCATCATGATTTTCTCTTCCTTTCAGTGTATGGTAAAATATACTTCAAATATATGAAAAACAAAATAGGAATGATTAATACATTTGTGAAGCATGTCCCTTATGATTCAAGGGTAAGAAAGATATAAATAAAATCTTTATGAAATTTATTATTACATAGAGTCTCTATTTTTGTTGTAAATATGTTTTTTATTTATCAATGCATGGAATTTCAGCTTGAAAAAAATTGAGTCATGATGTGTATAACTTGGAAGTGGGATAATATTAAAATGAATTCTACAAACTATAGAATATCGTGTTATTTATACGGTTTAGAAATAAATAAATTAGATATTTTTTTGTAACCAAAAACCAAACACTCATTACAATTACGTTTTTTTAAAAGGAGATATATATGATTAATCTGACATAAAAATATATGATTTAAATAACACCATGGAATATCGAAAATATTACAAATGGTTTGTGTCTTGGGAAGACACAAGAAAAACTGTGTTCATAAATCCATTTGATGGATTGCCCATATCAAATCATCATTTAATGTCAATGTTTATTATGCGACCTCTGGTATATTATGGCCAATATGCTATTGTTGTGTTTTCCACACCTTCAATGACATTGTAAATGGGGTTTTCATCATTTCATGTGAATTAGATTTTAAAATTAATATGAATTGTGGGATATGATGTATTTGTTTAAAATGTTGTCCAGGATAATTGAAATTAATAAGGGATTTAATCTGATTATGAAACTGTTATTAGGGACTTTTAGGAATTAACCAGTGATTTGACATGAAATCTACCCCCTCATTATATTTATTACATTCAACATGTCACGAATATGAATATAACTATTTCACATGCATGCAGGGAAGTGGATCAAGTGTTTAATGGATAGTTGAACATGTAAATCATGTAAATGAGCTCAATGTGGTCCTTCAGAACTCCAAATTACTATACAAAAATGGTGGGCAGATATATGTTGGGAATGATCCACACTTGTCTGGTTAAAATACCTTGAACATCATTATTATATATGCAGTATTACCTAATAAATTTTGGGACTGGGATGGAAAGGATCCCACAATTTCATGCTATATTCCCCCTATCATTAAATACAAAAAAACACATAATGGTTACTTTATGGTGAAAAAAATACATTATAATCCAAAATTTTGAGAATAATTTCAATGGTTACACTAGGATAATATCAAAAATTAAAAAAACAAAATATTCTTAATAAACTCCAAAATAATTAATTTTTAACCATAATGGTGAAATTATACCATTCATCCTGCATAAAATATATACTTAAATTCACCCAATAAAATCTTTTTTTTAAATAACATATTATTCCTTAAAATTACATATACTGTAATCCAACTAAGTATCTCCCCATATATTAATAAACACCTTTTAACAATCTAAATATAATCATATAATTTAGTAAAAGTATCCATAATATCATGAGTAAATTTTAGATAATATTGTGATAATTACTATTTATATTGTCAAAAAATAACATTGAGTATATCAACATCATAATGAATTATATTACAACCATCATGATTATCTATATCCTACTATTAAATATACCATAATTAAAAATATATTATATCCTAGTGGATTATATAAATTAAATATATTATTCTTCCAAAATATAAATAAGAGATTCATGTAACCTCAAATCCCTTAACATAAAACCTTTAAATGGGTATATATGCATTTCAATATATGATCATCCTTAAACAAATAAACTAATTATAAAATTCATAACACAAACATTTAACCCACAATAAAACATATATACTTCAAAACAATTAACACAATTTTTATCCTTAAAATAAAATCACTGACTATTAAACATATTCCATAAATCCGATGCAATACAATAAACATCATCAACGATGACCTAAATAAAATTTTCATCATATAACTAAAAAAATTTATAATAAAAATACTCTCCCAAAAAAATCATTCATTTCATTAAATAATTGATCCAAAAAAATCATTAATAACTCATTATTAGGTACAAATTAAATTTTATACTTACCTTAGTCATGTGTTCTCCAAAAAAATTAATATAAATATTTCTTTAACTATTTAGTTAAAATTGAAAAGTACCTTGTTCAGAAAATGAAAAAATAATAATTAATAAAAAAATTCGTAAATAAATTAATATTGTTAAAAAATAAAATAATAATTACTTCATGAAAAAATAATAAATTCTTTAAATCATTATTGGAATGCATTTTTATTGATGAAAAAGTATTTTTGAATGGAGAGTGAAATAAATTTATCTTTCCATAAAAATGTACTTTAGATCCAATATTTATATAAAGATTGGAAAATGAATGAAAAAATTGCAATCATATTAAATCAATAGAGAAGATGAATGGTCATCTGATTTTTTTGAGGCTAATAACTAAACTATATCATCATTTATGTCTTCATAAATAATCTCAAAAAAAATTGAGACTAATAAAATTATGTAAACACATTGAAACTTTTATAATCATAATCATGATGTAGGAATGAACATGTGGTGGTTATTTTTTCCCAAAAAATATTTTTAGAAGTATCAAAAAAGTAATTAATGGGCATTATATATAACAAATAATATTTAAATATGGAGAATATTAAATGTGTCTCACTGAAATATAATCATGATGATAGTATACTACCTCAAGTTCATTATGCTTCGATAGTAAATTAATCTCTCAATATAATAAATTTAAATTTATTATTTTTTTAATGATATTTCCTTGAAAATAATATAATATTATATATGATCAACCTATAACCTTTAAAAAAAATATATTAATATAATGTTATTAAAATCATTATTTTTGGGTTTTTATTGTTGCATTTTTCTTGTGATATTTTGTTTGGTAACTCTAGTCATTGAACATAGACCATGGTTCCATAATATCTAGATTTAAAAAAATATATTTATATCACATTTATTAATTGAATATATATATATATATATATATTCATCCATGATGTTTTGAAATAGAAAAATGAACTACACGATTTATTAATATGGTAGGTCATACGTACGCAAGACTATTTTTTAACATTATGATGGATGGAAATAATAGAATAAAAATAAAAATTAACATATAAAGAATCATTATTACATAATATTTCCCATATTTATTCATTATATGTATCCTTTTTTACTTCCATTTAACACAAAATATAAATACGACTGTCAACACATCTTTAAGGTGGTAGTACACTTGTACGCTCAGGCGATGTTATCATTTTCTGAAAAATTTGAATGTAACAAGGTCGATATGATGTCATAATTGAAAAATCATAATTTTTTTGATAAATATCATATGTAAACATCAAAAAATCATAATATCCATGTAGGAGATATTGTTTTGGGAAATTAATTGTATCTCTATGTGGATTTCACTAGTACATAAACAATTTTTAACGTTGCCATTTTTCACGTCAGGTTTTTAGAACCGATGTGTCAATATCTGAAAATAAAAATTTCATGTGGGTTATTATATAACCAAAATGGAAATACATTTTTTCAGATTTTTCACTTCCTTTATATAAGAACCAATGAGAAAAATCTATTTTATATGATTTTTCACATCAATTATATGAGAACAGACTTGAAAAAATTAAATCTCAAATCATTTTCTGTTTGGTTATTTAATAAATTATGATAAAATGTATTTTTCATGTTGGTTATTTAATAACCGATATGAAAAATGTTTATTTTCTTCATTTCCCAAGCATCGATTTCATAGGACACAAATCCCAAATGGAGTTACGATTCCTATGTCATGGTCATCGGATATAGATCATCTATAGACAATGTCTTAGAGAAGTCCATTTTTAGAAGGCCATAACATTTAATCTGTAACTCCATTGGAGCTCTGTGACCTAAAAATTGATTCTTGGGAAATTAAGAACATGTTTTTAAACATATTTAAGGTCTTCTATGAAATTACCAAATTATAAAATAACTTTTAACATTGGTTATTAAATAACCAATGTGAGAAAGTCATGAAATTTAATTTTTTACATCGGTTACTTAAAAAAACATGAAAAAGTGCGGAAAATTGATTTTTCACGTCAGATATATACTAACTGACATAAAAAATAAGTGAACATTTTAATATCTTTTCATAACGGTTATCATAAAAACGATGTGAAAGATAGTTTTAATATCCCGCCAAAGAAAAATTTCAATTTTATTATATCACGGGAACGAAACATCCAATTTATATATAAAATAATTAATAATTCATTTTCTTTCATCATATAAATAATATGTTTCAAATATAAACATTTCATAATATAACAATCATTTCATTCAACCATCATCGTCCCCCCTACTCGACTCATATGATATTCAACATGAATCAATTATTTTTTCATTACGTGGCCTCATCAATGTATTTGTAATTTTATATCCATTATTTATGGTTTTTAATGATTTTTATTCTTAATTTATATACCATTTAATGAAAATTTCATTCAACCATCATCGTTTTGCTGAGAAAACATGTCTGACCTTCCACGTGTATCTATTTCTTCTTTCTGCATTCTCGTCATGGTATTAACAATTATTATTCATTGATTTATATTTTTTATGTGTAGTTTTCTTATGTTATATAAAATTTAATGATTATTATTTTATTATAATGATGGATAATTCATTATATTATAGTAAAAAAGAAAAATCCCCCTTTATATTCTAAAATTTCTTATTTGATGAAGCTACGGTTGGCTCATTTGATCTTTCCTTGAAAAAATTATATCAGAATTTTTATGGACATAACATTTGATCTATAACTAAATTTTTTCTCTACGAACTCTCATGTACGAGCATTAAAAAATTTCCCCAAGATAGTAAAAAAATTTCACGTTGGTTATTTAAATACCGATGTTAAAAATTACTTATCGGTTTTTAAATAAAAAACCAGAAAACATTCTTTTAACGTATGTTATTAAAAAAACTGATATAAATAAATGTATTTTTATCATCATTTCTAGAAGGCCATTCACATAAGTTTATAAAAAAATTAAGATAAAAACCATAAAACCCAATTTAAACCTCATTTATTAAGTAAACAATGTAAAAAATTCAATTTTTAACATCACTCACAATAACATCACCTAAAACCTGATGTTAAAAAGCTAAGGAAAATGACGTAAAAACGGTTTTTGTACTAGTGTGTTGTAGTCTATATATATGTATGATGTGTACATTCATTTCTCATTTAAAGGAACTGAGGGTGGATATTGGCTGTTATATAGTCATAATATCATTGAAATAAATTAATTTTATGGATTTTGATATTTTATAAGGAATACCATAAATTTTTAGTAGTTATAAGAATAAATAAATTGAAATTGGACTATTAAGACAATTACGTATTCGTTGTCCAACCACTCATAGATCCTTTATTAAGGACATATAAAATGATATTTTATAAACACCAAAATCTATACTTTGGATCTATGGATGTTGAGATGATCATTTTTTAATGTTTTATCAATATATTTTACAATAATTTGATTCAAAAAAATAGTGGATTCTTTCTAAAAGAGATGGAATGAAAAAACATCAAATTTTAAAATCATTTAAATAATAATTAAGTGATTACCCTGTCAAATTCTTCTAAATAGACAGATATTCTAATAAAAATATTCTAAGAACTAAATATCCTGATTTAATTAATTTTATATCGGATTCAGTGTCATTTTAAACATTATATTTTTTCTTAACCCATTCATTAAATAATTTTATACTTAATTTGGTTGATGAATGTTCCAATAGTAATGAGTTATAATTTTAATTAAGGGATAATAATTAGCTAATACATTAATATGGGATGAATGTTTTTTTGAATAGGTCACCAAATTTTTCGTATTTCATGATTTTTATAATATGTAGACAATATTATGTTATATTATTTTCATAATATTCCATTAATAACATTTTGGGAGGGTTCATTTAATTTATTTTGATGATGTTAAAACACTTATGTAATTTTAATATAAAACCATTCACACATCCCTAAAAAATTAATACATATCTTAAAATCTCAGGAAAAATAGTGATTCATCAAATTTGTGTAACATTTAATAATTTTAAATATCAAATATTTTATTTTTTAGGTGATTATATAAATACAATTTCAATGTTGTGTATGAATTTAAGGTAATTATCTAGTGGGAAAAAATTATAAAAAAATTATCATCATAAAAAAATAATTCTTAATTAAAATAATCATTTATAATACACCATATCTTCTATTATCCATATGAATCAAATTTATAGCTATTAAATTCGAAATTGTGAAATTTTAAAATATTATTTATATAAAATAATATAAATTTTATTACCAGTGGAATATGTCTCTAAAATTATATATATTTAAATTTGATATTTCTTATAGATGAATTTATTACCATCAAGAAAATTAATATTTTTTTGGTTGATTTTGAAAACTTATCTCATATATCTGACCCTGTTTAACCCATTTTACAATTTGTGAGATGAAAATAAATTAATACAATTTACATACATGATGACCAAAAAAGGGGCATAATTAAAAAAATTAACGTTGAATTTAAAATATTGAATCCATATTTAATTAATCATTCCCAAAATATAAAAGAAATTAATTTAATATAAATTTGTAAAAATCAATGATTTATTTCCAGGAAAATATGATTTTAATCAAATAAATTAATATTTTTCAATATCATGTATATTTCTAATTCAAATAGATTTGAATAGAATTTTAAGACTTAATTGGATCATGTGTAACATCATGACAAAATTAAAATATAATGGTAAATTTATATTACATTATTTAATTAAAATATATTATAGTTATGGGAATATATGTATTTTCAAATCTTTACTGAATTATCAGTCATTGTAGAAATATACGAAAATAAAATTGTATGTGAAATTAGATATATTTATTTCTATTATAGAGTTGAATTTATAACATTTTAATTATAAAATTTGAATAAATTAATTAAACATAATTCAAAAATTAAATAAGAATAATTTTTAAAAAAAATGATTTTTTGAGGAAAATATGACATTATCGAAATTTGAGTTTTTTTATATGAATTAATTACTAAATATTGATTGATTTGGATTAATATTAATATATTTCGTGATGTTTTTAGTCATATTAATACACACTAATTCAATTGATATGTTATAATAGTGATATTTAAATGATAATAGTTGTATAATATATCTCAATTCACTAAATAATTGGTGTTGTGTGATAAGAAAGCTATCAAGATTATTGTTTTTTAAAACTACATTTTGTGTGTTATATAGTTCTATAATAAAAAATATTAGGAATATTAGTGTATCCAAATTTCTTTAAATTCTAGAGATTTAACATTTAATTTAGTATAAAATTTATTCTATATTTTTCATGATTAATATACTAATCACTTATCTGAATATTTATTTTATATTTTATATTCTGTGTAGGAATTCTAATCCATTGATGTATGGAACATCAACATAATTTCATCTCATCAACAACCCTCAAATATGGAATTATGAACTCTTCCAAAATATTTACAATATGTATATATCAATGAGAGAGAAAAATGTATAGTAATTATAGAAAAAAATATTTCTGGAAACTAATAAAAATCATGCATTGAAATTCTGAGAGAAAATATACAAAATATAAGAGATTTATTATGTGATATTCCAGGAATAAACATAAAAAACCACACATGGAATATCTCACGAATGAGATTCCATACTACATTGGAAAACATTAAAAAGAATCAATATAATTGTAATGGAGACAACAAAAAATAAATTTTTTAGTCATCATACATCATAAAACCCATTTATAACTCATAATATGTCATCCATATACATGTCGTTCAAATGAATATTATCCTAATAATTTTAATGAGTAGGAAAATCAAATTTCCCCTTGTGAGAATAAAAAATAGATGAAAAATAATTTTTTATTATATAATGATAATTAAACTAACTAGGAAAGATCAATTTTAAATTCTATTCATTGAGAAATGCATGAAATATTTGGTGGATGAAGTCATTATTTTTTAGATGGGTTTTGTGGACTTTTTATACTCATATTTATTAAAGATACAATGAAAATTCAACCATTTCATTTCTATTCTACACCATTTATTATAAAAATATACCATTTTATGGAAATATCTATGTACATTTAAACATTACATGAGAATTATCTTTTTACATCAAATTTAATAATTTCTTATATGTATTTATTATTTACATAAATGTTTATAGTAATTATATTGATCAGTTTTAAAATAACTGATATATTTAAAAAAAATTATGTTGAAAAAATCATTAATTTTTAATTTATCATATCATGAGGAATAATCATTGGGAAATATTTTTCATTATTTAAATCTAGGTAGAAAAATCTATTTTTTAACTAATGAATTCATTACCCATCAAAACATTAGTTAAGAAAATTAGTTATTTTTTGTTCATTGAAGGTTACTATAGATGATTATTATACTATTATTATAGCATTGCACTCAATCATTTGAGGAAACATTTAAAGTACTCTTAATATGATTTCGATGAGAAACTATTGAAGTAATTAAAAAAATACACAATTTTATTATTTAGAAATACCCTTATACAACCACCTAATTGGGCACATCCATTCAAACTACACTATTATGATTCAAATGAAGATGTGTATGTTTATTATCAATATATTAATAGAAAAATAATATTTCTTTTTTATTCCTCAAGTATATTGGATTCTTCATTTCTCAACTAAACTACAACCCAAAAATAATTCTACACACTTTGATTTATTTAGATATGTTCACATCCTATTTTATTTACATCAATTTGATGATATTTTCTAACTATATAGCCCATAAATTTTTTATGAAAAGGGATTATTAAAATACTAATATATTATTATTTATGATACTTAAATAATAATTATATTTTGTTATTAAAGGTAAAATAGTGCTTCATGTTTGGTGGATGGTCACAAAACCAGACTACACAAATTTTAATAAGAATTAATTCCACCCCATACCTAATTGAATGATAATAGTATAGGATAATAACTTATAATATTAGATTTGGGAGTACTATGAGAAGTATATATGGTTAATTATTTTGGTATATTATATGGTAAAATCTCATTTCATATCCCATTAATAAAAAAACCCCAAATCAAAACTTTATATTTGCTAGGATCCACTCTATTATTGAAAATTTTAGGGTCATGTTATAAAGTCACGTTAGCCTAAAAGTGATAATGTTTGTGTTTTTTAATATTTTCAAAAAACAACATTATGATACCACTTTTGACTTCAATTATATATAAGAAAATTATAGTAATAATATATTAATTGGATCACATTATAAAAGGATTCACATTTATTAGGTAAGATTTGTAAAAATTTACAGTTTTCAAGAACTGTTTCATAAAGAAAATATATTACACCATAACACAATAAGATATTTTAAATTTATGATCTATGTAGAATATAATGTTGGAGAAATTTTCACATGCCATTTCTAAATTAATATAGTCTTATTTATACAAAATGTAATTTAAATTGGGTTGAATCCAAATCCACCAAAACTCATAAGGATAATATTGTGTTTAATTTAATCATGAATAAAATATTTTTTTGTAATTTTGGATATCCAAGATCCATATAGAGTTATCATCATACTCAATTTTTCAATAAAATATGTTGTCCTATAATTATAAATTATGAAGTATATCTTAAGACTTTTCAAACTATCATCTCGATTTTTTTTAAAAAAGACAATGTTTCAATCTAAGAAATAAAAGGTATTGTAGAATTGAATGCAAACCCAAAAAATGAGGACATGATCGAATAATTGAAAAACCAATTATGGGTATACATGAATGAATTTTAATAACCCACAAGAATATGCCAACATCATTAATTATATGGAATTAATTTTAACCTAAAATTATCGGGGAGAACAAGGAATACATGGTTGACAATGAAATAAACAAAATATTTTATGTATATTGTGAAAATACCAACAAATTATCCATTGGAATTTGAAGAAATTCAATAATGTTATATTGAAAATTTCCATACTAAAAATAATTGATATTTTTTTATAAAAATATGATACAATTGAAAATCATCAATCCCAGTGACAACATTTTTCTCTACAAGTCATGACTATTACTTATTCATGGTATTCCTTTTTCTAGATGGGATGTTCCATTTATATTCACAATTATCTACATAATTGGTGTTATATATATTATTATGGAAGGATAATGAAATTCTTTCACTGTTAATACTGCCAGATTGAATTTATACAAAGGGAATATACCATAAGAAATGGGGGAAGAGACCATTATCCTCCAATCTATCTATCAATTAATACCCACATTTGTACTATCCTGTAGAACTATATTGATGATTTGAATCTACCTAATAACATTTTACCTGATAAATATGTTGGAATGAATTTATTACATGATATTATGTATTTTTAGTGGAGGGACCACGTAATTTAAGAACATTAGTTGAAGAATCAACATTTTTCATTTTCATATGTTTAAATTTGTTTTGGTAATTTTTTTGAGTATCATAATTTTTCTATATTTTAAACATGTGAGTTTAATATGAAGATAGACTCCACATTGAATAATTTCAAATATTCAGGATCTAAAATGAATTATTTTATCAAAATTGATAAATACTAAAATGTGAATTTTTCTATGATCTGAATAAATATATTTAAATTCAAACCCTCTTTTTTAATAATTTTATGACATGGAATACAATATAATATTGTTTCTCAATTACTAGTCACTGTTATAAATAAATATTAAAATCATCATTGTTATTAATGATTTTTTGTAAAATATATTCTATATGAATTACAATAACATCCAGGGTAATTAGGCTATATCTATATATTATTTTAGTAGTATATTATATAAACGATTGCAGTATTTATTTTATTTTTTATAAATTTTTCTAATAAAAACTATTTCAATCCGAAAATTACATTCAATCCTTACAGCCCATTTCATATAATAAACTCTCTATTAGGTATCCACATTACAATCCCAATATACTTATCCACCTTGGTCTATAATCCTTTCCATGAGCTTAGTTGAATTCATGTTTTCGGTACTATTTTGAATATGATGATTCATTATAGTTCATGAATAATGTTCTAAGGCCGATATAACCATGAGAACTGGTTTAATTTCATTTCTCTATCTTAAGATGGTTCTCCTAAAACTGTTGACTGACACATATATAAAGGTGAAACCATACACACTCATTATTCCTCTATCATAATTGAAACCATGCAATTTCACATTCCAACACATATTTGATATCACCTTGTATATTCAAATTGAGGATAATTTAATTTAGATAGTCGATAATGTTAACTTGTGGTGTAATAAGGAAGGAAATACTATTAGGGTAATTCCCTGAACCTAGTTATCCAGAGTCGGTTCATTATTGCGTAACATTGGCATGATCAGAAAAGATCAATTCACGAAAGACCTATTAGTTTAGTAGAATTGGAAACACTAGATACATTCATAAATGTTACAATACATCATAATGTGAAAAATCACAATAATATTGTCTCCATATTCCACACTTTTATCCCCTTCAGACTATCCCTGTAGGTCAGTAATAAAAAATTTCTTCACATCCTGGGAAAATAAAACATATAAAGTGGTGAGATTAGATGCTCAGTAAAGATAACTATACAGTGGAAACTTTCATAAATAAAAATAATCATTTAAGGTAATGTATAACTAAAACAAAAGCATTTTAAACGTGAACTTCATAATAATATGGCAAAAATAAAATGAAATAATTCCATTTACTTATTCACATGGATATTCTGATAGTCGAATACTAACATGTAATATCAATAACCAGTTTCATAATCATGGAATGCATAATTCCAGTGTATCATAACCACGTAGAGAAGGCCTCATACCAAGAATAAAAATAATATTTTTTCAAGGCCTCGTGCCAAGACACTAGTTTGTCTCATGAGACCTACCGATTCATCGAGGAGGTATAGCGGGCTCCACCCGTCACTTATTAAATCCAATGCATTGCTCATATGAAAATGTTTAAACATATCATAAACCATGACATGATCGTATAACATAAAACATGCTTAAAGAAAACATAAAATTTACACATTTCAATGAATATATATCAATACAATACATTGATATAATAAAAAAACACTTTCAAAACCATTTTCAATACCAAAATGAAAGAAAATTAAAATGTTGTATTTATTTTTCAATTAAAAATGTTATGGCTTGTAGAGCAAGCTGAAACTCAAATAATGTTCATGGTGGCGGAGAAGTCGTTGTTTCCGCATACGTATGACAAAAAAACATTCCCTTTTGTCATTTAGTAAGATGATTCGTGTAAAAAATATTCCTTTTGAATAAATGTAAATATCAATGGGGTTTATACACCTTATAAAAGAAATTAATGTATAAAACAAAATATGCCTCAATGAAAGGAGATTGAGATGAAGTCCCTTACAAAGATCATTTTTATGTAAAATAGATCTATTAAGTGTATTCACTATAAGTAAACATAAAGAAAGTACAAATATATGATAGGAAATAATAATATCATGTCATAATTTGAATGTAAAATAGTATCCCAAAGAACGAAAATTGGGTTAAGAAGTTCCCTTACCTCATGTCAGTCTTGACTCGATCATTCTTTAACCCCCTAAATAATAAACTAGAGTTAATTTCTACTTTCATAAGAACATTTATCAAGATTATTATTCCTTTTATATCACTTATTACAATGTTATGAACATTATGTAATTATTTATGTTAATAACGGTCGTTTTGTCGATCATTGATACTTGAGTCAAAAATAAACTTCTTATAATTACTAGTAGTTCATATGGTAAAATATCAATTATATACATAATTATATTAATGATGAAGATATCAAATACATCATATATATCCAGTATATAGATTCATTCATAATATTACGTAACATTTATAGGTAAGAAATGAAATGCACCGTTCATGAAGACATTAGTCCGTACATATGCATGATCACTACTTTCATTTCTATTTTGTATTTAATGGAATTAAATCATAAAGTTATAAAGATGTATTATAATTCCAGTATAATATCATATATAATATCAGTTACTCTATCCTTTATACGTCCCATATATGGCATTAACGATTCAAATCACTTTGAGGGGGCGGTAGTCTGCACTTCCTAAAATGAAATTATCGCGTTTACCTATAATGGAAATCATAAAGGCATTCCATAAATGAAAAATACAGAAGCATAAGGAAAAAATAAACATAATATATATCATAAATAAATATATTAACAGATTAATGGCCACCATGATAGGTGTTAAAATAATATTGAGCAATGATGGTTTTGTGAGGCAGTATTTCACCACCCATGGAATCAGAATATTCTTTAACCATTAGACGAAGGTGTGTGTAAGTGTAAATCAAATAAATATCATAAAAAATCCTAGTATATATTAGATACTGGTGTCGTTACAAAAGAATGTAATAAAAATATTTTAAGGGGTTGGAGGAGCAAAATAAAATAAAAGAACATAAGAGAAGACATTACCTTAAAATCGGGTAACTCTTTTTGATTTGAGCCAACGACTTCCTTGGGAAGAGTTTTCCCCAATGTGAGGATTCTAGGAGTAAGAGATGGAAGTTGAGAGTTTATTTTGGCACAGTTTGGCCGAGACAAATGGCTTTTATGGTGGGAATAAGGTGGTAGAGGTGGGGGCCTTTTATATGATGAGAGGAGGGGCACTCTTGGAAACTCATGATATGTTACATTATTATAAAATGATTTTCGGATATTAAAGGACCCAAAATGATATATTTGGAGGATAAGGTGATAAGGGTTCTAAATCTTCTCATTAAATAGGTTTTTGACAAGTGTACATATTATATTTCACAGTATCCTTCAATTTTATTAAAATCGTTAATTAATGAGGTAATCGCTACATCATCATTGTATCATAAATAATTTAATTTATTTAATGTCTTAAAATTTAAAAAAAAATTACCATGATGTAGGAAATATTTTTATATTTCCAATGAATAATTATAGTTAAAGTTTTAACTTATATAACCTGATGTAATAATTTTTTTAGTAAGACAACACATGTTTGTGACAATTTTATTTTTACTTTAAATAAAAAGTTATTAATGACATTTTCTTACCCAAATGGCTCTATGGGGTCCCCAAGTTGACCAATGGATTGTATTAGTTGGCCCTGACTTATCCAATAAGTTTATGAAAAGTGTAAGGATATTTTAATATTTTTATAATATCATTTTTACATTAAATTTCACTAATTAACTTTAATCCCAATTAATAAAACTTAAAAGTTACTATTCACCAAAAAATTGGTTTAATCCCATTGAACCACATTTTTCATCCTAATGAAAACCATGTATGTCAGATTTTTGAAAATCAAATCACAGAAGTGGAAATTATTCCTTTATATGAAAAATTAGTTTTTAAACTACCACATAGTGGTTTCACTATTCATCAAAAATTGATGATTTTCAAAAAAATACAAAAAATTCACCCTAAATTATAAATGATATTCTGAATTAAAAAATGGTGTCTATTTTAATAAATTACAAAAATATAAGTTGCATTAATTAATATTATAATTAATTCCAGTTGTGAAAATAAATAGATTGTTTTTAAGAAACAATGTCAATCAAAAGATTGAAAATTGTTTATGTCGAATTTCAAAGTAAAATTAATTATAATGACCACCATTGGATAAAATGGTAAAATTATATTCTAATTATACTTTAAAACCCCTAATAGTAGAATTTATCAATATTGATTATTTTTATTAAAAAAGTTGATTATAATTATAATTTAGTAATTTTCACTATTCATCAAAATATAAAAGTTATCTGAAAAGTTCCAAAATTTCAACCTATGCTGAATTTGATATTCCGAATCCAAAAATGAAGTCCATTTTGAAAGATGAAATTTATAAAATTTCAAAAAGTAGGTATTAATATTCATAATGGCTACTTTTATTGGTTGTGGTGTGTGTTAGAACTCGAAGTTGCGTACAACACGCAGTATTGTATTATTCAAAGAGAAGCGTACCATGGAAGCTTGGGGTGTTACATTCTCCCCTCTTTCAATAAATTGTGTACTAGAAATTCTAAAATTATCTTTGAAAATAAAGGTTGAAAATATAAAATACCTTTGTGGAAAACCCACATCAAAAATAGGGTTAATAAAAACATAACTTTAAATGAAAGAAAGAGAAGTAGAAAGGTCTCCCGAGATAGACCATACTAGGATTCTATGAAAATATTGATATGGAGGAGAAACAAACCATCAAGGTATAATAGAGAGTTGTAGAAAACAGGATTAAGAGAATGTTTAACTACAAGAAAATCACAAACATGTGATTGGTTAAACGATCATTGATTCAACAGATGGAAAAGTTAACCGAAAACATTTTTGTTTTAAGTTACCATTCATAAAGTTGGGGAATTTATTTAGGATATTTATGAAGAACATAAGGAAATATACATACTTTTCATGTATACTTTCATTCTTTTATAAATTTTTACCACAAACCCATCTTTCACTCATGAAATCAAAAAAATTATATTTATCCTAATCGTACAAGGTTCCAAATATTAACACATACCATTTAGATTAGGAAAACTATTTTGTAATTACCAGGGACTTCTTTTAGGTTATTGGTAGGTAATAAAGGCTTGTCGCACTATGGTTGCAGGTTTGATTCCTACAGCTTTGTCTGACGCAAAAGGTTATCCCCCAACCTGTAGGTTGTACTTTTCTTAAAACTATAGTATTATAATATTCCAAAAATAATCATTATAAATGTTATAACCTTAACCAAAACTATCCAAAATCCAACTTAATCCATTCCAACCTTTATAGTTATCCAAAATACCTCTGCCCAGACTTTCTCTAAAAGGTATCTAAATTCCAAAATCAATTGTATCATCAGATTTCTCAAACACAGTAAAGTTTCTCTTAATGTCACATACAAAAGTATGATTACCTTCATCATATTAAAAACATAATGAAAACAACATGTATTGCAGTACAATACTTATATATATCACATTATTCTTATAACCAGAATATAATCCTCGAGTCCAAAAGCAACAATACATTAATTATTACACTTCAACTGTAGTAACAGCATAAGATTATCCTTGATCCCTTGTCCTTTTCTGACTTATGTTTCCTTGATGCTTAGAAAATTCATTTACATAATGCCCCATTTCGCTACAATTGTAGCATTCAACATTGATAGCCTCTTTCTTTCCATTGCAATCGCAAGCCTGGTGACCTTTTTCACCACATTTATAAACACCTCTCATTCCTTTTAGGCAAGTACTGGGGAGATTCTTCCCACAATTATCGCCTAATGGAAAATACCTCTTTCACTTTTCCCTTTATCTGTCTCTTGTTCCAACATTATCTTCTTCTCTTGCTTTAATTTATTTTCATAAGATTTGAAGAATTCCTTTTCTGTCTTCACAGCACATGAGACAATATCTTCATATGATGAGAATGATTGTGAGATTAAGGCTTGATGGAGAAATGGTTGTAACCAATAAAATAAATGATCAATCTTACTTCTTGAGTTGTGTATATAATCTTATGCATGCCTTGATAACCTTGTAAAGTTATCCTCATAATTTTCAACATTCTCATGCTTCTTTTGCCTTAGACTTAGAAATTTCCTATCCATATCTGCACAATATTCACAAGGGAAGTATTTTTCTAATAAAAGCTCTTTTAAATCCCTCCATTCAATATTTGATAATTCATCATCTTCCTCCATGTTTTGAATCAGCGACCACCATTGATCGGCATCACCAGTGAGGCGGTAAACTGCCATGAAAACCTTCTCCCTTTCGCTACTCCCTAAGGCGTGGAATATTTTCTCTAAGGAGTTTATCCATTACTTATCTACTAATGTATTTGTACCCAAATTAAATGTTGGAGGTTGTTACCTCATGAAATGATATAACATTGATCCTCCACGTTGTGGATCAGGGTACTCCATACCACTAAGGTTATTAATCATAACCTGACTGAGTTTCCCCAGTATGGTGATAAGTTGATCAGCACCAATTGTATCTCCAGCTACACTATAATTATCTTGAGAAGGAGGTAAATCCCTACATGGAGTGCATTCATTTATACAGTTTCCATTACTCCCACGAGGCGCCATTTCTAAACAATGTCATAAACTAGATTAGTTTATTAATCAAATACATAATTCTATACTTGTAAAACAATTAACATAAATTAAACTATAATCATAAATATTTTTTCTTTGAGGAAGTATATACTCATAAACCCTTCATAATGGTTTGTAATGAAAATGAGAAGTATCATAAGCATATCCCCCAAGAGTGTCGTAACCAAGAGTGCAGCAAGGCCTGTTGTCATGCACCAGTTCCCGTTCGAGTCTAGCTCAAAGCAGGGTTTTTGGGGTTTACCCCTAGTTACATCTGTGCCAGAGCCACCACTACATGCTCGTATCCAGATAGTGATGTATTTCTCGGAAAACTAACATAATCTCTATAATACCAAAATTCTAGGAAGTTCTTCTATACTAATCCTCAAAGTCTATATTTGGGCTATGTGCTCCAATCAGAGTTTATCTAAATTTAGCTTCGAAGGTTAGTACTAAAATGTCTCTGATACCAACTGTAACACCCCGACCCTAGATACCCAGAGTCGGTGCATTTTTTCTTAACATTGGCATGATCACAAAAGATCAAGTCTCGAAAGACCAATTAGTTTAGTTGCATTTGAAACACTAGATACATTCATAAATGTTACATTACATAATAAAGTGAAAAATAACAATAACATAGTCTCCATAGTCCACACTTCTATCCCCTTCAGACTATCCCTGTAGGTCAGTCATAAAATATTTCTTCACATCCTGGGAAAATAAAACATAGAAACGGGTGAGCTCAGATGCTCAGAAAGGATAACAATACAGCAGATACTTTCATAAATAAACATAAACATTTAAGAAAATGAATAACTAAAACAAAATAATTTTTAACTTGAACTTCAGCATAATATGGAAAATATAATATGAAATAATTCCATTTACTTATTCACATGAATATTCTGCTAGTCGAATAATCACATGCAATATCAATAACCACTTTCATAATGATGGAAATCATAATTCCAGACTATCATAACCACGTAGCCAAGGCCTCGTGCCAATACTACGAATAATATTTTCTCAAGGCCTCGTGCCAAGACAATAGTTTGTCTCATGAGACCTACCGATGCATCGAGGAGCAATAGCGGGCTCCACTCGTCAATTATTATGTCCAATGCATTCCTCAAATGAATAGGTTTAAACATATCATAAATCATAACATAATCATATAACATAAAACATGCATAAAAGAAACATAACATTTCCACATTTCAATCACATGATATCAATACAACACATTAATATAATAAAAAAACACATTCAAGACGATTATTAATACCAATATAAAAGAAAATTAAAACATTGTATTTATTTTTCATTTAAAAAAAGTTATGGCTTGTATAGGAAGCCAAAACTCAAATAATGGTAACGGCGGTGGAGAAGTCATTGTCTCCACATATGTACGACAAAAAAACATTCCCTTTTTTTATTTATAAATAACTCTTCATATAAAAATTATTTGTTTTGAATAAAAGTAAAAGTCAAAGGGGGTTATACACCGTATAAAAGAAATTTGTGTATAAAACAAAATATGCCTCTATGAAAGGAGATTGAGACGAAGTCCCTTACAAAGATCATTTTTTAAGTAAAATAGATATATTATGTGTAATAACTATAAGTACACATAATTAAAGTACAAATACAAGATAGGACATAATAATATCATGACATAATTTAAAAGTAGAGATTAACCCAATGAAAGGAAATTGGGTTAAGAAGTTTCTTAACCTCGTGTTCGACTTGACTCGATCATTCTTTAACCACCTGAATAATAAACAAGAGTTAATTTATACATTCTAAAGAAACTTTTCAATTTTACTATTCCTTTTATATTACTTATTACCATGTTATGAACATTATTTAATTATTTATGTTAATAACGGTCATTTTGTCGAACTTTGGTACTTGAGTCATAAATAATCTTCTTATAATTACAAGTTGTTCATGTGGTAAAATATCCCTCACATCCAGAATTATGTTCATGATTTAGATATCATATATATCACATATATCCTGTATATACATTCATTCATAATATAACGTAACATTTAGTGGTAAGAAATGAAATGCAGCGTTCATGGAGACGGTAAGTCGTACGTACGCATGAACACTACTTTCATTTATATTTCGTATTTAATGGAATAAAATAATAATTATATAAAGGTGTATAATAATTACAATATAATATCATATATAATATCATTTACTCCATCCTTTATACATCCCATATATGGCATTAACGATTCAAATCACTTTGAGGGGGCGGTAGTTCGCACATCCTTAAATGAAATTATTGCGTTTACCCATAATGGAAATACGAAAAAAATTCGATAAATGAAATAAACAAAAGCATAAGGAAAACATAAATATAATATATATCATAAATAAATATAGTGACATCCTAATGGCCACCAAGAGAGGTGTTTAAAGTATATTGAACAATCATCATTTTGTAAGGAAGTATTTCACCACCCACAGAAACAATATATTCTTTAACCATTAGACGGAGGTGTATGTAAGTGTAAATAAAATACTTATCATAAGAAAAACCTAGTATACTTTAGATATAGTTGTCATTAAACAATAAAGTAGTAAAAATATTTTAAGGGGTTGGAGGAGCAAAATAAAACAACAGAATATAAGAGAAGACATTACCTTAAAATTGGGTAACTCTTTTTAATTTGAGCCAATGACTTCCTTGGGAAGACATCTACCCAAATTGAGACTTCTAGGAGTAATATACGGAAGTTTAGACAGTATTTGGGAAGATTTTGGCCGAGAAAAATGGATTTGATGGTGTGAATAAGGTCGTATAGGTGGGGGCCTTTTATAAGAGGAGAGGAGGGGCACTCTTGGAAACTCATGAAATGTTACATTATTATGAAATAATTTTCTGATTTTAAAGGACCCAAAATAATATATTTAGAGGATAAGGTGATAAGGGTTATACATATACTCATCCAATAGCTTTTTGGAAAGTTTATATATTATATTTTACATTATCCTTCAATTTTATTAAAATCGTTAATTAATGAGGTAATCGCTGCATCATCATTGTGTCATAAAACATTTAATTTATTTAATGTATAAAAATTATAAACAAATTACCATTAAGTAGGAAACCTTTTTTTCTTTCAAATGAATATTTATAGTAAAAAATTTAACTTATATAACCCCATGTAATAATTGTTTTAGTAAAACAACACATGTTTGTGACAATTTTATTTTTACTTTAATTAAAACGTTATTAATGTTATTTTCTTACCCAATGGGCTCCATGGGGTCCCCAAGTTGACCGATGGATTTTCATGGTCGGCCATGACTCATCCAATATGTTTAGGACATTTTTCATGATATATTTATATTTTTATAATATCATTTTTACCTTAAATTTCCTTACTTACCTTTTATCACTATTAATAAAACCTTAAAGTTACTATTCACCAAAAAATTATTTTAATCCCATTGAACCACATTTTACTTCCTAATGACAACCATGTATGTCGAATTTCTGAAAATCAAATCACAAAAGTGGTAATGTTTCATTTACACAAAAAATTAGTTTTTAAACTACTACTTAGTGCTTTCACTATTCAACAAAAATTGATGTTTTTCAGAAAAATACCAAAAACTCACCCTAAGCTATAATTGATATTCTGAATTAAAAAATGGTGTCTATTTTAAAAAATTCCAAACATATAAGTTGCAATAATTAATTTTATAATTAATTCCCATTGTCAAAAACAAATAGGGTGTTTTTAAGAAACAATATCAATCAAAAGATTGACAATTGTTTTTGTCTAATTTCAATGTGCAATTAATTCTAATGACCACTATTGGATAAAATGGTAAAATTATATTCAAATTATAATTTAAAACCACTCAATAGTATAATTTATCACTATTAATTATTCTGATTAAAAAATTTGTTTTTAATTAAAATTTTGTAATTTTCACAATTCATCCAAATGTAAAAGTTTTCCGAAAAGTTCCAAAATTTCACCCAAGGATAAACTGGATATTATGAATCCAAAAATGAAGTCCATTTTGAATGATAAAATTTAAAAAAATTAAAAAATTAGGTATTACTATTCATAACACCTACATTGATTGGTTGTGGTGTATGTTAGAACTCGAAGTTACGTACAACACACACTATTGTATTATTCAAAGAGAAGCGTACCGTGGAAGCGTGGAGTGTTACAGTTAGAAATTGTTTTATGTAATGTTATACATAGTGAATATGTGTAATAAAATTTTAGACAATGGGATCCTATTAAGATGATTATTTTAAAAAAATATATGTGAAGAAAAAATACACTTGTCATTGTGATGATGATAATAATGAAGAAGAGTTTACCTAAGTGTTAAAAATTGACTTAATTATAATGTAAATTTAGTGCTATGAGAGGAAAAAAATTTCCTCTCCATTAACATAAATTTAATTTTAAACTTGTTACAAACCTATTTATTATAATAATATGGAATATTAATCATCCAATATCTACACAATGATCTTGAGGGATAATGAATTCAATGAAGAATTATGAATCCATGTTGGGATGTAAGGTTTTCTTAATGTTCATCAAATGAAATGGGTCATGAATCTAATGGAGAATATTTTTATGTTATATTTTTTCATTTCTAGGTATTATTATGAAGAATAATATGATTCATGAATCCTAAAAATTGTAGTATTTAGGATTATGAAAAAAAAAAAGATATTTGAGGTTGTATTTGAGAGATTCATTATTCACAAAAAACAATTCTATATTTATAAAGGAAAAATTCATAAAACATCAAATTATTTAATCAGATATTTAGATTGATATTTAAACATATAGATTTCAAGATAATTCCTAAATTTTTTGGAGTTATGTGTATCACACTGGTTCATTCAATAACACCATAGTGGATGCTAACGTGGTCAATTATTAAACGATTATCTTTCGAATAGAATAAATCCTCACAATCTTTAAAAAATAACGTATAGTATAATCATGATTCTAAAATGAGGTTCTATTCATTTTATAGATTTTTAGTGCATGAATTATAATTCCCGTGGAGAATATAAATATTCTAAATGGATCCATACATATATTTTATGCTTAGTTGATGATAAAGAAATATTAAAACAATGAAATACACATGTTCCTTAAAATAATGATAAATTTGTAAAAATTTTATTATGCTTCACATATCATATTTCACATGATCTTAATGAAAATTAACATTAAATACTATGTAATTAAGTTGTCACATGATTAAATGACGGGATAGATGAAAGTCATAAAACTATATATCATATATATTTAATAATCTCTTGAAATATTCAAAATTGAATTAAGAATATTAGGCATGAATAATTATTTGAATGGGAATCAACAAAGACAAAAATGATACAATTTTTGGCCTAAATGTAGAGGATAATTTTATTCAGAATGGGTGGGGTTAAACATGGGATATCTGGTGTGCCTTTGTGAGGAACTACTACATTTAGTTTCCCCATTGAATTTTATTAATTATTTACCATCTTATATTATTCAATTATTCTTTGTTAGCCTTTTAATATATGAAAAATTATTATATGTGAATATTGAAGTAGTTTCATTATGTTTTTAATACTTATTTCAATGTATTTTAATATAATTCACCATTTCATGTAAATTGATTTGATTATTTTGGAGCTGATATTGATTTCCAGAAAATTCATTTTTAATTGATTTTTAACCTGCTTTATGGATGAGTGGTAACCAATAGAAAAACAAGTGGTAACCCACAGAAAAACACCACAAAACAATATTCAAAATAAATGTTTATGATGATCCATCATTCCATCTTGGTCCACGTGTCACCTAACGTCACCTGATCACCTGGATCTCCGCACCTTCTCGCGTCACACCCGATCATCGCCACAGACCATCATCGACAATCTCTTCCACTGGAGTCCATCATCGCTGTCGTAAACTCTTCATTGTCACCGACATTATCAGAATCCCAATACCAGTCATTAGCATAAAAAGCTCCCCCATATAATCGTCGCTCAACCTTTACCATCACTGTCAACCCCAGCATCCAGCACAACCAAGAACAAACATCAATAACACTAGAAACCCAAAAAGGCCATCTATGAATTGCCAAGGCATCACCAATAGGATTGAAGAAGAAACATAAAAAAATGCAAAACAAGAGGCCAGATTCTCCTAAGAAACCGACTCATGAAGCGTATGTCGCACCGAATATCGCCTAACCACACTTCCCAGAACCTTATTTTTTTTAATGATAAGACATTATATATTAAGTCATTACATGGAAAGGGTTCTATTATCTGTCTCCACATGATTTTAGACCACATTCGGTAAATTATTCATTACCAAATGATAAAGTGTTATATAGTTTGTAACATGTGAGAATGGTCCATTTGACGATCTTAGAATTTTTTGGGAATAATTGGACCTTTTTAGGATTTTAATAAGTAAATAATGTCCAATCCACTATTACACATTCACATAGTGGAAGGATGGTAATATAAAAAATTGAATTGTAAGAATAAGATCCCAATTTTCATTCAAAAAAATGTGGAAATGATATATATTTTATAATTTATTAGTAATAAAATAAATTGAATAAAATAACAGTAGGTGATGACTAGTTTAACATTTCTATTGGAAAATTGACCGTAACACAATTTAATTTCTCCAATAATATATATTAAATGATTTGTATTGAACATATTATTTTAAAAGTCAAAACACCCTTCATTTTAACCCTAATGTAAAGAATAAAAGAATTTCACTCCTCTTTAATGATTTAGTATGGTTACCAATATTACATAACAAATTAAATTTGTTTCCATTTTACACCAAATGATACTGTTTTTCCAATAAGATTTTAGCCTTCATATATAAGAATTTTTCTTTGAAATAGAATATTTCATAATACAAAAATATATCACCACTCATTTATATCATGTGTAGATGGTCACACCAAGAAGTGATATAGTCATATAATATAGATATATTTCTATTTAGAGGTTCCCACATAATAAAAGAGGCCAATTCTTCGACAGGTTTTGTAATCAATACTCTTTATAATTTTAACACTCCATGAAATAATGTTTATTCTATGATTAAATGAAACACACTTTGATTCTCAGACTATTAAAAAATTAATTTGGATGTAAAATATTTTAGTAAATTTTTTTTGAAAAATAAATCCTTAAAATAATTTAATGGATGTATTTGATGTTCATTATGATTGAAATTGATTAAAGTCCAAAATTAGAATGTAATATTCCAAATTTTGAGGATATTTTGGAAGAATATATATATAAATGGATAAATAAATATAGTTAATAAATACTGGGTATCTTATAATTTGGATATAGAGATATAATAATATGGAATTAATTTTATATATTTTATAAATTGATTATATTTTGTGATCCTATATAAATTAATTATTCATGATAAATCTGTATGAATGAATTTAGGAATCTACATCATCTATCTGTACGTATGGAGCTATTTAGTTTGGGACCTTTATATTATTTACTTTTAAAATTTATGGTTTATTTTTAAACTTTCTATTTTCTTATAAAAACAAAAATATGATTATATTTCTATATTACTACACTTTTTAAACATGGATGTTGTAAAAAATCAAATGGAAACATTGAAACCACAATAATATATATAATCATATTTTACTCATTAACTGACTTAATATTTTTGTTTTAATGAATATAATTTCATATTATACATGAATGAAATTAATTAGAACAACCTCGATCACTAAATAATTTTCTATTAGGTACAATTTGATACTTTTAATCACTTCCATTAGTTTAATCTAAACTAATATCAACATCATATTTAAATTGTTTTTATTCTTGAAAAAATATATTATTATATGAATAACTATAAGATTTTAGGTAATATTATAAAATAAATTATGTGTTTCATCATCATATAAAATAGTGAATGTAATCCCCTTAGAAAACATTTTTGTAAGCCTATCATGACGTTTTATCGTTTTTATCAATAGATTTTTTTAAATAATATGTCATGTATTCACTAAAATCACTAAAAACATCATTATTACTTGATCTATAATCCTATTCATAATAAAATACTAATATATGTTTTGGAAAAGAGAGAACAAGATAATAAAAAATTATTTTTTAGAATCAAATTGATCCAAATGAAATGTTTTTGTAAATATTTTTTCTATTTTCGAATAAAAAAATCATTATTGTAATAATGAAAAACCAATATTACATTTATCAATTATTTACCATAATATTCATTCATTGTGAGGAAGATAAAAAATTCTTCTATTTACATGAAAAATTTTATTTTAAAGAGAAATTATAGATCTAAATTACTGATATTATTGTCACATTAAAACAGTTACATACAGAATAAAATTCTTATAATAATATATTAGAAAATGAGAAGAGTTTTCATGATTCATTAGATTATTTTTTTTTGGCATGGTCATGTTTTTGGGATATAATATAATCAGTAATGTCTCTCTAGGATAACTACATTCAATGGAAGAAATCAAGTTTTAAAGAATATTAACTCTAGATGAATTTAAAAGGAAGTAAATATCATAAAACATTAGTGGATGGTATGTCTCACTCCTACTAAATAAATAATGATATCCCAATTTTTCATTAAGGTAAGAAAAAATATAAAAAAATTCAATAATGTTATAATATAAAATAATGATAATTATTATTGGTACTAATGAATTAATAAAATATGTCAGATATAAATGGAGAATCCAAATATGATTATAAAATTTAGTGAAATATGATGTCAACAAAAAATACATTATTGGAAAAAATATATAAAATATTTCACTGATATTCATTTATGATATATACATACCAAAATAGTTTACATATTATATTATAATAATAATAACAACACATAATCCATTTACAACATGGGTTTTGATCATATGATGTGGGAAGATATTATTAACTTATTTGGTGGAGGTAAAGATATCCATAAATCCTATGTTCATTATTGTAGGAACATTTAATAAAAAACAATCTTGATATCATTATTGATTGATGAGTAAAATTATTACAATAATTATCTATATATATGTGCATGACTGTATTAAATAAGTGAAAAAAACTAAATCACAAAATGAAAAAAATGAAATTTTGAAAATCAATGATGAATTCCAAGAAAGAGAAATGTGGTGTTGAAGTTGGGTTTCACATTTGTTAGTTATTTTATATTTTATTTCATCTAATTGTTGTTGTAAACTTATCTAGAGTTTAGAGATATTGTGTTGGATAATTGAAAAGAAATATTAAAATATAAATATTCTTGATAGTTATTTGATATAAATATTTTAATTGTTAATTATTTATAATAATATCACATTTATTTCTTTTGAATGTAATTTATATTGAATTCATGAAATAGACAAAATATAATTTTTTTGATTCGTTATATGTTTTTAGAGATATTATATTGACTCTCACACATAATAATATTATTTTAACAATTATAATAGTTATTTAAGTTTATATTAGAGTATAAAATATAATCTATAAAAGTTTATTGATTTTTTGGATAAAAATGGCCGAAACGTTAGCTATTTTACTTGTTTGGAAGACATTTTAAATGAACATATTCTTTCCTAGTCAGATCATATAAATTCTATAAAAATTTATTTTTATTATCACCAAGAGATTTTTTTTATCTTCAATCATATGTGTTTTTGTATACATCATAATTCATCAATCTCAATATATCATTTTATGAGTTTGTAAAAGAATAGACTATCTGATGGTAAAAAACATGCTATAGGGAAATTTATCCACACCTCGCGATAACATCTTGGTTGTCACAATAGTAAATATATGATAAATATAAGGCTTTAAAATGGATTGTTTATTAATCAACAATATATGAAAACATGAAATCTAAAAATTATAATAATTTCATAATGATATATGGAACACCATGTATTGAACGAATTAATAAAGATATAGTTTTAGTGATTAGTTAAGGTCATGTGTGTTTTCAGTATGAAAAATGAGTAGAAATGATTTTTTAATTATATAATGTAGATTCCACTTCAAAGAAAGGGAATCAATATATTGATATTTGGTTCAATCTATAATATATAACTATTCTCCTTAATTCAAGGATATATTTTCAGTTTACATTCATTTGTAATTTCTTCCACTTTTAGGTTCTCATTTAAAGTAATTTTATTTTTATTTAAGGAAACCCAATCATCACAAAATCAACATTCTCATATATTATCTATAATCTACTAATGTATTATTATTTTTTCAGGAAAAATCATTAATTAATTTTTTTCCGTTAACAGATCAAATCATGATAAATTTACTTTATTTCAATCCTTTGAGTGATAAAACCTAGGTCCCCACTATAACTACATGTAACATCTAAAATAAATAACATTTTACCCACCCTGTGACAATATTTCTTTCAATAACCAACATGGAATGTATTTACTGTATGAGAGGAAGATATTGTTGAAATTTTATGATCACTGACCATTTTCAAATTATTCCTACAATAAACAAGAAGAATAATTATTTTTTTTATCTCAACTTATTTTTTGGTCACATTTTATATAAAATGATGAGGATATAGTAATTATAATTAATGTGTGTGACATCCCAGACCAAGATTAAACTTAATAGGTGCATGGAGCCTGGTGGGCCAGCCAACCACAGGTGCATCTCACCGAACTCAAGTGGTTTTCGACTAGTATTGAAGGCATAGAGTGTGTCTGTGGAGAGACTATTACCTCATTACAAATGTGTAGCATAGTGTATAAATAATTACATATGTAAGTATAAGAAGTAATATATGTAAAAAGATTAAACAATGATAAAATGGACAATAGTAACAATAAATGAAATAACTAGAGAAACATTGATAAATTTATTATGTTGTGTCATGTATCCAGAAAAATGGAAAACATGGATACAATTCAGTAGTCACAACATGTAACACAAAATTATAATGTAAATAAAAAACTATCCCAAGCATCCTGAGTTCCTTCTTGGTCATCTAATATTAGTATCCATATTAAACAACAAGAAATAATGTGCGTGAAGGCATATGTTTCCCAATCTCAATGACTTATTTCATGTAATTTTTTTAGGTATGAAATTACACCTAGATAGGGTGTGAGATACATCATAATGGGCCACCACCAATAGTATCTATAATATCTGGCCCGTGTAATTGAATATAAAAATGTGCATGCATGAATATATATAATGTAACGTAATACAATATATATTAGTACCCAAGTACTTATTTCATCCCTCAACTGAGGTATAAACATGTAACCAAGTCATTATTTGACTAGTACAAGTCACTAAATAAATTACATGTCCATAATAGTGATTTTTCCAATATGTAAAAGGAAACATTTAGTGATATTATTTAATGAAGTTCCTTGTTAATAACCAAGGAAGTGTATACCTTAGGGGTCCCCAAATCATTAATAATTGTAGCATGTATATGTGTATGATTATAATCCAAGGATCATAGTCAAAGGAATTGAACTATGAGACACCTACCTAGTATTAGGATTTCTTCCAAGGTAAATTAAGGATAAGAAAATATTGGGCCCGATGGGTTTAAAACATGGGACCTAATTGTCAATGTTGGTTCCATGGAGTGTATCCTAGGAATTATGTAGTATGGAATGAGATATCCTAGATTGTTGTTCTAAGAATCCAAAGTTATACAAGGATTGGGTTATATGTGCGTCTCAACTTAAAAAATCTATATCCAGCGGTTGAAAATTAGGTCCCCATGTGCTCAAGGAATTTACTAGGGAATCCAAGGAGAGATCAAGTCATACCTCAATTATTTATTTAATAAAAATTCATATATACTTCATAAGGTTGAATCCATTTACTTTCATTAGTGTGATAAATATAATTGATCATGAATCTAGTTATTCAATGTCAATAATCTTTTGAGTATCTAATGGGGAAGTTGGTATGTTCTCTAGTTCTATGTCTTCCAATAGAGGGAGTTCAGTTTGATGTATTATGAGATGCTTCACATCTTGGCTTATGCAGTGTTCTGATTCAGCAAAGATCAATTTTTTTGTAATTTTATTAGTAGATTCATACCCATGAATGTAACTATATCACCATTGATCTTGTGTTATATGCAGTGGTGTTTTCTCAAAATTTATAGAGACATTACCTCATTGGAAAGGGCTTCATGGTTTTCAGCAATCATAAGGGCATGGGGGATTTTTTCTCCCAACATGACTGGAACATGTGGAAACATTAGTGGATTGTGGCCATATTAAAATATTAATTCGAAATATTATATACACTTGTAAGGGAGAATGTTGTAGCTGATGTGCTGATCAGGAAGTCACGTTGTGATGTACTCTGTGAATCTGTTGATTTCTACAATGTTATGGAATTAAATTTAAAATTTCATATCTATATGAGAGAAGTTTGTGGAAGAGGTTGTCTTTTTCAGATGAAAGTGCAGTCATCTCTAGTGTAGCATGTGGAGGAGTCCCAGTTGGGGGATCATGAGGAAGAGGTCTAGTGAGATTGTGGTGTTTGTGGAGAGACCCCTAATTGTTGGTTTGAGGACAAATAACACTGAGTGTAATATCAGGGAAGGATTATTCATTCTTTGATGATGTGTGGGATAGTTATCTGGGGGTTCCATAGTTCACTTTCAGATGTGCATCCTAGCGTGACAATGATTTACCGAGCCTTGGGGATTCAATTCTGGGGTCCAGGTATGATGTGTGACGTTTCAATGTTTCTCTCCTGATGTATGGTCTTACAGAAGGTGAATAACAAGCATGGTGTCCCGAATGGTTTGCTCATGCCATTAGATATTCCTTAGTGGAAGAGGGAGGGCATCATTGTGGAATTTTTTACTAGTTTTCCTCAGGATGAGGGAGTCCATGATGCTATTTAAGAGGTGTTAGATCATTTAATGAAACCAACCACCATCATAGAGATCCCAATGTAAGGATTTGTGGATGTTTTGTCAAGGTTGTATCTGAAGGCGGTGGGGAGACTCCACGAAGTCACGAGGATGATCTTTTCAGATCGAGATTTCATTTTACTTCTAGGTTGAGGAGATGTCTCCAGCATGATTTTAGTTCTCATTTATTCTTTAGCACTTCTTTTCATCCACAAAATGATTTTTAGACATAGCGGACCATCCATAATCTTGATGACATGTTCTGATCCTATTTTTTAGATTTTAGTGGTTTTTGGATGAGGCACATACCCTTAGTGGAGTTATCATACAATAATAGTTTTCAATCCACCATCTGTATAGAGCTGTTTGAAGACTTTTATGGCCACCCATACTATATTCGATTGTGTTAGACTGGGGTTGGAGAGTCATCAATTATAGGACCAGAACTGTTGCAGAATCAGACAGAGATAGTTTAAATTATTCATGCGAGGATGAAAGGAATTTCCAGATCGTTAGAAATCATATGCCTATCAAAGGATGTGACCATCAGAGTTCAATGATGGGGATCACATGTTTCTTGATGGTGACTCCCCATCCTGAGCAGTGAGGATATTACTGTGAGATTAATCTATCTCCCTGGTTTGTTGGGCCTTTCGAGGTGTTGGATCATGTTGGATCTGTGGACTATAATGTACCACTTCCCCCATAGATGATCCACATACATGATTTTTTTTTCATATTTCACAGATCCATATTTATCTTTATGATAAATTTGACATCATCAATTTGGGAAATATTGATTTTGATGATGATGTGACCTTTGAGGAATGACCTATTGAGATCCAAGACCACAAGGAGAAGGTGTTACAGAAGAATTATATTCCCTTGATTCGTGTCTTGTGGCATCACAGTGGCGTGGAAGAGAGTACCAGGGAACTTGAGTTGTAGATATATGCTCAGAACCCCGAGTTTTTTGATGTTTATCTCTTTCCTTGTAATGATGTTAGTTTTTTAGTTTTATACCTTTTCTATCTATGAGATGGATTTCTTTTGTTTGTTGTTGTGGATTTCTTTCTTTGAGAGGAATCTCCCCTGAGAGAGAATTTATAAGAAATTTGTGGTTACCGTGATGTGTCACTTTGTTCTTTTGACGTGGTTGAGGTCCAATGGTGGGAAGAGACTTGTGAGTAATCTCATAGGGTGGATTTCATGACACACCCTTTTTTGTTTCCTTTCTAGGTTCGTTTTGGATTCTCATGGATGAGAATGCTTTGAGAGGTATCTGATGTAAGGGTCCCGATCCATGTTGATTGACCCTTCTCGTGTTTTCAAAGACTGAGGTGGTCAGAGAAGGATCCAGGGAAGTATAGAGGAGTTTAGTTTTTATAGGTTAGAATCATGGGGATACACGATCTAACGAAGGATTATACAATGTGTACCATTCAGGTTTCATAAAAATAAAACAAAGTGCTGAAGAGATGAATTTTCCTACGTATGTTGCCTTGAGGTGGTACACGATGTGATGAGGGCATACACATCATGTAATGACCAACCTCTAGGTGTATTAACAACACATAACCTATCGATTTTTTTAATCCAAAAGACTTGATTTCACCTCCACTTGGCCCCAGATTACCCAGACACCTCATATGTCAATGATTGTTGATTCCTTCATCCTTGATCAGTTCACCACATCCTTCTCCGATCTATCATCAATCTGTGGTATGATCTACCTCTCTTCTTTGGTTTTCATTGATCTGATTTCTCCCCTTTCTCTTTTCCATTTTATGGTATTTGATCCCCATGGTTCTAAGAGAGATTCGTTTGGTTTTTTAATGATGCGGTTGTGCCATAACATACTCAGATGGATGCAGATGTTGCGGGGAAGGCAATCATGATCCATTGCTTCAATCTTTTATCGAGTGAAGATATTTGGAAACATTTTGAGGTATGGGATTCATTGAATCTCTATTATTTTCTCATGAAAATATATATTTATCACGTATTTGTCCCTTTTGATCACAATGTAATTGACCTAAATAAATACTTTAATCGAAATAAATGAATCAGTTTGATCACATGTTCTCGCTTTGCACGGTGATAACAGTTTGCCTCCTGATTTTCTAGATAGTGTGATATATATGATTTTCTTGTTAGCATGTTGTTATTGATGAAATTGTTATATAATGTAGAGTTGAAATTAATTATTATTTATTTGGATAATGATCAGTACAACAAAACATGGAAAGGGAAGCTCTGCCCTTTATCAGCGCTGATCAGAAAGCGCTGATAAAGGGGTGTGCCACTATCAGAGCAAGCTAAAAGTGATGATAACAGTTACATTTATCAGTGATATTATTAGTGCTCATAAAAGTTCCTATTATTAATATATATAAAATTATTATATTTATATTTAAAAATAATTTTTTTATACATTAAATAATTTTTTTATATTAAATATATATTTTTTAAATATAAAAATATAATTTTATAATGCATTAATGGAAAAAAGTATTTATAAAATTGTAATTATATATATATATAATTAAATAATTATAATATTATAATAAATATCATTTAATAATAAATATATTTATTAGATTTATTATATTTATTATATTTATTAGTGATTTATTAGATTAAATCATTGTATTTATTATATTTGTTATATTGAATATATTTATTGCATATATTTTTTGAATAAATATATAATACATTTTAATATATATATTTATAATTAAAATTATTGAATATATATGTGTTTTCGAATGAATTTGGGCAACAAATATATGTGTATATGTTATGTATGCCCGAATGATTATTCGTATATTACATGATGTGGTATATATTGATTAATCTATAATGTCAGCCATATGAACTATATATGTCCTGAAAAATGTACTTATAAAAATAAATTAAATATATTTAAATAATAAATAAATATATATATATATATATTTCAAATAGATTTTTAATTATAATTTTACTAATATATATTAACAATTATATAACAATATTTATATATATACTATTTATATTTATAATTATTAATATATATATATATATATATCCTATATATAATTTTAAAGAAATATATAAAAATATAAATAAATTATTAAAATTATATATTTATAAAATAAGTATTTATCAGCGCTATAATTTTGTTGCTGATTAATAGGTGTTTTATCAGCACCAAAATTATAGCGCAGATAAAGTCATGTCTTTATCAGCGCTATAAAAGAACTTATCAATGTTCCAATGATTTTTATTAAAGAACCCAAACAAGCCCCTCCTCCCTTGCACCTGTTCAAGATTTTTCAGAAGATGAACCCTATGCTTGTGACCCCTCCGCCGCCGTGACCCCTCCTCCTCCTCCTCCTCCTCTACCACATCCATGACCTTTTTCTCCTCTTCCAAGACCGTCCTACTTCTCATCCTCCACCTCTTCCTCCATCACTATTGCCTCCTCCATGATCCATCCTCTGTCGTGATCTCTCTTACGCCGCTCCTGCCTTTGCTGTCGTTGCCCCCACCGCGATCCCTCCTCCGTCGTGATCTCTCCTACCTGGTAGCCCATATAGATATGAATGTTTTTTTCATTATGATCAATATAATTCCATTCATCACTGGTAGCACATGATTCTGTGAAAAATATTGGAAACCTACGTGAAATAATTTAGAACTATTGGTGTGTATGGTTCAAGACTCAATTCTTGTGTATTTTTGCTGAACCCATGAAAAAATTATAATAGTTCACACTATAATATAATTTTTCCATATTCCAGGATAGGATGATGGATTTTCCTAGTATGGAATGTCCACTTGGGATACCATGGGAGGAGAATATTCCTTAGCATTGGCTACCACACTACTAGGATGCAACTTGGGACACTATTTGGCTGATTTTTATGATCTACCATGGAGTTCAAAATTTTATTTTTTACAATAATTATCTTTATTATATAAGTATTTACATTCCACTCATCCTTCCCTATATCTTGGAAATCCTTCCACGATGTTTGGGGAGATTCTACCCCATCATCTTAATCATTTTGGTGCATTATTCCCTCTTTTAAAAAGTGTTTCCCAAAGAAACCTCCTTCTCATTCCTTCAAAATTTTTGACCAATCAATACACTTTTTAGTTTTATCCCACGAAACCTCGAATATATGGATCATGAAATCATGGATAAGGTGACTTTAATAGTGGGGGTTTTACTTATTAATGGTTTATAAGGATATATTGTGGATTTCTTTAATAGTTTTTATTGAAGGGAGAATAATCCAACTTGTTTATATGTATGTGTCAAATAATAGAATAATGTTGATTTCAAGGAGGTTTTTAAGGCTTATTATGGAATAGGTTAAGTAAAAATTATATATAAAAGTCCCCAAGTAGCATTGAAGGAAGGAAAATGTGTTAAAAATTCAAATTCAATACTATATGATAGTTTTTAAATGTAAGTTTTACACCTATTGATTTCAAAATAATGTGTTTTGGGTACATATTAGTCTCGAATTTTCTTAAAGGGATTTTTAGATTATATAAGGGAGTGTTAAGTCATATGAGTTATAATGTAATGATTTTGATAGACTTTCAATATTAAAAATGTTATTATTTTGGATATTTATATCCCATGTGGTTTTATAATATTATATTCAAAATAATGGTCTTAAGAGTTTATTTGTAAGATATTTTAAATCATTTCATTTGGATTCGCACCATAATTTTTTTTTGTTCATTTGGGACATTATTAGAATTGTTTTTTAGAAAACCATTATGATCCAATTGTTCCCATTTTTTGTTTTTTTCTAACTAATGGGTGGTTTTCAGTACAAGCGATGTTCTTGTGATAGAGAATGGAGATGTTTCTTTCCAGTAAATTTATGATTGGGTGATAAATTATTTATAAATTTAATAAATGAGGTTGATTCTTGATGCATTGAATTTATTGAATTCTAACCACCTTTTATAATGTCTTAGGACTCATAGAAGACTAGGTATTGATCTGGATATGTCTAAACCATTGTATAGGATTTCTATATGTTTTAGAGGGTGATCCACTCGACATAGTGAGATAAAAGATTAGATAGTGATCATTATATCATGGAATGTAAGGATATATAATATTATGCCCCATGGTTTTTGTGTTATCCTAAGATATATATCCCTTGACCATTGGATTAGGGGTGCCTTGGTGGGTACTAGTGATGGAATAACTAGTTGGTAGGATGTTGTGCAAGATATATCAAGGATTATTTTAAATATTATATCACATTGAGTACATGGTTTGTATTTATTATCCCACAATAAATACTTATCATGGATATATGAAAGTTTGATATATCCCAGAGAACCCTAATATGTACAATACATGGAATGGGGTTGATTATGATGTTAGTGGAAATGATAACATGGATTCCATTTGACATTAATGGTAGAGAAATCTATACATGGGGTGGTGTAGGTTGGTAACTAAATATAAATAAAGCAATTTATTGTTGATGTATTGTTACCTATAGGTCTTGGAATCATCATGATATATTTATTAACTATAGGATTTGCTAATTATGGGTATGTTTGGTGAGGATTCTTAGGGTGAGTCATGTATGAGATTTTTATGTAATAGGCTCTTACTCAATGGTAGATATCAATCACTATCTTGGTAAGATCTAGGATGAAGCTTATCTTCCATTATAGTTCATTGTTTCTTAATTTTTTATATATATATGATTAATATGAGGCCTAGAGACATCGGTATAGCAATGCTGAGACAATCCACCAAGGTGAACATAGATTGAAATTTATTAATGTTTATGATTGGTTATACATCATGAAATATATATAGTTTTCCATAAGAAATAAATTAGATTACTAGATAAGATTCTATGGAAGGTTAGATTGGTCATTCCTCTTTAGGTCCACCTTTATGTATGTGAGTTTATCCATGGGACCCGCCTTCTGTTATGGTTTGGATCATGTGGGAGGTTGGAAATGTTATGACATCCATACTATTTTTTTGGGGTGGATGTTATTCCATGAGGCATATAGGCACATAAAAATTCATGATCATTATTTAATCATTCCTCCAAGGGGATGAGTGTTTTAGTTTATACCATAAGGTAATTAAATAATGTGACACAATAGGGTGTACTATGAAATAGACTCTTAGGCTAAACCATAATGCACCCTATTCATGAAATGGAAAGAGATTTTTTAAGTATTTTTAATGAGGTTCCCCTACTCCATAGTAGCCACTCGACCCCATCACCCAAACCCCCCTTTCCCATAATTTTATCCACTAATAATTCACCCTTTAAAATCCCTAATGTTAATCTCATAGTGGAAAAACCACCCCTGGACAACAAACACCCCCTCCCTTACAACCTTGTAGTCCCCCCACCACAGCTAGGCAGCCCCCCTCCCAGGACAACCCACACCACCCTCCCCCACACCCATGAGACCCCCTACCCCCCAGAGAGCCCACCACCCTTCTCCTTTGAACCATTTATGTTTACTGTTTCCCCCCTTTTTTCATCCAAAATCCCTTCGCACTATGCCACCCTCCCCTTCTTATTTTATTGGGTGGTTCTCCCTCACCCGGTGTTTGTTTCATCTTTCATCACCTTTTGTAGAGAGCCTAGGAAAAAAAATTACTCTCTTAATACTTCTATCTATTAGTGTCTGACCCCCTAAATCATATGTTTAAATGGACATGGGTCAATTACAATTGGAAATGTAATGATATATCTCGGGCTAGTATCATAACCAACAATTGAACCAACATTCCACTAACCTAATTGGTATTCATGATCCATACTGGATAACAATGATCCCCTAGAAAAAAGACATAATTAATTTTGAATATTTTTCCCCTAAATTAGAGTAAATTTAAATAGATCACTCTATAGAAAATAAGTCATTTATCATTCATAAGTTGAACATCTAGAGAAATAATAGATATGCAAAAAATAAATAAACAGGAAACAAATATCATAGATGGAAAATACAATCCTACTATTGAACAATAAAATTGTTTAACCGGACATGTACTATTCCTAAATCTCATTGGAACTGTTTTGGATATGTATAACATATGGGTACTCATTTTATGTTTTCATTTCCATTAGAAGCATATTCTGCTGTGCGCCTCTCCACTACTGTGAATGCAGCTCTACCATGCGTCGAACGACACCTTCACAGTGATTTTTATTCTATTACTCATTGGTTTCCTCTTCATCTAATTTTATTACTATTTGATATTGAATGTAATAATGTGAAATGTATGTGATTACATCATCACTAAAAATAATGTCCATTGGTGGTCCTTGTTTGTGCACTAAATGAATTTTATGTTGGTTAGTTCTTGTTGAACATTTGAATATAAAAATTTGAAATTTAGGTACACTTGACTAATTAATTAATGCCCAAGGATGATAAAACATCGGTCATAACCACAAAATTAACAAATGGAATTGAATAAGGTATGTTTTTTAAAATATAAATTGGTGATTGTTTGGTTTGTATGGTGTTGCAATTGTGAGCACGATTATGTGTTTCTATGGTGTTTCTCTTGTTTTCATGAATGGTATGCCATTTGGTCTCCATGTTGAAGCTCTCATAACATTCAATATCTATCCAAAATTTACTCATTTCAATGTCACCACAAATTTATTACTATTGGTATTCCTCTGAATCATGGAAACCCACTTCACTAGAAAACTCTATGAGACACATTGTGGACACTCTAGTCAAATAACCATAACAACACATGTTATGAATTCTTCCTCCTACAAGAACCCTATTAAAAATCATAACATGTATTAGTTTATTACCATAGTTATTGACTAGATATATTATGTTTCTAGAGAAACACTAAAAACTAGTTTACAAAAAGGCATATAGATCACATGTGTGATACTAAAACAATCTTGTGAAAGGGATTCTCATATCTTATTGAACATATTTGTGTAAATATTTTGTTAAATATTAATATTACATTATCATATACGATGAATATGAATAAGGAATATATGAATGCCAATCGGTTGACAAAAGAGAATGAAGATGGCGTGAAAGAGTTTATCATGTTTTCAAAAGATCATTCATGTGACCCTTCTGAAATCCTTTGTTCATGTTTACATTGTTGTTCTTCAAGAAAAATTAGTCCATAGGAGTTGGAAGAACAACTGATCTGTCTTATAATAGATCAATGTTATACAAATTGGAATAAGCACAGGGAAAAAAGAATTTAGGTAGTGGCTGAGATAACACTATGTTTTATGGATTATCTGATTTGATTACAAGTGAGAACAATGAAGACAATAGTATAGAGGATGTGATTTTAGATGTGAATGAAGATGAAGATCATATTGATTAAATGACTAAGTCTATTGAGTATGAACTTCGTTATTCACAAAAATTGTTTAATAAGTTAATGAGTTGTGAAAAAATTCCATTGTATGTTGATTTCACTAAATATACAACATTGTCAGTCATACGGAAGCTATATAATTTGAATGTAGGTAATGGGTGGAGTGATTTTGTTTTATGGAACAAATTTCTCTCCGGAATGACATGATCCATAATGATATTGAGCCCCTGATCCGAACATATGATTCCAAATGAATGCTACGATCAATGTATATTATCTCAGAAAGAATACATACCTACATGAATGACTATATATTGTTTCTCAAAGACCAAAAATCACATATAGAATGCCAAAAATGTGGTTCTTATAGATACAAGAAAGATGAATCCAATAATATGAATTTTGTATGATACAATCCAATCATTCTATGGATTAGGTGCTTATATGGATGTGAGGAGACTATAAGACAATTGGCATGGCATGTAGATACAATATTTAAAAATAGAAAACTATTTCACCTGATAGATTATCCATACTAGAAGATAATTGATCGTGAGTATCCGGATTTTGGAAACTTGTTGAGAAACCTTTTCCTTCCATTATCTACAGAAGGGGTGAATCCTTTGAGTTTTCAAAGTAGCAGTCGTAGTACATGGTCAGTTATGTTGGTAAATTATAACTTACCAACGTTGTTATACATGAAACAAAAATATATCATGTTATCCATGCTTATATCAGGACCAAAGTAACTGGGTAATGATATTGATGTTTATTTAGATCCATTGATCTATGATTTGATATTATTGTGGGATTCAGGTTTTACATTCTATGATGCTTTGAAAAAAGAAGATTTCACTTCAAGAGCCATGTTTTACGGGGTGATAAATGTATTTATTGATTATGGAGATTTTTTAGGATATAGAATTAAAGGAACTCAAGGCTTTCCCGATTGCGAACAATGTACAGAATCAACTAGGTTGAAACATTAGTCAAAAACTGTGATTCTTGGACATCACATATTTCAAATGCCGCGGTAGAAGTTCCGATCTTAGTTAAAATCATTCGACGAATGTTTATAAGAATCTACATCACCATCTCTACAAATAGGTGATAAATTTCATTGAGAAAGTAAAAGATGTGGAAAAAACTTTTGGGAATCCTTTATCGAAAAAAACTATGAAAACAATTTGAAAAAATAGATCATTTTTCTGGAATTACCATACTAGAATTGTGTATATGTTAAATATTTTCTTGATTTTATGCATGTTGAAAAAAATGATGTTGATAGTTTCATCGAAACGTTTTTAAAAGGACTTAAAAAAATATGAAATTAATGCTAGATTGGACATGGTTGAGATTGGAATACGAGAAGATTTGGCACTAGTGAAGGGTGAAAAATGAACATTTCTTCCTTCCACTATTTACACTCCTTCCAGGAAGGAGAGATATCAGTTTTTAATCTTTTTGAATGATGTAATGTTTACATGGGAGTATTAATCAAATATCAACAACACCATTCCAATGAGTGATTTAAAATTAAAGCGTATGAAATCACATGACTGTCATGTTTTGATGCAAGATGTAATTATTAGAGAATTTAATTGCTTTTTTTTCAAGAATTTCTATCATATATTAATGATGCTCTATTTTTTCTTCAATGATATATGAAACAAATATATAGACCTGGTGAAATTTCCATCTATGGAAATAAAATTGTCGTCATATTATATGAATTGGAAATGTTCTTCCTACCGACATTCTAAGATATGATTTTTCTTTTTATGTTTCATTTAGTGAGATAGATTAGACTATGTGGTCTTGTAAATTATAGATGGATGTACCCCATTTAATGTTATATGATGATTTTGAAAGGGTATTTCAAAAATCAAAGTCATTCAGAGGGTTGTATTGCAGAGAAATATATTATTGAGGAAGACGTTGAATTTTGTACCGAATACTAGTCTGGTGTGGAAAATGTTCTCTAACTGAAATCTTGTTACTCTAGGTGGAATGAGGGTGAAGTAATTTTTAGAAGAGTGGTTTTCACAGTTAATATTAACCATCGGGACCAGGCCCACCCTTACATTTTGCATCACAATTTTGACGGTGACCCATATGTTCAAACCTGAAATGAAAATCATAGGCATTTGAATCCATCTAGGGCTGAAAAATGGATATAAGATACACCTAATTTACGTTTTATATGATGGCTTTCGGACCATATATTTAGAACATTAGATGAAAATCTGGACTCAATATTAGAATGACTTCGATGGCTAGCTGGAGGAGAAAGTGTGTATATATTATCATACAATTTTTATATAGTTAATGGCTACACAGTCTATACTAATGAACATGATAAAGAAAATACCATATAGAATAATGGGGTTACACTTGTGTCTAAACGATGCAGGTTTCTGATGATAAGGACAGAAATCCAATTTATGTGAATATGTTATACTTTGGCATCATCGAACAAATATGGGAGTTGGATTATATGAAATTCCATGTGTCGATTATTCAGTGCAAGTGGGTAGATAATATGAGTGTTGTTAAAATAATTTAATTGAGACTCATTAAAGATGAATTTAGTAAGGAAAGTAATAAATATGAACAATTTATAATGGTATCACAGGAAGTACATGTATTTTATGTTCCAGATCCTACGAACTAAAACTGGTTTATTGTTCTAAATCAACCAAAACAATTGAAGGGTTAGATGAATGTTCAACAAAGGATGACCCTTTCATTGGGGCTTTGCAATCATTTGGAAATAGTCTCAATGTAGAATACATTTTTTATGTCATAGGAGACCACAATTAAATGATTTACATAGTCAATAAAGGGGTTAAATATCTTCATCCTTAAAAAAGGAGTTCAATAATAAAGTTTTTTTTTATTTTAATATGCATTGGGTTATGTTAGGTTATTATCTGTTTGCTGCTGCTTTTATGTAAACTAAATTAAATGTTAAACCACATATACATATAATGACTTCTTCACCTACTGAGCCACCCAATCCTGAGGCGCAACAGGTCTCCCAACCTAATGTTGATGGTCCCAATGTAGAGCAACAATAGGTTTCTCAACCTATTAATTTTTGTCCCAGTATTGAGGTACCGCGTGTTTCTCAACTTGTTTCTACTAGTCCCAATGCCAATTATATCTATCCATAAGAAAATAATGATTATGATTTTGAGGAAATTGTAGGAAATAAAACCCTTTTGATGCAAAAGAAACAAGAGTGTTGTGGTTTGAATGTGTTATCCAAAATCCTTAAGCCAACAACAAAAGGTATCAAATTTGACGTGGGATGGAATAAGAGAGGCCAACATGTTAACCCCAACAAAGCCATATTTATTAGCTACATTGGAATCATCACTTGGCAACATGTTCTGATTGATGTGCAGTCATGGTACCAAGTTTTCATCGTGATTAAGACACTAATGTTGGAATAGATTATGGTAAAACTATGATATCATTTTTTTAATTTATTAAAAAAAATTAAAACTATAAATCATTGACTTAAACTTCATCATCCAATGTAAATTTCATTTATAGTAGATCCCTAACACAATAAATATGTATTAATAGTTACAGGAATGATTCATAGCGGCTTCCACACAATTTTAATGAAATATCATCTTGAAGATGATGAAGGGAAAATCATGTCTCACCCACCTATTCTTTAGGCACACATAAAATCCAAAGGAGTGTGGTATGAATTTAGCTACCATCGTGTGACATAGAATATTTGTGTACATTGTGTCTTGTAATATGCTGATTGACATTTCTATTATTAATCACTTTGATTTACATTTTTTAATTATAAAACAACAACTATGTGCCAAAAATAAAGAATGGGAAACAAAACCAGCATACCCCTCCCGTAAAGTAAGGATGCAATACATTTCCCTTCATAAAACATTGGTATGTCTTTTAAATCTACTATAATTCATTTATGTGACATAAAAAAACACCATAAACATGTTCACTATTTATAAACAGATTGATGAATTTAAATCAAAAGACACATCCATCCCATGCCATGTTCTATGGAAGGATGACTGTATAAATAAAAAGGAAATACTGATAGCTGAAAACACACGAAAAGTATGGGAAACATGTGTATGTATGACATTTTATAAATTTTATTTTCTTTAAATTGCTATTACATAACATTTAGTACTTATTTTTTATATATTTTCTATTTGAAATGGTCATAGAAATCATCAACACCCACAGCAGATGCAGAAATACATTCAGTGGACTTGAAGAAACCATAATAGTATGGTCGCGTCAGAGGTGTGGGGTTTGGGGTGACACCCCGAACATATTTTCAGATACAAAAACTGGTAGAGGATCAAACTAAGGAAATGAAAATGATTCCAGAAAAAATATCAATTTTTTAATAATAATTAAAATACCATAGAGAGATAATTGCAAGTTTGATAGAGGGAGGAAAAAATAAGAAAAAACTCAACAACAACCGGTCCGTGAATATCCTGCCCCACCTCCACTAGCTTTGAGGCAAGTTATTCCCCTAAAAAACCTGACTTATCTGAGGTAATCAATGTTCTAATAATTGTTTCTATGAAATGTGAATCACATAAACACAGATACCTTTCTTGTAATAATATTATATAGGAAAAAATTACTGTGATTTATATATATCAACAACCACCTATCACCTCGTAGTGAGATCTATGATGTTCAATATGCAGAACAACATGATACACAATAGAAAAATTCCAAAAAATCATGTCAGAGTTTCAATTAACATAGAAAATGATCCATGTGTCAATATACCTATTCAAAATGATGAGGATGACATTCATAACATTGAATAAGCTACTGGAAGCTTCATTGCATGTCCATCAATTCAAGTAAAAAAACATCTCGACAAGAAGTTATCCATTACCAATTTATTTTTCAAGATGAACAATTAACATTTAATCAGAAAAAGGGTTTGAACTGATGGTTGTTAATAAATAATGAAAATTAGGAGGGGTGAAAAGAATGCTCAACTCAAAACCATCTTAAGGATCAACCAACTGATTGAAATTACATATAAAGAGCAACTTCACCTGTCCTATTCTATATCCATATTTAATATGATTTCAAGATCATGTGGATAAAAAGTTGACAGACAGTAATACTGACATAATTGATTTCTAAAAAAATATATACCAAGAGGAAAAATCAGATATCATTAGTTCCGAAAAAGTAAATTAAATCCTCATGTATGAATGGCTAGGAACCTCAGTAGTAAATATATATTTGAAGTATGTTTTCTTAATTTGATTTTACAAAGGTTGATATACTATGATAATTATGACTAAATACAATTCATATTTTTAACAGGCATATATATGAAAAACAATTCAAGGTATTTCGCTATGGACAAAATTTTGGGCTCGTTAGTCCTCACATAAACTCTTCAAGAGAAGAATTAAATTCTTCTAAACAAGATTAAATAATTTCATCCCTACAAAAATTCTTTGAAAACAATATTATGGATAACATACACTTTTTAATACCAATGATGTAGGGGTAAAACACTGCAATTTAATCATATGGTCTATATTTTCATTTCTATAATTACTTATTCTTTCGTGGGTTTTAGGTAGCATTGGATGATAATTTTCATCAATTTCGATACTCTAAATATTTATTTTTTTGATTCAACGCAAGGATATCTAACAAACCAACAAAGCATGATGGAGTTTGTCAATTTGTAATACACTAGATCCAACATTTTAGAACATAAAATCTTTTTATATAATTTATATTATCTTTTAATGAGTATTTTGTTATGATAGGGCATTGCATAAATATATTCTACTTCATGGAATGAATCCATGGACTATGGAAAAGAACACCAACAAGATCTACAAATGGACAAGTATCCTGGTATATATAATAATATTTCACTATCCAAACATATAAAGAAATTACTTATTTTTTTCTCAATGTTTTTGCAGTTTCCAAAAAAAATGGAAAGTACTATGGTTATTATGTTAGAAAATTTATAAATGAGATTTTATTTCATCACAAAACTATCATCTCAAAAGGGGTATTTCCTAAAATAATTATGAGTTCGTTTAAAATATTTATTAATTATTTTCGTATTTATATTATTTCAGTACTACCAGGACTATCCCAAAAACTCATATTCACAAGATGATATGGATGTGTTTAGAAATGAATGGGTAGTATAACTGATGGAAGATTGTACAAAAATAAGATGTAGGTGAATTCCTACTACTCATGTTATCCTCATGTGATAATAGATATCTCACTTATTTATTGTTATTGATCATATATGATCACCCTTTATTCTGTTTTATATCCTTAGGATATGAACAATAGTATTAGAAATGATTCATCATTATATTAAAGCATAACGTCATGAGAGATTGTATAAATTAGTTCTTTATGTTTCTAGGTTTCTAAAATCACTAGACCTTAACTTTTATGGCATGGATCATTTATATTTTCTATTTTTGTAATTTATGAACCTTTTTATAATGATGTAGTGTGTTGAAAGAATATTTCTTGTGCAATAGTGATAGATTTGATTACAAAACTAAGTCTTATTCACTATTGTTGGTTAACTACCGCTTAGCATAACATCTGATCTGAACATCTGACTAGGCATCCCCATGATGCTCTCATCGGACACCATCTCTATGATATCAGCATTCAACGTTCAATTTTTTTCTCTTCCTACACCCATTTATTCAGTAAATGGGTGCATTAAGAGAAAGAAAGGTGAAGGTTGACTGATGATATCGTAGAGATGGTGTCGGATGAGAGCATCGTAGGGATGCTTGATAGGGAGTTCAGATCAGATGCTATGGTACGAGGTAGTTAACCAGTAGTAGTAAAGTGCACCAAGAATCATTAGTTTTCTTATTAGCATATATCTGGACCAAATAAACCATTTGGAATGTTTTAATGGGAATGTTATGATATTGTATGACTATTGTAATCAACAACTATATAATGAAACCTTAATTTGATTTTCATTATTCATTATAGGGTTCGATTATTTTAGAATATTTCTAGCCATGTGACATGCCTTTGCAAGAAGAGAAATGACACCGTGTCTGCTCAATCACATAGGTAATCTATTTGTTTGAACAATAAAATAATTGTACATAGATCTTGCATGTCAAAAATTTCTCAAATAAAATCGCATCATATATACATATCATGATCATCAAAATCTGGGGGACTACGCACCTCATATAGAACCCACATCACATCAATTCTTAGATGTATACACACCTGAAATACAAATTCGAGAAGAAGAAAAAAAGGACTTTGTTATAAGGAAGTGAATACCTAACTGATTCCCTTGGGATTCTATTTTTCTTTTAGTATTAGATGAGACTCTTGGTATTTTTTGAAATTTCCTACAGATAAGAGAGTTATGGGAAATGCATTTCACTAATTACTCAATATTTCATAGCTATATGATAACTCTTTGTTTTTTGTCTGCATCACATAAGGATCTTTAGGTGATCGTGTAACATAAGCTCCTTTGTATGACTGCTTCATGTGAACTAATCGCACGATCTCATGAAATTATCAAATCACATAAACAAATCACATAATAAATTATGCTAATTCACCTGATCCACGATTCATGTATTTATTTCTTATTTACCTGATCACATAATGGATCAAAGGTCATTAAATCTTAAAAATATCCCATGTTCATTTCATCATGTGATCCTATTATGGTCATGTGATCACATTACATTGAAAAATTCATGCACATAATATGATATTTCTAATATTCATGTACCCCATTCTTACTCAAGTCCATTTTTTTCCCAAAATCCTCCAATTTTATAATTAATCGAAATTTTCTCATTCTTATTATACAAATGAATCAATGAATTGAAGATTAGGAGGTTATAGTTAATTGGATTAAAATGGTTGATAGTGTGGAAGTCAACCAATGCATAGTCATTCAATGCACTCATGATCATATTAAATTATTGATGAGAACCGATATCATGAATTATCAATTATCTAATTATTTTGGCTTATATGTGGGTGGAGGGGTGTTTAAGAGTGAGGGGAGTCCAGAAGTCAAGGGTGGGGGAGTCAAGGAGCTGAGGGTGGTTTCCAAGAGTGAGAGGGTGTCTAGGTGGGAGGGGGTGTCTTTGTGGGATTGTGGTGTGTGGGTGGGGGGGGGGGGTTCCTAGGATAGAGAGGTGTGTCCATGAGGGGGGGGGGGGGTGTCCAGGGGGTGTCTATGAGTGGGGGTGTCCAAAAGGGAGGGGGTGTTTGGGGGAAGGGGGTCCATGAGTGGGGGGGTGTCCAGGAGGGGAGAGAGGGGGTGTTTCCACAAGGTAGGGGGTGTTCAAGAGGGAGGGAGTGTCTAGGTATGATGGTGGGTGGGGTGTCTAGGAAGTAGGGGTATCTAGGCAGGAGAAGTATCCAAGAATGGAAAAGGTTGTGTCCTGAAGGGAGGGGGTTTCCAAGAGTTTGGGTGTGTACAAAAGGTGAGGGGGCATCCAGTGGATAGGATGGGTGTTTTCCAAGGGGGTGTTTAGGGTGGGGGTGTCCATGGGAGTAGGAGGGAGAGGGTGGTTGTGCTGGGAAATAGATTGGGGTTGCAGGGTGAGTGTTGGGGGGGGGGGGGGGTTCTCCCAGGGAAGAGGTGGTGTCTGCAGGTGGAGGGAGGGGGTTGTCCAATGTGAGGGAGGGGCTGTATATGGAGTGGTGGTGGGGTTTTTCAGGTGTAGGGAGGGGCTATCTATGGTGGGCTATGTCGGGTAGGGGAGGGGGTTCTAGATAATCACAATAATGAACTAGGTGTTAGGGAGTTTCCAAGAGGGAGGTGGTGTCTCAGAGCGGGGGGGGGGGGTGTCCAAGAGAGAGGGTGTCTAGGGGTGTCCAAAAGTGGGAGGGGGTGTCCAGGAGGGGAAGGGGGGATGTCCAGGTGGTGGGAAGGGGATGTCCAGGGGGCTGTGGGGGGGGGGGGGGGTTGTCCAGGGAGTTGGAGGGGGAATGGGTTTCCTAGTGAAAGGAGGAGGTCTTTTGGAGGAGTCATGGGGGGTGTCCATAGAAAGGGAGGGTGTTATAGGGGGAGATATGGGGTTGTCCAGGAGGACGGAGGGGATATTGGTGAAATGTGTGTGTGTGGGGGGGTGTCAAGGGGAAGGTAGGGGCTGTCTTGGGGGGCTGTCTCAGGGAGCGGAGGAAGGGGGTCTAGCTAATCACACTAAAGAACTAGGATATCAAGATAAAATTAAATCGGTATGATCATGGACTATCTAATTTTGTAGGTTCTCATCATGAACTCTCTAAAACTAATAAATTCATTCCTTCAATACATATAATTGGACCATAAATATTGTATGCAGTCCATGGAGAGGCATAAGTGGTTAGGGTCCAAGAAAGGTTGGATTCGATGTCTAGTGCAGACACCCTAGCACTCATTCCATTTGACATGGCATGGGAGTGTACACACATTGAGGCTCCTGATAAAAATATCTATTTGGTTTATAACCTATCTAGGATGGTGTTATCACTAAGAAAATTATAGAATTTATTCCAAAATTGAATACTACTATGAAATTGAATACACCATCATGTATGTGTCATATTGTATTATCTCTATTTACAGTTGTAGAACATCAAGGTGAAGAACAATTAGTATTGATAGAAGGGACTTTATTTGTGACTTTAGGTCATTTTATAGGAGTATTTCATTATCACCAATCAATTCAACGTTGAGGTGAGGGAAGTGGCTAATAATGTAGCCGATAGAGGAATGCTATCAATTATTATCATGAATTTTGATTTTTTGATGGCATTATTTTTCTATTGACTAATACTATTTATATGATTTATCATATTTACATCACCTTAGAGATCAGAAGTCCCAGACCATTCCACATTTTTTCTCTCCCACTACAATAACTAGGGCATAAGTCTTTCCCTTTTCAAGCACAATAAGGGATGTGAGTATGAGTCCCTTATAAACATGATCCTGGAGTGTATTCCTATTTTTGGCCAAGCCCTAACTTCAGTTTCGGATCACACATCATTTCATCCATACATTCAGTGAAAATTGTGGGGGATATATGGAATATAATCATGGATAGAACCTTTAAAGAGCTAAAATACTAGTTTGGACACCTCTTTTAAATTTTCACAACCCTGGGTTATAGTGAGATACATTATCAATAAATTCATGCTAGTGTAAATGAGGTGGTCACCCTGAGGGATAAATAGAGGTTCATCGATATGAGAGTATCGATGGTGGAGGCATAAAATTCGAACATTCTACATCATAATGTGGACTTGAATGAAGAATCCATGTGTACAATATAAGTATAATCTCATTAAATTTATTAATTTATGGAAGGTATGAGATAAATAGCTTCTAACATGAATTGTGTACCCTACAATAAATGATCAATGTTGTAGAGAAATCACTAATAGATAAGTATAATCTTTTTCAATGTGGTAGAAAGGTTAAGAGTTGATGATGCTTTTAGGGAAGAGGCACTAAAACTGGATATAGATGTGGAAACTAAATCAGTTGGTCATTTGAGATCATCTATATCCAACTCTTGAGAATTGTCTAGTATATCTTGAGGGTTTATTTTGAGAACTTATTATTTTGAGTATTTTATATTTATCATACCCGCATATTTAAGATATTGTTGGAGAGACTCTAAACAATGGATATTTATCCTTTTTTATTGTCAATAAATGAAACCTTTTGGATTCTATGTTGTTATTGACATTTATTACTCTTATTTTCTCATCCATGTAATCATAGCCAAAAGATATTTAAAAATCAATAAATCAAGTTTAGACTCTTATAAAATATTAATTTCATCCATGAAAATATGTACATGTAAAGGTTGTAACACGTAATAATTGAAATTTTACTAATGTATTATTTCATAATAATTAATAATATATTTCATTATTTTATTACTAACATAATATTTGTTTTCTTATATAGGTGGAAATATTTTCTAGAGTTCAGATGATTTTTTTGGCAACTAATACCATGGATGCCAATTTTTGAGAAGGGATCATGGATGAAAAAAGGATGAAGCATTAATGTTTTAAACTATTTGTTGGATAATTTTAACTGTATCCACATAAAAAATTGTTTGAAATTTATATATCAGGGTGTTTTTTGTATTCATTATTATAATTAAATGTATGTACAATTGTATGGGAAACTCTTTTGTGTGCTACTTTTTTCATCTATGCTTTGTCAGTGTGTAGGTGTTGTTCTGTGTAGCAGTTTTGTTCTGTGCGTGCAGGTGATGTATCAGGTGTGCAGGTAAAGTGAAGGTGCTAGGTTTTCTTAGGAAACATGATTTTTATTAAAACTATTTTTGGGCATTGATAAATGGGACCCCTTAGTATTTTTCTTGATTAACATCGCATTTCTAGCACTATTAAAGGTTGTTTTAGCACTTTTAAAATCCCCATATTTAGTAGTGGATACAGAGGTATGTAAATGAATCTGATTTTTGTTGTTTTTTAATTTTATGATAATCAAATTGATGCTGATGTGCATGTTTATTCATATTGGTTGTTAAACCTGAATCATGTTGGTTCTTTTTTTTAGAATTCATGTCATATATATTTTTTAATTAATTTTTGACAGGTATGATATATTTCTGTTTAGGTTTCACATAGTTGGAACCAACTAATAACAAATATTTTAATTCCATGTCGAATAAAGAACTAGATATTTGATAAAATATAATACCTAGTAGGGCTATGAGTTACCCCATTGCTTGTAAGGCCATGTTCCTTATTCTTTGAAGCTACGAGTGCTCAAGATGTATGATGGTGTGTTCCCTTATTTAGAGGCAAGAGATTTGTTTCCTTATTTTTTCCAACTTCTAGTTATGTGGTGTGAGCCTGGATGTCTGTTGTGAGATGTGGGGGTAGGTATTTCTAGTGGTTGTGGCAATATTTGATGCCTAGAGTGGCGAGATGCATCGGTTTATGCAGGTGGGTGTCAGGCAGAACACCATAGGTGATACTATTGGTTGAAGATGGGCTTACCCACTACTGTGAAGGATGTCACTTATTGAATATATTGTTGGTTAATATGCATTACATACCACAATGCTTTATGTTGTGACCATGTTGGATGGAGAAAAACGTTTTAATAGTTATCTTTTGCAGAGTATTGTATTTTTTTGTCAAAGAAGATAAATCAATTCACTTTGTAAAGGGATTAAAACCAGATGATGCATTTCTGATATATATTTCAGAAATATCATAATTTATTAGAACTTTTCATGCATGCCTTATAAAGTAAATGGCGAGAAATGATGATGTCATTCATATACAGTTTTGATTAGAAGGAATGATGCTGCTGGAAGATAGGTATGATTCAGTAATTCCCATTGTAACTTTAACGATAATAAATCTGATCTATCAAAGGATATATAAACCTTGAGAGTGGAGTTCGTGATGAAAGTTGAAGAATGGTTATGAGAAGTAGTAAAGAGAGAAATGAAAAATAAATAAAAAATCTAGAGGCGGCACAAAAGAGCAGTTTAAGGTGGCCCCATTTTCTAGTGTTTTCCAAATTTTATTACTTGAAAATCGGGAAATGAAGATGTGTTTTTTGTAATGCATGTTTCACGCAAGATTGAAGATGGTTGAGATATTTGCGTGCAATGCATGATTCAAAGTCACACCATTGATAAATGACAAAGGCATGTAGTGCACAAAAAAATTGGGTTGATTATGCGAAAAAAATGAAGGTCGCACGAAATATTTTCCGGATGCGAGAAATATCATATGGATGAGTGAAATATCTTTGAGATGTGAGAAAATGATAGATGTTCCTAAAATATCAACTTTATGCACCAAAAAATTGAAGGTTTCATGATATATTGGTGTGGTGATTGAAATAGAGGATTAATGTTTTTCGTGCAAAAGGTTCTTTGAGATCAAAAGCTCGAAAATTGGAAAATGCGCGAGGTGCGTGAAATATTGAAGCATTGTGTGAAATATGATGTTGTGTGAAAGAGTATTTACGCACAAAAAATGGGTTTTACATGTAGATTAGTGTTTTTCCCATGGGGTCAAAAATTACTATAAAAATTAGGTGAACCCCTCTCATTTGTCAATGCTCGACACTTAGTTAGAATCATGAGCTCTAGTGTGCGTAAAATTATATGCGAATCAATTTGGGCTAAAATAATGGAGTTTGTGAGAAAAGTGGAAAACTGCGTGAAAAAAGAAATAGTTGCACGAAAAGTGAGAAGTTGCGCAAAAGGAGAAAATGTTGCGCAGAAAAGGATGTTGTGGGAAATAAGTTTTCCGCACCAAAAGAGGATTTTTTGGCACAAATCTTTTGAATTGTGTACAAGATACCCTAAAGGTTGGGAGAAAATATTTGGGTCTTCACACATATTCAGTCGTGTGTATGGGAGTTCTTACCATCTTCTAGGTAGGAAAGTGATGATCTGTACTTTAGAGAATTTAACTGTTCAATTGTAAAGAAGCACTGAAATTCTGTAATTCCCTAAATGTGCTAAGAGGGTGCTCAAGCGCTTGCGGATTGTATTCCACGTGCTACATGAGTGTGGGGGTATATCTTTCTCATTGTATTCCACATAAATGGATTGTTTTCTATTGGATTGTGTGGTATTAGATTATTTCCATACCATACCAAGGATGTAGATAATATTTTTGAGTAGTGAACCTTGTAAATCCAGGGTTTATTATGGTAGTGTGTGTTCAGTAGAGAAGAAAATATTTAACATGAGGTGAAATTTGTTTCAATTCAAAGGGAACATAAAAATAAAAACATATTAATGATTTACACCTCCCCCTCTCAGTGATAATTGGATCCTGACTGGGAACATCAATTGGTATCAGAGTCAGGTTCCCTTCATTTATTCTTTGCTAATGTGTTTGAAGGGATGTTTTGATGGTGAATCTCAATTGCGTAAATAGTAAGGGGAGTCTGATTTTTTATGGGAAAAACTATCAGATATAGAAGGATAGAATGTTGCCATATCTTATGTCTCTTGGATATAAAGTTCATGAAACTATAACATATGGATTTCCTGATATTGATGAAAAGATTCCACTTACACCCGCAGATAAAAAAATATTGAAAATGATAGAAGAGACAAAAATGCATTACTCCCATTAAATTCTGAGAGTCTGTTTATAAGAGTGAAACATGTCTCTTTAGATAAAGGCATCTGGGATAAGCTGATGAACATCTATAAAGGAAATACAAATGAGAATAAGGTAAAACATCAAATATGGAGGTTAAAGTATGAAGACAAGAAAATGGTAGAATCTAAATCTGTTGGGGACTTCTTTACTGGGGTTAATGACATTGTCAGTACAATCAGATGTCTTGGTAAATAGTTATAGGATTCTACAGTTTTTGAGAAGATCTTGCGAATTCTGCTTGAAATTTTTGATACGAAAGTTTCAACATTGGAAGACAGGGACACGAAACCATTATCTCTTGATGATTTTCATAGTACTCTCAACACTTATGATATGATAAGTGAGAAGACTATGAAGAAAAAATCAAAATTCGATAGAGAAATGTCATTCAAGGATGTAAAGAAAGAGAAGTCAGACAAAATTTTTATTAAAGATAAAGATGTGGAATCTGACTCTAAAAACGAGGTATGTCATAATTTTGATGAAATTCTTTCCTTGTTTTAAAAAAATATGAAAAGAGGAACATGGAAATACAAATGGAAACTCCCTTTGTAATGTTTTTAATGCGGAGTTGTTTTCCACTTTGCGGCTTATTATCATCAAAAAAGGAAAGATGAAGATAGTGATGAAGATGACAGAAGACCAACAAGGTCATGAATAAAACAGGGTGGAAAAGATAAATATTCTATAAGAGGTAAAGATAAAAAGTTCATCAAATCATAAAGAAGAAGATGGTTTTAAAAAAGTGAAGAAGATGATGATAGTGAGACTGGATCTGAAAAATCTATTGTTGAAGAAAGCTAATGAGAGTTCCTTTTTTTCAACATTGAATAATGTTTATTAGCAGTAGTACTAATGAAGAAGAAACTAAACATGAAAAGTATCTAAAAGAAGAGATGAAGGAATGTTTGAGAAAGATCAGAAGGCTTTAGAAGGACAACAAGAAGTTGATAAAAGGAAATTCCACATTAATCAATTAAGAAATTTCTCATGATGAGAATATCAATATGGAAAAGGTGATTGATGATCTGAAAAATTCTCTTGAGAAAGAAAAGAATCTAAATGATAGCCTTGAAGTAAAGCTGAAGTCAAAAGAAGAAGAGCTGGAACTTGTTCAACAAAAACATTTTCATGATAAAGAAATGAACGCTAGTTTCAAAAAATATTTCTCATAAGTTGGTGAATGTTACAGTAAGAATATACTAAATGAGGATCTAAAAAAGTTATATTCAATGGTTGAAAGGAAATATGGAACTAGTTCTAATAAGAATAAGGCTGGAAAGATCATATATGTGTCCAAAGTCATCAATGCTGAAAAACCAGAAGTGCATAAAAATTGCGAGTCAAGAAAGTCTTCTAATACCTCTGGTACTGATAAATCTGAGCTGAATAAGAGAGTTTCAAATGAAAACATAAAGGATCATGGTCAGTAGAGTTATATTAAGATGTTTATCGAGAATCGTGTTCGCAACTCCGGTCAATATAGATGTTTCAGAGGGAAATATACTTTCTATGGTTACTGCTGGTATTATGGTGGATTTGAACACATGGAAAATATGTGTCAGTTCAATAAAAAACATTAAAATTATTCCACAAGTTTTGAAATACAAGGATTGAGGGGGAGTCAATCCATTCAAAATAGAATGTAGCTAAAAAAATTTCAGATGATATCTGAGAAATTAGGTGTGAATGTTGAGAATCGGTTCCAACTAATGGAAACTATTTTTGAATGATATGATCGACCCGGACATCTTCCTAAGGGCTTCCTAAGTGTGCTACCCAGACAACAAAAGTTTGTTAATAATACTAAGATGCCAGAGCTTTTAAAAACTAAAAGGGACAGTGCTGATAAGTCTGAAAAGAAAGAATGCAAGGTTTTCTAGCCAGAACACATTGACTGGCTAGGAAATTGGCTGAAGCACAAAAAAAATTAGAAGAAAACGGAGAACAAAAATCTCTCATGGTCGAAACTACTTCAAAATCAACGAAAGGAGAACGTCCATTGATTCTTGATAGTGGTTGTTCCTCTCATATGACAAGAGACTTAAAGCTGTGGAAGAATGTGACAGACTTCAAATAAGGAACAGTGGCATTTGAAAATGATTAATATATAAGGATCAAAGGTGTTGGATCGGCCATCATTGGAACAGAAAAGATGAAATCAATGAAAACACTATCTTTTGATGGGATGAAACATAACATTCATAGTTTGTCACAAATCTGTGATGAGGGCAACAAATTTATCTTAAGAAAAGATGGATTTGTTTTGAAAAGAGAAAATGATGGAAATATTATCACAAGAGGCCAACGTACAAGAGGGAATTTGTTCTAAGTTGGTTAAATGTAGAACTCTTGTTAAAATGGTATGGTGGATGAAAATTTGTTACTTCATAAAAGGCTGGGACATCTGTGTCAGAGAAATATGTTCATGTTATCAAAGAGAGATAGTGTCCGAGATATTCCTTATTTATCATGATGATAAGATTGGTGTTGAAAAATTTGTGAATAAGGGAAGATTACAAACTCTATAAATAAGAGATTTGAAATTCATTCAAAACAACCCTGGGAACTTATACATTCTAATATATGTGGACCAATGAGAAAGCAATAAAAAAATGAAGATAATAAATTCATTACATTCATTGATGACTTTACTCGCATTACTATTGTTATGTATATGAGACATACGTCGGATGATCTGAAAATGTTTAAGAGTTTCAAGAGGAAAGCAGAAAAGGAATGTGAGTATTCTGTGAAGAATTTGAGAAATGATAATTGTGCTGAGTATAAGAATGAAGAGTTTGAATGTTATCTTGAGAAACATGGAATTTGGAATGAGTTCATTTCTCCATACACGCCAAAACAAAATGGGGTTGCTGAACGGAATAATCAATGTTTGGTGGAAATTGGGAGATCTATGTTGCTTAAGCATACTATTTCTCATTATTATTAGACGGAATCCATGAGTACTACTGTTTATATTCCGAACCGATGTTTCTTTAGCCCAATCTCAGATATGACTTCATACGAAATGTTATATGGAAAAACATCATGTCTGAAACACTTCAGAGTATTTGGGATTCCATGCATAATAATGATGAAAGGTGGAAACATTGAAATGTTTGAGCAAATAGGAGATGATGGAATTTTTCTTTGCTACCTTGTAGAAGGAAGATGATATAGGTGTCTAAACAAATAAATAGGAATAATTATTAATTCTTTAGATGTAAAAGTGGTTGAAAATGTTGAGAAAAAAAATAAATCACATGTTGATGTGGATGTTGTGCAGGATAAAGAAGATTTTGTTAATAATTTGGTTAATTTTGTAGACTGTGTTAATCCTACAGAAGAAGAGGAATTCAACTTTGAAATCTCAAGTGATGATGATGAAGTTCGAACAACTCTTCCTAGGTTGAGGAAACAAGTGGAGTCTTAGAATATTATTGGAGATAAACATCAGAGGGTTCAAACAATAATAACAACAAATGCTATTTCACGTACTTTTCTATATTCAAAAGTTGAACCGAATGATATAAATGAATCATTTGAGCATCCAAAATGGGTTAAAACAATGAATTAAGAACTTGATCAGATAGAGAAGAATGATACTTTTGAACTTGTACCCAAGACAGAAAACAAGAACATTATTAGTAAAAAGTGAGTTTTCCAGAACAAGCTGAATGAAGAAGGTAATGTCATAAGAAACATAGCATGATTGGTTTGTAAATGGTATTCACAAAACGAAGTTATTTATTTTGATGAATCCTTTCCTTTGGTAGAATTATTAGAAACAATCAGATTCTTTCTTGCTATTCTTGCACAACGAGGTTACAAAATCATTCAAATGGATGTAAAATCCGCATTCTTGATTGGTGACCTTGAAAAGGAAGACTTAATTGATCATCCTTGTGGATTTTTTATTGGAAATGATGAATGTTATGTGTGAAGATTGAAGACGGATTTGTATGGGATAAAACAGGCTCTGAGAGCAAGGTATTCTAAATTAGAAAATTGCTTGAAGAAGATGAATTTTAAGAAAGGGAGAGATGAAAACAATCACTACATCAAGGAGTGTTAGGAGAATTCATTGATTTTTATTGTTTATGTTGATGATATTATATTTGCTGGAAATGATGAAAGATCATGTGAAAAATTTGATGAGGAGATTAAGAAGTTATTTGAGATGTCCATGCTAGGAGAAATGATGTACTTTCTTGGGATAAATATTTCACAGAAGTAGAACCCCGTTTTTTTGTCTGAAGAACATTATTCTAAGGAAGTTATGAAGAAATATGGCATAGAAAATTCAAAACCAGTTTCCACAATAATTTTAGTGGGAACCAAGTTGTCTAAAGATGTAGAAAGCATAGAAGATGACCAGAATGTGTTTTGAAAGCTGATTAGAAGTCTGTTGTATTAGACTGCATCAAGATCTGACAACGTCTATGTTGTTACTTTATGTGCAAGATTTTGGAGTGCTCCTATAGAATCACATCTGATTGCTGGAAAAAGAATTCATAGATATTTCCAAGGGAGAACAAAATTTGTAATCAGGTATGATCGTTCAGGAAATATTGATATATTAGGGTATTCTAATTTTTATTGTTCTATAAATGTTGATGATCAAAGATCCACATCTGGTGGAGTTATCTTTCTGAGAAAAATTTGTGTTAGTTGGAATACCAGGAAACAAAATTCAGTAACTCATAGCATAGCTGAAGTTGAGTATGTTGCTACTACTCAAGCTGCAACTCAACTAATGTGGATGAAGACTCAGCTGAAAGATATACTTGTTGATGTAACGCTACCATTACACTTGGGGTGTGATAATTAGAGTGCAATAAATATTACAAGAAATCACATACAACATCCTTATTCAAAACACGTTGATATAAAGTACCACTTCATCAAAGAGAAGGAGGAGAAGAATGAATTGAGGCTAGAGTACATTCCTAAATCTGAACAAGTGACATATATATTCACAATACCATTACTGAAGGAACCATTTTCAGAATTATGGTTGAACATGGGTGTCCATCCTTCTTCTCATCAGTGTTAAGGTACGTGTTCTGTCCCTACTCTCATATTTCCTTTGGATAGTGATGTCAAGGGGGAGAATTGTTTCATAAATCTATCCTTATAGATGGATGCATAAAGGGGGATTTGTGGGTAAGCTGTGTATAACGACCCATACGTTAAATACATTGTTATTACTTCAGAAATGAAGCATACTTATTACAACATATAACATAACCATCAAAGGACTGTATAAGTATAGTGTCTTTAGAAATTGGGAAACATAAACAACTTGTTCCTAAATCATCTACACTGTCTCCAGTTTATTTCCTCATATCAAGAGTTCCTTTTCTGAATATTTTACATAATACCCTTCTTCCAGACCTAGGGAAAAATAAAACATACAAAAGGGTGATCTCAAATGCTCAGTAAGGGGTAAACAAAGGAAATATCAATCATATCATATCCATAAGAACATAACATTTTGAAAATCATAACCTGAAAAAGAGATCATAATATCATGACATATGATGAATCAAAATAGTGAAATGAAATCCCAAATAATCATAACATAAAACATGAAACTTTTTGGCATACACACATTATCATAGAAAATAATTTCATATTAGTCAAGACTCATTTCAAAGTCCATCATAGCGAACGAAGTCCATTACTGAACTGAGTTCTCTCATCATTCCAGTCCTGTATCACTGAACCAGATTAACATTCCATTCCATCCATGTCTATTTCAGGAGATATAAATTTTTATCCAATTCAATGGAGATAGATATAGGTCCCACCCATCTCATAATGAAACCATTCTAATGTGTGCCACAAAATCATAAATCATAGCATAACCCATGTAATAAAAATGGGATTATTAAATATCATGTCATCATAACATAATCCATAAAAGGACATCATAAAATAATTCCATCATAACAAAATCATATCAATTTAAAAAATAAGGATATAAATAGAACCCTATATTATCTTAGATGGAAAATAATTTTGATAAAACACTTGAACTCCATTCTAGAGGAAAATATCCTTCCTACTTCAAAAACATTTTTCCTTTCTTAACATGTCATAAAATTGTAAACTAAAATAACTTGATCAAAAATAAACTTGAAAACATTTAAAGGAAGATTCATGGAAATAATGTTCTATGAAATCATAAAAATCCATTCATTCCGTATAAGATAAAAACATTCTTCTCTTATTTCGCCAAAAAAGTCAAAAAGTACATCGTACTGCAAATGACAAAAGATTCTTTTCATATCATTTACTAAAAACTCACCAATAGGTAAATTTTGATTTAAACCATTGTATGAGGATATAAATAATATTACATATTGAGGAAACATGGATGTGTATGATAAATATTCCACTGTAAATACCTAAGTATAAACGATCTTGGATAAAAATTGAGATTGTGTGATTTTCCCTTACATTATGTCCAATATGCTCTGTAAGTATTTGAACCTCCATTATAATGATTTAAATAATTTCATTGACTTATTACAGAATCATATTCATTTTCATGATATCAAATATGGTCATATTCTTATCTTCTTATTCATAATATATCATTTCTACTTATTATTCGGGTGTTCATTGCTTTATGTTCTTATGCATGTTTTGTCGAATATATTCATATTCCACTTTTTAGGATATATAAATCACATTTACAGAATGTTATTCGTGTAATATATATCATATTTATCCATTGAATTCATTTATATAATCATTATTCATTGAAGATCATTTAGAATGAGTCTCATCACATCGTGGAGATGGTAGGCCGTATGTACGCATGAGCGATGATATCGTTCCAATGATTGTGGAATTATTTTGAAGTGTATGTATACTATTTCAGAATCAATATAACTTTAAAATAATAATATATAGTAATTCTTTACACCATTATACCCATCCATGTAAGGTGGTGGTGGAAAACATATTACACCACGACATGGAGATGGTATTCTGTACGTACGGACGCGCGGGGATTTCGTTTTCCATAAGATGGATATAAGGTGAAATAGGGTTGTTTCATATTTATAATAGCATAGAAGTATATGATTGATAATGATTTAATTACATCATAATGTGAGAAATAAATAAGAGGATGTATAAGAATAAATAAATTTGAAAGAAGTGGTAACATATATTACCTCTTCTTCAACACGCCTCTTTGAAACCTCTTCTAAGGGCTCTAAAATTGGTCTTTGAAGAAAAGCAGGACCTCTAGTTTGTTTATAGAGAATTTGAGAATGTGAATGTGTAGGGGTTGGCTGAGCATGAAGGCTCAAAATGATGTGAGTAGTAGAGGAAGGAGTTGCCCTTTTATAATGGAGGAGAGGGGAACCTTTTGAAATATAAAAAATATTAATTTATAATAAATTCAATCCCCACATAAAAACTCCCAAAATTACTCTAATTATAATATTAGATGACATAGGGTTTTAATCCCATAAACCAATAAAATTAATACATGTTGGGAATTTATATAAAACATTATCAACTTGATTTATCCTAATTTAATGTATTTAATTTTATTTGTGTTAAAAATATTCTAAATTTTAAATCATTATAAATAATTACTTATATGTAGTGAATTACTCATAATTTTATACTTTCTGACATTGTAGACCATATAAATTTAAATTTGTAAATTTTAAATATTTTTGTGATTTTTGAACTGTTTTATAATATGATATTTTTATAAAATAACAATAGAGTCAATTTTGATACTATTCATTTATTTGCAATTAAATAAAATCCACACAGAAGATATATTTGAAATAAAAGATTTAATAGATTAATGACATGTCATATTTGTCTAGAAAATTCTTGTAGTATATTAAATAATTCATATAAATTGTTTTTAATATTTTGAAAACCATATATTTGATATTTCAATCAATAAAATAAATTCAACATCACTATAGTATCATAATTAATTATAATTATTTTATTCCTAAAAATTCTAAATAAATTATCATGATGTAGATAATTTTATTAAATTATTGGAGACAATTTATGTTCAATGTTTAATGAAGTTTATCACTAAATGAAAATTATTACACTTATAATATTTAAGAGAGTGACATATTGCCACCTACTTTAGATTTAATAATAATTACATAATTTTCATAGACAAAGGTCCATGAAATTTATCTAGTACGACCCTTAGGTGATATGGGTCAACTTTTATTCATCCAACAGAATTTTGGAAAGTGTTGGGGTAATTTTACAATCTTATTCTTACCCTTAATTACCCGATTTCCCTTTAACTGTAGTAAATAAAAATTACCATAGTTACTATTCATAATATCAAAAAAATAAAACTAACATATTAACATAATTTGGACCCACTGAATCCAATTATGGAATCCATTTTTCAAAATTTAAAACACAGAATTTTTAGTAATTAATTTAAAATTAATCACATTTTTAAGCAAACAGGTTTTAAAAGTTAAAACATTGCCAAAGATTGAAATGTTTGTACCTATGAATTCAATGTAAAATTAATGATAATGACATATATTATATTAAATGATAAAAATATATTCTATTTATACTATAAAATCATTCAATAATATATTTTAACAATATAAATTATTTTGATGAAAAAAGATGTTTTCAATTAAAAAATAGCGTATTTTTACTATTCATCAAAATATGAATGTGATCAGAAAAGTATCAAAAATATATCCAATGTAAATTTTTATATCATGATTCTATGGAAGAATTTTATTTTGTAAAATTGAACATATAATCTTTTAAAAAATTAGCCTTATAATGGTTTTTCCATCAAATGGCGGAAAACTGCATTTTTGAAAAAAATAATTCTTTTATTCAAAAAATTGATTTTTTTCTTGTATCATATGTAAAATGAATTCTAATGTTATATAAAATTAAAAATTTAGTTAATACTATTTATAACGGATAATTTATAAAATATTTTAATAACATATTGTTCTTTAGTGAAACTCGATATTGCGTACAACACATGCTATCAAGGAAGGTTTCCCTTGCGTATATCGCAAGTCGAGATAGTGTTGTGTGTAGTAAATGATTACTTTTATGTTGCGTATAACATAAGACATAAAAAATATACTTCACATAAAATATCAGGTTGTTACATTCTACCACCCTTAAAATGAATTTGGGCCTCGAAATTCGTCACTTCGTAAAAAACAGATAAGGATACCTCTTCCTCATTATATCCTCAAGCACCAATATAGATTCTTCTAATTGGTGGTTCCACCATAAAACTTTTACCAGGTGAGTGGTCTTGTTCCGTAGAATTTTTTCTCTACGATCCATAATTTCTATAAGCTATTATTCATAAGAAAGATCTTTCTCCAGCGGTACAACTTCTTAGATTAGTACATGTGAAGGATCGGGTATGTACATTCTCCAGAGAGTTACATGGAACACATCGTGAACTTGAGAGAGATTCGGTGGAAGCGCCAATCCAAAATCTCGCTTCCAAAAAAGATACAATATTTCAAATGGACCGATATACCTAGGGCTCAGGTTTCCCTTCTTTCCGAATCTTATTACTCTATTTGAAGGAGATATTCATAAGAACAATTTATAACCCACTTCAAAATCTAGATCTTTTCTTCAGTTGTCAGCATAACTTTGTTGTAGACTCTAACCATTTCTTATGTGCTGTGGAATAGATCTGAACTCTTATTCCATTTCATCAACAAGATCAGGTCCTAATAGCTTTGTTTCCCCAACATCATCCCAGCAAGTTGGTGTTCAACATTTCTTTCCACAGAGAGCTTCATAAGGAGCCATATGAATACTGGAGTGAAAGATGTTATTATATGAAAACTCCACCAAATGTAGGTGTTGATCCCAACCACCATTTAAATCCATAGAGCAAGCTCTTAACATGTCTTCTAGAGTTTGAATAGTTCTCTCAGACTTACTGTCTGTCTAAGGAAGCAATGTAGTGATGAAACTAAACGTTTTATCCTGAGTATGTTGAATACTTCCCCAGAACTTCGAGGTAATCCTCGAATCCCGATCAGATATAATGGAATGTGTTACTCCATGCAATCTTACCTCTTCTTTTACACATATCCTGGCAATCTGATCTAGATAGAAATCTTCTCTAATAGAAATGAAGTGTGTCGACTTCGTAAGAAGACCAACTATTACGTGGATAGAATTATTGCCTTTGGATGTTTTTGGAAGTCCGGTGACAAAGTCCTTAGTGATGTTTTCCCAATTCCCTTCGGGTATGAGTAATGGTTGTAACATCCCCTTAGACTTCTGTCTCTCAACATTAACTTTATGACAAACCAATCATCGAGAGACATATTCAGCATCATCTCTTTTCATTCCATTCCACCAGAAGTACTCTTTCAGGCCCCTATACATCATTGTGCTTCTAGGATTAATAGAGAATGAAGAACTATGAGCCTTATCCAGAAGCTCCATCTTTAATTCTGGGATGGAAGGAACACAAACCTAATTCTGGAATCTTATTATCCAATTACGATCAAGGTTGAATTCAGGAACATTTATCACCTTCTTTTGTAACTCTTTGTGCCTCTCTATTCATCCCATGCATATATGGTTTAACATTCATTTGAGAAAGACAATATTTTCCCCTTCCATTATAATTCCAAGATCCATCCATTATAAATCCTTAAATACTAAATCTTTTGTGATCCTCTTCATGGAAAATATAGCATGGTCTTGTCGATTTAATGCATCCGCCACCTTGTTTTCTTTCATAGGGTGATAATGAATTGAGCAGTTGCAATCCTTAATCTACTCCAACCATATTTTTTGGCGCATATTCATCCCCATTTGTGTGAAAATATACTTTAATCTTTTAGGATAAGTATAAATATCACACATTTTACCATAAATATAATTCCTCCATATTTTTAATACAATGATTATCGCAGATAAATCAAAATCAATAGATGTGTAATTTTTCTCATGTATTTTCAAATTTCATGAGGCATATGCTATCACCATATCATTTTGCATGAGAAAAAACCCTAGTCCCTTCATGGATGCATCACTGTATATCACAATCCCTTCTTCACTACACAGCAGTGTGAGAACAGGTGCACTAGATAACCTTTGTTTTAACCCTTTGAAATTATCTTCACAATCCTCCATCCAAACAAAAATAACTCCATTTAGAGTCAATTTAGCGAGTGGGTTGTAAGAACGCATATCTTCTTTTCAGGTATGTTTTTCCTTTTTTGGATTTTTTAAGAAAAATGAACTTTCTGAAAATTTCCAAAGTGCTTGTTGTGTACTTTCTGAGTACACTCTGTGTACTCTTCCCTGGCTCTAAGCCGTGTGATGGTCGTGCCCGGGCCACAAACATGGTGTGTAGGGACGACTTGGAGGCCTATTTTGGAGGAGTACAGAAAATACCGAGTACACGCCGTGTACTCTAAAAGTACATGCCGTGTACTTTTTTTTCACTAAAAGGACTGGGGTCATGCCTGACGCACCAAAATACCTCCTTCAAGGTACCGTTCATCCGAGAGCAACCCGTATGACCGAATATTTGATGAGATCACATCTCCTCATCCGTTCTCTAATTCGAGCACGGTCTATTGAGTTTGAATAGTAGTGGTAAGATCTTTCTTCTCCTTGAGCTTTGTTTTCTGATTCCTCTTCATTTTCGAGTTATCGTGGGTTGAGTGTTTTCTATATTTTCTCAGATCTACAATGTTCTAAAGGGAATCAATCATCATGGTTCACGTATATCAATCTCCTAGGATCTAGGTAGGTGGTTTGTGCCTTTCTATTGAAAGTCGATGTGTATTTCGTACAAATTCCACAAATTATATAGGGAAGGGAATTGTGGGTCTCTTGTTTTGCCCTGTTGTTTCTTATTATGCTTGATTGTTGTAGTATAGGTTTATGCTTGTAAGTAGAGTAGTTTAATTTGTGCTCAGGTTTCTTTTCCATGTTTGTTTTGCATGTTTGGCGTTTTTCCAGTTTCCATGCCTAGCCGTTGGATAGTGGAACTAGTAAATTATTGCTGTTGAGCCTTAGAATGATATCCAAGTAGTTCAGGAGGTTTACATGGAAAATAAATGTGCGTTGAGCATGTTAATTTTCACTCTGGACTGTTAGAACCTAGAGTAGTAGACGAAAGGGAGAATTGATGTAAGGGATTCCCCAGAGTGTCTTTAAATATGATGCGATACCACAGAGGGAATTGACGATGATTGCTTCCTCAGAGAGTCTGTAGTTCCTCGACGTGGGCCACAGAGGGAATAGATATTGAGTGCTTCCCCCGAGATCCTTTAGTACGATACGATACTATAGGGGGAATTGACGGTGAATGCTTCCCTAAAGAGTCTAATAATTATTTAGCTAAAATAGAGGGGTGAGACTGTGTGTTCCTCCGAGAGGGTTTCTAGTACTTGTAGGTTTAACCTTAGGGGTTAGACTATGAGAACTTCCTAGAGGTTAGCTTATTGTTCAACTTGATTGAGTTGTTGTTTCTTGTTTTCATATTATATGCTAGATGTTGGGTGTTGTTACTATTGTGTATTATCCTATTTACTTCTTGTGTTTCTATTTACTGCTTCTTTTTTTTGTTACTGCCATGTATTCATTCTCTATTAGGCACAAATCATTGGGTGATTGCCTACTGGGATTGTATCTCACAACCTGTTTGGTCAATGCTTTTGGGCCCAAGCAGACTATGTTGTTGCAGGTATAGATAAGGACAAGTGGCCTTCTACTTCGGGTTCTTGATTCAAAAGAGCTGAAGAGCATGGGATCGAGTCGAGGATTTCGATGCTAATGATTTTACTTTGTTTTATTTTGAACTTTATTTTTCGCTGTACTTCATCACATTGGTTTGTTTACTGATTTTCATGGACATATGTACCATGTTGCATCATTATTATATATCCATTACTTCCGCTGTTCATTTCAATTTTTGTATGCTATTGATTGTTTCTTCTATTATGTCTGGTTGTTTTTCCGCTGTATACTTTACCGAATGAGGGCATAGTTTCCCCATCGACTCACCAAGGCCCTCGCTGCAAGTCGGAAGCCTCTTGCTTTTGGGGAAACGCGCTTGAAGTCATGTGGAGAACCAGGTATGAGGCACCAGATAAGGGGCTCCAGATTCATTTCATTACAATGTGTTATCATAGGAGTTATTTTCTCTTTCTTTATTGTTTGGAGACTTTAGCCAGGGATATGAAGAACTCGGTACTTTGTATTAAGCTGTGATAGAGAGTAGCTAACCCATGTACAAGGAAAAGCCATACAACCTCGCTAATTGCAGTTCACTGGTTTTTAATTTTTATGGTTGACATGTTTTCAACTAGAGTGATTTGCATGAATTTTGTGGTTATTGTTTTGATATTTCGGTTCTATTTCTCTCGCAACCCATGTACAAGGAAAAGCCATACTACCTTGTTAATTAGTGATTTCATGTTGTTGTGATAGGCTTTCTATAGATTATGCATACTGTTGTGAAAGATGCTTGATAGAATCACTGTTGTTATGTTAGAGAGCTGTTGTTTTTCCTTGTATGTGACTATAGGATATGCCAATCTTTGATTCATAGGGAGTATAGACCCTCAAGAATCGGAATTTGGCACATCTTTGCCTTATTTTTAGTGTTTCTGATGTTCTGTGCAGTTTCTGAACTACTGCCCTGAAAAACTAATAATACACTGCGTGCAATTTTTGGATACATGCCATGTAGTATTCAGGCCATGTTACTAACTGTGTGACCAGATCACAGCGTTGTGAAAGTAACTTTTGGAACACACCGTGTATGGAAGGTACACGCCGTGTAGTAATGAGCCAGGTACCCAGCCATGTCACTAACAACACGGGTCGATAAAGCTCGAGTATAACACACCGTTTTGTAATGGAACATGCCGTGTAGTCCCTTCCTGGCACTCGACCATGTAACAAACAACACGGGTTGGCGAGACCATCTTTCAGACACGCCATGTTGCTCTTGGAGCACGACGTATAGGCTTGCCAGGTACCCAGCCGTGTCATGAACAACACGGGATGGTGTCACCTTTCTTATAAATGATGTGTTTGTTCGGAACACACCGTGTATGGTTTAGCAGTGTAGACGGCCGTGTGTTTAACAACACAGGACACCGATTCCTTGTACACTACATGCTGTGTCTCTAGGGAACACACCGTGTAGTCTCAGTTTGAGAAAACTGTGTGGGTTAGAAATGTAATGTGACTTGGGCAGGGGTGTAGTTTCCATGTACACGTCATATGTGGGTGCAACACGCCGTGTAGATTGAGGTGTACATGACTTGTACAGATGATGTACATGACCATGTTAGTGGCTTCAGAAAACACGCTGTGTAGTTTTATACAGGCCGTGTAGTCGATTTTGGTAAACATGTGTGTTTTCCGTCCCCTGTTTCCATTTTGTACTTTTTTGTAATTTGTCCTTGTTTTCCTGATCTAAGGTGTACTTTTGATCTTTCAGAGCTATGCCTCTGAGACGTCCTCCAGTCGTATGTTTGCCATCAGGCAGTGATCGGACGCCAGATTGGGCTGATCAGGGAGTTCTTGTCGATCCTCCAGTCGGGCCAACCTTGGCACTAGCAGTTATACCAGATGGAGTTGCTGATGCACAGTTCAGGGAAGGTTTCATTTGGATGATACAAGCCTTCCCGCGAGCACCTCCTCCCGCCATGACTATGGAAGACTTGATGCAACTTTTTTAGTAGCAGTATCCTCCGACGTTCTCGGGGGAAGGAGGACCTCAGGCTAAAGAGTCATGGCTGGAAGCCATGCTGAAAATTTTCGACCATCTGGAGACACATCCTAAGAGGCGGGTAAATCACACCACTTATATGCTCCGAGACTCCGCCAAGAGGTGGTGGGACGTGATCTCATAGGCATTTCAACAAAAGGATATGGATTGGAAGGAGTTCTAGCGCGTGTTATATGACTACTTCTACCCAGAGACCATGAGGGCCGATCGAGCCCAAAAGTTCATGAGCTTAGAGCATGGTACTCTCTCTGTCATGGATTCTTCCTATCGCTTCACCGAACTGCATCGTTTCACACCCCTCCGGGATGAAAGTGGGGAATTATTAGGAAGGAAGTTTGAGGATGTCTTGAGGAGGGTGATCCTCACACAAGTGAACATCTTCCAGATGACTTCCATTACTTCCATCGTCCACCTGCCACTGATTGCGGAGTGCAATATGAGAGAATCTGGAGCTACAAACTAGGGTGGTTCTTCTTCTAGAGCTAGTATTCCTCCAGATGACAGCAAGAATCGTCGTAGAGAGCCTACGGGGGGTGACCCGAGGAAGAGTGATGCATCGTCAAGAAGCCATGTTACATGCTACCAGTGTGGCCGGTCAGGGAACACGAGGCCACAGTGCCAGAGGGACCCCGTGGAGTGGTGATCTTGCGGCAAGATGGGTCTCCTTCAGTGTTTCTATAGGTTTTCTCACCAGCATCTTGTGACCAGGGTTCTTCCATGACTCCTCATTTAGGACTATCCCCACCAGTCTCTCACCAGTTGGGGAACGAGAGTTCTTCCAGCCGTTTGGACTGAAGTAGAGTTCGAGGTCGTGGCGGTCAACCACCAGTCTCTCAGCACCAACAGGGAGGTTCAACTGAGTGTGGTCAGTCTGGGGTGCTAGTCCACGGTGTAGGCCAGTCTTTTGCCATGGAGCAGACCTATCAGGTGCAAGATACCAGACCTTCTATAGTTCAAGGTATGATTTTAGTAGCCTCAGTTTTATCTTCATCTCTTTTCGATACTGGTGATATGCATAGATTTATCTCTGTTGCTGTCATGGAGTGCCTTGGGCTCTGCATCTTTTCTTCTGTCTACTCCTTGAAACAAGACACACCTTTGGGGATGAGGACATCTAGTGTATGCCAGTGTAGAGAGTGCCCTCTCGAGGTTGTAGGGTATCATTTTTTATGGGATCTATATATACTAGAGATGACAGGCTATGATGTCATCCACGGGATGGACTGGTTGGTTCCCTTCTAGAGAAGTTTTCGATTGTTATCATCGAAGAGTGAGTTTCAATTCACCAGAGGGTGAATATATTCTTCATAGAGGCGAATTGGATGTTCAGGCAAGTCGAGAAGGACTCGAGCATAATGGGCTAGGAAGGGTGGTAGCCCAGATTGCTAGTCTTTATCTGGCTAATCAGGGGGACTCCACAGTTGGAATTTCCTCCAGTGGTGGATCTCTTCAAAGATGTCTTTCCAGAGGAATTTTTAGGTTTTCCTCTAGAGTGTGAGGTAGAATTTTCTATTGAGCTCATGCCAGGAGCGGAAGAGGTGTCCATTCCTCCTTATACGATGGCTACTCTTGAGTTGCAGGATCTCAAGAAGAGGTTGGAGGAGTTGCAGGATAATGGATTTATCTGACCCAATACTTCTCCTTGGGGTTCGCCTATACTGTTTGCAAAGAAGGCAGACAATACCCTTCAACTTTGTGTGGATTATCGAAAGCTGAATCAGTTGATGGTCAAGAACCGATATCCTTTGCCGAGGATCGATGTCCTTTTCGATCACCTTCGAGGAGCCTGGGAGTTCTCGAATATTGACTTCAGGTCCGGTTATCATCAGATGGGTTTTATTCCATCAGATATACCTCTGACATCCTTTGGGAGATGGTATAGTCTATATGAGTATACAGTCATGTCGTTCGGTCTCATGAATGCGCCTGTAGTTTTCATGGCATTGATAAACCGAGTGTTCCATCCTTACATGGATTCATTCTACGTGGTATTCATGGAAGATGTCATGGTGTACTCTCACACTAGACACAACCATGCCACACATCTTGAGATCTTTCTGAGTATTCTTAGAGAGCATCTACTTAATGCTAAACTATCTAAGGGCCACATCTAGATGGATCATATTCACTTCTTGGGTCACGTAATATCAGAGGCAGGAGTATCTGTGGACCTAGAGAAGTGAGAGATGTAGTTTCCTGGGAGCAGTTGAAGAACTTATTCGAGGTACGGAGTTTCCTAGGGTTGGATGGATACTACAGATGCTTCATTCAGGACTTTTTCATCTAGAAACACCTATGACAGGTCTGACCAAGAATGTGTCGAAGTTCTTATGGTCAGATTCTTACGAGTCAGCCTTTCAGGAGCTGAAAGGGAGGTTGACGTCAGTGCCGATACTAGTATTTCCAGAGCCATGCGGGAGAAACACTGTTTACTGTGATGCTTCAGGTATCAGGATAGGAGCTATTCTTATGCATGGATATGGAGTCATTGTGTACGGATCTCGGTAGTTGAGGCCACATAAGAGGAACTACCCTACGCAGTATCTGGAGTTGGAAGATGTGGTTCATGACTTACATTGTTGGAGACACTATCTGGTGGGAGATCAATTTGTGGTCTTTACCTACCAAAAGAGACTCAAGTAAATCTTCACGTAGCATGATCTGAATCTAAGGCAACGCATGTGGGTTGAGTACCTTCAGGCTTTTGATTTCGAGCTTGCCTATACGTCGGGAAGGGGAAACGCGGTTGCAGATGCGTTGAGTAGGATAACTAAGATTTAGGCAGTTTAGGAGGCCAGTAGTGAGTGGCAGCTGATGGCTTTGTTCTCTGAGATGCATCTGGAGGTGCACGACAGATAGGGATAGACCTTCCTATCTTCTATAGCAATTACCTCTACACTACGTGATCGGGTGGGGATGAGGAAGCTATCAGACTCAGAAGGCTCAGTCCTGCGGGAGTGTGTGTCAGGTGATGACCCTCTTCGTGGATGGATAATGGGAGTGGATGAGATCTTCCGCTACCAGGGACGCGTATGGGTGACAGCAGTCATACGCGAGGAGTTGATGCGTGATTATCAATCCTCTGTTTGGGCAGTTCATCCTTGCGTCACCAAGATGTATTGAGATCTTCTTCTCCAGTACTGGTGGCTAGGTATAAAAAAATATGTTTCTGGTGTTTTCATGATATGTTCTACATGTTAGCAGGTAATATCCGAACATCAGCGACCCACAGGCCTTTTACAGCAGTTACCCATTTTGTAGTGGAATTGAAACGATATTGCAATGGAATTTCTGACCGGATTGCTGAGGATGCATTGGGGAAATGATGATGTATGGGTTTTCATCAAGAGACTCACGAATGTCTTTTACTTATTTCTAATCACGGAGAACTTCAGTGTTGATGACCCTGGATGACTTTACATCCAAGAGATCGTTCGTCTACATGGAGTTCCACACTCCATTGTTTCAGATAGGGATGTGCACTTTACCTCTCGATTCTGGAAGGGAATTCAGAAGGCCTTGGGTACACAAGTACTTTTGAGTATAGCATACCATCCCCAGACTGATAACCAGTCCGAGCGTATGATCCAGGTTCTAGAGGATATGCTTAGAGCGTGCATTCTGGACTTTGGCAGTTCTTGGGATAAGCATATCCCTCTGGTGGAGTTCTCCTACAACAATAGTTTTTAGGCGACTATTCAGATGGCACCATATGATAATTTGTACAGTAGGCCATGCTGATCAACCTTAAGCTGGATAGAGGCCGGAGAGGAAGCTTTGTTGGGACCTCCTATTTCTGAGGAGACTTCAATGCAGATAGAGCTGATTTAGAAGAGGATGGCTACAACACAGTATCGGTAGAAGTCTTATGCTGATCAGTGGAGATGACCTATGGAGTTCGAGGCCGGGGATCAGGTTTTACTTCGTGCCGCACCGAGGTTGGGACACAGGTGGATTCAGAGATAGGGTAAGCTTTCACCGTGGTACGTCGAACAATTTGAGGTTTTGGAGAGAGTTGTGCTGGTCGCCTATCGGTTGCACCTACCCCAGAGGTACCGGGCCATGCATGACGTCTTCCACGTCTCTCAGCTCCGATGTTACTTTTTAGACCCGTATCATGTCTTTCATCCCGAGGAGGTTGAGCTCGAAGAAGATGCATCGTTTTAGGATAAGCCCATCCGGATTCTTGATCATAGTACAAAGGTTCTCTGCAGGCGATCTTTTCCTCTGGTATGGGTGATATGGCAGCATGGGCGAGTACATGACAAGATCTACGAAAGGGAGACCGAAGTACGATCATAGTGTCCAGAGCTGTTATGGGATCCTTCTTCTACACCATGTTAGGGAAATTCGGGGATGAATTTTTTTAATGGAGAATGTTTGTAAGAACCCGGATCTTCATTTCAGATATTCTTTTCCTTTTCTGCAGTTTTTAAGAAAACAAAACTTTCTGGAAATTTCCAAAGTATACGCCGTGTACTTTCTGAGTAAATGTCGTTTACTATTCCCTAGCTTGAAGCTATGTGCTGGCCGTGCACGGGCCACACAAACGGTGTATAGGGATGACGTGGAGGCCGATTTTGGCAGAGTATGGAAATGACCCAGTATACGCCGTGTAATCTAAAAGTACATGATGTGGACTTTTTTCACTAAATGGTCTGGGGTTGTGCCTGACGCATAGAAATACCTCCTTCTAGGTCATGTTCATCCGAGAGTGACCCGTACGACTGAATCTTCAACGAGATGCTTTCTCCTCTTCCATTCTCCAATTCAAGCAAGGTCGATTGCCTTGTAATCATAGTGGTAAGATCTTTCTTCTGCTTGAGCTTCATTTTCTGATTCCTCTTCATTTCCGAGTTATCTTGGGTTGAGAATTTTGTGCTTTTTTCAGATATATGATGTTATAAAGGGAATCAATAGTCGCGGTTCACATAAATCGATCTCCTAGGATCGAGGTAGGTGGTTTGTGCCTTTTTGTTGAAATTCGATGAGTATTTTGTTCAAATTCCACAAATTCCATTTGGCGGGGAATTGTGGGTTTCTTATTTTGCCCTGTTGTTGCCTACTTTGCTTGATTACTATAGTAGAGGTTTATGCATGTAAGTAGAGTAATTTATTTTGGGCACATGTTTCTTTGCCATGTTTATTTTTCCTATTTGGCGTTTTTCCAGTTGTCATGCCAATCCGTATGATATTGGAACTACTACTTTATTGCTATTTTGACTTAGAATGATAGCCAAGTAGTTCATCAGGTTTACTTGGACAATACACATGCGTTGAGAATGTTTATGTTAACTCATGACTATGAGAACCTAGAGCAGTAGACCAAAGGGAGAATTGACGTAAGGGCTTCTCCAGAGTGTCTTGAAATACGATGCAAGACCATAGGGGGATTTGAAGATGAGTGCTTCCTCAAGGAGTCAGTAGTTCCTCGATGCGGGCCATAGGGGTAATAGACATTGACTACTTCTCCAGAGATCCTTTATTACGATACGAGACTATAGGAGGAATTGAAGGTGAGTGCTTCCCCAAAGAGTATATTAGTTCTTTAGCTAAACCAGAGGGGTGAGACTGTGTGTGCCTCACAGAGGGTTGCTAGTTCTTGTAGGTTAAACCATATGGGTTAGACTGTGAGAAATACCTAGTGGTTACATTTTTGTTCAGCTTGCCTGAGTGAATGTTTCTTGTTTGTAGATTATATGCTAGAAGTTGTGGATTGTTACTACTGTGAACTATCCTATTTACTTCTTGTGTTTTTGTTTACTGCTTCTTATTCTATTACATCCATGTATTCATTGACTGTTAGGCACAAATCATTGGGTGATTGCCTACTGGGATTGTATCTCACACCCTGTTTGGGCCATGCTTTTTGGCCCAAGAAGACTATGTTGCTATAGGTATAGATAAGGGAATGCTCCCTTCTACTTCGGGTTATTGATTAACTAGAGATGGAGAGTATGGGACCGAGCCGAGGCTTGCGATGCTGAGGAGTTTACTTTGTTTTCTTTTTCACTTTGTTTTTCGTTGTACTTCAACACGTTGGATTTTTTACTAATTTTAATTGACATATGTACCATGTTGCATCATTATTATATATCCATTGCTTCCATTTTTCACTTCAATTGTTGTATGCAGCTGATTGTTTATGCTATGTGTCTGGTTTCTTTTCCGCTGTACACTTTACCGAATGAGGTAATAGTTCCCCCACTGACTCAACAAGGCCCTCACTGGAAGTTGGCAGCCTCTGGCATTTAGGGAAATGCGTTTGAGGTCATGTCGAAAATAGGGTATGGTGCACCAGTAGAGGGGATTCAGATTCGGGTCGTTACAGGTAAGATAATCTTGAAAAATCATTCACAACACGTTGATAGTACCTGAAAAAAAGAAAGAAATTTTCAGATCTCAGTTACTATTGTTGGTCTAGACCATATTTTAATAACCGATGTTTTTGCTGGATCCATAGATATCCCCTCTTTTGAGATTATGTGACCCAAAAATGCAACTTTTTGAAGCCAAAATTCACACTTGGTAAATTTGGCATAAATCTTCTCCTTTCTCAGGGTCTTCAATAAAATTCTCAAGTGATCATCGTGTTGTTCCTTTCTCTTTGAATAGACAAAAATATCGTCAATAAAGACTACCACAAGCTGATCAAGATAGTTTCTAAAGACTATTCATTAGATCCATGAAGATATCAGGGGAATTAGTAAGACCAAATGGCATCACTGTAAATTCATAGTGTCCATACCTTGTAAGAAAATCCTTCTTTGGTAAATCATTTTTTTACCCTTAATTGATGATACCCTAAACTAATATCAATCTTGGAAAAGTATTGACCTCTGCATAATTGTTCAAATAAGTCAACAATTTGTGGGAGAGGATATTTTTTCATGGTAGTGATCTTGTTAAGTTCTCGATAATCAATGCTGAGTCTTATTAATCCATATTTCTCCTTAAAAAATAGAGAAGGTGCTCCCCAAGGTGATGCACTAGGGAGTATGAATCCCTTATCAACATTCTCTTGGAGCTACTTCTTCAATTCATGCAACTCAATTGGGGAAATTCTATAAGGTGTCTTTGAAATACTTAAAGCACCTGGTACGAGTTCTATTTAAAACTCAACTTCATGATTTGGTGGAAGACCTGAAAATTCCTCAGAAAAGACATCATCAAACTCCCGTAAAATGTTCATATACTTAATCATGAGTTTCTATCCCACCATATGAGATAAATAACCATCATCTGTTGGAAACAAGACCATTTATATGGAATAAATTTCCACTAGAAGGTTATATTCATCCTTGCATCTATAGATTATAGTATATTGATCGGGAATATTAAATGTGATTTCCCTAATTTGGAAATTAATATGAGCTCTGTATAATGTAAGCTAAAAAATTCCGAGAATCACATCAAATTACACTATAGGAAGGATCCCATGTTTTGTAGGAAGCACTTTCCCACAAACTTCAATTGGAGAAAAATTGTTTAATTTTAATGCGACTGATGTGCCATTAGTGGTTGTCACAACTAACTCAACATCTAATTTTTAATGAAATATGGCGATACCCTTAGAAAAATTTTCAGAAATAAACGAGTGGATGGATCCAAAATCAAATAAAAACTTTTCTACTTTAGAGTGGATGATAAGTGTATATTTCACCACTTCATTATCATAATCCACATCATCGATATAAATTGCATGTGACATTTCTTTTTCTATGGCCTTAAGAGTTTGTTGACATTGATCATCATAAAAAACCCCTAGATTAGGGTATTGAATGGCATAATTCTCCATTTCCTTGCACTTGAAACATTAAAGTGTAAGACGTGCATTTTGTGTATCCCATTCTTTGTTCGCATCATTAGCCATTATCTTCCCATTATTTCAACATTCAACTGCCCGATGAGCTTATTATTCACACTTAAACCATTTACTTCTCCCTTTAAGACAATTCCCTCCATGGTTCTTTCCACACTTTGAACATAAGGGAAAACTCATCTTCTTTTTAGTGTGGTCTTTAGATTTCACTTTGAATTCAATTTTCCAATTTTTATCAAACCCAAATGACTGATGGGATACTCTAATCTCCATCTCAACCTTGAGGGAACATCGATCAATTTCCTCGTAGCTATTGAAGTCCCTTATGGATAATTCCCTTTGAAGACTTGGATTTAACCCACTAAAAATTCGATCGATTTTACTCTCAGGTTGGATAAGAATTCCGGAATCATACCATGAAAATCTTGCAAAATTTCCTTCGTAGGTACCAAAATATTCATCCTCCTTTTGCTTCAGTTCAAGAAAATCCTTTTTTATCTTTGTTCGAAGAATATTATGGAAGTACTTATTGAAAAATATGTTCTTGAAATGGTCCCATTCCATGGACTCAATTTCATCCCTTTGCCTCATATTCTTGATAAGATTCCACCATTGATCAGCTTCACCTTCCAAACAATATACTGCTAAGACGACTTTATCATGTTAAGAACATTGATGAACTGAAAATATCTTTTTAGTGGTCCTGATCCATTTTTCTGCCACTAATGGATCAGAACACCCGCTGAGTGAAGGTGAACGCTACCTCATGAAGGATTCAACAGAATGTTGCACCTTACATTTCTCGTTTGGAATTCCTGCATGATTCATAATTTGATAATGTTTTGTGAGCATGGGTACAAGATTTTGCATTCCATCTCCCATAACGTTTGGTTTCTCATGGGGACAATCATTGCATTGACTATCACATTCATCATTAACGTGATTTTATTGAGTTCCAGCCATTGAATAAAACCAAGATGCATAGTGTCATAGACAATAATCATAATAGGAAAACCAAACAATCAAGAATTAATTTTCACACTTTAGGACATATCATTGGTTATTCATGGCCATTTCTAAAACACTAATATTGTGTTCTATGTTTAGACATATCCATAGAATTCTTACTAAGGCTTTCACATCCTAGTTTCCAATGTTTGACTATACCTTTCCTCTGATACCAACTATAACGCCCCATACATTACATACATTGTTATTAATTCATAATCGAACCATCCTTATTAAATCATATAGGAAAACCATGAAAGGACCATATAGGTATAGTGTCTTTAAAAACTGGGAAACATAAACAACTGGTTCATAAATCAACTACATTGTCTGTCATTTATTACATCATATCTAGGGTCCCGTTATAGCATATTCTACTTAATACCATTATTCAAAACATGGGGAAAAGAAAACATACAAAAGGGTGAACTCAAATGCTCAGTAATGGGTAAACAAAGGAAATATCAATCATATCATATCCATAAGAACTTAACATTTTGAAAATCATAACTGAAAAAAGAGATCATAATATCATGACATGGGATGAATCATAATAGTGAACATTACTCCCAAATAATCATAACATAAATTATGAAACTTTTCGGCATACACACATAATCATAGAAAATAATTTCATATTTGTATAGACTCATTTCCAAGACTATCATAGTGGACAGAGTCCATTATTGAATAGAGTTCACTCCTCGTTCAAGTCCTGTATCACTGAACCAGATTAACTTTCCCTTTCAGCCATGTCTATATCATGAGATATAAATATTTACCCAATGGATTGGAAGGATATATAGGTCCCACCCATCTCATAGTTAAACCATTCTTATTTGTGCCACAAAATCATAAATCCTAGCATAACCTGTGAAATAAAATTGGGATTTTTAAACATCATGCCATCATAACATAATCCATAAAAGGACATCAAAAAATAATTCCATCATAAAATAATCAAATAAATTTAAAAATAAGGATATAAATAGAACCATATATTATCTTAGATGGAAAATAATTTTGATAAAACACTTGAACTTCATTCATTAGTGAAATATCCTTTCTACTTCAAAAACATTTTCCTTTCTCATCTTGTCATAAAATTGTAAAATAAATGAAGATGATAAAAAATAAACATGAAAAGCTATAAATGAAGCTTCATGTAAATAATTTTCTATTAAATCATAAAAATACATTCATGTAGTATAACTAAAGAAGCATTTTCTCATATTTGGCCAAAAAAGTCAAAAAGTACATCGTACTGGAAATGACAAAATATTTTGTTCATATCTTTTAATAAAAATTCACCAATAGGTAAAATTTGATTTAAAACATTGTAGGGGGATATAAATAATATTAAATATTGAAGAAACAAGGATGTGGGTGATAAATATTCCCCAGTAAATACCAATGTATAAACAATCTCATATAAAAATTGAGATTGCGAGAATTTCACTTACCTTAGGTCTGATATGCTTTGTACATATCCAAAACTCTTGTATAATGATTTAAATAATTTCATTTAGTTATTATTGAATCATATTCATTGTTATGATATCATATATGGTCATATTATTATCTTCGTATTAGTAATATTTCATTGCTACTTATTATTCGGGTGTTCATTTTTTTATGTTCTTATGCATTTTTTGTCGAATAAATGCTTATTCCACTTTTTAAGTTATAAGTAATTCATCTAAAGAATGGTATTAGTGTAATATATGTCATATTTATTCATTCAATGCATTTATATAATCATTATTCAATGAAGATCTTGTATAATGTGTCGCATCACACCATGGAGACGGTAAGCCATACGTACGCACGAGTGATGATATCATTCCCATGATCGCAAAACTGTACTGTAGTGTATGTATTCTATTTCAGAATAAATATCACTTTACAATAATCATATATAGTTATTATTTAAACCATTATACCCATCCAAGTATGGTGGTGGTGGAAAACAGATTACACCACGGTGTGGAGAAGGTATTTCGTATGTACGTACGCACGATGATTTTGTTTTATGTAGGATGGATATAAGGTGATATAGGGTTGTTTCATATTTATAATAACATATCAGAATATTATTTATACTGATTTTATTACTTTATAATGAAACAACTAAAGAAGAGGAAGTAGAAGAAGAAATAAATTTGAAAGAAGCCGTTACGGATATTACCACTTCGTCAACACGCCTCTTTGAAACCTCTTCTTAGTGAAATAAAATTGGGGGTTTGAAGAAGACCAGGACCTCTATAATATTTCTAGGGAAGTTGAGAAGGGGAATTGGCATGGGTTGGTCAAGCTTGAAGGCTCAAAATGGAGTGAGGAGAGGGAGGATGTTCCCTTTTATAAGGGAGGAGAGGGGCACCATTGGAAATATAAAAATATTAATTTATATTAAATTCACTCAACAATTAAAAACATCCATAATTACTAAAACTATAATCTTAGATGATATAGGGTTGTAATATAATCAACCAATAAAATTTATACATGTTTAGAATTTATTTAAAACATTATCAACTTGATTTATCCATATTTAATGTATATAATTTTATTTGGGGTACAAATATTCTACATTTTAGATAATTATAAATAATTACCTATATGTTGTGAATTTCCAATAATTTTATATTTTATAAAATTCTAGGCCATATAAATTTTAATTTGTATTTTTTAAATATTTTTTTTACTTTTAAACAATTTCTTAATATGTTATTTTTATAAAATAACAATAGTGTCAATTTTGACACTATTCATTTATTTGAATTTAAATAAAATACCCACAAAATATATTTTTGAAATACACTATTTAATATATTCATAACATGTAATATTTTTGTAGAAAATTCTTGGAGTACATTAAATAGTTCATATAAAATTTATTTTAATATTTTTAAAACCATTTATTTGTTATTTCAATCAATAAAATAAATTCAACATCACTATTGTGTAAAAATTAATGATAATTATTTAATACCTAAAAATTATAAATAAATTCTCATGATTTATATAATTTTATTAGATTTCTGGAGACTATTTATGTTCAGTGTTTTATGGATTTTATCACTAAATTAAAATTAGTACACTGATAAGATTTAAGAGAGTTACATATTGTCACCTTCTTTAGCTTTAATAATAATTACATCATATTTATATTTAAAGGTCTATGAAATGAATCTATTCCAACCCTTATGTGATATGGGTCTACTTTTATTAATCTAATAGAATTTTGGAAAGTGTTAAGATAATTTTACAATCTTATTCTTACCCTTATTTACATGATTTACCTTTAACTGTAGTAAATTAAAATTACCATCATTATTATTCATATTATCAAAAAAATAAAAGTATCCTATTAACATAATTTGTACCCAATGAATCCAATTATGGAATCTATTTTACAAAATTAAAAAAAACATAAGTTGAAGTAATTAATTTAAAATTAATACCGTTTTTTAGCAAACATGTTTAAAAATTTAAAACATTGCCAAAGATTGAAATGTTTTAACCTATGAATTAAAGTTAAAAAAAATTATAATGACATACATTATATTAAATGGTAAAAAATATTCTATTTATACATTAAAACCATTCATTAATATATTTTATCTATCTAAATTATTTTTATGAAAAAAGTTGTTTTCAATTACAAATTAGCATATTTTTACTATTCATGAAAATATGAAAGTTATCAGAAACGTATCAAAAATTAATCCAATGTAAATTTTTATATCCTGATTCAAATGAAGAATTTATTTTGTAAAATTGAACTTATAATCTTGTCCAAAATTATCATTAAAATGGGTGCGCCATCAAAAGGCGGAAAAATGTATTTTTGAAAAAAATAATTATTTTATTCCAAATATTGATTTTTTCTCGTATCATATGTAAAATGATTCCTAATGTTATATAAAATTAAAAATTATGTCAATACTATTGATAAAATCTACTTTATATAATATTTTAATAAAATTTATTTGTTTAGTGAAACTCGATATTGCATACAACAAACGCTATCGAGGAAGGTTTCTCTTGTGTGTAAGGCAAGCCAAGCTAGTGTTGTGTGTAGTCAAATATTCCTTTGATGTTGCATAAAACATAAGACATAAAAAAAATAAAAAACTCATAAAATATCTGGGTGTTACACTAGGAATCCATCATGTATGTGTGTGATCTATTCTAACTGTTTGATGGAGTGGTTGTAGGTAACTATTTTGTTCTCAAGGAAAGTTGAAGAAGTGATGAATACAAAGTAAAATATTGAAAGTTGTTCTAAATAAGGGTGAGGAGATATGATCATTCGATTTCATAGTCACTGCTTTTGGACAACATGGTTTTGGCTATTAATAATTCTTGTATCTTATAATGAGTTAGCTCACATAGGATTAGAATTTTTGATAAGTATTCCATTGCATTAGATTACAATGTTCTGTACTTTATGAATTTTGTTTGACAAAAAAATACAAAGTGGAAGATTTTTGGGACCAAGTTGGATGAAGAAAGAAGATTTAAGTGTTAACTTTTGCAAAGTATTGTCTTTTGTTGTCAATGAAGATAAATAAATTAACTTTGTAAAGGGATTTAAACCATCAATTCTTTGCTGATATGTATTTTAGAAATATCATATGTTAGGATAACATGTGATGCAATCCTTTTGAAGGAAAGGGGGGGAAATGATGATGTTAGTCATATACAATTTTGATTGGAAGTAATGATGCTGCTAGAGGATAAGAAATTTTTAATAATTCCCCTTTTAACTCTGAAAATGCTAAATCTGATCTGTCAAAGGATATATATCTTGAATGTGGAGTTCATAATGAAAGCTGAAGAATGGTTACGAGAAGTAGTAAAAAGAGAAATGACAAAGGAACAAACAATCTAGATGAAGCACAAATGAATAATTAAAAGTGGTGCCGTTTTTTAGTGATTTCCAAATTTTAGGGCCTGAAAATCAGGAAATGAAGATGTGTTTTTGGAAATGTATGTTGGGCGTAAGATTGTAGACGGTTTATATTTTTGCGTGCAAGGCATGATTCAAGATCAGAATATAGAAAATTGACAAAGGCATGCAGCGCACGAAAAAATGGGCCGGGTGCGCGAAAAAAATTATGGTCACATGAAATGTTTGCGGGATTCATGAAATATTAGTGGGATGCACGAAATATCTGCGAGATGCGCGAAAAATATAGTTGTGTGCAAAATATCAATGTGTTGCGTGAAAAAATGATGGTTGTGTGAAATATTGGTGTGGTGCACGAAATAGAGGAATGATGTTATTCGTGAAATAGGTATTTCGATATCCGAAGCTCAAAAATTGGGAAAGGCATGAGGTGTGTGAAATATTGGAGCATTGCGCAAAATATGATGTTGCGTGAATGAGTTTTTATGCACACGAAGTGGTTTTTAGGCGCTGATTAGTGTTTTCACACGGGGTCAAAAATGCCAATAAATATGAGGTGATCCCCTCTCAGTTTCCAATGCTTGAAACTTAGAATAACTCTTGTGCTCTGGTGCACATAAAATTAAACGCTAAGCGAGTTGCGCAAAATGAAAGGAGTTATTACGAGAAGAGGATTGCTGCACGAAAAGGGAAACAGTCGTGTGAAAAGAGAGAAGATGTGTGAAAAGATAAAATGTTGCGTGGAAAAGGAAGTTGCAGAAAATATGTTTTCCGTTCCAAAAGTGGATTTTTTGTGCATAGCATTTGAATTGCGCGCAATACACCCTAAAGGATGTGAGGAAAATTTGGGGTCTTTGCACATATTCAGTCGTGCATATGGGAGTTCTTACCATCTTCTGGGTAGGAAAGTGAAGATCTGTACTTTAGAAAAATATAACTATTCAATTATAAAGAATCACTCAAATGCTTTAATTCCCTCTTTGTGCTAAGAGGGTGCACACATGCTTTCAGATTGTTTTTCATGTGCTACATGAGTGTAAGGGTATATCCTACACGTTGTATTCCGCCTCAAAGAAGTGTTTTCTAGTGGATAGTGTGGTACTAGATTATTTCCATACCATAACAAGGATGTAGAAACTCATGTTGAGCAGTGAACCTTGTAAATTATGTGTTTCTGTGGTTGTGTGTGTTCATCAGAGAAAAAAATATTTAATAGGAGGCTAAGGTTGTTTCCATTCAAAGGAAATATAAAAAGAAAAAGATATTACTGATTCACCCCTCCCCCTCTCAGTGATACTTTGATCCTGATTGGGAACTTCACTTTAGGCAGGTGGTCTTGCTTACCCTCCTTCCAAAATAGTCAAAGAAGCATGAGGTATTCCACATTCTTTTTTTGTTTAGTTTCTCAAGGATGCATGGGTCTATGCTCTTGATATTGGTTGCCAAGAATCGAAAGGTAGACCATCTACTCACAATGTTGAGCACCCTGTGTTTGGTATCTTAGTTTTTCATTTCTAGAATTTATAGAATTATGGAGAGTAATAATGTTGTTAATAAATGATTGAATAAATGATGTTAACCCATGCTTTTTATAGATTGCTGGGAAACAATTCTAACACTAAAATTTAATGTAATAGTGCTCATTAGGTATGATGATAATGAAATGTAATGAAGAATTGATAATGGATAATTAAGGATGAAAGAATTAATTTACATAATGTGAAACTAAAAAAAAGGGGTCATTTAATTTATTTTATCTCATTAAATTGATTTATGATTATAGAATACCTATTCTTAGTAGTGTGAGCACGATGTCTGAGAGATGTTATCTACAGTTGAGTCTAAGACAAGAATATTACAATAGTGTGGTTGTGAGCTATAGTGTATTCTGTAATTTTTTTATACCCTAATCCACCCCATCAGTTAGGAACTTGTCACCCCAGGGAATCTTATCCCTAGGGGTGTTTTCATAACATTCTAATGGGATTATGGATGGTTGACTACCCCCTTTGGACTCACTCTTTTCTCTTGGTAGTTACTAGTGCTAGTAGGCATAGTGGTTTGTTTTGCGCATATATGTGTGTAGAGGGATGTAATTACTTATCGTTATTCAGACCGAAAAATTTTCTTGATATAGTTTCCTATGGACTGCTATAGGTGTAATGTGTATTGGATATGATGGATTGACGATCCTTACTCAGTGTATGAGAAGTTAGGCTTTAGGTATAATGTCCAAAATATGATACACGCTATGGTAGTTGTGGTGGATCTTGATAACTACCTAGCTACATTTCATTCTGTGGATGGTGTGGTGCTTTTTGTTGGTGTCGGCAGGTATGCTTTGTGTTGCCGGTGGTGAATGTTGTGGTGCTTTTCCCATGTGTCTGTGGGAAATCATTTTTGTAGATAGATTCTTAAGACATGTGACGTTGGGGAAAAGCTGCAAAAAAATGGGGAAGTGGTAGTGGGGTACCCTTGATATTATTTAATATAATATATACTCATCTATGAGATACTTGGTGACAGTATCCATGGTGAGGATTGGAATATAGTATAACTGTTTAGGTTATGAGTTAGTTTCACTTGTTTTTCACTATGATCTTGCAAGAATTATTGATTATTGCATGATATGGTCTATAGAGGATCCTACTGAGAATACTATTATACTCACCCAACATATATATAAACTATTTTTAGGTCACTTAGAGTATGTTGGAGATATGTTTGGTTACTACTAGCTTGGGGTTGTATAATCTCCTCAGGCATTGTGGTTGTTGCTATTTTTACATTCTTTTGGTACATTCAGATTTCTCATTAAGTTATAGAAGTTCTTACATGAAAATACATATGTGTACATTAGTTTTCTTTTAAATCTCAGTCCATGTTGGAGTTGGTTGGTGTCTATATTTTCGCAGTCTTCCGCATGTGTTCTCTTATAAGGTAATGCCCCCCATTTGTATTTTAATATACCCTCGGTGCTAGTCCCATTCCTTGGGCCTGGTGGAGGCAAGAATCAGGGTTCACTATCTCCCTTATCACAACGTTGGCCCAGGAGGGGTGCACCTTATGGGGAGGGGTCAGGACATAATGTTTTTAACGGTCTGTATGATGGATTAAATGGAGTTTGGAGTTAGGAAAATGTTATAATTCATGGGTTTGTAGGGGAATGATGTAAGTAAATTTTATCAAGTGATGTAAAAATTATATTACAGATGAGATATTGGTGTTTAGGGCCCCCTGGGATCTGATTCATGGACCTTTATGTTTACATTTTCTCCTAAACATGGTGATACTGGAAATACGGTAGTGATCTAGGAAAATATAACACAACATTCTTAATTTTTCTTGTGTTTGAATGGGTAATTATTGGTACATATTAATGTAAAATGATTAAATTAAAATATTTAATTAATTAATGTCGAGTCTTCTATATCCCTGGTTTAGGATCTCTAGCTTTTTGTTTATTTGTAGGTACGACTCCAAGTCGAATTCCTCATCATTTTTGTGTAGAATATGTCCAGAAGGAGGCACCAACAGATCACTATAGGCTAGAGGATGATGATGAAGAAACTTAGAGGAGGACAGTCTAAGTGTTTTGGTGATAGGGTCTACAAATGTACGAGGGATCTGTTTTATAAATATCCAATTACGACTGTATAGAGGAGTTTGAGATAGCCTTCAGTTCGGTCGTTGATTGAATGGAGTACCAAGTGTCTTTTGTTGAGATTATTCTATGTAGGGATGCAAGGAAATTTTGGTTCTTGTCCCTTGGGGATCACGAGGAGTCGACGATCTAATGTGAGGAGTTTTGAGTCATGTTCAGAGATGAGTTTATTTCCTCAACCACAATGGCATCCAGTTGCTAGGAGCTACATACCCTTCGACAAGGTAGATCCAGTGCGCAACGGTTTGGAATCTATTTAAAGAAGCTTTTATGATATTATTTGGACATGTTGCAAGATGAGGAGGCTAGCGAAAGGCATTTTTAGGAGGCTTTGCATAAAGGTATCCAGTGGTAGGTCACCTCATGTATGCAGAAGAGTTATCTTGATTTGCTGGAGAGGGATGAGTTCCTTGAGAGGACATTGGATATATCCAAATCATCACAAGAGGGGATTCATCATCATTCCTCATTAATAAGAGTTGTGGCATGGATGCAGGGTTTTCAAAGAAAAAATATTCCATTCGGCTAAGGGTAGGTCATAGCCCAAAACATCTATTTTCTGCACCAGCGGTGGCTCTTAGTATTATGATAGGGTATCGGCTTCTTGTTTTTCTTATGGAGACCGAGTTCATTAGAAGAAAGAGTGCTAGACCATTTAGCGAAGTCGTTCGAAATTAGGTGTTTCTCTCCAATTTCCTCCATTTAAGCAGTTCCTGTTAGGGCATAAGCAGCAAGTTGCACTATATTTGGATTAGGTGAGAGTAGATGTTGTAGACTAAGCACAACACCGTGATGCTCCCCATCCTTAGAGAGAAGATTTTGGGTGTGGTGGTGGTCATAATTATGGTCAGATAGGTCGTGGAGGAGTTTGTTGTCTACTTTATGCATTAGTTATCCCAGTTTCAGGCATACCACATGTCATTCATGGTACCCTTTACTTGTTTTCTACATGTTTTTATGCATTTATTGATTCAAAAATGACACACTCCTTCATCTCACCTTACCTTTTCCATTATTTGAGACTTGAGTTAGGGACGATACGAGTGCCCTTAGGTTTTTCTATGCTGGTTTGAGGTCGAGCAAACATTTATGATGTAGGTAGAGACTATGAGCTACTGTTGGTCTTGCACCATCATGGGGTGGATTCCTATGTTTACTTATATAACCATTAGATTTCATTCTCAGTATGTATTTGTTGTATTTTCTGATAGTTATTGTAGATTACATATGAAGGAAGGTGGTGTTCTTTGATGTTGATGGAGAGGCAAAAGTGTTTGATTGAGATCGAGACCCTCAGATATCATAGAGGCTTGTTATGTCCTTGTCATCCTTGAGTGTAGATCTAATACTATGTTCTTCAAGGTTTCAATAGTTTTCATTTCATAAGATCTTAGAATAGGACCGTGACGTATTTCTATAAGAGGTTGAATCATTACCCCCTCAATGAGAGATTGAGTTTGGGATCTAGCTAAAGCCAGGAGGGTCTCCAATCTCCATGTCTCCATATAAGATTTCCCATTATGAGTTACTAGATCTGTGTATGCAGCTCGATAGTTTGTTATAGTGTACTGTTGTTCAACTGATTGTGTCACCATGGGCCACCCAGTTTTCATTGTTATGAACAATTAGGGTAGTTTGCAGTTGTGTATCAAATATCATCTCTTTAACAAAGTGATAGTGAAAAATCACTATCTTCTTCTATGGATTGTTGATTTATTCGATCAAGTGAATTGTTTATGTTGGTTACTAATGATTGACATCCAGTCAGAATAGCATGAGATGCATGTGAAGGATGAGGATATCCTGAATATTGATTTCTATTTTCGTTATGAGAATTAGGAGTTCATTGTAATGATGTTTGGTGTGGAAAATGTTCTATCTATGTTCATGGGACTGATGAACGATGTGTTCTCTGAGTTATTGGGTATGTTCTTATTGGTTTTCATCAATTAAATCCTTGGTTACTCCACATATAAGGATTAAAATTAAGAGCATATGCATGCTGGTTTGTGAAATTTTCATCAATAACAACTGTTTGGAATGTTATTGAAAGGTTAGTTTTGGGATCAAGAACTTCATTTCACTGGGAATATTGAGTCCCAATAGGGAGTAGCTATGGGTCTATCTAAGATAGTAATAGTTTGTTCTTGGTAACCCCTAAGACAATGACATAGGTGTGAAGTTTCCATGGCCTCATAGTCTACTACAAGTGGATTGTTGCCATTTTCTCTAAGGTTGTGACTTCTATAGAAATAGTGACCAGGAAGAATCAGTTGTTCATGTTGAATGATCAATGCCAATAATATATTTATTATCTAATAGAGAATTTGATAAGAGATACAATTTATTATCTTCCAGTAGTGGAAGTTTAGCATGATGTTTTCTACAATGCTTTGAATTTGGGGTTTGGGTTTAATCGGATGCAATAGAGATCATTTGTTTTTAATGTGTCTTGTTAGATGCATCCCCATGAATGTTACTTTGCCACCCAGGATCTTGAGTTTGTAGAAGTGGTGTTTCTATGATGTTTTGGAGACATTACCTCATTGGTGATCACATTGGGATATTCACTAATCATAAGATTCTAAGGTATGTTTTCTACAAACATGACATAAACATGAGGTAGCATCAGTGGATGGGGTTATTATAGGAATTTGACTTCTAAATATCATATAAAACTTCAAAGGAGAATATTATAGCTGATGTGCTGAGTAGAAGTCACGTAGTAATGGAGTGTGTGAATATGTTGATTCTTGGATACTGATGGAAGAACATTCAACAATACCTATTGATATGGTGGATGTTTGAGGTAGATGTTTTCTTTTTTATAAGAATGTTCAATAATATTTGGAGTAGTAGGTGGAAGAGTTAGAGTTGGGGGATCTATAGATAGAGGTATGAAGATACTGAGTTGTTTGTAGTGAGTCCACTTATGGTTGGTATGAGGATGAATAACATAGATTATTGTATCTAGGAATGATTTTAGTTCCTTTGATGATGTGCGAGATAGTAATATTTGGGTTGCATTGTTCGCCTTTATAGATACCTCATAGTGTGAAAAAAAATGCACTGAGCCTTGAAGAGTCTCTTTTTGTGGTTGGGGTTGAGGCATGCAGTTGCAGAGTTTCTATCTCGATGTTTCGTCTTCCAAAAGGTGAAGGCTATGCACCGTTTCCCTGGTGGTTTGATCCAGTTGTTAGATATTATTTAGTGGAAGTCAGAGGACATCTCAAACTACTTTTTAATCGTTTACCTTGATCTTGGAAAGACATTAAATCTATTTGGATGGTAGAGATTTTTTTAAAAAATCAACCCACTTTATAGCAATCAAGGAATCGAGATCAGTGGAGGTTTTATTGAGGCAGTATCTGTCAGAGGTGGTGAGGCTCCAGAGAGTCCTGAGGATGATCATTTCCAATTGAGTTACTCATTTTACCTCTAGGGTGTGGAGAGGTCTCTAGAATTATCTTGATTCTCAACTATGCCATATCACTTCTTTTCATCCACAAAAGGATGGGCAGATTGAGAAAAGCACCCAAACTATTGAAAACATGTTGCACTCTTATGTCCTATATTTTTGTGGTTTGTGGGTAAGCTAATTTCCCACAGTGGAGTTCTCTAACAAAATTAGTTTTCACTCCACCATCGATATGGAATCGTCTGAATCCTTGTTTGGAATTCCTTTTCATTATTTGTTGTGTTGTAATGAGGTTAGAGAGTCTGCAATTTTCGGACCAGAACTGGTGCAGAATACGGTAGATATGGTTCAGATGATTCATGAGGGGATTAAGGTAGTGCAAGGTTGTTATAAATTATATGAAGATCAATTGATAAGGCCATTAGAGTTTGATGTTGGGGATCAAATGTTTTGGTTTGTGACTCCCCTTCATGGGGAGTGATGGTTTGGTCAGTGGAGTAATCTGTCTCCCTGATTTTTTTGGCCTTTCAAGGTGTTGGATAATATATTTTTCAGGGTGTATCTATTAGTACTTCAACCAAATATTATATGGAAACACAATGCTTTACATTTTTCTCAACTTCATTTTTATCTTCATGATGAGTATCACACCATCGATTGAGGCTAGATCAATGTTGATGATGATGTGACCTTCATGGAGTGGCCTGTAGAGATCTAGGACCTTAAAGAGAAGTCGTTGAGAAAGCATCATGTTACCTTGGTTCATGTCTTGTGGTGATACAGTGGTGTGGAGGAGAGTACATTGGAACGTGAGTTGCAGATACGTGCACAGTACCTCGATTTGTCTGATCATTATCTCCTTCATTGTAACGATGTTCATTTTGTGGTTATATAAAATTTATTTATATGAGATGGATTTATTTAGTTTCATGTTGTGGATTTACCTCTTTGATAGATATCAATCTTGGGATACCATTTAGTAGTTTCTTATGGTTGTCATGAGTTTTATCATTTTTATATTTATGGTGTTGAGCTATTGTGGTGGCGAGAGCCTTGAGAGGAATCTCACGAGGTGGTTGTTTGGAAAACTCCGTTCTTTTTCTTATAAGGGTTGGTTTTGGATTCTTGAGGAAGTTTAATTTTTGAGAGGTATTTAATGTTAGGGTATTGATCTACATGGATTGATGATTTGCATGTTTTCAAAGACCGGGGTGCTTAGAGAAGTCTCATAAGAAGTTTGGAGGAGTTTGGTCGCGAGAAGATAGAAACATGGGGGCTACATTATGTCACCAAAGAGTACACAGTGTGTACCATTTGAGTTTCAGAAAAATAATCCAATGCACCAAGGGAATGAATTTATTCTTCGTATGTTTCCTCGAGGCGGTGCATGATTTACGAGGAGGTACACGTTTTATACTACCCCACCACTAGGTGTTATTAATGACACCCAGCCACAAAGGTTTTTCAAACCCTACAGTATGAGTGCCCCCCTCTCAACCTTATAAGACATGGACACCTCTCTCATCATAATTTGGGGATTCCTTCATCCTAAATAAATTCTCATATACCTTCATTTATTCGAATTCAATCTGAGATAAGATCTACCTTCTTTATTTGTTTTTCCTCGATCGGTTTTCTCTTCTTTCCCCTTTTTATTCTAAGGATTTTGATACCCATTGTTATAAGGGGATTTTTTTTTGTTGATACGGTTGTTCCACGACATCCTCTGGTGGATGCAGTTGTTTTATGGATAGAGATTGTGATCTGTTTCTTTGATCCATTCTCATGCAAAGAACTTCAGAAACCCTTTAAGGTTAGGGAATCTGCAATTCTCTATTCTTTTACATGAAACTATAGCATTATAATGTTTTATACTTATGAATCCTTATATAATTAACCTAATTAAATAACTAAACCTGATTAAAATAATTATTTTGATCCCATGTTGTTTATTTTCATTTTGATAATTATTTTCCTCTTGATTTTCTAGATAGTCTGATATATATGATTTTATTTTTAGCATGTTTTTATTGATGAAACTGTTAAAGAACATAACGTTTTAATTTGTTGATAATTATTTGGATACGGATAAATAGGAATTAAATTAATTTGTTTATTATTGTTATAATTTTATTTTAATAAAATTGATGTCGATAAGCATGTTCAATTATGTTAGTTGTTAAGCCTGACTCATTTTAGTACTTGTTGATTGTAGGCATTTCAAATTAATTGTTTAATTAATTAGTGATAGCTATGATAGCATTCTATTTAGGTTTTCCATAGTTTTAACCAAATAATAATAAATAAGTGAATTACATATGGATTAATGAATTATTTGTTTGATAAAAGATAACACATGGTATGTTATTGAGTAATGCGCTTTCATTTTAGTATGAGTGCCTATTTCTTAGTATACATGAATGGTTATTATGTATGAATGATGTATTCCTTGTTTGGGTCCAAGATAAATGTTTCCTTGTTGTTTCAAACTTATTGTTATGTGTTGTGATCCTAGATAGATGTTGTGAGATGTTGGGGTACGGTGGCCTAGTGGTTGTGGAATCCGTTGATGCCTAGAGTGGGGAGATGAAATAGTATAGGAAGGAGGGTGTTTAGTAGGACACTGACGGCGATGAAACATGTTGATCCTGGGCTTACCGGCTACTATTCATGTGGTTTATTCTTGAATCGTATGGTTTTTCTCTACCTTACATTCCCCACTACATAAGGATAGTTGTTTTTATTACCCTCCTTCTAAAAGAGGCGAATATGTTTGGGGTATTCCACCGTCTTTCCATGTTTAGCTTCTCTAGGATGGATGTGTCTATGCTTGTACTATAAGTGGAAAAGACTCAATTGGTATCACATCTATACACCTTATTGAGAACCTTGATTTTGGTAGCTTACTTTTTATTTTCAAGAATGGATTGAATTGTAGAATATAATACCGATGTTAATAAATGCTTGAATAAATTCAGTTAACCCATCAGGTTGCAGCTTAGTGGGATGCAATTATAAGGATGAAATTTGAAGGAACAAGGGACATTGGGTGTGTTTCTAATTAAATGTAATAAATAATTGTTAATGGTTAATTAATGACTAATGAAATAATAAATAGAAAGTAAAATAGATAAAAAGGGATAATGTAATCTAATGCTTCCCTTTAAATGGATTTTCTCATATAGGATACATAATCATAACTGTAGCTGCTAAGAGTTCGAGAGATGTTACCTGTAGATGAGTCTAGGACTAGTTTATTTACATTGTGCAGTTTTGATTTATAGTATATTCTGTACATTTTGTGTTTCTAAACACTACTCCACCTCATCATTTAGGGAAACTGACACCCTGAGGATTCTGAGCCCTAGGGTGGAGTTTTCCCCAACATTCTGGTTGGAGGATGGTCAGATGACTACCCCCTTTGGCCCCAAACTATTCTCTTGGATGATACTAGTGCAGGTAGGTATGGTCGTTAGTTTTCCCCATATATGTGTCTTGAGGGATGTAATGGATTGTTGTTATTCACACACATATATTATGAATATAGTTTCTAATAGGGTACTATATGTGTAACATGTATAGGTTGTAATGTCTTGAGTATCCTTACTCATTGCATGGAATGTAATGGCTAGAGGTATAATTCTTGATGTATGATACATGTTATGTGAGTTGTGGAGGCTCAGGGAAACTACCTAGTTACTTTTGATTCTATGGATAGTGTGGTGCTCCACTTCGGTGTCTGCGGGTAAGATTTCTGTAGCATGAGGTTTATGTTGTGGTGTTTCGACCATGTGTCTTTTGGTAATAACTTTTAGAGAGAGTGGCTAAGGTCTTGTGACTTTGGGGAAAATCGAAAAACATGTTGGGGAAGAGGTAGCGGGGTACCCTTGATATTATTTATTATATTATATAATTTTGAATCCAATACTTGGTGAGAGTATGTGTTGTGAGGCTTGGAATATAATAATCTTATTAAGTCATGATTTAGTTTCACTTATTGTTCACTGTTCTTTAACATGCTTTCTTTACATATGAAAAAGATGATCCATGGAGGATTTTTACTAAGTATACTATTATAATAACCCATCATATATATAAACTATTTTTTTCAGGTCACAAGGGGAAGGATAGAGATTAGGCTCATTACTACTATCTGGGGGTTGTAGGAGCAGTTCGGGCTACATGGTCTCTACTGTTTTTACTTTCATTTAGTACTTGTTGTTTTCCCATTATGTTATAGTAGTTTTTGCATTAAATTACTATGTGTACTTGGGTTTTCTTTTATATCTCAATATGAGTTGGTGTTGTTGGTGTATGTCTTATCTCTCTCATCTGCATGTGTTCTTTTAGAGGGAAATGCCTCCAATTTGTGTGTTTACTATACCCTCGATGTTAGTCGCTAACCCGTGGCCTATTAGAGGTGGGACATGGGGGGTACTATATCCCTTCTCAAATTACCATCCCAATAGGGGTACACCTTGTGTGGAGGGGGTCGTGAAAATATATATCCTTCTTTTGTATCTACTCCATGGGTTTTGGTTACTCTCCTTTGAGGAGATGCGATAACGCACATGGTATTCTATTTTTCTCTCGTGTATAGACTCTAATGGTGGTTTAGTCTACTCTCCTTCTATATGTAGTGATGGCTCGATGAGAAGATAATATTCTCATTGTTTACTTGTTTTTGGACATTTTACATTCACTCTCTTGTCTAGTGGAGCTCTATTATTTCACTTTACCATGATATATCCAATGCTTATCTCTTATATTGTATCTATTATTATTTCCACTTCACCCTCATTGGGGCATTCTACAATGTATGTATATATTGACAATTACATGGAATTTTTCCCGAAAATATTGGGTCTTGTGGAATTTACCTATAGGTTGAACATGACATCATTTGATCATAGTAATATAAGGTACTTTGATCACATACAGTTGTCATAGCCCGAGCACTCGGTGCGAGTTCTCTTAGTAATTTAAATTTTCTAGTTGTTTTCATGTTGGGGAACTTTTCAGGTTGTGTTTGTTTTTTGGACCCTTTTATATTAATCTTACAAAACCGTACATTATATTGTTTATAAATTGATGAATGTTAATAGATTTTCCTTATGTTATTGTCACCACCCACGACCTATAGAGTCAGGCTTGTGGTAGTAATAGCTAATGGCTCGGCATGGGTCGGGTCTTGATAGTGTGGTATTAGAGAATGTTCATTCCATGTGATATTTTTCTTACATTTACCCTCAAGAGTATTAGTTATTTTATGAAAAATGTGTCAAAGTGTCTCATGTGTGGCTCTCAGGCCAAAGAGTATAGTGATTGAGAGGGTGTCTAACATATCAATTCACTAGGACCATGAATTCCTTCTTGGAATCATGGAAAGCCATTATATATTTTTTGTAGGGATTAATGTTACTTGTATCATAGTGGAATGATTTTTTACCTCTACTTCTTAAGTCAGAACCCCATATATATATATATATATATATATTCTCATCCGAACATGATAATCCTCAATAACTTTCATTATTTCATTGTGATGAAATCCATCTATGATACCATCTCATGATTGTGACAATGATACTATGAAAGATTATTCCTCAATCTAAGATCCATCTAGGGATATCCTTCATCTAGGTGGAAATTTTTAGCACCCCCACTTGTTGAGCAGTAGATCATACTGGTTATAACATCCCATTTAATATCTTTCATGTACATCTTTAACCATATCGTTGTTTTACTTCTTTCATTATTTGTATGGGGTAAATAATTAATTGGGAGGATAAATATAATGATGAAGTCAAATATTTTATGGTCTCTTAGATTTAACCGACTTTTTCATTAATAATTATAAGGATTTCAGCCCATGTAAGTAGTTTAAATGATGTGTAATAATTTATTTGCAAAATTCTTGAATGGATTCCCACTATGAAAAGGTTACAAAACTTGAAGAGTTATTTATCTATGTAAATGTTTTAAATAATAGATTTCTTTCCTAGGAAACCAGTTTTCCAACATATGGGTGACTTTTAGAGTTAAATTCATGTAACTGGGTTACATGTCAGGTAGTGACCCACATATAGTTTTTAATACATGACTGGGGATTTTTTTCTTTAGTTATTTCTCCAGACTCAATTTCTCTAGACCCAGAGAAACTACAAGGAAATTTTGGGAGACACTACTAATTATATAATTATTTGATTGAAATTCGATATTGATTGCAGTTTTGGTGCATCTCATCAGGTATGTGAGCTTTCCACTTCTTTTTTGTCTTTTAATGTTTTAGTTCCCATTGGTAGCATTATTGGATCTGTTAGTCTAATTCCCTGTTTTATCTTGTCTTCTTTCATGATCAGTTGTGTGATCTCATTTCCAAAATCCATTACATTATTGATAACAATATAGAACCCATTCATACATGAAGTATATGGGTTTCCTCCTTTTATTCAATCCCATGATTTATAAATTTGATTAAAATTGTTATGTGGATTTGATTCTCGAGCCTTTATAGAAGTTGTTTTCATTTCATTGTTTGTGGATCCCATTGCATACTTATGCGACAGAAGTTACTCGGTATGTTTTTCAATATCAATACTATATTGATGAACCTTATTTTTAAATATTTATAAACTGATTTATACAAGGAAATTGGCATGATTGATTTGTGTACGTTGAGAACAGTTTTTTAAATAAATGGGGTTTCATTGATTCTTGATAAATGGATATAACATGGGTATTTTCAAATCCTTCAAAAATGGTTTTGTGAAGATTTTTTAAACATTGAAATTATTGTGAAAATGAGAAAAAGGGTTACCATGGGCACAAGGGGGGTGGATTATCTAGAGGCCATCATCCATGGGGGGGGGGTTAACATTCTGGGGTGTTCTTATTATCCTAAGAATAGATTATTGAATATTTGTACATATATGATATTGGGGTCTCACATTATTTGGGTCTCCATGGTCATAGAGTTTAGAACATCGGGATTAGGTATACAATATAATATAATATAGATTAATGGGTATGGGTAGTTTATCACCTATCCTTTTGTATTACATGGTATAGTGAACTACATGCTACTACTATTGTCTTTTTACTACATGAATATGTACCATTTAAACCTTGATAAGCATGATTATTATTGTGAATGGTGATGTAGAAAAATATTAATTGAAATTTATATAGGTAATTTGGTTTTTTAACTCCTATAAATAAAAGGATTGTATATATATATTCAACAAATCTCTACTCTTTAAGGATCAATCCAGAATAAGTATAGATATATTTGATGTTATTGTGGTCCATGTACACCACAAATCACTCACCCAAAATATTGCGTCTCCAGCAACACAAGGCCTAGACAACTGCTGCAATATCAAGTTCATGTGTTGTGTAATTTCTATAACAAGGCATCTACTACAAGGATCCATACAAAACAACTATATCCTCCTACATCACCACAACTCCTAGGAAAATTCCAAATTAATCACAGAAGATATTGTAACTTCTTCCATGGTCTAGTAGATTTTGTATAGGTGCAGAGAAATGCCTCCCTTTTATATCATGAATGTCTTTCCCACTGGCTTTTGACATTAATAACATAACATAATTCTTTATTATGATAGATTTTTGGGAAAAAATATGGGAGACATCTTTTATGAGATACAAATAATATCAAGATTGCCTTAAAAAGCTCTGTATATTAAACACATCTGTGGGATTCTCTTTGGAAACTACAAAATTATCCTTTTCTGGGTCAACAGATACACCTGATTCTGAGATTATATCACCCATGCAATTATATCATTCTATCTAAATTTGGAACATATCAATATTGGTAGAATGTTAATCCTCTCTTGGTGTACTCATAACGATCTAATGACAATTAGAATATTTGTTACGAGTGTGAGAATACTCCAAGATGTCATCCACAAAGGCCATGAAAAAAGAATCTAGATATGCCTGGAATACCACACACATTAGATCCATGAAAATGGAGGGTGCTTTAGTAAAATAGAACACCATTAAAAGGTACTCATAAAGGCCATTCCATCTATATAAACTGTATGAGCTATGTCTGATGGGCTGACTCACACTGGATGGTATCTGGAACTCATGTCGATCCTAAAGAAGTACCCAGAATCACTTTTATAGACAAATAAATCATATATTTGAGGTAGTGAATATCTATTCATAACCGTAAGGAACTTCAAAATTATATAATCAATGCATAGAGGTAAGGTTCCATATGCCTTCTTGGTGAAAATAATAGGTGAACCCCAAGAAGATGTACTAGGCTAAATGAAAACTTTGGCCGAAAAAATTCTCTATACACCAATTGGTATCCTAATGATCTATAGGTTCAATCTTGTATGGAGGAATGGACACAAGAGCTAATCCAAAAACATAACTGATTATATACTCTTCCTCTTTCTCAAGAGCTAATCCAAAAAAATCAATGGGAAAGATGTCCATGAAACGATCAAATACTTAAGGAAAATTATCTTTACATAAAACCTGATTCTCCATCAAGATATTTTCAATATGGCTGGTCAATATAGCTATAACATGATCCTACGGTCCTTTTCTACCACCCAAAATATTAAACTCACCCTTATGTTGATAAGAACAGCATTCTAGGGATGTAAATGATACCTTGTGGTGATAGAAGTCTAAAAAATCACGTCATTGAACCAAACTATCCATATAATGCATTACATTGAATCATGTAACCTCAAAAATTAATAGGTTCAACCAAAACAATGGGTAGCAGCCTACTTCATGGGGATAGTCCTTATTGTGGTGTATGTCCTTTGTTCGCACTACTAATGATGTATCTAGGGTTATTACAAAACAATAATATTGTATCTAGAGAATTTTCAGGATATTTACATAGATAAAAGAGTTCAATGAAAATTTATAAAATAATGTAGATACTATAGTTTAATCCACTAGAATAATACCTTGTATTAAAGATGGTACCATAGACTAATCCCTGGGTATCATATGTAGTGCATGAAAGATTCTTGAATCATGGCCCTATGAAATAGCTCTACTATCATGATCGAAATAGATCGGAGGGCACATTTAGTGATCAAGGGTATGTATACCCTAGCCATGAACCACTACTCATCAAGTCCTTCTATTTCAATTTCAACTCCCCATCTGATGCAGTACAAAAGAACATACCCTCAATGGTGGATCTGGAATGGGTCATTTTCCTCTGAATCTATTGGAAATCTTCTGCAGAACCTATGATAATGAAACATGAAGCCCCTATACCAATACTCGAGTGGGTCTCTATCACACAATGTCTATATATTCTCATGTCTTCTTAACTAATGACATATCATGGAGTTATCAAAAAATTTATTCTGGTGGTCTCTTCCCGTATAATAAACCATCAAGAGAATGATTCCTTCCCCTAGAAGAAATACTTTCCTATCACAACACTGGCTGTCTATTCCCGATACTATTTTCATTTCTAATTTCATTACTAGAGATAAGATCCTACATGACTATTACAGAAAAATTAGGCAGATGAAATACATTGACCTATATTCGAACGACATACACAATCCCATCCTTGAAGCAGCTAGCATGAAAAATCTCATCACCATCTAGAAGATGTTAAAATTGATGAATATCCATGAAACAATATGAATTATCCATAACGGACATACAAACCTACTCGAGATGCACGAACTCTCTAGATTAATCACCTCTATGTGTTTGCAGGAAGTAATGATCCTAGAAAATAGTGTTAAAATCATCCCATACAATTCCTCGATGATGATCAGCCGACATAACCACATCCCACCAATGCTTCGATGAATCATGAAGAAATTATCCAAAAATCACAACCTTATGCTCTGGTGGAATTTCCATATGATCAAATATATATAAAAATTCATCTAGAAAAGACACATTAGCTGTCGACTTCCACCCCCTAAAAAGGTAGGATGTTGCTGCTTCTGGAACACAAGAGTAATATCAGCCAATGTAGGTTTATGTCTTGGAGAACCATGCATACACTGAATAAGATGTAGAAAATGTTCACAAACATTGGAATTAGTTCCCAAATCCAGTATAATAGGCGGTTCCTCATGTGCAACTCATGGATGTAAGGCTAGAAACATAGGGACCACCACATCTTGAGCATGGTTGTTGACACATTCTTGGTGTATGATATGAAGAAATTGTGGCATCAATGGTCTAAAAATTTATGGAAGTTGCCTAAGAAAAAGATATAAGATGTTATGTAGAAACACATATAGAATCTAAGCAATGATGACTCACTATCGATGTCATACCACCCCAACAACATTCTTAGATAGCCCAATATTAGTATATTTTCAAGTATATGTTTCATTTCATTTTACTAATAATTATATGGTTATCACCATTAGAATTTATAAACAAGAATGTTTGGGATAAGTATGTTCAAACAATTAATTTTAGATGTCATGAAATATTTTATAATGGATATCCATTCCCAATGAATAAGTACCCATACACCTTGTCTCTATAAACATCACCCATTTACTTATTGAATAATGAGTTGATGTGGAATAGTGCTCTTACCAAACCATGAGGGACCATAAACCTCATGAATTTAGACACAAAATCACTCAACCACAACTATGAATAATGACAGAATGAGCTAGCTATCAAATCATCACTCAAAAATAAAAATTATATCAAGAAATTAAAATCGGTGAAATGCACCTATATGGCATGGAATTATGAATGACATGTTAATTCATGGTTCTTAATATGATGCACTCAACATAAATCCTTCCACTAATATCATTGGTCCACGGATGATATATAATATTAGCATGATAAATAATCAACAAAACCACACTGCATATACGTCACCCAATGGTGAAATAATCTCTAATGTAGTATGTAAAAAATGAACAACAATTATATTTTTTGGTATCATGGCTTTAACCCAAAACATGTATTTGTGACACCCATGATTGGATAATGACCAAGTACCTAGAATTCATAATTTCTTGACTAATGTCTCCAAATAGAGAATTAATAAAGGAAACTCATCTAATAAAACAATGTGATGTCTCGGACTTGGATGCCACATAATACGTATTCCAAGCTCTGTGGGCCACATATCCTCTAGTGCATCTCGCCGATCATAAGAGGCAACCGACAAGAAGATAGGGCATAAATTGAGTCTGTGGGGAGATTATTATATCATTACCATAGTGTAGCACATTGGATAAATAATTACAAAGGTAAATATGGAATAAATATAATTTATGATAAGGAAAATAGAAAATATGGGCAATAAAAACAATAACTAAAATAACTTGAGAAACATTCAACGAGAAATAATTTTATGTCATGAATGTATAAAACTAGAAAAAATGTATATTAGTCAATACGAGTAACATGTTACACAAAAGTATAAATGAAATAAATGACTATCCCAATCATTCTGAGATTCATCTTTGTCAATGTTGGATCCAAGGAGTGTACCCAAGACATCTTGTAGTACAACATTAGGGACCCTATATTGTCATACAGGGAATCCATATTTATATATGTATTAGGTTATTGGTGGATCTATACTTAATAATGGTTTATCCTTGAATCATAATGGGGTCCTGGAGTTCTCAAGGCATTCTGACTCAAATCTAATGTGTGCTCGAGTCCTAAAACTCTTATTTGTTTTGATAATAAAGTAGCCTTGCCTTTCATTAGTGTGAAATGGCCATGTATCATGAAACATATATTAAACCAATTTAAGATATATTAAATGAATAAGGTTCACTATTCAACCTTACATCATAATGGTAAAGTGTTTTACAAACATCAAACATATTATTCAATAATATTTAATAAGTAAAAGTCAAATAATTAGTATACTTTCTGATTTCCATTTCACATTTCATTATCAAGTGAAGCACTTAACATAGATAGTTCAAGTGGTTAGAATACATTGTATATTATATTATGCAACAAAAAATATAAATCAATCAATTTAATATCGAAATATAACCCTTAGAATGTCCATGGCAAGTCACACCAAAACAACGTCTTGAACATATCAAAACACTAAAATAACAATTAAGGAAAAAATTCCAATATGCTATGGAGGGTGATGCGAGTGTAACAAAAAACAAAAAATAAAAAAAAATAACATAATTTTGAAGAGAAAAACTTAATTTTTACTATGATTATAATTAGGGATTATAAATGCCATAAATGGAACCAGATGAAATCAATGGGCCCTACACGACAATTCCAAAATCGTTGAACTTCGTGGATGAGTTATGGACCATCTGCCTTAGGGTTGTATGACTCTCCTCCTCCAATATCAGCCTAAAATTTCTCATATAATTTAATAGATCTGAGAAAAATGAAAAAAAAAAACTCACACAATGATAACTAGGTTAAGAACCTGAGAGGAGAAGAATGATTAAAAAGACTCGAGTACTTAACATTGCACATCCAACATGACAAACGATAGCTCGATCAGATCCTGGATGAAGGAGATCTTGAAATTACTACCTTATACCTTAAAAGAGAACCAATATGAGAGAAAAGGGGGTAAATACTACATGAATTCAGATTAGTGGGAATGTGGATCCTTAAGTAGATCATTAACGGAAAATGTGAATTTTAATCAAAAATATTATGTGCATGGTTTGTCTACATGTTTTGATAAAGAATGTAGAAACCATGCATGGATACCTGGGAAAAGGTGGTCCTCACAAATTTAGGCTCCACAATTAGTGGGTGAACAAACTGGGCTATAAGGCTCTGTCTAAAATCATTACACCTACACAGTTTACTATAAACCACGTGACAACCCTATTTTCTTTTAATGATGGGTTTCAATCTACAATCAAGCTCGAACACCCACAAATCATTAAATAACTCATTAGGAGTCCAAAATTAGGTCCATAATAATGAATTAGACTATGATTTAATTGATCCATACCTAGGTAAAATAATGGTTTCTTACAATGTGTTTGTTCTTCGTTAATTTTAGGTATTTAATTGTGCCAATGTGTGATCATAGAGACAAAATTAATTTTCATATTCATATACTTGGATAATATATTATTAATCATATTATAATAATAAATATCAAAATTACCTAATTCACTCACCCTCATATAGTGTAATGTTGGACCATAGTTTATAACATATAATTACATTTTCATCAGGAAAAAAGGAAATGTGAAATGCTGTCATTATGATTATTCATTTATTAATTTTATTAGAAATATTATAATTGAATTTATGATTAACAAAATTGGTTCTATTAAAAATGCAATACATTAAAATAGTATATTTGTTTAATGATTTCATTATTTCCATTTGTGATGTTTTTAATCATTTTAAGCAGATTCCGCTAACAACATTTAATTATTACATTAAATAATTATAATAATTATTACATTTAATTATTATATAAAAATAATCTTGTTATAATATAATATTAATATAATATTTTGATTTTGGGTATTATTTATGTTTATATATTCTTTTTACTACAACATTGACAACATAATTTCTAGATACATGGAATAGGGTGCTGTATTTTAATATATCTTTTTAAAAATCAATTGTTTTTTAATATGATTATTACAATAACTATCATTGGATTTCTCTATAAATGTTATAATATATTAAAATTTATGTTCATCAAGACATTTGATGTAATTATTTACAATAACTACTCTCCAAAATCACTCCTAACAATTATTAACTCATTAATTTAACCTTTATTTTTTTTAACCAATGTATTAATCAGTTTTCTACATTGGTATTTTATAAAATATTAAAACAATTTTTCTAACATTAAATTTATTTTTATATAATTTAATGTTATTTTAGTAGTTATATATAACCCATATTAAATGGTATTTTTAAGGTTATGGGACAGGAATATTAAAGTCAAAAATATGGGAAATATTAATAATGACATTGATAAGTTCCAGATATATTATCTGACATATTTTTATTTATAAAATATAATTGATATAAAATAATATTTGATTGATGATTAATTACATATGGTTTGATCTAGTGATTTTCATCGGATATAAATAATAATATAATGGTTTATTTGAGTGAATGATTCAAGATATATAAATATATTAAATGGGGAAAAATAATAATCATGATAAATACATGATCATTTTAAGATATAAGTAACACATAAAATATATTATACGAACTAAAAAGGTAATATCACAATTAATAACATTTAATATATATTCTGAATGTGTCAAATAATAAAAATAAATGAAAAATAATTGCTGATATGGAAATATGATGATAATGAGAAATATTGTTTAACCCATTTGACATCATTCATTAATATTTTATTGTTATTTTTCTTTTCTAAAAAATATTAGATCACATATATATATATATAAATGTAACAATAAGTCACAAAATGGTGATGGTGAATAGTTTTCTGGTATTTATTATTTGTATATAAAATTTATATAAACATATATAAAGTTAACTAGGTTTATTAATGATGTTATAAAGTTATTAGTTATCTATTGATAATTGACTACTCATCGCATTAGAATTGAAACTTGAAATTGAATATTCCGTGTTTCTAATTTAATATATGGTTAATATGAAAGAAATAAGTTAAAAAAACAACTAAAACGTTAAATATTTGATATAATACTATGATAGATTTGATATAAATTTTTTTTGAGACATTAATGAAACAAATTTTTTCATATGTTACACCCCTTCATTCAATCACCACTTTTAGTGTCTCTAAAAAAATACTATTATAAACCATAAATTTTTTTAATATAAAAAACAAAATGATATCAATATTAACTTCAATAATTTTAATAAATATTTAAAATTGAAGAAAATATATATTTTTAAATCATCCTGATCATGTAATGTTTATAACGATTCATTTAACAATTCAAAACATACTTCTATTATTCAATAGAAATGAAATTGATTTAAGGCATATATTTAAAATATCATTGATTTTAATGGGACCAATGAATAATTTATTAATATAATAGTTCAAAAAATATATATATATTATAAAATGAAAAATTTTAAATGGAATCCAATATCAATAAAAAACATTGTCCAGAAATTACAAAATATAATTTATTAAATTTTGATGAATATCCTTAAAAAGTTATAAATGATATATATTTTGAGGTTAAAAAATTATTAATGTGAAATAGAAAATCTCAAGATATAATGATAGAAAATAATTAATTGAGATAAATTAAATGAATTACATTAACAATAAAATTACCAAATAGTTCAAATAATGTATATGAAAGCATAAATACTTCAATAAGAAAATTTATAACTATTATAAACATATCATACAAAAATTAAAAATCCAGATATAATTCAATAATTTATATTTCAATATATCCTTTATCTTTAATGGATAAGTACTTTTGGATGTAATGAAAACTAACGACATTTATGACTTTATCTATAAATAAATTCTTAAATGTTTTATAATAAAATATTTTTCTTTTTATTCCTTTTGGACTGAAGGAAATTTATATACAAATATAATGTATTAAATGATATTCTATTGTGATAATAAATATGTAAATATATATTATATAAAAAGATATGGAATTTTTTTTTAAATTTAAAAAATAATGATTCTAATAACATAACTGATTCCAACTCAAGATATTTGTTCATTTTAAAAGGTAGTAGTTTATTGATTTCATATATTGGGAAATTCACATAAAAACCAATTAATTTACCATGTCAATAATAAATAAAACGAATTTAAACTCATATATTCATTATTAAAATGATATTAACAAATATATAATCACATTTAAATAGTGTGATGAAGGATTCAATTGTAGATTCATATTTCATGGTCACATACATTTGATTTAGAAATATTCTTAGTAATTTTATAAATATTAATGAAAATTTATGAAGTATAAATCTAGGTATTTCATAATTTAATACCATCTAGTACCATATTTACAAGCAATGTTTTTCATTTATCTAAATATTATATGAAAAAATATCTCAGTAAATTAATTAAAATTAATAGAAAATCCTTTTGAAAGAGTATAATAGTAAAAAAAAGGATCAAAATAGTGTTTTTTGATCTTTTCAATATGTTATGAATCATATTTACAACACTAAAATAATTATTTATATACCTAAGTATATTAATGTTTAATTTAATAACATGTATCCTTATTAGAATAATCTATAATAAAATACTATTATTTTTTCTTTATAGTGATTTAATTTTTATTATATGGGATTACGTTGTATATAAATAATCATTAATATTTATAAATTATTATTTTTAAATGAAACTATTTTGTGAGAATAATTATTTATTTTGATTTTTAGGTAAAATATAAAAACACATTTTACATGTTTTTACTTTAATGATTTCATTAACAATATATAAAATTAATTACATTTTTGACAGACATGTGTATTTACATAATATTTATAACCCATAATAGAAAATTAGTAAATTTTTATGTTATTAATATTTTCCTTTTTTGGTCAAAATTTGTAAGGACAACCATCAATATCTTTAAATACGTCTATATATTAGGTATGCATGTTTATATAAACCCATTACATTCACTAGAATGAATATAAATATTTTTTAATTAAAATTCCTATTAGTATAAGGATTCCATTATAAAAAACGTTGTAACTCTATTGATTTGGTTCCAAGAGTAAATCATTCATTTTAAATCTACATCTACAAAACATTATTATAGTTTTTAGATATTTCTATCATGTTTTTGATGAATATTTTCATATCCAGTTTGAAAATTCATATCACATTGAATTTAAATTTATGGTTTTGAGACTTATCAAAAAAATTACCTTTATTATGCATCAAACGATTATTTATTTCTGGAAAATGGGAAAACATTTCTTGTAATGGAAAAAAATTATGAGATAAAAATGGAAGAATATTATTTCAACCCACACATTTTTCTCATTGGAATGAATATCAACAAAAAATTAATATGAAAAACATAATATAGGGTATAAATGAAAGAAATATAATAATAAACTCCTCTATATTTGAATATTAATATTAATATTTAATGTGAAATAATTACAATCAAGAAACCATTTATTGATGAAAATTTAGTTTTGAGAATTCAAAATGAACTAATCCACATTTAATGTAACATATTAATGAAATCATCTATAAACTATTAATAATTTTTTTATTTGAATTAAAATTTAAACCAAATTTTATGTTAAATGATATTTTTCTTTTTTGGGAATATATATTTATAATAATATATGGTCTAAAAAATAGGAAAAAAGTATATTATAAATAATAATTTTTATGGATTTTACATGGATAATAAATTATAATTTTACTTTACATAATAAAACATATTCAATTTAATTTCTTTTAGAAAATATTTCAAATTTTGTATTAGTTTGAAACATTTTCTAGGTGTTAACCATAAATAACCAATTATCATAAAAGGGAAAAATAATATCTTTGTTTTAAATTATATATGGGTTAACTATGGATTGCAACAATATCTCAGGGAATTGAATGATGAATTTAATAATACTATTATGAAAAAACATTTAATTAAAATTAAAACTAATATAAAATTATCAATATTTATGAAATGAATAACTTAATGATAAATTTTATAATAGAGATATCATTATTTATTTTACAAATCCATATTATTTAATGGTTTTTAATTTATTCATATAAGGTTACATGAACTGTGAAATAATTTTAAAAAATATTAATTGTTTTTTATGTTATTAAGTAAAATAACACAATATTAGTTTCAAATATGTATTTTATTATAAAATTTAAAATTTAAAAATTCAAATAATTATTTTAGATCATTATAACAGTCAATTATTTTAATTCTAAAACGAAATAAATACAAAATAAATATAAATACCATTAAGATTTTATTAGTTGATTACGTTTTCAAATTCAATCTACTAATCCTCTACACTAATTATAAATATAGGTATATATTTTTTAATGATACTATTGTCTATAGATTGTAATATATTATTTAAATAAATGAAAACATCATGATGTAAATAAAAATTATCATTCAATATAGTTTTTTACAATAAGACATCCCATTTTCAATCCCCCATGAATTGTGTAAAATTAATTATAATATATTTTATTTGAAAAGAATGTTATATGGAATGTGATTGTAACTCATTATTGTGTTGAATAAAAATAAATAAAATAAAATATACTCACATAATCTTATTCATGGTTTTTTGTCTATTGAATATAATTTACCATTTAAATTATAAACATAATACATCAATTATAAAAATAATATATTTAATAAATAGTATAATATAAAAATATATAATATATTCTTTTATACTTATTCATATATCTAAAAAATAGTTCTCCTAAATAGAATAGATAAATAAAATTGTCTTCATCCAATATTATTTACCTAAAAAATAATTGATTTTTAATCATTAATATACATTATAATTTTTATTAAAAATGAAAATAATTCAAAATTTGAAAACAATGGAAAGAGATATCTAAATAATGTAAATAAATGAATTTATTATTTACAAAATTTAACTCACAATAATTGTTATAATATATCATCAATATCAACTTCGAGTGGATGTTAGTAAAGTATAATTTAAATAGATAACTATAATAATTACTTAAATAAATTTATATATATAAGACTGACTTGTTCTTAAAAAAAATTTGAAACTAAATATCTCATGTAATTACTACTATAATATTGAAAAAAAATTAATAAAACATAAGATAGAATTATAAATTATTTATCTCATGTATAATTAAGTGAAATTTTTTATATAGCATATGATTTTATTAATTACGAATGAATCATTGTAAGTGTCAAATACTAATATAAGATTAAAAATGATTCTATGAGTAAACATATAATTTAAAATACTTAGGAGTATGGGATTGTATATTTTGTTACTTTATTTTATGTGGCACTATATATCCACTCTACATATATGATTATAAAATAACTACATGAAAATTAATATAACATAAAAAATTCTTCAAATAATTGATTCTTAAAACATATCAACATGTTACGTGATACATATTATAAGTACATGAACAATACACATTATAAAACTATTTAAAAATTAAACTAAAAAACTAACCACAATCATAGTGGAATATCACAATTAAATACTATGGCATCATTCTATCCATTTCTTCATTAGTAATCAAGGTCATTTATAGAACCTAATATAACATTAATTAAATATTTGAAATATTTTTATTTAGAAAATTTAATAATCCTTTACATTGATTGAATATAAAACAATAATTTACCTCAAAGGAAATGTAATAATAAAAAATTATAAAATTTAAATTATTTAACTCATGAAAAGGGAGATGATGTTTTGAGAAAAACTATTATTGTTCATTGGGATAAAATTATTCTAAATGTTAACATGATTGAAGAGTTATTTCATGATTAAATACCTATAGAAATCAACTTCATAAGGTTAGAAAATACATAACAAACAAATGGTGCAAAAATATTAATTCATGACAATAATTTATAAAATACAAGACTAACTATTATATAATTATGTTAAATTAATACACCAAATTAAATTATACTATATAACATGAAATGACCTATAAATTATCTATATTATGTTAAATTGCCTAAAACACAACCAATTAAATTGTTTAAAAAATATTTTCAACTATATATTAGCATCATAGAATTCAATATAAGGGTTTTATAAGATTAAAAAATTAACATATAATTATTTCACAATTTTAAATTTCTTAGATATATCAATAAAAAAATATAAAATGATTCAATGGTTTAATGCCTTATGATCAAAAATGAAAAAAAACATTATAAACATAAAAGTAAAATAATAACAAAATAAATGACCCATAAAATCATAAATTTCATAATCACTATTTATATAATAATTTCAGTTGTTACAAGATGAATTTTAAAAATATATGACAATGGTTGTTTAGTATTTATAAAAATAATAGAATATCATGATTTTGAAAAATAAAAATTACGAAATACTTTTTCAATCATTGTTCATCATTATATAATATATTATAGTTTTTTTAAAACTCCAAAACACATGGGAAATTACTATTTTATATACATGTTTTATATTAAAAAATGCATTAGTATTTTTCCTCCGTAATAATGTTTCATTAATATAAAGACATGTGGGCTTCCATTAGTGTGTTTGGAAAAGTCCTAGTAATATTTTTGGAGCCAGGGACTAAGACGACTATAGATTCCAACACTCGGTGATCCCATAGTAAATTTTATAAAAATAATAAATATATTTTTATTACATTTTTTCATTTTATAAAAAATTTGGAATATCACTTAAAAATATTCTTTGATTGGAAATTGAAGACCATGTTTGAGTGTGGAACACATTATTTCACTTAGTTAAGACAAAAAATGTTTATGTGTTGTACATCCTAACCCACTACTCAATGGAGGTGTATTTAAGTGAATTGATTTATTTGTGTTAAATAATTTTATTCAATGTTTTCCCTAGTGATATATCTATACATATATCCTTATGGAGGTATTTTCATGGTTACATCATTATTAAGGTCTATTTTAGTGATCTATATCCTCCCATTATTGTGTAGCTTTTTTGGTGATTGATGACAAATTAGTGGATCAAGATGAATAGAATCACGATGAACACAATAGATCTCCTCCACTTTTGGAAAGAACATTCTTCATCACCGATTGATCAAATCAATAGGCATGACATGTATTTTTTTGGTTTCCACAAATTTTTAATTAATTAATCATGAATATTGAGTAGTCATTAGTTTATTTGTAATTTACAACATTCCCATTAGCCTCACATTTTATTAATTATTTATTATAGATCTTAATTTGTCAATGTAATGAAACCATAGAAAGACTAATTCAAATAACAGTAAAGTTTCATTTATCAATTTCTCTTATCATGCTTCTCTAACATTAATCATCATTTATTCTTCATCATTAATTATTTTTGATGGCTTTTAAATAAATATAAAAAAATAACACATTGTGTAATCAATATTTGGAGTAATGATTTGTTTTAATGAAAATCCTGATTCAGGATCGAGATGTGGATGGTGATATAGGAATTACCATTTGCGAGAACATAGCAATGACCATGAGATGGAATTTCAAGACCATATATAGATACTTAATTTTAGATCATGGCTCAGGTGAACAAAACGACTAATAATAATAATAATAATAATAATAATAACTATAATAATAATATAATAATGTTTTTGTAGTTATTATGAAGTATTGTATCTGACACAAAATTCACATATGTCCCCCATTTGAAGAACTATTAATGGTTTTATGACCTAAAAATGAAGGAATAAATTTCAAAAATATTATATAGAATTTAATTTGTACCCATGGATCAGTCACAGGAGTCGCAATTCAATATTGATGTAGTCAATTGCTATTATTTAACCATTTGATTAATTGAGGCAATTGAATAGCCTATCTCAAGTATTTTTCTGAGATGATCTCATTGGTATAATCCATATATTTTCTTAAGGAATAGATATATGGGCCTCATGAGGGACTATTCATGCATAATGTTTTGAAATGAATCTTCTTCAGTACAAGTTCAATTCGGGATAATGAATAGTGGATATGATGCTCTTTTCCGCATATATCACAACTTGGTGATACATTTGTTTATATGGGTTTTATTATTAAGAATGTCTGTGAAAATTATTTTATTCATTTGGACCAATAATAATAATTGTTAATTCATCATACTCTTGGACAGATATTCCATAAACTCTTAGAGTAGACTGGCATACCTAGGGGTACATTGTAACGGCCCAAAAATTTGAATAATATTTTTTTCTGAAATTTGTGTCTTATTTCTTTTTTTACTCAAAAAACAGTATCCTTTAATTAATGAAGTGATACTGTAGGGTTTTGACTATTATATGACCATTGCAAATTAATCTCATAACATTACCATTATTGTATATAAATACACGTGATCTTGGTTAATTAATATAGAATGAAGTGTTGATGACCACATATAGTAGACTCGGGCCGTATGAATCCCAATCTGCTAGAATTTGGGAAAGAGGTAACATCTATGGGATTTTCACTTGACCCATACCAAGGTAAGCTTCAACATGTGATGTTTGAACAGAATCACCTAAGGGAGATGTTCAAGATGATAGAAATCACCACTCAGGAAATGTTGTCTGAGCCGCCCCAAGATGCTATCACCATAGCACACCTTAAACTTTGGTCCTATGCAGTTGTTATAAGGGGATATGTAATGAGTCCTTAGATACTTTTTGTAATCCATTTTTATAAATTAAATTTTTATTCATTTTTATGGAAAAAATATTGATTACCAAATGTCTGGATAATTATAAAATAAATATTATTGATGAATTTTATAAAAAGGATATTTTAAAATATTCATTTAAACAGTAAGTAATTTACAATGCCAAATGATTTTCAAAAAATGGTCATATACAGTTGTGATATGTAAGAAATTTAGAGTCTAATATGATAAACATTATATTTAGTTAATAGTAAAATATGAATAATAACTTACACATATGTATAGTAATGAATATTAAACCGAAAAAATAGAAGCTTCACCCAAGAATGTATAAATACAATTTAGACATCGTAAAAGTGAAAAAATGATCATAATATAAGTTTTGTAATTTTTGTAGGCCATAAATAGTTTAGTTTCAATTATTAAATTTATTTATTTATTTAGAATGAAAATTTATTATCATAAATTGTTATCATAAAATGTTACATTATTATCCTATTTATATATGATAATTTTATGGGACCATGATTACTTTGTCAAGGTGTTACAAAATAATGTATAGTTGTAGGGTAGTTTTTTTGAATAAATAATGATTTTATTTAAAAATTAAAATAAAAATTTTTAGAAAATTATTTTCGTAAAATGGTGTTCATTTTTGAATTCAGAGCATCTATATTAGGTTATAGCGAATATATGATATTTTGACAAATTTTTTTATTGTTCAGTGAATAGTGAAAAATACTTTTTTGATTTTAGGGTGTTTAATGATATCATTAATGATGAAATAACAATGTAATAATGATTTAATAATTTTGGTAGACTTGTGAATAGTAATATATGTAATGAGGTGTCCCATGTGGCCAATACCACGAGCAATCCCATGGTTGTGAAAATACCACCGATGAGGTGTCCCTTGCGAATTAATTAAATATTCCCTCTCTTTTACTATAAATACCTAGACACTGCTTCATTAAATTCATTCAAAAATCATTCTAAACCATTTTATATTCTTTTTTACATCCCAAGGAGTCATCCAAAATGTCTATCATGCCCCCCAATGTCCCAACCATTACACTTTCTACGTTACTCTTCTAGGTAAGGGAACCTTCCACTCTCCACTTTTTGTCATGATTTCCTTTTAGTTATATCGTCCAATTTCAATATTCATATGTGAGGGTATGTTCTTATATATTTTTATTACTTTGAAAATCATGTCCAAATGATGATAGACCCTTTCTTTTCTCATCAACTGATTTTCTAAACATTTATGTGATGCCATTATGCTTCCAAATTTTCATAAAAGAAATCACATCTTCTCTTTTCATTCAAGTTTCATTTTTATGGTATTTCCATCAAAAATTGATTCCATGATCTTATTTATTTTTATTTTATAATCCTACCGTATTAAGAGTTATTTATGAGTGGGTGAATATTGTCCCATCTCTTTTCAATGTTTTCTAAAACCATGTTATATAGTCGTTATACTGCACAATTTGCGTCCCAAAAATATCTATCTTTTTCTAAAGAAATTATCTTGTATTCATTATGTAAATACCCCAATCTATTTTCATTTTTAGGGGTATCCATTAATACATATAATTGATCTATTTGATTCAAGAATTGACATACATATATCCCTCAATCCATTTCCATGGGTTATAAATGGCTTAATGATCTTATTTTTAAGCACTTTTAAAACGTCGCAATTTCGAAATGAAACCCATTTATTTTATTCTCTTTGGATTATTTATGAAATGTTTGATTATGATATTTGTGGATCACATGAAAATAAATACATATTATTTGTGTGCCCTGATATCACTCCAATGCATTGGGTAATGAATTTAATCTATAGAGATGAAAAGTTTCACAATACCTTTGTGAATAACATTGGTAATTATTACGACACCTTGGGGATGTAACTTAGTGACATGTTCATGAATGTCAACATTAAATGTTGTAGTTTCATATTCCTTATATGGTTTAAGTTAATTTCATTATTTTATGCCTCTAATTCTATTACTCATTTCTTTATGTTTTTCATCAAGTTTATATTGATATCACAATTAAACTGATTCCATTTCTTTCTTTACTAGGCCTTCTGCTCACCATTACCACTGATGTATGTCTACAGGTTATGAGATTCAATAATTGTACATAGGATGATCTTATGATGAAGCTGTACAAGTGGATTAGAAGAATGATTTATGTTTTCATGTTTTTTGTTCCTAATTTGAAAGACACCAGCCTTTAATGATATCATCAATGTAAAATGAAATGAAATGTTATGATATAAAAGGAAGGAGAACGTACTTGGTATCAAAGGAATGTTTAGTTATTTATAGAAATTAGAATATGAATACACTAGGAAGAACCCTATAGAAAATTTTAAATAAAGTAATACTTCTTGGTATTTTGGTGAGTATTGTGTATGTGGTTTATCAAGAAAAAACATTCTTGTCTGGATACAAGATGGTAAAGGCGGCTCTGACACAGATATAACTAGTTGTGAAAAATCTGAAAAAGGATTTTCGTTCTTGAACCGAGGTATCATAGTACATGATCATGGGCCTTGATGCACACTTTGTTATGACACACCCAATGGATATGATAGGATTATCATATTTATTTCATGAATCATTATAAATGATTTATATAGAAATGTAATTGTTTAAATACTGAAGCTTCCAGACATAAAATCTTTTATAATCAAAAGATTCATAAATGAAATAATCTTCTCACTAAGGTGTTATTTTTTTAGAAAATGGAAGGAAAACAGGAGGAACTGTGCAAATGGTTACTGTAATAGACCATATGCTGACAACACTCCAATTCAAGCAGGAATGGAATCTTAAATGCCAATGATGAACCAAATGAATCAATTTATGTGAAATAACATGAATCAAGATGAGATACCAATCTAACCATGAATGGAAAAATTTCATGTACAATCCCTTATGCGTCAACGACGACCAACCATCAGTGGATCTATCGACAGATTGATTTATGAATTGTGGATCATCTCTATCGAGAAGATATTTTCTGTGCTCCGTAGTTCTGAACAAGAGAAGGTTACCTTGGCTATTTATCACTTTGAGGGAGAAGCTGGTTAGTGGTGGGAACTAATTTAAAACACAAGGTCAATATTGGAAGTTGAATCTATGGAGTGGGAAGTGTTCAAAGTAATATTCTTCAACAAGTATTTCTCTCAATCAACGAGAACAAGAATAAAGAAGGAGTTTCTTGAGTTGAGGAAAAAGAAGAATGAATCTATGGGAATCTACGAGATTAACATGATAAGGATTTTGCGTTACACCTATAGGTTTGTCATGAATCCAAATGGTATGGTTGATTAATTATTTAGTGGACTGAGACCTCATCTGCGGAAGAATATAACCAATATAGATTATGAAAACTATGAGGATATCATGTGAAGTGTGATGAAAGTTGAATGGGAGTTTGGTGAGACTCAATGGTCTTATAAATACAATGAAAAGAGATGATTTATGGAGCCAATATTATGGAGGAGCATCGATCAGGGAAGAGGAGGCAAGAAAGTGAAATGTCCCATTTGTAATAAATGTGGGAATAAAAACTTGGGGAACTTCTTTCTCGGGGGAAATAAGTGTTAGAAGTGTGGAAGAGATGGCCATATTGCATGGAATTGACATAGTGAGGTGATCTCTACACTTCCCAACACTAATGGAAAGGGGACGATGTCGCATGACCTACCTGATGTCCAATGCTATATGTCTAGAAAAATTGAGAACTTTTCCAGTCAGTGTCCAAATCCAAGGGTAGTGGAGGAGAATCACCATAAGACTTAGCAAAGGCTAAGGGAGAAAGGTCTTTCTTTTTCTTTCAATACTACAGAAGTTGAAGCACATAATTATTTTGTGGAATGTAATCTTATTGTTCTTTCGAAGCTTTCAAGTACATTTTTTTATTTTGGATCTACTAATTCCTATATTTCCTCCATGACTGCATAGAATTTATAATCAACTTCTGTTTTGATAAAATTGGAGTTATTAGTCCTAAATCCTTGTGGGATTATCCATGCGACATAATTATTTAAGAACTATAGAAGTTACTTTAGTGAGCACAATATTATCGCAAATATAATAGTCATTCCCATGTGGAAATTCGACGTTAAACTAGGGATTAACTGGCTCTCAAATATATTTCTATGATCAAATGTAGAAGAAGGGAAATATTAGAAATATTGAATGGAAAACCTATAGTTATCCACCATGGATGGATCTCTCAATCCCATCTTTGTCTAGAACAACCTATTATATTATTCATTATAGTGTTTATAAGTGAAGAAGAAGAAGAAGTAAATGATTTTTTAAGGATATAAATTGTTCCCATCATCCATGAATACGTAGACCTAGTTTTTGAGGAGTTACATGGACCTCCCCCAGAAAGAGAGGTAGAGTGATCCATTGAACTCATACCTGGATCACATAAGATCTCAAAGACCCCATATATGATGGAAAATGTGGAGCTGGAGCCGTAAAAGAAACAACTCCAACCTCATTTGGTGAAGGTTTTTAACTGACCGAGTGTGTCCCATTTGGGGATCACTAGTTCACTTTGTGAAGAAGAATGAATGATTGATGCAACTATGCATTGTTTATAGAGAAATAAATGATATCACAGTGATAAACAAATACCCTCTTCCATGAATTTATGACTTATTTGACAACCTTTATAGGGATAAATTATTCTCTAATCTTGATCATTAATCTAGGTTTCCTCAATTGAGGGTGAATAAATAAGATATTCTAAAAACTGCCTTTCAATCAAGATATGGGAATTATGAGTTTGTTGTTATGCCCTTCATGCCAACTAATGAACCTGTTATTTTTATGGATTTGATGAATAGAGTCCTTATGAACTACCATGATAATTTTGTGTTTGTTTTGATTGATGATATTATGATATCTTCCAAATTTCCCATGGATCATTTGGATCATCTAAAAGATATTTTGAAAAATCTATGGAAAGAGAGAATTTTTGGGATTTTCAGTAAATGTGAATTCTGGTTACAAAAAGCTTCTTTCTTAGGGCACATCGTTACCAACGAAAGAATCATAATTGACCCTAAAAAGACAATAGTTATAGAGGAGTGGCCTCACCCAACAACAAAAACTGAGATTCATAGTTTTATTGGATTTACAAGATATAATAGGATGTTTTTGAAAAAAAATTCCATGAATTTCTAATCCATTAGGCATGTTAACTCATAAAGAGGTCATGTTCATCAGGACAAAAATGTGTGAGGAATGTTTCCAAGATCAGAAGTAGATATTGGTTGTTGTACCTATGTTAACTCATCCCTCATGTAGAGAAGGATTTATTTATTTTTATCAATGCATCTCTAAAAGGTATTTGGTGATTCCCCATGAAAAATGATAGTGTCATTACTTATGCATCTCGACAATTGAGGACTCATGAGCAAAACTATCCTACGCATGATTTGTAGATGGCTACAATCGTATTTTCTCTGAAGATATGGAGGCACTGTCTTTATAGGGAGAAATGAGATATATACATAGAGTAAAAATGTTTGAAGTATATTTTCACACAAAATTAACTGAACATGAGATAGGGGAGATGGTTGGAAATTCTCAAAGAATATAATTGTTCAAATCATTATCACCCCGGAAGAGAAAACAATGTTGCTGATGCATTAAGTAGGAAAGACCCAGTTGTTTTTCCATGATGTGGATTCAAAGATATCCATTGATCCATGACCTAGTGAAGTTGTGCATGAAAATTATAAGGGAGGGGACATCATCTACCCTAACCCAAATTATTTATCAACCATCATTACAAGATAAAACAAAGAAATCTCAAAAAGATTATCCTTTGTTACAGAAGAATATTGAAGATGTGAAGGATGGGATGTTTCCTGAGTTCAATATTTATTAAGAAAGTGTACTAAAATTTTTTAACCGACTATGGGTTCCACCTATTCCAGAAATAAAAAAGGAGTTGATGGATGAAGCTCATAGCTCTACTTTATCTATACATACAGAAAGAACCAAAATATATAGGGACATTCGTGATTATTATTGGTGGGATAATATGAAAAGGGAGATTGCTGACTACACTTCATGGTGCCTAGTATGTCATCTTTTAAAGGTAGAGTGATAAATTCTTAAAGGGGTATTTCAACCACTACCAATACCAGCATGGATGAAGGATAATATCACGATGTACATCATCAATGTTCTCTCAAAAACATCCAAAGTAAACAATGCCACATGGGTTATTGTGGTCCTCTCACCAAGACAACCCATTTTATCTCCACTCAGGAATATTTCACTCTTGATCAACATTCCAAAATACACATGAAGGAAGTGGTAAGCCTTCATGGAGTTCCACATTCTATCATATCTGATTGTGATCCATGATTCACATCAAGATTCTAGAGAAGTCATCAACATGCTCTAACCACTAAATTGAATTTCAGTACGACCTGTCACCCCCAAACTAATGGCCAATCTAAAAGGACTATTCAAACACTGAAGGATATGTTGATAACATGATCAATATAATTTAACGGTGGATGGGATCAACATCTCCCTTTAGTTGAGTTCTCTTACATTAACAACTTCAACTCAAGAATTAATATGGCACTCTATGAAGCTCTATATAGAAAAAGATGTAGAACGTCTACATGTTGGAATGGAGCTGGTGAGTGAAAGTTTCATGGGCCTGATCTTGTGCAATAGATGATAGAAAAAGTCACTGCCATCCACCAAAACATTAAATCCTGTCAGAGTCGGAAAAAGAGCTACGCTGACAACCATCGAAGGGAATTGGAGTTTGATGTTGTTGATAAAGTCATTATTTTAATTTCACCTTGGAAGAGTGTCATGAGTTTTGGGAAGAATGTGAAGCCCAATCCTAGTTACATTGGCCCCTATGAAATCTTTGATTGCGTAAGAGCAGTGCACTATCATCTTTCACTTTTTCCAAATCAAGCACAAGTTCATAATGTCTTCCATGTTTCCCTCTTGAGGAAGTACATACATAACCCTTCACATGAACTAAATCCAGAGGTGCTAAAAATAGAACATGAACTTTCATATGAGGATCATCCAGTGTTGATCTTGGGTCATAGAGATAAGGTTCAATGTAACAAGACTACCCACCTTGTTAAGGTGTTGTGGAGGAACCACAAATGCGATGAATTCATGTGGGGACCAGAGGTGTATATAAATCAGAAGTACCCACACATTTTCTCTTATTATGGTATGAGTTAAAATTTAATTGGAAAAATTTATAAGGGGGGAGAATGTAAAATCTTAAACTTGTTAATAATAATTGTTTCCAGAATTTTTGTATAATTTCATTTTATACTCCCAAAAACTACTTCCTTTAATTAATGAAATGATATTGTTGGGTTTCGACTGTTATATGACCATTGTTCAAAATGAATTTTGGAAACAAAACTCTTAACATTACGATTATTGTTTATAAATACAAGTGATCATGGAAAATTAATACAGAAAGAAGAGTTGATGGCCTCTTCCAGTAGACTCTTGTCGTACGAAGACCATCTGTCAGAGCTTGGGAAGATGGTGACATTTCTGGGCATTGCTTTGGACCCAACCCAAGATAAGCCAAACACGTGAAGCTTGAACGGAATTTCATAAGGGAAAATTTCAAGCTGATAGAAATCAGCACTATGGAAATGTTTTCCGACATTCTCTAAGATTTTATCACCATAGCACACTTTACACTTAGATCCTCTACAAGTGTTATAAGTGGCTATGTAACGAGGCCTTAAATACTTTTTGTAATCCCTTGGTATAAATAAAATTTATATTTCTTTTGATAGTAAAATTTATGATATTCAAATGTCCGGATAAATATAGGATGAATATTATTGATGAATTTTTTAAAAATGGTATTATAAAATATTCATGTAAACATTAAATAATTAATAATGTGAAATTATTTTCAAAAAATAGTCTTCTAAATTTGTGATCAGTAAGAAATTTATAGTCTAATAAGATCAACATGATTTTTTGTAAATAGTAAAGCATGAATATTAACACACCCATATGAATAGTAATAAGTAGTAAATCGGGAAAAAATAAAAACTTCACACATGAATGTATAAATAAAATTTAGACATATTGAAAATGAAAACGTGATCATAGTATAAGTTTTGTTATTTTTGTAGGTTATAAATATATTATTTATAGTTTTATAAATAATTTAATAATTTAAAATGAAAATATATTTTAAAAAATTGTAATCATAAATTTTTACTTTGTTGTCTTTTGGTTATATGATAATTTTATGGGACACTGGTTACTTTTTCATGGTATTAAAAAATAAGATAGAGTTTTTGAGTTGTTTTTTTGAGTAAATAATGATTTTATTTAAAAATTAAATTAAAAATATTTATAAATTTTTTTTCATAAAATAAAGTCTATTTTTGAATTTAGGGAATCTATATTATGTTAGGGTGAATTTATTATATTTTTATATTATTTTTGTTTTTCATTGAATAGTGAAAATACAGTTTTGAGTTTCTGATGTTCAGTGACATCATTAATGATGAAATACTGGTGTAATAATGATGTAATAATTATGGTAGACTTTTTAATAGTAATATATTTTAGGAGCTGTCCTAAGTGGACAATACCATGGGAAAATACCATGGGCAAGCCCATGGATTTACAAATACCACTAATGAGGTGTCCCTTGGAAATTAATTAAATATTCCCTCACTTTTCATATAGATACCTAGACATTCCCTCATTAATTTCATTCAAAAATCATACTCAAAGATTTTATAGTATTTCTATCTCCCATGGAGTCCTCTTAAGGTGCCCTCAAACCCTCCAAGGTCCTAACCTTCAACCTTTCGATGCTACTCTTCAAGGTAAGGGAACCTTCCACCCTCATTTTTTAGTCATGATTTCCTTTATGTTTGTCTTCTAGTTTCCATATTATTATGTAATGGAATATTCTATTATATTTTTATTATTTTCCATTTAATTTCCAAATAATTATAGATTCATTCTTCTCAAATCAACTAATTTTATGAATTTATATATGACGATGTTAGGCTGCCAAATGTTTGTAAAAAAAATCGCATCTTCTCTTTTCCTTCGAGGTTCATTTTTATATGGTATTTACTTCAAATAACCATTCCATGTTATTATTAATTATTATTATGTATCCATAATATATTATGAGTTATATAGGATTGGTGGACTCTTTTCCCCTATATTTTAAATTTTTTCTAAAACCATGTTATGCTGTATGATTTTCATCTCAAAATATATCTCTTTTTATCATGAATTATATTGTATTATTTATGTGAATACCCAAATATATTTTAATTTCTAGGGGTATAAATAAATTCATAAAATTTAACTATTTGATTCCGTAACTGACATACATATAACCCTCACTCAATTTCTAGGGGTTATACATGACATAATGATATTATTTATAGGTACTTTTGAAACGTCACGAATTTGAAATGAAACCAATTTATTTTATTCTATTTGATTTATTTATGATTTTTTTTTATTTTGATCTATTTGTATCACATGAAAATAAAGATATTTTAATGGTGTGCCTTGATAGCACTCCAATGCATTGGGTAATGAAATTAATCTCCAAAGATGACATGTTTCACGATACCTTAGTGAATAACCTTGGTAATTTTTATGACACCATGGGGATGAACCATGGGGAAATTTTCATGAATGTTTAAATTAAATGTTTTATCCGCATATTGAAGTTGTGGTTCATGTTATTTTCATTATTTTATGCATCTACTTCCATTTCTCATGTATTTATATTTTTCATCTAGTTTTTGTTGATATCACAAGTAAACTAATTCCTTTGCTTTCCTTACTGGGCCTTATGCCGACTCTTTCCATTGATGTATGTCTGCAGGTTATGAGATGAAATAATTTTAATAGGACGTACTTATGATGAAACCATAAATATGGATTAGAAGAATGTTCTATTTTCTAATGTTTTATGTTTCTGATTTCCAAGACACTACACATTAAGTATCCTCTAAATGTAAAATGTAATTAAATGTTATGATATATAAATGTGGGATTCCATATACATGTACATAGTTTAGTTCATGAGTATGGCAAGGTACATGTCTAAGATATTAGGTAGGGTCACACATTATGTGGGACCCATAAACATAATGTACCTTATTATGAATCATCCACCTCTCGTATATCCTTCATTTGAACTTTAATTTTTCACCACAAGTAACGCATCATGAGTATATTTCTTCATAGAATGTAATGGTTACCTTGGTTTTAGATTTAAGTATATGGTGTGAAATGATCAGGGCATGACAAATTTTGAGGAAACCCCAATGTTTTCTATGATCATGCATGACCATCAAAGATTTCAATTAGAGTGGAAACCCCCCATCAGCATGGGTGAGGGTCCTCTATAGTTAATTCTGAGTGGATTACCTTACCTTGTAAGGTGTGGGTCATTTATCATAATACTGAAACATAAATATTGGGTAAGATTCAGGTCTATGACACCTAGATTAGAAACCCATATCATACATGTGCACGGGTCTATGTTCCACTACAGTGGATTCCACCATCATAATGGGAGTGAGTCCTCTACGACTACTATTATAGTGGATCCACCATCGGATAGGGGGTGGGTCATTGAAAACAATGGAAGAACCCCCATATCGCATCAGGATGTTATGCCCCATGGTAGAAGAGTGGAACCCACCATCGGAATGGGTGTTGTTCCTCTAGGATTACTATTATAAAGGAATTCCCCATAAGATAGGGGGATGGTCCTTGACATCCAGGGTGGAACTCCCCATCGTACCAAGGGACGAGTCCCCATAACACTAGATTATATCCTCATATCAGAATGGGAATATTTCATCTACAACTCTCATTAGAGTGAATCCTACCTACGATGCAATAGGGTGCAATAAATATACATCGAGTTTTTTCCCTCTCGGCAATGTAGCAAAATGAGAAGACATGGTTGGAGGTGTATTTGGACTCACAATGAAGAGGTTCACTTTCCCTATGTTAATTTTTTTTCACACACCCTATAACCATTCAGGTGAATTAGTATCAACAAAAAAATAGTATAAAGGTATGGTAATTATGTCCCCTAGATTTATGTGTTCATGATAGACACATGAGATGTTAGGAATCATTGATTGACTTTCCTTGGAACAGTTGTATTCTCTTCTTTTCTTGACGAGGTGAGAGTTGGAGATCCCCTTACTCTCCCATTTAGGATTCTTTTAATGTGTGTATATATATATATATCCTTTGTTCGTATAAACTCCTTCTGTTTTTGTTACTATTCTTTAAAAAGATGTGACGAACATAGGGTATTACATTTTTTTCCCATGTATAGATTATTATGGTGGATGAGTCTACTCTCCTTCTATATATAGTGATGCCTCGATGATTAGTTCATCTTCTCATCATTTCGAGTTCCTCGTGTTTGTAAAATTTACATTCATCTATTTTTGGGTTGAGCTATATTATTTCATTATACTTTGTTCTATCCACTTATTATCTCTTATATTGTATATCTTATTACTCCCCCTTCACCAACTATGGGAAATTCTAGTGGGAATGTATCTACTCAACCTCACATTGTATTTTACCACATGTGTTGTGGTTTATGGAAATGATAGATTGGTTGATCAAGACATCATAAGATCTTAGGGATAAAGGGTACTTGATCCACGTATGATGGTCATATCTTAGGATCTCATTGTGGGGCTCTCTTAGCTTTTATAATTTTCCTATTTTTTTCTGGTTGGGGAAAATTTCTAGTTGTTCATGTTTTTTGGCAACTTCTCTATTCATTTTACACTACTGCACATTGTATTATTGTAGGTTCATGTATGTTTGATTCATTTATATCATTGTTACACATTTAATTTATTTCCCTAAAAACTTTTTCATTTAGTTTGATTTGTGAGTATGTACAGGTACACAAGAAAAGGCCCTCCAAATTTAGATTTTTCATTAGGTTCTTGTTACCACCCCTAGCTAATAGATTCAAGATTTTCATAGTTGTGGATTGAGGCCCAGCTTTGGTTGAGTTGTGATAGAGTGGTATCAGGGAATGTTCATTCCTTGGGTTATAGTTCATACATTTCCCCTTAAGAGGATTGGCTAGGTTTAGGAAAATATTTTCAATGTGTCTCAACTACGACACTTAGGCTAGTGAGTACAGTGTTAGGGAGAGTGTTTGAAATATCCATTCACTAGGACCATGACTTCTTACATGTCATCATGGAATTAAAAGAAAATTGTTGATGGGATTAATATTACATGAATCGTATTGGAACAAGTCTTTAACTTTCTTTTTGGATTTATATCTCAATTTTATAATTGATATATATATATATACTCCTCTGACCTTGATAATCCTCAATAACATTCAACATTCCTCCTTGATGATAGATATCTATGATACCCTGACATGTTTGTGACAACAATACAATGAGAAATGATTCATCAGTTCAAGATCCATCTTCATAGATCCTTCATCTGGGTGGATAGTTAGTAGAACCCCCACTAATTGAGTAGTAGATCACATCGGTTGTAACATAATGTTATAGATCTACTAGGTACATAATTAACCTCATTGTGGTTTTCCTTCCATCATTCTCTGTATAGTGTCCATAATGAATTGGAAGGATACATGTAATGATGAAGTCAAATATTTAATGTACATCCAGATTTAACCATCGTTTTCATCAAGCAGTAAAAGGATCTCATATAATGTAAATTTTTTAAATGACGTGTATGATTTTTCAGATGCAATTCATCAAAGGATTCAAAAAAATAATGGTTACATGATAAACAGACATGTTTCACTTAATAAATGATTTAAATAATAAATTTAAATCTATGGAAAAGGATTTTCTAACATTTTTGGGACTTTGGAGGTTACACACCATTGATAGTGTTACATTTCATGTAACGACCCACAAACAATATTTAATTAAAGATTCTGGAATATTTTATTTAGTAAATTCTCTAGACTCTCTTTCTATTGACATAAAGAAACTATATGGAAATTTTTGGAGACACAACATATTCATGAATGATTTGATGGAAATCAATTATTTGTTGTAGTTGTAGAGAATCTCATCATGTATGTGATATTTCCAATTATTTGTTTTCATTGAATGTTATAGTTCCCTTGGGTTGCATTATTGGATATACTTGTCTAATTTTGTGTTTTATCTTGTCTCCATTCAATATTTTTTTGTGATATCATAGCTGTAAGCCATTAGTTTATTGGTCATGATTCCGAACACATTAATTATTGATGTATGTGAGTTTACTCCTTTCCAAAGACCCCATGTTTTATAAATTGGATTAATATTATGTTCTGGAATTGATTCTAGGGACTTTTTAGAAGATGTTTTGTTTTCATTGTTGGTGGATCCCATTGTGGGCGTGTACAACCCATTTTATGACGTATGTGGTTCCAGCTCTATCCTTTGATGATGAAACTTTATATTCCTACTTTATAAATTTAATTTTTCTAGTACATCGGTTAGATTGATTTTTGTGTGTTGAAAAGAGTTTTTAAAGAAAAATATGTTTTCCAGGATTGTTAAAAAATGGATAGAATATGGGAATTTTCAAATCAATCAAAAATTGGCTATGATTATTTAAAAAACATTGAAATGATTGTAAAAATGAGAATATGGGTTACCATGTGTACTATGGATATTGTTTATATTGATTCCATATCCTATTGTGGGGGATATCATTCTGCTATGTTCCTATTATCCTAAAATGTAGATTATTATATTTTGGTACATATATGATATTAGGGGTTCACTTTTCAGGGGAGTCCTTGGTCTTGGATTGTAGATCATTAGAATTATGTATGAAGTGATATATTACATATATTAATGGATATATGTAGTTTGTTTCCTGGTATTTTGTATTCCTTGGTATTGGGATGCCGGTACTACTACTGTTATTTTTTATTACAAAAATTTGTTTTGTCTTTTCATTGATAAGAATGATTATTCTTGTGAAATATGATATGGATAAAATATTATTTGAAATTTATATACCTACTTTTTTTATAAATCACATTAAAAAGGAAATGTTTACCATGTTTTTTATAAAAGTACATTACCACATGAAATTCTAGGTTTTATTTAAAATTAGAATACATGAATGATTATATAAGGATACTCAATATAACACCTTAGTGGGATCAGACTAAGCCTATTAGCTCAAACTCTAAGCACCTTTTCAGTGGTGCATAGAAATTTATATGTCATCTAGTATAGGGAAAGGAAATGTTCCTTTGTGAGGTAGAGAGGTATCCTGTTATCTGAGTTGTGAACCTCGTTGTGAGATGGTAGGAGTTTGTGCACTCAATCACATAGAGTAGTATTTTGGTTTGAACCTTTTATGTTGGACTTTTATCTAGTATTTTTGGTTACTTTATCAATTTGATGCCAATATTTTACTTGTGTATATGAAAAATATATGTTGGATTTATAATATTTCTTACATATCCGTGTGTGTATATATATCATTAACTTTTTTCAGGTTGGGAGAAATCATTCACTCTAGAATAGAAATCATTGTATAGGTTCTTGTTTTAATCCCAAGGGGACTAGGAATGCCCTCTGTGTATGTGATGGATTGGGATGGGTTCAAGGTTTGAGGGTAATCCTTGTTAGTTCATCAATATTGGGAATCAGAGGTGGAGTGTCCACAATAGTCTTTATATCAGTACATATAGTGGACTAGGGATAGGATTCTTGGGGCATGAGTTGTTTTGTTCCATAAGTTCATGTCCAACTCTTGTCATGAATAGATTCAAATTACATTGGGATGTTAGGATATGTTCTTAAAATGTTGGTTATTTTATAAAACATCAGTTTCTTTTTATTGGTTTTCTATTTTTAGTAGATATTTACTATGTAGTCTAATTTTCCCTTATGTTTTTGTGTTTACAAATATTCTTATAAGGTAATTTCCTTGAGTTCCTCGTCAATATGTAACTTATTAACCACATAGAAGTTTTATAGTGGATCAAAATCTCAATGAGGATATCATATGGACAAATTTTTTGGTTCATCACTAGTCATAGAATAGTCTCTAGAGTTACAATATTTGTAGTAGAGAGAGTGTTTGGTGTTGAAGTACACCAATGGGGTTTTTTTTTTTGATATTATCAATTTTTCTATTGAAATGGTGAAGAATGAATAGGTGAAGGCTCATAAATACCTACATGGTTTATGACCAAATTTTTGATCATGAGTATTTATGATTAAATGTTTATCCAATTTGGAGATGGTAGACAAAGATCTATTTGAAAATATGGTTGTTGCTTATAAGGTTGGATTTACAAACATCCTCTCTTCTATATAGTGGATGATTTAAAGGCGTTTATGGTAAAATAAAGATGTTGTATGATTATCACAGATGTTTTGGAGGAGGGTCTTAGTAGGGAGCCTCATCTTGACATTCTTCTACAACTAATAGTGGGACTATAAATATCTATAAATGTGGTAGGGTCAGACAAATCTGATAATTTTTTATGCACCTTCCATGGAGTGAAATAGATGTGGACTTATTGGTCATATAAAATGTGTCTATAAGAATATGAATAAGCCATATTATATTCACAGTTCCTCTATTGTAATGTATAATACTATATAGTTACAAGATTCAAATACTATAGCTCTCTAGCCACAAGCCTCAGGAGTGAATCACTTTTACACAGAAAATTAGTGTCAAGTGTAAATTGAAAAATGTCTAACTATAGTGAGAGGTATCGTAATTAGTTATTCATTAGTAGTAATTTCATTATTTGATACTGGTGCCTCCCACTCGTTTATATCGTCATGTTTTTTTGATATTCATAAACATTCATTGTAACTTATGTTATTTATAGGGGTGTTTTTTATGCCTCTTGGGAAGAATAGATAGTAGGGGTTTCAGTGTCCTTGTTTATTTCCTGTTGCTGATACATAGTTGGTCTGTGATTTTCATGTTCTTGATCTGTATCTTCTTGATGTCATCATTATTATGGATTATATTTTCACACAACAAGATGAGGTTGATTATTTTCATTGGTGTGTCTCAATTCATGTTTACTATTAGAGCTCCTATGTATTTCAAGTGTAGTGTGACCCGAGATCATGATTTCCATGGCCTTTCTACCCCGATCATAGGAGTTTATAGTCTACTGTTTCAATTGACCCTTCTGGTCTTTATACAATTCATGAACATCCTTTTCTTGTTTGAGACATTACATGTATTTTCCCATATCAATTCATTAGTCTTCCTCCTGACATTGATATAGTGTTTACAATAGAACTGATGCAAGGTATGAATCCGATATCGAAAAATTCTTTTCATATGGTACCAACATGGAAAAAAATATCAAGATTTAGTTAGATGAACAATTACAAAATGGTTTTATTCTACCTTATGATTTTTCTATGAAACCCCCTTTCCTCTTTTCTAAGAAATCAGATGGTTTAGTTGATTTGTGTGTGGATTATCAGAATATAAACCAAGTAACAGTTATGAAAAAATATGATTTTCCTCATGTGGAATTTTTTTTTATTAGTTAAATTGGCGAAAGTGGTTCTCAAAGTCAATTCTTCAATCGAGTTATAATTAGCTCTGATTTCTGTAGTTTTATTTACCGAAGAAATAATTTAGTATAAATTATGGACATTATGAATAAATTTTGTTGAATTATGGTCTAAAAAAATCTAATACAATTTTTTTTTGATATTATGATTCAAATATTCTGTCAGTATCTTAAAATATTTGTTTTAGTGGTCATGAATGATATTCTGGATAATTATAAATTTGAGCATGAGAACGAGCACCATCTATGTTTTGTTATTTAAATTACAAGAAGTCTACATTTATAGGAAATCACACTAAAATTTAGTTTCCAGATTCAATAAGTGATATTTACAAGTAACAATATTTCCAAACATGGCTTGTTAGTTGATCATGAGAATGTGAATTCTATCTAATCTTAGACGGACTACAAATTTTCACTGAGATACAGATCATTCTTATAGTTGTGGGAAACTACCAAGAGTTTCATAAGGATCTATATAACCTTTCATCACATATGACTTCTCTTATTTGGAAGGTGGTGGAATTCACCCAGAATGTGGGACTTTATTCTTTTTTTGATGAACTAACATAACTCCATAATCTGTTCATGATATGATATTATCAAAGCCATGTAAGGGGTATGTGGTATTTTTTAATGTATCTTGGGCTGGGTTGGGATGTGTTCTAATGTAGGATAACAATGTGGTATCTTACAATTCTCTTCATCTCTAACCTCATGAGATGAATTTCCCCACTCACTATTTATTGATTTTTCTGGTTATACATGGGATTAAAATTCGGTAGAAATATGTTTTTGGGGAGAGGTTCAAATTCTTCTATAATAATAAAAGTTTGAGTTATATGTTTTCTCAACAAGGCTGGTATCTTAGATAGATATTATTGGTAAACAAACATTAGACAGTTTACTTTGATATATCTTACACCCCAGGGAATGGTAATGTCATTAAAACAGCTCTTAAGATAAATTTAACATCAATCGCTATTATAGAAACAAAGGAGGAGTGGACCCTTATGTGGATTTTCTCTTAGTTTCACCAAGATTTTCTTGAGGATTATTTGGGTATGGTTTTGACTTGTGTTTAGTAATCATCACATCTCCTAGAGTATATTTTTCATATTCAATACCATGATAATGATATTATAAAAAATTTAGAAATCCTTTTTTGTGGGGAGACCATTTCTAGTTGGTGTCTCCAATTAAATGGTGTATTCCACATTGGGCTATGGGTTTCCATACTAGTATTTGAGACGTGTTTAATATTTTTGGGTGTCATAACTCTTATTGGTCTGTCTATCGAGGCTCTTCAATGATTTCTTATCACTTTTTATTTTTATTCTAGTTACTGTGAATGAGGCATTAAATTGTAAGTTATGTGTCTTTCTTTTACCCCTACGAACCGATGAAGTCTTAGCACATGAAACACTATGGTTTGATTTTTCATACTCTAATGTATATATAAAAATGGGACATGGAATCCATGGACTTTGTTGCTATATTACCATGGACTCCCAGATATAGGAATGTTGTCTGGGTGATTGTTGGATAAATGAAAAAGTCATCTCATTTCATTCTGATCAATGATACCACTATGGTTGATGATATGGGTAAGCTATATATGGAATACATTATGAGGTTTCATGGGTTTACTACAATTATTTTGTATTGGGATCCTAGGTTTACCTCAAGGTTTTGGATGAGTCTCCTAGAGCAAATGAGAACTCTGATCATGTTAATCACAACATGCCATCCACTGACAAACGGTCAGATAGAGTGTGTGATTTAGATCATAGAGGATATTCTATGTGTCTTTGTCTCAGATTTCAGTGGATCATGGTTTATCCATAAGGGAGTAGATGTGTTTTTAATACAATATTTATTATTAATTGATATGAATGTCTCCCATTTGTGAGTTATATGTTTTCACATGTAGATCACCTTTTTTTGGGAGGATGTGGGTGAAGTATCTTTAGTTAGACCATGTTTGGTTCAAGATATGTCATTAATGATTCTGGATGAACATCAATATCTGGTTATATCCAATAGATGAAAAAAAAATTAATTCTTATAATTGACATCATCCTCTAGAGTTTTTCGTTGGTTAATAGGTATTCTAGATAGCTTCTCCTCTGTTGGGACACCATCGTCATTGAAATCATGGAATGGTGTCATCGAGATATGTTGAACCATTTGGGGACACCGAGTGGATCAAGAAAGTTTTAATCCATTGTAATTTTTACTATTGTTGACTGTCATTCATGATGTTGTCCACATATCTCAACATAGTTTGAAACATCCTGATACTAATCATATTTTGATTTTGGAAGAAATTGAGTTATATGTAGATGTTGTTGATTTAGAGATACTAGTTGATATCAATGAATCTCATGTGAAGGTATTGTATGGAATGTAGATCCTATTGTTCAAGTTACTGTTGAATCATGGATCAGAAACTACTGAGACTTGGGAACATGATTCATTGATGAGGGAGAAATGGTCTCATCTTTTTCCAAGTATTACATCTTCGAAATATCATCATAGGGATAATAATTGAGTATGGTGGGGAGTTTGTAAAATACCATTACCGATCTATAAGGTACATCTCTTACATTTTCCAGGCATTCAACTTCTTCTTGTCTATATAGGGATGAAGAGAAATTAGGATGACGTATATAATGGTAAATTCATATATTATTTTGACTATTAGAATTGAATAACTTTTTTGCACTCTAGAGAAAGATTACATTCCATGTAACTGGGTTACATGATGTATAAGATTTTAAGAATGCATGTCATGAATGGGATCATGTTGTGAAATGTTACATGAATTGAAGAGATATTTAATGTCATGAATGTTTAAAATAATTTATTTTAATCTGAGGCTAATGTATTTCTAGCATATGTGTGACATTGAAGGATACACACCATGTAATCAGGTTACATGTCATGTAGATGCCTCTGTACATTTTTAAAATAGGGGTGTGTCTATTTTGTTTCACTTATTTCTACATACTCTATTTCTCATGACCCCTATAAATTATTATGATATTTTTTGATACACCGCTTATTATTGAATGACCATATCAATAGTCGATAATCATTGTGGTTGCGGTATGTCTCTCTAGGTTAGTGATCATTCCTTTTATTCATTGAATTTGATCATGGTAGCACCAATGGGTTCCATTATGGGATCTTTTGTTATAATATTGTATTTTATATAATCTTATTTCATGATGTACTCTGTGATCTCATTTTCAGAAGTCATTCCTTTGTTGTTCGTGGTACATCGAGCATTTATCTAATAGGAATGTGGGTTTCCTCTATTCTTCCAACACCATGTTTTCCAAATTGGATCAATATTATGAGTCATAATTGATTCCAGGGAATTCATATTCATTTTTGGGTTTTCATTATTTTTGAATCCCGTAGTGGCAGTGTGAGAACTAGGATTCAAGGTAGGCAGTCCCATCTCTAGTATATGTTGATGAACATTATTTTACCAACTTTATAAACTTATTTTATAAGGAATTTGGCATGATTGATTTGTGAGTGTTGAAAAAAAAATTTAAATAAATTTTTTTTTCAATGATTTTTTATTACTGGAATGTAAAATGGTATTTTCAAATCATTGAAAATTTATTTGTCAAATGCAGTAGTGAAAAAAATTAAATTATATCGGTTTTTTTATAGATTCAGTATGTCAGTTCATATATGACATTACTAAAGGAGATGTTATAAATACATATTTTCTATTGGTTTTAAAAATAATTTTTTTAATAAATAATTGACCTTTTGTTTAACATTGTTTGTTAAATAACTAACAAAAAAAAATACTATGTTAGTTTTTATATAACTGATGTGGAAAACCATTATCTCAAGGCCCTTTTATGTCATTTATTTCACAATTGACGTAAAAAACACTATTTCACATCGGTTTCTATATAACTGATGGGAAAATAATATTGTATGGAATATTGTTTACATTGTTTATTTAATAACATACATAAAAATTAACATACCATATCCATTTTTATATGAAAGACATATAGATTCATCATGTTGATTACTTGTTTACATCGGTTATTTAATAAAATATTTAAAAATGGATATTTAATGTCATTTTATATAAAAATAGCTTTCCAAATCAATGAAATTAAATTTCTAACAATATTTATAAAATAACCCCAAAAATGTTTTTTAAAAATTTCATTTTACCCATTCTCTCCACTACTATCCAAACAATAAAATTACATAAATAAGAAGAAATATAAAAATTCATCAAAATTAAACATTCACTATAAAGACATTAAAAAATTACAATATTAACATAAATAAAACATAAATACAACCAAAAAATCTAGAAAATACTCATTTATAATTACTACATTCAATATTAAAATATTCATTAAAAACAAACTAAAATCCATCTGGGCCTATAAAATAATGTTCCCGTTATAGATATCAGTTTGTGAGAGCTTGTGAACTATACAGGATAATGTCATAAAAATGATACAAATTTAAAGGAATGAATTTAACATGTGTAAGGAATAAAACAAATTAAATATTAAAGAATAGTTTATAAATAATTTTATCTGGTTGAATTTTGTATCTGTTTTAGTTTTAATTAATTCAAACATAAATCATAAAACATAATATATGCATTCTTTGAAAAATTATTGTCTATTAGAATTCTATTTAAATGATTTTTCTAACTAAAAATTTCATTCTTATGTAATATATACAACATTTAGTAATTATAAATGAAAATTATCATTTAAATTTAAAAATTTGATCTTCACACCCTTTTTTGTGGATTTTCCAATGAAATCCCATTCCCTATTATAAAATAATATTAATTAAGTAAAATTAATTTTTAATAAAATATATACAACTTTTAATAAATTATAACATACTTTTACGACATGTTCATAAAATTTCCTTGAACATCTTCCTAGATAGAGGATATCTAGTAAAGTGTCTTATCCCATGAAAAAACACATAACATCAATTGTTCACGGATATTAAAGAAAATTTATTATTAATGGTTATTATCTTAACAAATAAATAACCCATTGTGAGATATATGATACATACCTCTCAACATAAGGAAACATCAATAACTGAGTAATTATATTCTTTACAAATCATTTAGCAATATAAAATATTCTTTCTTTTTCAGTCATTGTTCTCAATACAATTGAAATGACTTGTGGGTCCTGAAATCCATATATGTAACACATCGAGATTTTATGAAAAATATTCTTTTAATTTCATTGATGTCTTCTATACACATCACAAAGTTTAGCTTGTACTATACGCAACACCATATTAGCTTGCAGTATACGCAACACTATTATTGGATCGTGTTACACACAATTTCAAGTTCATTTTATAATAGTCATTATACAAAACATTGAGTGTGTTTATATATATATATATATATATATATATTCAATGTCTAAATAAAATATGGTTGGATTATGTTATACGAAACAACAAAGGATTCTTGCACAACACGCAACCCTGACTTGGCTTGCATTTCACACAATCGCGACCTTCCTCGATAGCGTGTGTTGAACGCAATACTGAGTTTTACTAAACAACGATATATTATTATAATATTATTTTGAACTATCCATTATGAATAGTATTAACTAAAATTTTAATTTTATAACATTATTATTAATCTTACATATTTTCTAGAACATGGTATGAGAACAAAATAAATTTTTCGGGTAAAATAACTATTTTACAAAAAATTCAGTTTTGCAGCCTTTTGATGGCGCACCCACATTAAATCTAGTTTTTTCACATGTTTATAAGTTCAATTTGACAGAATAAAATTCTTCTTTTGAATCAGGATATAAAAATATATATTGGATAAATTTTTGATATTTTTATGATATCTTTTATATTTTAATGAATAGTAAAAACACGCTATATTTTAATTAAAAACAACTTTTTCCATTATAAGAATTTATGTGGTTAAATTATAATATTGAATGGTTTTAAAGTATAAATAGAATATATTTTTACCATTTAAAATAATGTATGTCATTAGCATTTATTTTACCTTGAATTCGTAGGATAAATAAATTCAATCTTTTGTAATGTTTTAAACAATAACCCATTCTCTTTCGACAACGGGATTAATTTTAATTTAATTTCGGCAAATTTTGTGTATCAAATTTGGAAAAATGGATTCCATATTTGGAATCAGTGGGTCCAAATTATGATAATAATCTACTTTTTACTTTTGGGCATTATGAATAGTAACTGCAGTAATTTTTATTTACTGCGGTTAAAGGTAAATAGGGTAATTCAAGGATAAAATAATATTATAATAATTCAAAATTACCTTCAAAAATGTCCTAACCTTATTGGATGAGTAGTGGAAGACCATGGGCATCCTTGGGCAGATTTTGGGACCCCAATGAGTCACTTGCTAGTGGAAATGACAATTTGGATTAATTAATTTAATGTAATGACAAAATTGACTTTAACAAAACTCTTTTAGTAATTCAATTTTATAAGGGGTTATATAAGTTATATTTTCGACTATAAATATTATATGGAAAGATAAAAAGATTACCTACATCATGGTATTTTTTTTCATAATTTTTAGACATCAAATGTATTAAATTATTTATGACACAATAATGATGTAGTGTTTACCTCATTAATAAATGATTTTAATATATAAGAATAAAATGATTAAAAGATCATCCAAAACCTGTCCAATTCTTATTGGCTGATCTTATTTCGAATATTAGTCATCTTATGTTCTAAATTAATGTGTTTTGGACCTCTTGAAACTGAAGATAAGTTTATAATAAAAAAATGTTTTCACACTTTCCTAAAGAGCCCCTCCACTCCCTTATAAAAGGAGACCACTTCTATGCTATTCCTCACACCTCTCAAACCTTTAGGATCGTCCAAACTCTACCCAACTAAGCTCCATACATCCCTCTCCTTCCCCGTGAAGCCTTACATTAGGCATAAGACTCTTCAAGAAGCCTTTTTGGTTCAAACCAATGAATGTTACCAAAATTAAAGGTAACAGATTCTCTTAAATTGTTTTCTTTTATTCTACTTCTCCATCCCCTAAAATATTTTTAATCCTTTATTTTATGAAAACACCAGTATCCTGAAAATACTAGGATGTTGTTATGAGAATAATTTGAACTACACTTACACACACCTCCATCTAATGGATGAAGAACATAATGTTTCTGTGATTGCAAACTAACGCCTCACGAAACGATGATTGTTCGATTTTCCCCTACCGCCTCTCATGGTGGCAATTATGATGGCACTATATTTATATATAATATATATGATTTTTATTATTTATTTATGCTTCTTTACTTCCCAATTATATAAAGCCTTTACGGTTTCCATAGTCAGTAAATACGATAATCTTATTTGAGGAAGTGCGGACTACCGCCCCCTCAAAGTGATGTGATTCGTTAATACCTTATGTGGAATGGATAAAGTATGTGGTTAATGATATTATATATGATATTATACTGGATTTATAATATACATATGTATCATAATGTTTTAATTCCATTAAAATAATAAATAGAAATGAAAGTAGCGTTCATGCCTACGTACTGCTTACCGTCTCCATGAACGGTGCGTTTCATTTCTTACCTTCATATGTTATGTACTATTATATATGATTTCATATGCTGGATATATAATGAATTTATATGATATATAAATCACGATTTAAATTTTTGAGGTATGTAAATCATTATATAAGTAATAATAACATCAACAACAACAAGTCCAAACACGTACGATAAATAAGATGATTTTACCCAAAACACTACTTTAACATTAATTTACATAAGAATGTGTAATATAAATTCATAATTGAACCATATATGATATAATAAAAATTAATATTATTCTTTAATAAGTCAATGACATTATTTAAATCATTATACATGAGGTTCAGACTCTTACAAAGAAAATTGGACCTAAGGTAAGGGAAAATATCACAATCTCATTTTTATCCGAGATTGTTTATACTTTGGTATTTACTGGGGTGTAATTTACCATCCACATCCATGTTTCCTCAATATGTAATATTTACATCCTTCTACAATAGTTTATATCCAATTTTACCCTTCAGAGAGTTTTTAGTAAAAGATATGAAAGGAATCTTTTGTGGTTTTTTCGTATGAGGTATTTTTTGACTTTTCCGACAAAAGTACGAGAAGACTGTTTTTTTAACTTGTATGACATGAATGGATTTTTAAAAAATTATTTCCAAGAAGCTTCATTTACAATTTTTCAAGTTTATTTTTAATCAACTTTTTTTAGTTTAGAATTGTATGACATGTTAAGAAAGGAAAAGTGTTTTTTTGAAGTAAAAAGGTTATTTTCCTCAAGAATGGAGTTCAAGTGTTTTATCAAAATTATTTTCCATATAAGATAATATAGGGTTCTTTTTCTACCCCTATTATTAAATTGATTTTATTATGTTGTGATGGAATTATTTTTATTAATTCCTTTATCTTATATGAATTGTTGTATGATGTCATGATGTTTAAGAATCCCATTTTTATTACATGGGTTATGCAATGATGTATGATTTATGATTTTGTGGCACACATAAGAATGGTATAATTATGAGATGGGTGTGACCTATATCTCCCTCTGATGCATTGGGTAACGATTTTATATCTCATGAGATTGACATGGCTGGAACGGCAGGTTAAATCGGTTCAGTGAAACAGGACTGAAACGAAGAGTGAACTCGGTTCAGAAATGGACTTTGTCCACTAAGATAGTCTTGAAAATGAGTCTTGACTAATATGAAATGATTCTCGATGATTATGTGTGTATGCCAAAAAGTTTCATGTTTTATGTTATGATTATTGGGATTACATTTCACTACTATGATTTATCCCATGTTATGATTTTATGATCTCTTTTTCAGGTTAAGATTTCCAAAAATGTTATGTTCTTATGAATATGATGTGATTGATATTTCTTTTGTTTACCCTTACTGAGCATTTGAGCTCACCCTTTTATGTTTTCCTTTCCCCAGGATATAAATAATGGTTTTTGGTAAGAAAAAAAGGGGGAAGATCCTTATGGTAGATGTTGAAGATCTTTCACCACAATTACAAGATTATATTCCGAGTTTCCAAAGACACTAAACTATTACAGTCCTTGTGTGTGTGTGTTTTTGTTATGTACTAAGTATTCCGAAAAAGTAATGTAATGTCCATGTACGTCAGGCTTTGGGTCTCTACAGTTGGTATCAGAGGAAAAGTTTAGTCAACCTTTGGAAAGTAGGATGTGAAAACATTAGTGAGATCCCTAGAGATATTTCTAAGGTATGTCTAGGGATGTACCTAAGGTTAAGTGTAAGTATAGGTTATATTACAAGAATTACGGTAACCCAAGATGTTAGATATTGAAGGTAATCCTCCTTTATTGTGTTGTTTTCCCTAGCGTGATTTTTTCCACTCACACTACTCATTTGGGTTTTAGACGATGGCTAGAACCCGAAGGAACCGTGTTGATCAATGTAATGGACAATGCAATAATTGTACTCCTCAACATAAAAATGTTATGGGAGATGGAGTGAAAAATCTTATTTCTATACTTACATAAGCTATGAATCATTATGGACTTCTAAATGAGAAGAGAAGGGAACAATATTCTATTGAGTACTTCATGAGGCAACGTCCACCTTCTTTCAGTGGGTCTTCTCATCCACTTGTTGCTGAACAATGGATCAGTACTACTGAAATGATATTTTCAGTTCTTCAATGTTCTGAACAAGATAATGTCTTCTTAGCAGTGTATAGTTTGGAAGGTGATGCTGATCAATAGAGGAATCTTATCAAAATACGAGGCCAAGAGATGAAATTGAGTCAATGTAATGGGACGAGTTCAAGAACGTATTTTTCAATAAGTACTTCACTCATATTCTTCGAACAAAGATGGAGAAGGAGTTTCTTGAACTAAAGCAAAAGAATGATGAATCTATTGGTATATACAAAGCGAATTTTACAAGACCTGCATGGTATGCATCTGGATTTATCATCCAACCTGAATGTAATGTTGATCGAATCTTCAGTGGCTTAAAACCAAATCTTCGAAGGGAATTAGCTATAAGAGACATCAGTTGCTATGAAGAAATTGTGCGTTGTGATATCATGGTAGAAATGGATGTTGGTGTTACTTATCCATATCATAGTTTTGATAAGAAACGAAAGATGGAGTTCAAGGAGAAATCAAAGAATAATGGTGAAAAGAAGATGAATGTTTCCTTATGCTCAAAATGTGGAAAAAAGATTGGTGGAGATTGGCTTAAAGGGACATGTAAATGATTCAAATGTGGAAAGGAAGGTCATCGGGCATTTGAATGCTGCAATTATGGGAAAAAGATGTCTAATGATGCAAACAAAGGAAGGGATACAAAGAATGAACCTACTACACATCAATGCTTCAAGTGGAAGGAAATGGGGCATTATGCTAATAAATTCCCTAATCCAAGGATTAGTGATGATCGACATGACCAACCACTTAAGGAAAAGGACAAAGTGATGTCACATGCGATCACCATTGGCAATGTTGAATATGTCAATGATGTGGTGGAATGATTAAGTGTTTATGTAATGGGATTCCAAAATAATTTTTTAAATAGTATCGTAGAATATTGGAATAATTATGTATTGGTCTATTGTGGTTTTCAATAATTTTATAGTACCGGTAACCATAGAATGTTATTGAGATATTTTTTTAAAAAAGATGATATGTACATAATGAATGGATAAGGAAAAAAATGAAATGTTTGACAGTATTCATGAGCTCATGATTGATTTAAAGACTAAGTGATATCATGGTTTGAGTATATAGAATTTTGAGGATTTTGGTATGTGGAAAGTGTTAACTTTTATCTGCATTCATATATTCACTAAGGTTCAATGGGTATTCATTTTTCAAGAGAATACATGATAAAGGTATTCACATGATTGGAATGTGACCAACAAGATATATGAGGGATAAATGATGATATTCGCATGCTTGGTTGATGACATTTCAAGTAATCATTTTCTTTATACTATGAGCTTGGACCGAAGTATTTTAGATAAGCCTAAAGATTGGAATGGATTATGTTGGACATAAGTTACTATTGTTTAAGGATAAATTTTTTTTTCGATATTATTAATGGGATGTTATAGTAATGTAGTTTTAGAAAAAGGACAACCTGCAAAACGAGCGACAACCCATCGCGCCGGACAAGGCTGGGGGAATCGAACCGACAAATGAAGTGCGACAAGACTTTATCACCTACCAATGGCCACCAAGAAGTCCCTCGTTAGTGGAAAGTAGTTTTATTTTATTAGGCTGTATGATAAATAAAGTATAAGTCCATTTTTGGAACCATATACGATTAATCTCACCATAAGATGGACTTATAACTTTTGCTAACATTTTGTTTGAAACAGATGGAATGACCCATCATTCTGTCACATGATCTGCTAATGCTTCACGAATAACAAATTCAACTTCATTTCTTTATGATATGAAGTGGAAATTGTTCAATTCACGAACAACAGTAAGATGGTACCAAAATCATGTAAGTATTTCTTTTAATTCATCAACATTAGGGAAATGATCTTGAAAACCACAAATGTGGTCCTAGTGCTCTTACATCCGATAAAAAAGATGGTACCCAAGATCATCACAAATTTATGGATTTGTGATTGTTGGCTTTTTCATAGCCATGTTCTCTACCACTCCCCATCAGAACATGATGGTTAGATTTTTCTTCCATATCCATATTTTCACCTATGTTCTCCTCCGTGGAAACCCAGTGATGAGTTAATTTGAGTAACCGTTACATTTCATACATTAGTTTTTAAATCCATGTTTTTGTATTCCTTTTTACGATGTGGGTATCTATTAAAAAAATTTCAAGTAGTAAACCATGTATAACCCCGATTATCGAGGGCGAAATTCATTTTAAGGGGGGTAGAATGTAACACACCGAGATTTTATGAAAAATATTCTTTTAATTTCATTGATTTCTTCTATACACCAAACCAAGTTTAGCTTGTACTATACGCAACACCATATTAGCTTGCAATATACGCAATGCTATTCTTGGATCGTGTTACACACAATTTCAAGTTCATTTTATAAAAGTAATTCTACGCAACATTGAGTGTGTTTATATATATATATATATTCAATGTATAAATAATATTTGGTTGGATTTTGTTATACGAAACAACAAAGGATTCTTGCACAACACGCAACCCTGACTTGGCTTGCATTTCACGCAATCGCGACTTTCCTCGATAGCGTGTGTTGTACGCAATACTGAGTTTTACTAAACAACGATATATTATTATAATATTATTATGAACTAGCCGTTATGAATAGTATTATCTAAATTTTGAGTTTTATAACATTATTATTAACCTTACATATTTTCTAGAACATGGTATGAGAAAAAAATAAATATTTTGGGTAAAATAAGTATTTTTCAAAAAATACAGTTTTGTCGCCATTTAATGGCGCACCCACATTAAATATACTTTTTGAAATGTTTATAAGATCAATTTGACAGAATAAAATTCTTCTTTAGAATCACGATATAAAAATTTATATTGGAAAAGGTTTTGATATTTTTCTGATAGCTTTCATATTTTAATGAATATTAAAAACACGCTATATTTTAATTAAAACAACTTTTTCCATCATAATAATTTATGTGGTTAAATTATATTATTTAATGGTTTTAAAGTATAAATAGAATTTATTTTTACCATTTAAAATAATGTATTTCATTAGCATTTATTTTACCTTAAATTCGTAGGTAAAATCAATTCAATCTTTTGCAATGTTTTAAACAAAAACCCATTTTCTTTCGACAACGGGATTAATTTTAATTTAATTTCTGCATATTTTGTGTATTGAATTTGGAAAAATGGATTCCATATTTGGAATTAGTGGGTCCAAATTATGTTAATAAGCTACTTTTTACTTTTGGGCATTATGAATAGTAACTAAGGTAATTTTTATTTACTGCGGTTAAAGGTAAATAGGGTAATTCAAGGTTATAATAATATTATAATATTTCAAAATTACCTTGAAACATGTCCTAACATTATTATATGAGTATTGGACTACCATGGGCATCCTTGGGCCATTTTTGGGACCCCAATAAGCCACTTGGTAGTGAAAATGACAATTTGGATTAATTAATTTAATGTAAAGACAAAATTGACTTTAACAAAACTCTTTTAGTAATTAATTTTTATAAGGGGTTATATAAGTTATATTTTCGAATATAAATATTCTTTGGAAAGCTAAAAATATTCCCTACATCATGGTATTTTTTTTCATAGTTAATAGACATCAAATGAATTAAATTATTTTTGACATAATAATGATGTAGCGTTTACCTCATTAATAAATGATTTAAATAAATAATATTAAAATGATTAAAATATCATCCAAAACCTGACCAATTCCTATTGGATGATTTTATTTCGAATAAGAGTCATCATATATTCTACATTAATGTGTTTTGGATCTCTTTATACTGAAGATATGTTTATAATAAAATAATTGTTTCACACTTTCCTAAAGAGCCCCTCCACTCCCTTATAAAATGAGACAACTTATATGCAATTCCGCACACCTCTCAAGACTTTAGGCTCATCGAAACTCTGCCCAACTAAGCTCTCTACATCCCTATCCTTCCCCTTGATGTCTTACATTAGGCAGAAGACTCTCCAAGAAGTCCTTTTGGTTCAAACCAAAGAAAGTTACCAAAATTAAAGGTAACCATTTCTCTTAAGTTGTTTTCTTTGATTCTACTTCTCCAACCACTAAAATCTTTTTAATCCTTTATTTTTTGACAACACCAGTATCCATAAAATAATAGTATGTAGTTATAAGAAGGATTAGAACTACACTTACACACACCTCCATCTAATGGATGAAAAACATAATGTTTCTGTGATGGCAAACTAACGACTCACGAAAAGATGATTGTTCGATTTTCCCCTACCACCTCTCATGGTGGCCATTATAATGGTACTGTATTTATATATAATATATATTATGTTTATTATATATTTATGATTCTTTACTTCCCAATTATATCAAGCCTTTACGGTTTCCATAGTCGGTAAATACGATAATCTCATTTAAGGAAGTGCGGACTACCGCCCCCTCAAAGTGATGTGATTTGTTAATACCTTATATGAGATGTATAAAGGATGTGGATAATGATATTATATATAATATTATACTATAATTATAATATAACTATGTATCATTATTCTTTAATTCCATTAAAATAAGAAATAGAAATGAAAGTAGCGTTCATGGGTACGTACGGATTACCGTCTCCATGAACGGTGCGTTTCATTTCTTACCTCCATATGTTTTGTACTATTATAAATTATTGTATATGATGGATATATAATGAATGTATATGATATATAAATCATGATTTACATTTTTGAGGTAATTAAATCATGATATAAGTAATAATAACATCAAGAACAACAAGTCAAAACACGTAAGATAAATAAGATGATTTTACCCAAAACACTACTTTAACATTAATTTACATAAGAATGGGTAATATAAAGTCATAATTGAACCATATATGATATCATAACAATTAATATTATTCTGTAATAAGTCAATGCCATTATTTAAATCATTATATAGGAGGTTTGGACTCTTACGAAGCAAATTGGACCTAAGGTAAGGGAAAATATCATAATCTCATTTTAATCCGAGATTGTTTATACTTTGGAATTTACTGGGGTGTATTTTATCATGTACATACATGTTTCCTCAATATGTAATATTTATATCCTTATAAAATATTTTATATCCAATTTTACCCTTTGGAGAGTTTTTAGTAAAAGATATGAAAGGAATCTTTTGTCGTTTTTTCGTACGAGGTATTTTTTGATTTTTCCAACAAAAGTACGAGGAGAATGTTTTTTTAACTTATACGACATGAATGGATTGTTAAAACATTATTTCCAAGAAGCTTCCTTTACATGTTTTCATGTTTATTTTTAATCAACTTCTTTTAGTTTAGAATTGTATGACATGTTAAGAAAGGAAAAGTGTTTTTTGAAGTAAAAAAGATATTTTCCTCATGAATGGAGTTCAAGTGTTTTATCAAAATTATTTTCCATCTAAGATAATATAGGGTTTTGTTTCTACCCCTATTATTAAATTAATTTGATTATGTTGTGATGAAATTATTTTTATGAATTCATTTATCTTATATGAATTGTTTTATGATGTCATGATGTTTAAGAATCCCATTTTTATTACATGGGTTATGAAATGATGTATGATTTATGATTTTGTGGCACACTTAAGAATGGTATCATTATGAGATGGGTGGGACCTGTATCTTCCTCCAATGAATTGGGTAATGATTTTATATCTCATGAGATAGACATGGCTAGAACGGCAGGTTAAACCGGTTCAGTGCAACGGGACCGAAACGAGGAGTGAACTCGGTTCAGAAATGGACTTTGTCCACTAAGATAGTCTTGGAAATGAGTCTTGACTAATAAGATAAGATTCTCTATGATTATGTGTGTATTCCGAAAAGTTTCATGTTTTAAGTCATGATTATTGGGATTACATTTCACTACTATGATTTATCCCATGTTATGATATTATGATCTCTTTTGCAGGTTAAGATTTCCATAAATGTTATGTTCTTATGAATATGATGTGATTGATATTTCTTTTTTTTACCCTTACTGAGCATTTGAGCTCACCCTTTTATGTTTTCTTTTCCCCAGGATATAAAGAAAGGTTTTAGGTAAGAAAAAAATGGGAAGATCTTTATGGGAGATGTTGAAGATCTTTCACCATGATTAGAAGATTATATTCCGAGTTTCCAAAGACACTAAACTATTACGGTCCTTGTGTGTGTGTGTTTTTGTTATTTACTAAGTATTCTGCAAAATAAATGTAATGTCCAGGTACATCAGGCTTCAGGTCTCTACAATATACATATTTCTTTTCATTCTCCTCAATCAACTTAAAAATGAACCTAATAAAATATGAGAAATAAGAATAAATATTTAAGAAATTTAATATTGGGAATGATTGAAGTTATGATGTTTGTTAAAAAACTCACATCACATTGATAACCAAATTATATCCAATTATAAGATCTATGATAACATTATTCTAAATCCCAACATTTATTTCATTCCCACGTATGTTTTCTACCTTTGGAATCTTATAAACACCCACCAAAACATTTTAATATTGTGACAATCAATGACAACAACTAGAATTTTTATTTGATGACATCGACCATTATCATTTTTGTTGGATATATAGTATTTCTTTACCTTAATATTATTATTGTAAATATGTATATTAATATATTATCTTTGAAATGTTAAAAAAATTAATACAAAAATGGAATAAAAGAAAAAATAGACACATAAATCTATGGTAATATGTGACAGAAGTCTAGATGTGAAAAATAAAAAGTGGTGGATAATTTTTCATATTGACATCACCCCATCTATGGTAATGATACTATAGATGACATATATATCATATACTATTTTGTAATATGATGATTCTATATCTCTAATTTTTTATTATGAATGTAATGTCAAATATAATATATTATCCCTTATGATAAAATATGTTATATAACATCAATATATAACTCACAGTAACTAGGAAGTTATGAAGGATGAGGTTTAAGAGTATGAAAAAGGGGTATATCATAGGTAGAATAAGATACAAAATGGGGTCTGCATGTAGAGGTGGTGGAGTGGAACTTCATGCAGAGGTCAAGATGGAGGTATAATTTGAAATTGTCTTTTCATGTATGAAAATATGTATTGTACCAACGATATGATATTTTCAACCATCTTAACATTAATATTATAAAATTTGACCTCCAATGATTCTATTTTTTTATAAATACCTTCCATTATAGATCCTGGATAATTTGATAACAATTTTCTCACCGATACACCTACCAAGAATCCTTGTACACAACTTGGGTGTTTGTGCATTACTAATGTTTCAGATAAAATATCACACCTCCCATTATCTACAAAACCCTCTATGTTTTTATCTTTTTTAGTGATTCATGTATGAATTATTTTATTTTTTTATTGATTCCAAATATATTAATAATTTAAATAACATAAATAAAAAATTAAAATAAACATCTTACAATCCTCTCAACTATAACCCTCGATTTTTTCATAAGGTATTTCCTCTTTTTCATATCTGAGCCTTCTTCCATTTCTACCCTCTTGAGGTTATTGATGGTTAGGCAACCACTTTAGAGTTTGAAGAATTATTTCTTAGTTTTTTTTAAATTTTCATAAATAATTTGTTCTTACAATGATGTGTTCCCTCTAGAGATAATGTATGACTGCATATGTTTGTTAATTGGCTCTCCAGACCTGATCCCTCAAGTTTCTATTATTGAAGAATAATAAATCATTAATAAATCATTGAAGAAGATCATAAATATAATAATATTTCTAAAATTTAACATTTCGCTTATAAAAAATTCAACATGACTTCTACGTTCAAAAAATTGTTTCCATGTGTCTTCATCTATAAAAGGATATATATCCCATTGATTGTGATGTCTCTTATGCCCAAAACATAAATCAAATGTGAAGGTCAACTTGAAATCCATTCATATCCTATAATAAATTGATAATTATTTCATCTTGACTGTTATAGCTTTATGTATATCATTTTTTTTGATATGTAGGCGGTAAACATATATTTGTATAATAATTTCATTATTTGTAAAAAAAATAACAAATGATATGACCAAAATGATCTCCCACAATTGAGATAGTGTTTCATTTTCAAAACTTATCCATTCATTGATCACAATGACGACATTCATTTTATCCTTTTTAGATATAAGAATCTTGAATTATTTTGAATTATGGCCTCTTAGAATTTCATTATCATAAAATTATACCACTATCATCTATTCATGGCTATGAGAGAGTGATAATTTTTGTAAATGTGTGATGCCATGTTTACCAATAGTAAAACCATTATTTTCTTCTATTAGAGTATATAAGTAAGGTTAGGGATAATCAAGGGGTTCATTTTCATGCTCCTATAGAGAGGTATGACCAGGATGCTTATCTCTAGAAGTAGAGGTTTGTTCAATTTATTGATTTTTCATTTCCCTTCATATCAATGAAACAAATAATTTTTACAAAATGATACAAATTAATTTATGACATTACTAATGTAAATAAAAAATGACAAATTATGATAAATAAATGTGAAATAATATGTAACACATTGTTATTCATATTTTTTATATTAAAAAAATAATTATAGTAATGATATATGAAATTCCATGTCAAGGAATGAAAACAAATTCATAATTTGTCTACAAATATATTAAATAGTCACCATGGTAAACCAAAAAAAGTTAATCAAATATTACCATTGTAAACTAAAAAAATCTAAACTAATATAATATTTTTTATTTGTTAATTTTCATATGTTACATACTGAAAAACATGGAAAAATAAAAAAACCCAAACTAATATAAAAAACCCATTTTTTTATTATCATTAATAAAAGTTTTAATAAAGAAAAAAAATTAACATATCTTACATTTTATGAAATAAAAAAAATTAATCGAGAAATAATCACATATTAAAAATACTATTAGGAATGAACTAAATTATTGGCTTCAATAATTACTTTTTCATGATCATTCCTTATAACACAAACCATGCCTATGACATGATCATCGTTATTATCTATTAATCATCCATAGAAGTATGTATAGCCCATAAATAAGAATCTTTATCAAGTTGAGCATCACCAATATATATATTTTTTCATTATCGAAATGTAGAAAACTAAATTTTAGATTTATCATGAATGTAGAATATTTGGTTGCGCCCAAATTTCCCCTATAGGTATGTGGTCGTTGTAGTACAAGTAGGGGTCGAATCCACATGGATTGAAGAAGAAACCGAGAGACACTCTGGTTTTGGAAGGATTTGGATATGAAGTGGCCAACTATTTGGATTAATTTGATTTTAATAACTACTGATTTAAACTAAGGAAAAAAATTAACACATACAATTACTTAGTCTTAAACCATTAATGGAGATGAGTTGATCCAATGTTGTTACTAGTGTTAGATTGGATGTATTTATTTTCTTATAACGTTCGTTTCAATAATTCAAGACGTATCCACATAATGATATTATTCCTCAACATCATTCAACAATTTAATCCCTAAAAAATTTCAAGGCTAATCACCAATTTATTTAGAGGATCAATTTAATTATCACTCCAAGGAATTGGATCGTAATAGCTCTCAAAATGTGTCATTGTCAAAGTTGGTGAAGATGAATAAGAAAATAATCATCCAATGGAAATCTTAAATTAATGAAATGATTACATAACTTTATATCATAAACTAACATCTAATTTGTGCCATGCAACTCCTTAGGACCAACCCATAATGGTTTAGCCCTCCATTGATTCTATGATCTCAAAGGAAGCGGAAAGTAGACTCATTGGTGCGGAATTGAAGAAGTAAAAAAAACAACAACCACAAAAACACGATCACTCCACCATTGTTGGAACAAAATCACAAGGATTGGTGTGATAAATTTCACACCTTGAGGCAACGGTATCAAGGTGAAACGAATAAGAACATAATAAGAGAAGAAGAAGAACTTTTATTGAAGACTAAGGTGATTCGAACAACTTAAATGAGAGGGAAGAACATTACAAAGACAAATTGGCATAATAACATTATAATGAAAAGAAATCACCAAGATCCCTAAATCCACAACCACTACTACTTTAAATAGGATACAATGAAGCCTTGTCCGAGCCCCCCACATCCCATGTGCCTTTAATTAATTATGTTGGAGAAAGGTGGGTGGAACATTAATGATGAGAGACATTTCAACTTCTTGCCCCGAAGTTGCATCCATCTTGCAACCATCGGCAAGACGCACCTAAAGGACATTTTAGAAGGCCTAATTTGAGTGGTCCCTAGAATACTTAATTGAAACCTCGGATTTCCCCTAATAATCTATAAAATTTCAGCCCAATATACTAAACCTTTCGCGAGATATGATATAAATAGTGGGCTGTTTTTCTGGGGCGCAGAATCTGGCCCATAATTGCATCTTCAATTTGGGCCGCCTTAATCACCTCTATGTAAGACGAATTAGCACTATCTCCAATATAATTATATGTTTCCCTCTATGTCTTATAGTCTCATATAAACTTTGGGCTTCATTTGTCCGGTATTGTGGGCCCCACTGTCCGATCAGTGGGATGATATCCAATCTGCCTTCTCCAGAATTGTTTTTATTTCCTCGCCAAAAATCATCATCATCCTTTATGAATCCTCCATTGATCCCTGAATGAAAAATGTTAATATTTAAGTTTATATCCATTTCCAAAAATATCAAATTAAAATATGGATAATTTCATTCTTTGAAATCAGATGAAACATTGGGCCTAAATTGGTGCATATTAGGCATGGAGTGCACAAATGAAGAGAATGGATGTTGAAAATTAAAATCCACTAACTCAGGCCCATAAGATCAAAAATAAACATTTAATACCATTAAAATGTAATCAAAATATGTGTTTTTATTGGCTAATCACACCCCCCAACTTGAGTTATACTAGTCCTGAGCTAAATATATCTCACAAAAATGAAATTCAAATGACCTTTTCCAAAAACATTTTAATACACATTTCTCACCGAAAAATCACATACCAAAAAATTATGAAACCCATCAAAATAATTTAAAAAAAACTATGTCCATAAGCATATCTCAAGCCCAAGCCCATTACTTTGTTCAAATTCATTTCCATATTTCATCCAAATTCAATTAATCATGATGAAGTGTTGTGTGTCACAATAGACATGGGGGTTCATTATCATTCGAGGGAGAAAAGATGGAAGCGCTAAGAGCAATCAAATTTTAATAATATGATGAGTACTCATTTTTTATTTTATTTTTTTTGGTTTTTTTTTCAATTTTTCCATGGTAATTGAAATTGAACTCAATCTAGTCAACCCATGTAGCAAGACTTTGCCGATGACTCCTAGGCTCAAAGACCTTAGGGCACCAAGTGAAGCTCACATACTCAGGCATCATCTCGAGTTAACTCAATCAAAAACAAATTCAAATTACCACAAATAGAGATAAAATGCCCAACTCTAGGCCAGAAAACTATGGAGTCTCGATCCCCAAGTGCCGAAAGCCACACATTATGTCAATTAATTTCTCTACGCATAATTTTTTTTAATACTCATGTTAAAATTAAAATGATCGCCAATCCTATGCTATTTGTTATGGGTCCCTAATAACTCAAACTAAAACCCCATAATCAAGAGGATGTGCATTGTGTTTTTTATTAAATGGATGAAAATATAATAGTGAAAAATTACATCTGACAACCGCACTTTCCAACATCTATACACATGAACATAAACTTGCATTAAAATAAGAATGAAGACATGAAAAATTATTTGATATCCAATTTCAGAGTTTGGAATGTGTGTTATCATGTTCAAGGTTAATGATATTTTTCCTTCCACACATTTTCATCTCCCCCCAACTTGGAATAACACTTTCCGTAGTGTTTAAAGAATTGAATCATAGAAGGGACAAGATAGAAGTTCAACGAAGACATTGAAAATGAAAATTATGGAATGAAGTCACTTGGTGGTTGATGTTGAAAATGAATTCCCATATCTCCATTCAGTTCTGGTTTGTCTCCCAATTTCTTGTACTGTTGTGACCATCTTTTCCCAATGACCTATGAAATTCCATTAATTTTTTCAAATATATATATATATTTTGTATTTTTTTACCAAAAAAACGTAAAAATAACATAAACTGATGATACATTGTCGTCTTTATATTTTCTGGGTAAGGTATTACACAGGGATCACACTGCGTGACACAGATGAATATGGTGCTCCCCTTTCATACCGATCCTTACTCATAAAAGAAGAACATGTCAACAATCTATTTTTTTAAATACCTACAAAAAACATATAATAAGAATAAACTGATGATACATTGTCTTCTTAATATTTTCTGGGAAAGTTATTCCTCAGGGATCACACCACATGACAGAGATGAATACGGTGCTCCCCTTTTATAACCATCCTTACTCATAAAAGAAGAATAGGTCAACAGTCTATATTTTAAAAAAAATTAGAAATTAATAAAAATCAAAATGAAAAAATGATTCACATTGATTTGAAACATGAAAGCCACGTGTTGCCTCCTGTGCAACGCTTAATTTAAAGTCTTTAGCTCGACTTGAACCCCCCAACTTAGCCAATTCAAACATTTAAAATTTTAATGACCTCATCTTTCTCTACTTCAACATGATTGAGAATGTGTATCCCTTGTGGTTGGTAAGAATATTTGGAATTTAATTCATGAGCAATCCTATTTTCTAAAATGAATGGAAGAATCCAAGGAATATCAGAAATGGTTGATCTTTTCTCTTTTATAGTCTTTCTTAATAAATCAAAGATCAACCCCCCATTTTGGGTTTCATGAGATAAATGAATGAAACCCCCAAGCTCATTATTAACACAAATGATAGGGTACTCGAGTGGGGAAGGAAGGACAATGATTTTGATCTTGGTTTGGATAGGACATTTAGACACAGGTTGAGAATTTGAATCCAACTCAGTTTCATTTTCCAACAAAATTGTTTCATTTTGAATATGATATTCAACCAAAAAATTGGAAAGAATAGTGTTAGGAATGGGCATGGACTCAATGTTTTTGATTTCTCTCATTGGATCATTGATTGGTGTTTTTTATAAATCATCAATAGAGTTACACTTAGGAGACTCAATCCATGATGTCAAATTCCCCTCTTGTGAATACATGAAATAAATTTCCTCCTGATGTAAAGACCCGTCCACAATTTCTTTATTCACTTCCCCTACCCCAAATCAAAAGGTCGGTTCTTCAATTAATTCATGAGAGGATTGGGGGAATCTAGAAACTCCACATAAGTTTTAGTAAGGTACAATTGGTGTACGGATGAGTTCCTCAGAAGTATTAATGCGTTGTAGTTCTAATCTCAATGATGATACCTCAAAACTCATTATATCCATTTGATTACACATTTTTTCAAGAAATGATTGAGTAATAGATAGGATGGGATGTTGAAAATTATAGACTTCACTAAGATTATACTCTTCAATCATCCTTGATAGGGAAGGAAACTGATCATTTAAACAGTCATTATCCCATTGATTGTACGTCTCATCGGGTGCGGGGTAATCATTCATGGGTTGATCCAAGAAATTTTCAAATTTAAATGTTTCCCAATATTGAATTTCCATTGGATTCATGCATGAATTTATGACATGGTGATTCTAAAGATACTACATTGGAGAAAACAGAAAGTTGGGTTCTAGATTCTCAGGACACACACAATTAGAAAGTGGTAAAGATAAGAGAGATGGTGTGAAAATAGGGAATGTGGGGTGAGAAAAGGATGATAGTGTCTAAGATAACTTACTTGGGTCCCCAGAAATGGCGCCAAAATATGGCTGTTTCCAAATTTACACTACAGGTATGCGGTCATTGTAGTACAAGTAGGGGTCAAATCCACAAGGACCGAAGAAGAAACCGAGAGACACTCTGGTTTTGGAAGGATTTGGCTATGAAGTGGCCAACTATTTGGATTAATTTGATTTTAATAACTACTGATTTAAACTAAAGAATAAATTTTAACACATACAATTACTTAGTCTAAAACAATTAATGGAGATGAGTTGATCATAAGTTGTTACTAGGGTTAGATTGGATGTATTTATTTTCCTATAATGTTCGTTTCACTAATTCAAGACATATCCAAAAAATGATATAATTTCTCAACATCATTCACCAATTTAATCTCTACACAATTTCAAGGATAATCACCAATGCACTTAGATGATCAATTTAATTATCACTCCAAGTAATTGGATTGTAATAGAACTCAAAATGCGTCATTGTCAAAGTTGGTGAAGACGAAGAAGAAAATAATCATCCAATGGAAATCATAAATTAATGAAATTATTATAGAATTTTATATCATAAAATAACATCCAATCTGCCCCATGAAACTCCCTAGGACCAACCCATAATGGTTTAACCCTGCATTGATTCTATGATCTCAAAAGAAGCGGAAATTAGACTCATTGGGGCGGAATTGAAGAAGTAAAAAAGAACAACAACAACAAAAACATGATCACTCCACCGTTGTTTGAACAAAATCACATGGTCTGGTGTGAAAAATTTCACACCTTTAGGCAATGGTATCATGGTGATATGAATAAGAACATAAAAAGGGAATAAGAAGAACTTTTATTGATGACTATGGTGATTCGAACAACTTTCATGAGAGTGAAGAACATTACAATGGAAAATTGGCATAATAACATTACAATGAAATGAAAGCACCAAGATCCCTAAATCCACAACCACTACTGCCTTAAATCGGAAAAAAATAATCCTTGGCCGAGCCCCAAATATCCCATGTGCCTTTAATTAATTATGTTGGGGAATGGTGGGTGCAACATTAATGATGAGAGAATTTTCCACTTCTTGCCCCGAAGTTGCAGCCAGCTTGCATCCACCGGAAAGACGCGCCAAAAGACCATATAGAAGGATAAATTTGAGTGGTCCCTATAATACTTACATGAAGACCCAGATTTCCCTTAATATCCTGTAATATTTAAGCCCAAAATACTTACCTGTTCGTGTGATATGATATAAATAGTGGGCTGTTTTTCTGGGCCGTAGAATCTGGCCCAGAATTGCATCTTCAATTTGGGCCGCCTTAATCACCACCATGTGAAAAGAATTAGCACCAGCACCAGCATAATTATTTGTTCCCCTATATGTCGTCTAGTTTCCTATAATGTTTAGGCTTCATTGGGCCAGTATTGTGGGCCCCACAGTCAGATCATTGGGGTGATATCCAATCTTCCTTTCCCAGAATTGTTTCCTTTCTTCACCAAAAATCCTCATCATCCTTTATGAATCCTCCATTGATCCCTGAATGAAAAATATTCATATTTATGTTTATATCCATTTCCAAAAATATAAAATTAAAATATGTAAAATTACATTCTCTGAAATCAGATGAAACATTGGGCCTAAATTGGTGCATATTAGGCATGGAGTGCACAAATAAAGAGAATGGATGTTGAAAATTAAAATCCACTAACTCAGGCCCATAAGATCAAAAATAAACATTTAATACCATTAAAATGTAATCAAAATATATCTTATTAATGTCCAGTAAATATTTTTTTGCATGTGTTTCTATTATAAAAGATTATGTGTTTCTTTCTAATGTATTTATATTAACAAGTTCCATTCTAAATTCCTTGGGTCTGACACAATTATTACTTAAAATCCATTTTCCACTAAACACAATAGATTTAAATATAATTTAATAAAGCCCAAATATTTCCAAAATGACTCCAAAATATTCTCATAATTAATAAATTGGAGTTTTTTTCATTAGAACTCGAAAAATTCATTTCTTCTATGAACACGAACAAACCACTATTCGGATCATCACATCTATTGTCCAGATATTTCTTAATAAATGTATATCATTTATTGTCATACCTAGACCAAGTGATCAAATTTTAATTTGGACCACCCACTAAATATTTTATTTTTTCTAATGCATCTAAAATACCATGAACTATCTTTTTAAACCAAGAAAAATATATTTATTTTATGCTCATTCAAAATCCACAATTCACTCTTCATTGGATAACATTGTATGAGATAATTAATATGAAATGTTATATTTTGCTTAGTGTCACCTATGTTGTTCATGATGTATTACTGTACCCACATTATTAGTTCACCTATCAACGATTTTACTTCCAATCCATGAATCCCATTTCAACCATAATTAAATCATTCATGTAGTGGTGGAGGCAAACCAATTTTCTCCACCAAAAATAATAATCTAATTAAAAACTCCACAACTTCTTCAGAAATATGATTTTTAGTAATGGGGGATTAAGTTTGATATGGATTCTTAGAATACCCCTTTAATGTCTTCATATACTATTCCAAAGGATATATCCAACATAGATATACAAGTACAAAAATATTTATTTATCGTACAAAATTAACAATTAAATCCACCATTATGAAAAAAAGATGGAGGAAAATACATTTCCAAATTGAAAAAGTATAGAAATTACTTTATTATAAAAAATGATGAATTCATCCAGATCAATCACATTATTTCAAATATAATTGAAAGAATAGAATACCTTCATGATAATCGTTCTCTCACGGATAAAAAAATATTGAACACATTGAAACTGGAGGAAGTTGTTTCATCATGAAATGAAAATAATGATATTTAATACCTATAAACATGAAAACATTTAAAGAGGAAAAATTATTTACATTTGATGAATAAACCTATAGAAAATTGATAACATAAGGCACTAAAAAACAAAATTTCTCCAACTTGGACAATGTGTGACAACATGGGGGGAGAAATATTAACATTAAATCAGAAGTGGGAGCTAAATCCAATCGTATTCCCCTTGATAGTATGTCTACTAATACATTCAACCCATCTTTAGTCATTCCTATAATATAAAATAATGTTCTAACCAAGCTGTCATATATATTCTTCTCTAAAATAATGACATTAATGTTGCGTTAGAATTCCTAATATATCTATTAGTGTAGCACAAAACACATAGACTATTTCAACCAAATATGTCCATCATTACCATATTTATGTGTCCTTACAAATGTCACATTAACAATTTTTACCCTCTCAGAATTCTTATCAGTGGATGATATTTTTGGGAAATTTAATTTTTTTTGAGCCATTGAATTCTTTTATAAATCTTATAAAAGAGTGATCCATAAGAAAAAAATTTGTTGAAACATCTATACTGTTTTTCTCCCTTAATAAAATTGTTAATATAAAATCTGTTGTTCCCAAATTTGACACTTTTTATTCCTCTTAACATTATATATAGACAAATTTCCATGTGATAGGAGGTATTTTTTAGTGCAAATAATCATTACAAGTATTTAAAAATATTAAATTTTTTAATAATTATACACCCTAAAACAATCGGCCTTTTTTCAAATACTCATTTCATGTTGACTAAAAGACAACAATGTCATTTTCAGGTTGTTTTGGTCTAGAGTACATTAAACACAACAATAAAATATTTCTAATTAATATAAAATCAAAGAGATAGGTTTTATGTTACCAATAAAACATTCCATGAACTATGTGTGCTATTATTAATTTGATAGGTATTCATTCCAACTCTACACAGTGCACGTTCAAGATTTCTAATATCATTTTCGAATATACGATATTTCTGGTCAATTTACTACTACTATAGACAATCAGATGGACGAATTTTTCTTAATGAAATATCCCCTAATTAAAATTCCACCTTAACCTTTTTTAAACATCTGAATTTGAAAATAAACATTTCAAATGATGAATTATAGTAAGAAACCAAAATACCTTATCAGGGGTTACTTTAACCTCTAAATCAATAAGTTATTTTTCATTAATCTTATACCTTGTTCTCCCATATTTATGAACCTCTAACAAAAAATAATACTTTATCATATATATCACACAATAATTTTGGAAGTCATGCAATTATTTTTCACCCTAATCCCATCAGGTATATTATTTTCTTCACTTTATTATGTGATTCTGGATTATCAGTATCTTTAAGAAGAATATCTTGAATAAATTATAGCAAATGAATAAAAAAAATTTAACTCCAACCATGTTTTTACTTCAATTCAGTCAATTTTGATGCCGATGCTAAATCCAAAAAATACATAGAACTAGGATACAATTGTTTTCCAAAATCACTATATACATTCTAAAATTTGAGTACAATATACACTACATCTTCTTCAAAATCATGAATCATTTTTCTAATTTATCAGAATTCACTTCATAAAAAGCTTCATCATCACAATATCTGAATTTCTTCACAGATTGACCATAAAAAATCAATGGTCATTATCATAGATTAAAACCACGACAAATTAAATGATATTTTATCTCTCTACTATTAAAAATCATCATATTTAATCATTTCATCGATGGAAAAAAAACTTCTCATTGTTTGTAGAATTTAATTTAGAAAATTCTTAAAAAACCCAAAAACCTTCTTCATATTCACCACTCATTCATATTGATGTAATAAAACATTGAATCATTATTACCTATAACATATATGAAAATAATATTTTTTGTTATTAAATTCCAATTCAATAATTATATGAAATATTTTCTAATTTGAAAGTAAATAAATTTTGAAATATAAAAAATATATATTTATTTGAAAAATATAATTAGAAATTAAGCCCACTAATGGAAAATATGTTTAAATATAAATAATAAATCATAAAAATATATACATGGATGTAATTTTGAAAAGAATATATAGTTATATAAGAAAATTTTATATTTATTCGATGTATGTCATAATTATAAAGTACCACAATTATAAAATATTGAATAATAATGTTCAAAGGTTGATGTAGTAAGTTTTATATTACCAAAACATGGATTCATACCATGGATACTTTATCACAACAATAGTTTCATTAAAATCAATTTATAAATAAAAACAAAAAAATTAATGTGAATTATTCATCGTATAAATTAAATATATATCATATCATTGAGGATTCTATTTGTCATATAATATTTGGAAATAGAATGAAACAATTGAACATATATTGTTAGCATGAGTAAGATGATATTTTATTATAACCCATAGAATTCATGTGCTATTTTAGTATTCGTATATTAACTTTGAATTATTTTTTATCTTTAGATCAAATTGTGCATATGTTTACAATTTTTCATTTATGATAAATTTTCAATTTAAATCAGTAGTTATATATAATGCACATTCACCCTCATGTGATGAATTCATATCAAGTTGGGAATGTATATAAAACAAGGTTATATAGGTTAAATGTTGTGTCAGAATTGTACATGATTTCCATCCTCACATGGGCTCACCTTGTAAGAAACAAAGAATGCATTTTTTATAATAATGAGGAATGTATATAAAAAAATTAAATTTAAATAAATTCATGATATGAGGAATTATATTGAATACATTGTTTGTAATTGGAATAAAAACCATGTCTGAAATAAATTATCACATGGATTCGACAATAACTTCCTTGTTAGTGATGGATGTGACAACATGAATAAATTAAACCTAACATGGTATTGTGATATTTATATCACTGAAATGAGAAAAAATTGACATATAGAATATGTGAAATATAATGACTGAAATCAAGGCATTTTATGCATACTTGAGAGTTGTGAGTCGATCATATAGAATCACCAATGAAAATGATGATGAATGAATCTGGAAATAGAATTATGATGCCCCAAGACTGATGACCGATTTTAGGGTCTCGACATTAGAGATAATTATGTCATAGTTGCCTGATCAAATAACAACACAATAACTCAAAATGGGGCTTCATAAAAATATTAAATGACTTATCATATCATTTATTTAATAACTTATGTGATGAATATTTCTTAATTCCATCTATCACGTCAATTAATATATAACCTACCTAATAAATTGAATTTTAACGTCTGTTATGGAATAACTGCCAATATAATGCGATGTTATTTTATTTATCACATTAGAAATTCTGTAAATGATTCAAAAATTCAATTTATCAATTCGGTTATAAAATTAATGACATTATAAAGTAAGATATATTATTTATCACAACAGTTATTATATAACCAATGTGATATAGCGAGATAAGTCATTTTTCATACGTGATATAATATAACTGATGTGATAAATCAATATACATAGATTTTCATTTATTTTGTAAATAAATTCAAACAAATTAATATCATGGTAAATAAAATTATACTAGTGATGGTTTTTAAAATATTTTCTAACTATTTAAATGATTTTGAAAATTGGAAAATAGGTTAACTTGGACAATAAGTTGAAGGTTTAGATTAAGGACGTATTCTATTATTGGGTTGAAATTGTTAGGTATTCCACTTATCCTCGAGAGTTGATTATTGGTACTAGGTATGTATATTTTATTGGGGTTTCAGATTCTACTATTTCTCCATTGCAATGGAGTGTAAATAAGATACTCCAAGAACCATTGTGCACTAATTCTTAGATGAATGGGTATGATTACTTTGATGCCTAATCATTTTTATTCTTTGGTATTGTGATGCATATGTTTCTACTATTGTTTTTTATTTCTTGTCTTTATACTATTTTATACATGATATGCATACTGATATTTGTGAAATATGATACAGATAAATGTGAATTGAAATTTATATAACTACTTTTTTATTAGTGCTATGATAAAATTGGAAATGTTCACCCTATTTTCTAAAAAAAATCATTACATCATATCATTAAAACTATTATTAAAAATGACAATACATGAATTTTTATAAATAGAATTTATATGGAACACCTAGGTGGGATCCTACTGACCCTATTAGGTCACACCCTATGCACCATTTTAGTTGTGTGTAGACCTTTAAATTACAAAAAATATAGGGAAATACAGGGACTCTTAGTGGGGATATGAGGTTACATTTCAATCGATTTGGGTAGCTAATGTTGGGATGGAATATTTCTTCCATTCCATCATAGAGAGAAGTTGTTTCATTTGGTTCCTTGGTTGATGGAATTATATCGTGGAGTTTTTGATAGATATTCAATAGTTTGTTTCAATTTTAGTCCTTATAGTAATGGAATATATCTATTTTATTTTTAATATTTATTATTTCTTCATGCATATATATTTAATTTTATTTCTTTAGGTTTAATAAAACTATTCCATCATGATTTTCATTTGATGCTCGAGTGCATGTTGCTAATCCCAGGGGATTAAGAATGCCATTCTGGTAAGTGATGGCTCTATTTGGGTTCTAGGTTGGAGGTCCACCTAGGAATGTTTTCAACCAAGAATCCTTGGATGAGGATTCACATAGACATAGCACAATTTTCTAGTTCTAGTTCTAGAGACCAATAATATAATTTGGTTTTCTAGATCTGTAGGCAGTTGAGGATTGGATGGAGTCTGTGATCAATATATTTTAGTCTTATCGGAACACAGACATATCATATTGTTACGCTAGTATCCATGTCTTTTCCATGGAGCAGTAGGACTATATTGAAGTTTATTTACATAGATTCACAATGAGTATAGTCTCTAATGGGTAAAATTCAAATAAATATTCCATGATGAGTACTACCACTCCTTATGTTCATTTTTGATATAAGAGCTTCTAGAGATTCTATACGGAGGGATGATAGTGGATGAGTATGAAACTAAGTTCATATCCATACATTATACTCTCTTGACATGATCTGTGATGGCTATATGTGTGCACAAATTTTTTTAAGGGACTCAATATGGAGATATACTCCTTCATAGTTCCCTTATGCATCCCAAAAAAGCCTCTATGCTAGAGTAGGAATATAATATATATATATATGTATATTAGAGGGATATTGTACTACTGGAGCTGCCAATATGCATCCTTGATCTAAGTCATCTATAATGGATGGAAGGTGACAAAAGACGAGTCATAGGAGGTCTACCCATGGCCATACAAATGCACGTTGTCTTGAACTGTGGGGAAAACATAGTGAACTATGTCCACCTTGAGAGGTTCAATGCTATTATTGTGATGTGTGATGTCACATTACATGTGACTTCATGATCAGATCTACTGAGGAGTAGATAAACATTGGTGAAAACCCTCCAAAAAAGAATGAAATATTTGACCAAGGATCTCCCATCATAGTGTAGGGTTATACTTAAGGAGGCTGTGCTAGTATTGTAGAAGAAGAAGATTTTGGTGGTAGAATTCTCCATGAGATCCTTCACCACCACCACTGGGTGGCCGGTATCATTCTCAGGGAGTCGGAGGTCTGGGCAGTGGGTACGTCCATGATTTAGGGGCTTATGACCCTATAGTGAACAAGATGATATGAAGGATGTTGTATGTTATATCCACCTCCAACAGTTGACATTATTACACCCTATTGTGAGGTACACATTCCATTCCATGCTTGAGGTTTAACCAGGATGACATTGGGTGTTGTTTATCCCTGCGTCAGTATCATTCATTATATCTACTAATGTATGAGGAAGATGTGTTAATCTACCACCATGACATGTTTTTTAGAGGAATGATAAACCATGTTGATAGGTCAGTGATACCCAAAGTGTATAATATCGGGTTGTGGTGAATAAGTCACTCAGAATTGTACATTTAGGATGATAATGTGTGATGGATTGTTAGAGATGGTTGTGACATTTCCAGTAGAGATTTTGTTTTCTAGACCCTTATTTTATAGGATTCCATTAGTGGGGGTGGAAGATTCTATGGTTTGGGGTTACTATCCTTCCATGAGAGGAAATGCCACATGAGGTTTCCATGTTCATTATGTGTCTAGGTATTCATGGATGGAATAGTATACTATGCTTCCTTATTTTTTGGTACACTTGAATTTGTTGACATTGACCATCATTCAATGATAGACACTTATCAAATATATTTTTTGGTAGTTGAGACCCATTGAAAGAACTATTTGACTCCCAACCTAGATCATGAAGTAGTAGTATTTTTCTTGGGGATGTGGAGGCACTAGTTTATGGGGGAAATTGACTATGAGGTGTTTCAAGAATAGATATTATTATGAGTGTAAATAAATTCATTTTTAAAATAATATAATCAAATCTTTTTTTTATGGTATGAATGGAGATTATGGTCAAATTATAAGACGATGTGGTGAGGGATTTTCAAACTTCTCCTTTGGTTGTATAATCTGGTGTAGCGAAGATATATGAAAAAATGATGGCAAGGTCTCAATAACCCCACCTTTATACATAGTTGTTCATTTCATGGTATTAATTATTTGATGAAGATAATAAGGTAGGGACTCTAGTTTTTTATTATATGACATTGGAATATTCCTATAAATATTTTTAGATCCAGTCAGGAAGACAAAACATGACTCTATTTCCAAGTTAGACTTGAATTAATAATATAAAAATATTAAACATATTATTATTAAGTGCATGTGGTTTCCATGAAAATGTAAAATATCTATTCAATGGAGTCTTGGATCAGAAATATGAGATCGTAGTTGTGTTAGAAACACAATTTTCACCACTAGCTGAACATAATATGAGTTGGTGTTAGATATTCAAACCCTCGCTTGTTGGTGGTCCTTATATGTGAATTAAGTAATGATTTTTTTAATTCAATATTTGAAAAAAATAATATATCTATAAATATATATATGGATATATTTATAGTTTTTCATCATTAATTTTTTTAGTGAGCTATGTCCTCCCTCATTCATTGATGAATTCATTGGCGATTGACGAGGAATATATGGATCAAGATAAATTGAATTGTGGAGAACAAAATGGATCTCATCTTACATTAGAAAGTGAATTCATCATCAATGATCAATCCTATCATGAAGTATGCAATTTCTTTTGTTTGTTTCCACCCTATTTGTTAATTAATCAATCATTAATCTTGAATCTTCATTGATTTCAGAAAAAATGGTAACCTTATTATAATCCCCAATGTTTATTAACTCATTATTATAGATATTAATTTTTTGATCTAATGTCAATTTTTTATACACAATCCAAAAAATAGAATGTCATCATTTTTCAATTTCATTTATCATACTTTTCTCCCACTGTTACTAATACATTCATTGTCATTAATTATTTTTAATTCATGCTTGATAAATACCAAAACAATAACTCATTATGGAATAAATATTTGGTGAATCAATTTGTTTTCATGAAAATGTGTGTTCGAGATCGATTCATGGCTAGTGGTGCATGCGTCGATGGTAGTGGTGTGTCCTCAATGATGATGTAGCGACCATGGAAGAAATGACTGTGTGGCATGACTGTGAGGCATAGAGTGTTAGAAAAGAGGTCAAGAGGTGTTTTCATCTGAGTAGGAGGAGTGAGGTGGACTTAGCGGTGGTAGCTAGCAGTCCAGGAGGAGGCATGCAGTGGACCACGCAGTGGTAGAAAGTGGTTGAAGCAGAGATAAGGTGTCTCATAGAAGAGGATATTCGGTGGTTTAGTTGTCATGATATTTTGTTTTGAAGCATTCTTTATAGATTGTAATTGGTATTCAATGGAGGAAAATATTATGGTTTCATTTGGGAAATATTGAATTATGTTGAGGGAGATAGAAGAGAGAGTAATAATATATCGATAAATTAAAATAATTTAATGAATATAAATGGAAAATCATGAAAGGGGGGAGCATGTATAGCGTGAAAAGTTAGGGTACAGTGCATGCTTCTATAATAAAAAATAAATGAAGAGTATAATAAAAAAATAAAAAAATAATAATTACAAAAAAATAATAATATTATTATATTAGTTGTCAAATATTAATTTTTTTTACGTTCTTAAATTGAAGTATGATAGCCACTCCTTCTATGAATACATGACCCTGACCATGAGATGGTAATTTCAAGATAAAATATGGATACTCATTTCAGTCTGGTGGGTCATGTGAATAAAATTCATAAGAATAATATTAATATTATCATTATTGTTGTTGTTGTTGCGAAGTACACTCTCTGACATAGAATCTCCATACATTGCCCATTTGATGAACTGTCAATGGTATTCTAACCCTGAAATTTTGGAAGATGTTTAAAGACCAATATCAAGAATTTAATTTCAACTCACGAGTCATGCCTGCGAGACTCCATTTGAGCCTGCTGCGGTGAAATGGAAATATTTCACCATGTGTTCGATTGGAGAAATTGTATATCCCATCTTGAGTGTTTTTCTTATAGGACCGCAGTATTGAGATCTGTATATTTTATTTATGGATCATTAAATGGTCCCTATGAGTAATTATTCATCCATAATGATATGAAATGCAGCTTCTTTACCAAGTGTCTGATTCTGGGGAATGAATTGTCAATATTGGGTGATTTTCCACAATGATCGCAACTAGGTGATCTGTTTATTTATACAAGGCTTTTTAAGGTGGATTGTATGTGAAATTTCATTTTTCAATTCAAATAATGATTTTCATCATTCCCTTATCATCCTTTTGGAAAAATATTCCATGTAATCATGGAGTATACTAGCATGCCTAGGGGTACATGTACATAGTTTAGTACCAAACTATGGCTAGGTACACTTCCAGGTGACCAGGAATGTTTACACATAGTGTGGGATGCAAACTCAGCATGTATCGCAATATAAATCATCCACCTATAATATATATCATTCATTTGAACTCATATTTTAGCCCGTCAGTATCATATCTAGAGTGTGTTGTCACATATGACGTGATGGTTCACTCGGTTTTGGATTTTGAGATATGATGTTGAATGCCCTGGGCATGAATCATTTTGAGGAAACCCCAATGACATTTATTATTCGGAAGGATCATTAGAGATTTCATTCAGAGAGTAACCCCCCCCCCCCACCCATCGGCATGGAAGATGGTCCCCTATAATTAAATCCTAGAGGAACCCCCTACTAGGTAGGATGTGGGACCTCTACATTTAAAGTGGAACCACCCAATCAGATAAGGAGAAGGTCCTCTACAACTAGGGTGGAACGCCCCATCCCCCAACATACCAAGGGGCGACACACCGTGACCAATGAGTGGGACCCCCAATAATCATGGGCATGGGTCATATAAGACTAAAATGGTATTCGAAAACCTTATTGGATGGGGCGTGAGTCCATGGTAACCAGGGTGGAACCCTCTATTGTTCTAGACTGTAGGCCCCCATGAAACTAGAGTTGAACCCCACATCGGCATGACCATGGGTCCCGAATGACTACTACTAGAGTGTAATTCATATTATATTATACATAGGTTATATACAACTAGGGTGGAACCCCCCTATAGTACTAGGGAGTGGGTCCATGAGAAACTAGAGTAGAACCACTCGGTCAACATGGGTACTAGTCCTCAATATCTACTATCGGAGTACAACCCCCCCATTGCACTATAACATGGTTCCTCTAAAAATAGTTTTTTCCCACTCGGTTGTAATACACAGTCATGATACATGGTTTGATGTGGATTTCATCGCACAAGGGAGAAAGATTATTTCCCCAACAAGATACGTTTTTGTGACATGACCTACAACAGTGCAGGCATGTTTGTTCCACCTAGAGAGGATTGTGTCACGGTGTACTGATTGAGCCATTTAGACATATATGTTCATAGAAGAAAAAATATATGTTGAAAATCATTGTTGGACTTACATCGTAACTATTGGAAACTATTATTCATGAGATGATTAGGCAGACACTTGTGATGTCAAAAATTAATGATAGAAATACCTTTCAACAATTTAATATTCTTATTGGGTTGAGTTCTGTGATGGATATCCACTAAACCTCAAGTTTTTTATTATTAGACTGAACATATACTTATATATATGTTCAGTATCTACTACTTGGGTTTAGATTAATATTATTCTTTGATAGGTGAAGACACGCAGGGTATGGTACATGGTTTCTATGTATATATTCTCATGGTTGGAGGAGTCTTCCTTAATACTATTGGTATTGAAGTCACGAAGAGATGTTCATCCTCTAACAGTTTAGAGGTCTTTATGTTTGGATGAGTTTAAATTAACTATATTGTTGTGTTGAGATATATTATTTTACTATAATTTGATCTATATATTACTTATCTATCCATTTATATCTATTCATTCTACCCCTTCACCGTCATTGGGGAGTTATACTCGGTATGTTTATATTCACCCGTATATGTTCCTTTACCGCATGTGTTGTCTTTTATGAAAATAATGGATAAATTGATCATTATTACAGAAGAACATATGGATATGGGGTGCTCGGACTATGTACAATGTCCATAGATTGTGATATAGGAGTGGGGATCTCTTAGCTGTTTTACCATTAATGTTTTCTCAGGTTGGAGAACGTTTCTGGGATGGCATGTTTCTTGGGACTAGTTTTTAGTATACACTATCATACCTTATACTACTCAGAGGTCCATGTATGTTTGATTGATTTATATTAGTGTTACATGTTTGATTCCTTTCCTTATCTAAATTTTCATTTATTTGGTTGAGTGTGTGTGTATAGGTACTAAGGAAACGGAATCCCCATGTTAGTAATGATATCAGCACTTATAGCAACCCCTGTCCTATAGAGGTCATGTTGGGGTAATTATAGACTCAAGGCCCACCTAGGATTGGGTCGTGACAATAATGACTAAATATTATAATATATTAATATATGTTTATTTAATGGGATATATCATATCAATTAATATACCACAAATATATAGAATTTATTTCATTTAAATTAAATTTTTTTGTATTATATTTTTATATATTAAATACATATGAAAATGAGTATATGAATATTATTTCAAATGAATATATATCAATGTTTCTAAAATAAAATTTGAAAAAATTGTATTTTTTGAATATATAAATTCATTTTAGGATAATTAAGATGAGACTCTAGGAAAATATTCTAATAATAAAAAATTTAAACATTATCAAGATGTGTGATAATTTTTAAAAATGATATAACTAACTATTTATAGGAATATATTTAATATTTCGTATACCATATTAATTTTTAATACATGTTATGCTTAATATTAGAACATAAATATGTTATCAAGGGTTTTATATTTTGTTTTAAAAATTTATTAATATGATTATATATATATATAATACATTCAATAAATCTTTCTAAATTATTTGAATACCAAGAATAAATGTAAACTAACTAATTATTATAGTAAATAAAAAATTTCATTAATAAATGAAACATATTTTATTGTGGAAATGCCCCTTGAAAATATATAATATCCAAACAATAACTATAATGGTTTACTTTATACGGAAACTGGGATCTACCTACAACTAGTATATAATTAGTCCACATCATTTCCCATTAATTGCTTCTCAACAATAACCCTTATAAGACATAACATACAAAAACCATTCTCAATATCCTGGAAGATCGGAATATATGAAATATTGATTTTAAATAATTAGAATGTGTAAATATAAGAGATATCAATCAATGATCTTATGTGAGTATAAGATTAAAATAAGGGTACAAGACACAATATTAAAATTTATAAAAAACACTTAAATTGAAAGAAAAAAATCATTAATAATGTAATAATGTTTTATCATTATAATTTAAAATAAAATAATATTTTGGAATCATCAATGATTATTCATGGGAAATAAAATCCTATCATACACATAAAAAAAACCATTATCACATTTCAGTAATAAAATAATTTCATTTACATTGTTATGTTTGACTTCCAATAATATCATAGAGGGATGGATTTACTCCATATTCCTTCATTTACACAATCATGGTTCAATTTTATGACTACAAAATTTGATTGGGTTCACTCCCCATTCCATAATTTCCTTAGTCATGTTTCACTCACCTAGATTATTATTAGAAAATGTCCCTAACTAAACTATTCTAACATGCCATTCCAATTCTCATTAACCCATGATATGACGTTCATTAACCAACATATTTGAGGGCTATAAAATTTATTCCCCAACCATTACATAATTAAGATGTACATATGAGTGCAACATTATCATAAAAAACATCATATCATTAAATCATATCCCATTGAAAATAAACAATATTTATAGGCTTCTATTAATCATAGTATTAAACTATTAACATAAGTAATAAATATAGTAACATTATATAATATCCACATAAAATCATAATATACATCAATATCTGTTGTTTTAGATAAAAATACAATAAATATATTGCTAGAAAAAAGCTAAAGGGAAGATTAATTTGTATCATAAATCTCTTATTTAGAATATAAATATCTATAAAATATTTAGAAAATATTATTAACTAAAATAAAAAAACATGAAAATTAGTATATAATTAAAAGAGAATTCCGGATGGAAAATAATATCATTTTTATTGTGTTTGTAAAAACATAACTTTCATTCACAGTGTTAGTAAAAGATCAAAATTACCATGTTTTGAAACAAATATGAAAGGGAAATTCTAAACTATTGTAATGATATTTAAATACAACACAAATGGATTAAACGATAATTTTAGAATAGTATAAACATTATTGATTTTTCAAAAAAAATAAGAACATGAATGAAATGATTCCCAATTGATTGGAAAAAGGTTTGTTTTCTAAAAAATACAATTTTAGTCTTTTCCATTCTTAAATAGAGAAATATTAAAGGAAAATATTAAATATTTTTAATGAACCAACATTGTATTTATATTTTCTATACTCTTAAGTCGACCCTCCATAGACTTGAGGTGTTTTACCATTCCACTTGGGTTGACAATAAGCATCAATGGTGTCAGACATAATTTTTGGCGATTGTTTCACTATAAATAAAAATACAACAAATCATTGAATGAAAAATAATTAGAATATATAAATTCCATGTACATGAAAAAAAATTATAAATAATAATAGAATAAAAATATGATTGATGTTATAAAAATAAAAAATGATGAATAAAGAATCCAAAAAATACATTAACCAATCGGTTTCATAAATCTTGTGGTTTGAAAACCATGCCCATCTAATCCAAAATTCACCACCATATACCTAAAAACCATATGAAAATTATAGGGCACGAAACATGATCACAGTAGAGTGGTCATAGAGTAATAATGTTGTAATTGATATGTAGACTGAATAACAACCATCTTAACTATGTAGAGTGTGAGCCTAATATAGTAGGATAAAAGCATTATTTTCTTTAATAGATTTTATAAAAGAAAATAGTTCTCTAGTTGGAAACTAATGTAAATAAATAGGTTTCATTTAAATTAAATGGTATAGTAGAAAAACAAACTGTAGATAATTTAATATTTTTTAAAACAAAGTTATATAGTCATTTTATATCAAGTATTATTGAAAACCATCATAATTTATAATCCAATTCTATCTATTTAAAAAAATATTTGTTAAAAGACATCACACATGGTTTAAATAATTTCAATAAATTTTAACCATGAACATATCTTTGTATACCACTTCCCCAATTTTTATTATACTATTTTTACATGCCCATATCAAAAGTAAGAGTAGAAAAAATGCAATCTAAAAAAAACCCAATCCATAAAATGTCTCCAATAATGTAAATAAGAGGATGAAATATAAATAATAATGATAAAATCATTATCACAAGAGGATCAAAACAACCTAAAAGTCATTCCATGTAATAAAAAATTACATGAAACTATACATAAACAACGTAATGTGATTTGATACATTACATAAAGAAACATTGCATGAATAATGGAAAATAAAAATATATGCAATGTGGACTGACTTTAGGGAGGTTTATTGTCCCACATCTATCAACTAAATCAAACTATCAAGTCTCACTGTTGACCATCCAGCAATTTATAATTTTTTTTACTACTATGGTGTTATTTAGTCCCCAATACTCAGATATCATACAAAAATCCCACTAAATACCACTTAGTTACCTTAAGTGGACCATGAAACTAATATTTCACAACAACAATATAATATAGATGTCATTATTTACACTAATATAATTTTTCTATGAGCTCAAATATGTCATTTATAAAGATCTTAATGACATATCAAATACATGAATCACATAAAAAAACCCATCACATGGGTTAACATAACATTATATAGCCATAAAATTTTATCAACATTGAAATAGTAAATAAATAACCTATAATCACTTTTAAATTTTTCAACTGGGAACTTATCTTATAATATCTGACATATACCTTTGTAAATACATTCTGAAATAAACATTGATTTAAAAATAATTTCAAGTCACATAATAACCACAACTAATAAAAATACAACAATTAATAGGAAACACTATATCTCACTAAAAAGTAATATCACCCTTGTTAAATTATGAAAATCCCATAGAAAAAATGTAGAACACACATTTTAAACCCTATTTTGAATAAAACACAAAAAAATGGGTTTTCCCAATTGAATCCATCATTTTAATTTTATAAAACTTGTATAATGCATAAAACACACGTTTACATGAAAAATAATTTAAATAATAAAATTATCCATTTCTAGTAAAATTAAAATTAAGATATCATAAATGAAAATATTTATAATCCAATTCTAGGTAATATATACTATATCTTTATAATTCAAAATCTATTTCGAGATATAATGTACTCATGAAACTTCTTAAATAAAATATAATGGAATGGATAAACCTACCTCATGTAGTGGAATCAGGTACCTAACTACAATTTACATTGAATTAGTTTCAAATGAGTTCTTATAATACATATAAAAATAAAACTCAATTTTTAAACAACTATGGGTATAAAAATTAGTAATATAGGTATATTTGTGTTCTAAGAAAATAAAAAATACAATGAAATCAAATAAACAGAGGAAGAAAACCCTATAGAATGAAGTAATGTAGATAATATCCATTAATACTCTTTTTCATACACATGGAAGATAATTTTAGAGTGATATATCAATATATATGGTTCCCATGATAGTGGAAATGTGGGGGATTCCAAGAGAGGAAACTATAATAAAAAAGACCCAAAAGGATAAAAAAACACTCTTTGAGTCTGTTTCAAGGTATACCCACCTAGTTAATCAAACCACGAGATATATGTATATATTTACACTATGAAGAGACACACATTAGGAAAACATTAGCTTCATTATTAGTTTAACAATAATCTATAGTCGCAATATTTAAAAAGTCCCCAAATTGCTCACATTTTTTACAAATTCTCTCCATATCAAAGGTATAAATTGTCAAAAATATACCATCACGTGAAGTGATACATGGGTCATCACAATATATATATATATATATGTAATACTAAAAGATAATAAATTATATAAGATTTGGAAGAGATATTTTAGAAAATTTCATCGACAGAAATGTTATGCTAAAACAATCCAGATAATAATTTTGTTATTACACAAAAGCACTACATCAAGTCCATCATACTTTATAACCACTTTAGATTAATATATGGTAAAATAATATTTTATTATAATTATATAAATTACCATAATAATACATATAAGACCATATTTTTTATAACATCTTATCATCCTACCTTAAAAAACCTTTCTTTATCAACATCATTTTGAGAGTTAACTACATTATTTTCCATGTATGTATTAGTTCAAAGGTTATGGTTCATGCACCTTTATCAAGGTTAATTCAGATAAAAACATAACTACTTTAATTAATATTTTTTCTATTATTTATAGAATTATATTGATTCACATAATTGGATGAATAAAAATCAGATGCATCATTATGTAGAGATGGTCGTCCCCATGTACGCATGATCAATGTTTCCATTTTGTTGATAGTTGTAATGAAATAATGATATATATATTAAAAAATTCTAGATAGTTTCTAAAATTAAAGTATAATATATAAAAATTAAATATATCATACAAAAAAATATGAGTGGTGGTGGAAGAAAACTAATCACATCACTATATTAAGGTGTTTTCCACATTTAAACATTAGTTATACATTCATCTACCACTTGATTATGTATAAGTGATAAATGTTTCATCCATTAGAATAATAAAATATCAATATATTAATGACACTATATAATTAATTTTTTTGTTGGTAATACATGATTATGTATATTTTAATAAGATATAAAATTAAAATAACATGGTTGATATATATACCACTTCATCAAGAGACAACCTTTTTCTTACACATTAATACATGAAAGATTGGTCTTATGTGAATAGATTATTCTATAATATTAAGGGAATGAATCTAGGATGTTTATAAAGTGGGTAATTGATATTATATAAATATAAACCCAATGTATTTCATTGATAACTATAACATCGATAGCATATTATTTACCCAACAATAAACACTACTGAACATTAATTATTTAAATAATACCATTTTATCATAGCCATTAAATTTGGTAGTATGGATAGTACAAAGTACATATTAAGGGCTTGTAAAAACAGTATTTTTAAAAAATGAACATTAATAGGTAATTAATTAAATTAAATTGATATATTATATATCTATAATTAGTAATTTAAATAATTATAATTAATATTACTCGATATAGAATTAAATTAATTTGATTTTTCCTTTTGAAAATTTCAATTTTCCGAAAACCACTTCCGATGGAGAATCTTGGTTTAATATTAAATTAAAATCCCCCAAATCTATAAATTTATTTTTAGGAAATGTATTTTTTATTATTAATGATTTTTATTTATATTTTTTATTAATTTAGACTTAAATTTTGAAAATTATAAATTGTAATTTTATTATGATTTATTACCATGGTGAAATGAAAATTGATTAATTTTTGGTGGATATAATTTTTCAAGAACTAGTTAAAAATTATCATAATAATATAAATATAAATATTTTATGTTTAGTATAATAATTATTATATTTTTATTATTTATATTTTACAATATTAAATAATGATTATGATAAAAAAAATATTTTTTCTCATTAAAACTTATATTGTAGATGGGGTAATTAAAATCATTAATCATGGTATTATTTTTGATTTAATTAAAAACTTTATTGAAAAAAAATTAATTATATATTTTTATTAAATACTATGTATTAAATATGAAAAATAATATAATTTTTTTGAAATAAAAATTAATTGTTATATGGTTTTTGAAGGTGTTCTTTTTAAAAATAGACATTTTCTTAGAAAATGATTATTCTTATTTTAAAAGTAGAGATTCAAATATTTAAAAAATTATTTGGAAAAAATAAAAATTATTTTTTAAATTATTTCCTTGAATTTATCCAATGGTGAAATTTTCATTATAATCTGATAAAGTCAATTTTTTTTGATAAAAAACAAAATACGATATAAATATGTGGTTTGTATTATGACATCATTATGAAAAAACTGTGATGTTGTAATTGTTATTAAGTGTATAAAAAACAAAATATTTATTTCTCATTCAAATTAATGGGATTTTAATTTCATTTGATTATTTTTATAAATATTTTATGAATCATCAAAAAACCTATAACATATTTTAATCCATTAAAATCATTTAATTAAGATCAATATTGACTTCTACATCACCAAGTAAAATATTTTAAAATTTTATCCCGTGTCCTTATAATAGAAATAAAAACAATCCAATTTGGTTGAATCCTTTGTAAAAACCCATTGTATGGTTTTTTTACATTATTATATAGTGTTAAAAACCATCTTTTTCATAATAACAAGAAATCCCTCGATTTTCCTATATATACCCTTAAAATATCAATATATCTTTCCCTAAAAAAATTGGAGCAGATGATTAATCTGACCTCTCCTCTCTATTTTATTCCCCATGCTCCCACAAGATCTCAAAATTTGGTGGTATTCACAAGTAAAAGGGTTTTTGTGGTGGTTGGCCTTGAATTATTCTTTTGATGCCATGTTTAACATTGTTACAATAGTCCCATGTAGCCTTTATGTTACCATGAAAATTCATTCCTTGTTATTCATGTTTATGATCCCCAACTATTTTATATTCGAATTGAATTCTTATTTCTCAACATGTAGTATTATTTATGTTTGTATTATGTTATATTCACTTACTAGGAATTATATCTCACTCCTTTCTTATATATGTCCGTAGTTTATCCCATGACGTGTTAAAAATTATGTTAAATTATGAGTATATAAATATTTCATAAATAATGTTGATGTGTTCCATGTCCATGATGTTATGATACATACATAATTCGAAAGTACACAATAATTCTAGATATTTGAATAATATATACTTATTTTTGGTATTATGATTAAAAACTCTAGATATTTCCTTAGTGATAAGAATATACATATGGATAAAACCTAATTTTTTTAATATATAAAGTATATGGTTTCCAAGAAAATAAAACCATGTCTATATTATATATGTAGATGTGGTTCTAGAAAATATTTACCTACGAGTAACACCATAAAATATAGTATTAAGATAGACTTATTTCAGAACTACTTAACAACCATTGGGCTTCCATCACACATAGTTTCCCACACTTAAGGGATATTATTTATCCATTCACATGATCATTATAGAAAATTTTTTTTCCTAAAAATAATTACCATATGAGTCAATGATAAGAAATAAATCATTGAAACATAAACAAAATCCTTAAAATAGATATTTTATTGAAATTTTTCTCTTTTTTAGGTTATCTATATAATTTTAGTTTCATCCTAATATTTTATTTAATAATATAAAATTATTCAACCATAATTTTCATTTATTCATGTCAATTGATGAAAACTGAAATAACTGATTCAAAAACCAATGTTATCAGAAAAGAGATGATTTTATAAATTAGATTCCAAACATGATAGGAAAACCCTTAATACATATAATTATTATGAAATTACATCTATCAAAAAAAAAATTAGAATATGTAACATATTTCATTGTGAAATGATATCAAAAAATAGGATAACGAAATCTAAAACATGTTTAATAGAAAAAGATATAAAGGAAAAAAGAATAACATTATAACATGTAAAAAATATAAAAATGTGTACCAAGGGAAATTACACAATGAAATCAAAGGTTATTTAAGTGTGAAAAAAGTTTTCATATAGTATCTAGTACCAAAACACTGTAATTCTGTGATAGATTTTAATATATTAATTATTATATAATACTTTTTTCGATCAATTTTAATATGTAGAGAATATTTCTAATATATTATTCAATTCCATAAAATAAGAAATAATTCACTGACTAAAGATATATTGTATGAAAATTATTGAAGTGTAAGGATTAAAGTGTTTATGTACTGGTATTTGAGAATTATGTTTTATAAATAATTTATCAATAAAAACTGTATATAAGAATTACGAAAGATAAAAGTATTTATGGAAATATTTTTTCATTAATGATTTGAGAAATATATTTATTAGTACCAATTATGTATAAAAATGATTTAGTGTTAATTTTGTATTTTAAGAAAAAATATGATAGGGGGATTGATAACCCATAATATGTATTTAATGATGTGGTAAATTTAAAGGGACATGGGATAATATTCCAACCCATAAATATTTAAAATAATTGATACACCATTTATATATTTATATAATTTATTATTATAATAAATAAATTTATTTTGAGAAACATATAATGGATCAATTTTTTATTCATTTTTAGATGACTAAGGATATTTTAGGATATGTTTTATTGGTGTGAGATATATGTGACCAATAGTTTCAATGAAATGGAATAGTTGATAATAATTCCCTTTTGTTTTTATTGATTCAAATAATGGGTATGAGATAACCTTGGTGGTTATTTTTTTAATATAGAGGTTATTTGTTTTATATTTAATCTAAGAGTGTTTATTTATGGAATTATATATGATAAACCATTTGTTTTTTTGTAATTTTTTGATCATTGTATTTTGGTTTATTAATTTTCTATATTATATTTGTTTATAGTAAGTATATTTTATTTAGTAAAGTTATTAGGGATATATTTTTATTATTTAGTAGAATATTGGACTCGTTAAAATATTATTCTTATGATTTAGGAATACTTTTTCACTCATCGTTTAAAGAAAACATTAAAGGTCAAAATTGAATAAAGGATGAAATTATACATTTCATGAATTTGTATTTCCTTATTTCCATAGTGTATATGGTAAATGAATAACATTAATATATGAAAAGCATATATAAAAATATTTATATTACAATGAATTATTATGAATTCATGTTATTTTTCTCCCATCACCGATTGTTGGTTTTCTGCCCATTGACTTTCTACTGACTATGTTCCCCATCACACTATTATTTTAATCATGTTAGTTTATTCTTACATTTATATGTTTTCAATTCCCACCAATTTTATCCTATTTCGGAACCTTTCTATGTAATGACCTTTATATTTACATTTCTCTCATTTCATGTGGTTGTTTTATTATCCCTCTATTGAGATGGGTTTTCGATTTTGATATTTTTTTGTGTCAAAAACAATACTTTCTAATATCATGTTCAAATTGAGAGGATGAAAATTATAGAATGTTGTGATAATGTAATTTCCTAATTTGTTAAAAATTAATACTATATTCAACTACATATGTGATATTTAACACCCAATTGAAATAATCATTGATTATAAAAAAATTACCATTTTAAAATTGAAATTAAGATCAAATATAAGCATATTACTAACTAAATTATGATATATATATCATTTTCAACATTAATGTATTGATATATTCTTAGTAAACCATAACTTAGTTTTTTTGTAATGTAATTTTATTCCACAAAATATGTTTTCGTCAAAAATTATTTTAAATTCATTTTTTCTGAAATCATATTAATTAATTTATTGATCATTTAGAAAAAATTTATGAAACAATTAACTAATTTATTGATAAAACTTTATTATGTTTAATATAGGGTGAGATTTATTGGTAATCTAGAAAATATTGATTTTTAGTGAATAGATAAAAATAACTATTCATTCAAAAGTATGTTTTATGTTGGTAAATTATGTATATTCAAAGTCCAATTACATGATTATTATTATTTTAAGGTAATATATTTATTCTTGAGTTTTATTTAATCAAATTAAATTATTTTAAGTCAAAAATATAAAAACTATTAGGTCAATATTACTTTTAGGCATTAAAACACAATTTTCTCAAAACAACATTAAAATATATATTTTTTCTGAATTTTAATTAATTAAAAAACCACTAAAGGGTAATTATTTTTATTAATTTTATATATTATATATAGCATCCCTAAATTTCATATAATACTTTTATATCATATTAATGATATATAACATGAAAAAATTAGATTGTGAAGATCTAAAGGATTAGGTCTTGGGATGACTAGGACCATACATAACATTTATAAAATAATACATTAAATATTTATTTAATTTCTTCTACTCTAGCTTGTTACTGGCCAGTTATTTATCTATAGTTCATGTAATCAACTAGGGATATACATCTAAAACAGGAGACCTTAAAGCTCAGTTAGAGGATAATAACATTAGATAATACAACAGGGTATGAACAAAATCATCATCATTATAACATAAGCATATGATCATAAACATTATATTAATATTTAATAAAATCTATTGAAATTGGAAATGCATAAAAATGAATCCTTATGACTTATTGTGTAACTACCCCACATATTTTTGAACATTTCTATAATCACGATCATGAATATTTCACAATAACAAATGAGATTCATCACATTGACCAATGTATAAGAGTGCAATATAATTATGGACACATTAGTCACATCATAACATCAACACTAAGAAATATAATTCTAGGTGCACCCATCACATCACAACGTTTACATTATCATTCATTCCATATAGAACACATATCAATCATGGACATAAATAACCCATGTAATGGAATGGGTTTTCCTTTTATAAATCACACAATCAAAGTCACTATTATCCAAAATGAAAGAGGTAATAACATACATGGTACATGAACAATCCACCATGAGTGAGAAGTAAAAGGATTGTTTTTCTGAATGAAAGGGATTTTGGAAAACATTTTTTTTACATAAATTCAATTGAGAAACATTTTTATCATAGAAAAGGTAATATAATGATGAATAAATTGATTTTATGGAACAACCATACTGAAAATTGAGGGATACAGGGATAATGTAAAGAATGAATGTTCAGTTCGAGAATTGTAATGACCCAAAGATTTTAATTATATTTGTTTCCTAATCTTGTGGGTGTAATTATAATGTGACCATTGTGTTTCGATTGTTGTATGACTGTCAGTCAATATGACCATTGGAAACAAAATGTTACGATTGTTGTCTACAAATGATCTTGGTAAATAGTAAAAGAAGATTTGGTGGCCTCATTTAGTAGTCATGGGCCAATTGAAGCCCATCTAACGAAACTAGGGAAGGAGGTTGCACCTATGGGATTTGCTCTAGACCAAACCCATGTCGAACTTCATTGTGTGAAGCTGGAGCAGAATCTTGTTCAAGAGAAGATCATGTTTATAGAAATCGCTACTTGGGAAACGCTGGCTGATCGACCCTCGGATTCTTTAACCTTATCACACCTTACACATAGGTCTTATTCTAGGGTTATAAGGGATATGTAGCGAGACTGTAGCTACTTTGTGTAATCCTTTGAGATAAATAAAAATGTGATTTATTCCTTTTGTTATGATTGTGTTTTTTTTCAAATGTTCGAATAAATATGGGATGTATATTGATGAGTTTTGGAAAAATGCGATATATTAAAATATTTATGTAAACCTTAAATAATTAATAATTTGTAATGATTTTAAAAAAATGGTCTTTTGTAAATGTGTTCAGTAAGAAATTTATAATCTAATAAGATCTACACAATTGTTTGTGAACAGTAAATTATGAATAGTTATTTTACACTTAGGATTAGTTATGTGACCAAATGGATTAGTAATCATACTTATGGAGAAGTATAAAAATAATTTAGACACATTGATTAAGTAATGTGAATCAATAAATAAGAAAATAACTGTTTCAGAAATTATAAGTCAAGAATTTGTTTTTTCGAATGAATATTGTTTTTTAATTTAAAATAAATTTAAAATTTTTTATAAAATTATTTATATAAAATGGATTTCATTTTTGAATTCAGATCATCGACATTATGTTAAGGTGATTTTTAGGGATTTTTATGAAAAAAATGAATTTTCGGTGAATAGTGAAAATACAGTTTTTAGTTTCGGTAGTTTAATGACATCATTAGGGATTTAATAATTATGTAATAATTCTGGTAGAATTATTAATAGTAAGATAAGGTATCAGGTGTCCCAATTTTCCAATACCATGGGAAATCCCATGGGTTTTCCAATATCACTGATGAGGTGTCCCTTGGCCATTAATGACATGTCCCCTCACTTCTCATATAAATACCTTGGATTTCCCTAATATTTTTCATTTAAAAATCCTCCTCAACGATGTTATGGTATCCTTACCTCCCAATGAGTCCTCCCAAGGTTCCCTCAAGCCTCATAAGGTCCCGACCCTTATGCTTTCAATTTTACTCTTCATGGTAAGGGATCATTTCACCCTCCTCTTTTAAGTCAAGACATTCTTTATGCTGTGTCTTCTAATTTCCATATATTTATTTTGGGGGTATATTCTTATATGTTGTCATTTCTGTCCATTTCATGTCTAATGGTTGGTAGACCCATTACTCTCTCATCAATTTATTTTCTTAATTTTTATGTGACGCCGTTAGGCTGCTGAATTTTTCATAAAAGGAATCACATCTTCCCATTTCTTTCTTCTTTCCTTTCCATGTGGTATGTCATTAAAATTTCCATAACCTATTCTTATCTCCTTGTTAATATTTATCTATACTGTATTATAAGTTATTTATGAGTGAGTTACTCAAGTACCCTCTCTTTTTATTGTTTTCTAAAACCATGTTATATAGTTGTTATGCTGTAGAAATTTTGTCACAAAATTTCTATTTCTTTTCTCAAAAAATTCTCTTATTTTGTTTATGTGAATACCTAGACCTATTTCGATTCTATAGATGTAAAAAAATATATATATATAATATATTTTATTCTGGAAATGACATACATATAAACCTTACTCCATCTCTATGGGTTACGAATGACATAATGATCTTATTTTTAAGATGTTTTAAAACGTCAAGATTGTGAGATGAAACCCATTTCATTCATTCTATATGTGTTATTTATGAAATGTTTTATTTTGATCTATTTGGATCACTTGATATTAAAGACATATTAAGGGTGCGCCTAGATAGTGCTCCAATGAATTGGGTAATGATTTAATATTTAGAGATGGCATAGTTCATGATACCTTGGTGAATAACCTTGGTAAATTTTAATGACACCATGGGGATGGAACATGGTTATGTTTTCATGAATGTATAAATAAAATGTTGTAGCAACATATTGAAGTTATGATTCATGTTCTTTTCATTATGATATAGATATTATTTCATTTTTCATATCTTTATGTTGTTATTCATGTTCTTATTGGTATCACAGATACACTGATTCCCTTGTTTACCCTTACTGCGCCATCAACTAACCCTTTCCTTTGATGCATGTCTCTAAGATATGAAATACAGTAATTGTACTTAGGATGATCTTATGATGAATCCTTCTAAGTGGATCAGAATACTGTTTTATGTTGTATTCATGTTTTATTGTTCCTGATTTCAAAGACACTAGTCTTTAAAGATCCTCTATATATAAAATGTAATGAAAAGTTATGTAATAAAAAGGCGGGATTCCATATTTGGTATCAAAGTATCGTTTAGTTATTTATGGAAATTAGGTTTTTAAATATTTAGGAATAACCATATAGAGAAGTTTAAATATAGTGAAAAGCTTCTAGTATTTTGGTGAGTATTCAGTATGTGGTTTATCAAACAAATACATCCCTGTCTGGATACAAGAAGGTAGAGGCATCTCTAGCACAGATGTACATATGGGGAAAACTCTAAAACACCACTTTCAACTAGACTCGAACGGTAACTGGTGCCCGAAAATGGGCCTTGCTACACACTGGGTTATGACACTCTCTGGGGATATGTTTGGTTAATCGTATGCTTTTTATGAATCATTATAAAGAAATTATATAGAAATATAATTGTTTTAGCATGATGTTTTAAGACGTAGAATCATTTATAGTAAAAAGATTCATAAATGAATCGTTTTTCTCACTAAGATTTTATTCTTATAGAAAATTGTGGGCAATAGGAGGAACCGAGCAAATGGTGACCGTAGTGAACCATGCGCTGGCAACCCACCGATGGAAGCCCGAATAGAAAAATTCATGCGAATGATGAACCAACTAACTCATGTTATGAGTAATAACTTGAATCCAGCTAAAAGGACAATCTCTCCATGAAGGGAACAACATTATGTTGAGTCCAATATGCGCCGACGACCACCAAACTAAAGTGGATTGACTGACCCATTGATTGATGAGGAATGGATCGGCTCTATAGAGAAGATCTTTTTTGTGCTATGTTTTTTAGAGCAAGAGAAGGTATCTATGGATGTCTCCCACTTAGAGGGAGTTGTTGATCAGTGGTGGGAACTGATCAAAAAACATGAGGAAAAGAGTGGCATTTGAAGCTATGGAGTGGGAAGAGTTCAAGAAGGATCTTTTTTAGTATGTATTTCCCTCGTTCCATGAGAAAAAGAATGGATAAGGAGTTTCTCAAGCTAAAGTTGAAGTAGAATGAATCTATTGGAAGCTACGAGATGAACTTCACAAGGCTTTCATGATATACCTCTAGCTTTGTCATGGATCAAAATAGTATGGTTGATAGATTCTTCAGTGGGATGAGACCTCATCTATGAAAGAATCTAGCCAACCGAGATTCTGATAGCTACTAGGAGATCGTGGTGTGTACGATGAAAGACGAGCTAGAGTTTGGTGAGACATAGTGGTCTCATAAATCCACTGACAAGAAGAGATCGGTTGAGCCTAGAATAGAGAGGAATTTTAATCAGGTAAGAGGAGAAAAGCAAGTGCAGCTTCCCATGTGAAATAAATATGGGAAGAAGCATTCGGGGAACTGCCTGCTCGATAGTGGGAAGTGCTACATGTGTGGTAGAGATGGCCATATTTCGAGGAATTATCTTGTTGAGGTGAAACCTCAACATCCAAACAAAAACAACAAGGGGTAGATGGTGGAGACCCTACTTGATGTCTAGTGCTTCATGTGTGGGCAATGTGGGCACTTTTCCATTCACTGTCCAAATCTGTGGGCAGTGGAGGGGAACCACCATCAGCCTCAGCAAAAGACAAGGGATCAAGGTTGTTCATTTGTTATCACGATAACTGAATTCGATGCTTCAAATAATGTGGTAGCATGTACACTTTTTGTACTCTCAAAGCTGGAAAGTACATAGTTTGATTCTGGTTCTACGCATTCCTTTATTTCGTCCAAGTTTGAAAGGAATTTAGAATCAACCCTCGAGTTTCTAAAATTAGAGTTGTCGGTAAACACCTTTAGTGGGACTATCCAAGCATCGTCAATGTTTATAAACCCTTCAATCTACTTTAGTGAGAAAAATATTTTCTCAAATCAAGTAGTCATTCCCATGCAGGAATTCGACCTTATTCTAGGGATGGACTGGCTCTCAATGTATAATTCTATGATCAATTCTAGAAGTAAGGAAATATCAGTAGTCTTGAATGGAAATCCTACAGTTATCTTCCATTGAGAGATATTTGAACCTCATAATTTATAAAAGAACCCCATATATAATTCTTTATAGAGTTGATTGGTGATGAAGAAGAAGGAGACGAGAGTTTGATCATAGAAAATGTCCCCATCATCCCGGAATATGTTGATGTATTTTCAGTGGAGATTGCCAAACCTCGCCCAAAAAGAGAGGTAGAGTTCTGCATCGAACTCATACCCGTATCTCATCCAATATCGAATAATATGTATAGGATGGAAAAAAGTCGAGCTAAAGGAATTTGAAGAAACAACTCTAAGTTATTTTGGACAAGGGGTTTATCCGACTAAGTGTGTCTCCTTGAGGAGCACCTGTTCTCTTTGTAAAGAATAAGGATAGATCGATACAGTTAAACATTGATTATAGAGAACTGGACGGGATCATGTTAAAGAAAAAATACCCTCTTCCAAGAATTTATGACTTATTTGACCAACTTCATGGGGTTCAATTCTTCTATAAGATTGATCTTCGATCTGGTTATCATCAATTGAGGGTGGAGAAAAAGATATTTCAAATAATTCCTTCCGATAACTTTGTGGTAGTTTTTATTGATGATATTTTGATATATTCTAAAAGTCGCAAGGATAATGAAGATCATCTAAGGGTTATTTTGAAAACACTGCGGAAGGATATTCTTTAAGGAATGTTCATAAAATGTGATTTCTAGTTACAACAAGTTTCTTTCTTAGGGAAAATTGTAACGAATGAAGGAATCACATTTGACCCTACAAAGAAAAAGGTTGTAGACGAGTGGCCTCAACCTACAACAATAACTGAGATTCGTAGTTCGCGTAGATAAAAAAGATATTATAGGAGGTTTTTGAATAAAATTTCATGACATTCTAATCCATTAACCATGTTAACTAAAAAAGGGGTCAAGTTCATCATGACAAAAGAGTGTGAGGAATGTTTCCAAGAGCTGAAGAAATGATTGGTTACTGCACCTGTGTTAACCTTTCCCTCAAGTGAAGAAGGATTCGTTATATTCAGTGATTCATCTTGGAAAGGGAATGGGTGCATCCTCATGCAAAATGACATGGTCATTGCTTATGCATCTCAACAGTTGAAGATTCATGAGCATAATTGTCCTACGCATGATCTAAAGTTGGATGCAATAATTTTTTCTCTAAAGATATGGAGGAACTATCATTATGGGGAGAAAATGTTATATATAAATAGACCATCAATGTTTTAAGTATATTTTTACATAAAAGGAATTGAACATGAGACAAAAGTGATTGTTGGAACTTTTTAAAGACTATTATTTTTCTATTCATTATCACCCTAGAAGATAAAAAAAAATTCTGATGTATTAAGTAGAAAAGACCTACTTGTTCTTTCCATGATGAGGATTCAAAAAAATACTTTGATCAATGACCTAGTAAAGATGGACATGGGAATTATATGGAAAGTCAACATCAACCCTAACCCAAATGATTTATCAACCATCATTAATAGAGAAGATCAAGAAGGCTCAGAAAGAAGATATTTTGTTCCAAGAGAAGTTTGTGGCTGTAAAGGATGGAATGTTTTCCAAGTTCAATATTGATCAAGAAGGTGTACTGAGATTTTGTACAAGACTATGTGTTCCATCTATTCCAAAAATAAAGAAGGAGCTGATGGATGAAGATCATAGCTCTACATTCTCAATACATCCTGGAAGCAAAAAATTGTATAGGGACTTTCGTGATCATTATTGGTGTGATAATATGAAACGGGAGATTGCTGACTACACTCAAGGTGCCTAGTACGTCAGCAAGTGACGGTATAGCGAAAACTCCCTAAAACGGTATTGCAACCACTACCCATACCATCATGGAATTGGGACAACATCTCTATGTACTTCGTCACTGGTCTTCTGAGATCTTTCAAAGGAAACAATGCGATATGGTTTATTGTGGACCATCTCCCCAAGACTGCACAATTTATCTCTATCCGGGAAGATTTATCTCTTGATCAACTTTCCATGATTTATGTGAATGAAGTGGTGAGGCTGCATGGAGTTCCACTTTCTATCGTATCTGATCGTGATCCAAGGTTTTCATCAAAATTTTGGAGAAGTTTTCAACAAGCTCTGAGCACTGAATTGAATTTCAGTACAGCCTATCACCCCCAAACTGATGGCCAATCTAAATGGACTATTCAAACACTAGGGGACATGCTGAGAACATGCTCAATGGAATTTAATGGTGGATGGGATCAACATATCTCATTAGTTGAGATCTCTTAAAACAAAAGCTTCCACTCAAGAAATCAAATAGCACACTATGAAGATCTATATGGGAAGCTATGTAGAACTCCTACTTGTTGCGATGAAGCTGGTGAGAGAAAGCTTCATGGGCCCAATCATTTTCAAGAGATGACAAAAAAAAGTAGTTTCCATCCAGCAACATATTAAGGCTGCTCAGAGTCGGAAAAATTGCTATGCCAACTACCATCAAAGGGAATTGGAGTTTGAAGTCGATGACAAGCTCTTTATTTGAATCTCACCTCGCAAGAGGGTCATCTGGGATGGGAAGAAAGGGAATCCCAGCCCTATGTACATTGGCCCCTATGAAATCCTTGATCGTGTGGGAGGAGTGGCCTAGCATCTTGCACTTCCTCCAAATCTAGAACAAGTTCATGATGTCTTCCATGTATCCCTCTTTAGGAAGTACATATCTGACCATTCACATGTACTAAAAATATATGGGGTACAACTGGAACCTGACTTCTCTTATGAGAGAAGCTAGTGGAGTTCTTGGATCGTAGAGACATGGTTATACGCAACAAGACTACCCAACTTGTTAAAGTGTTTTGGAGAAACCAAAAATATGAAAAGGCCACGTGGTAACTAGAAGAGTATATTAGAAGTAAATACACACACCTTTTCTCTTCTAAGGGTACGAGTTAAAAATTTCGGGGATGAAATTTCGTAAGGGGGGAAGAATGTAACAACCTGGAAATTTTAATTATATTTGTTTCCTAATGTAGTGGGTATAATTAAAATGTGACCGTTGTGTTTCATCTTTTATATGACCCTTGGTCAATATGACTGTTGTAATCTAAATGTTATGATCTTTTACTCAAAATACAAGTGATCTTGATTAATAAAGAAAGAATATTCGATGGCCTCATCCAGTAGTCTTAGCCCAATCAAATCTCATCTGATGTAACATGGGAAGGAGGTAGCACCTCTGGGATTTGCGCTGGACCAACCCCAAGTTGATCATCATCGTGTGAAGATGGAGTTGAATCGACTTTGGGATAATTTCAAGCTTATAGAAATAACTACTCATGCAATGTTGGTAGAGACACCCTCAGATTATCTCACCTTAGCCCAACTTTCACTTAGGTCTTATGATGGGGTTATAGGGGGCTATGTAACGAGACCATAACTACTTTGTGTAATCCTTTGAGATAAATAAAATTGTGATTTCTTCCTATGGTTATGTTTTTTTAAGATGTTCGAATAAACATAGGATATATATTTGTGAATTTTGGAAAGAGGGGTATTTTAAAATATTTATGTAAACAGTAAATAATTAATAATGTGTATTGATTTTAAAAAAATGGTCTTCTAGAAATGTGTTCAGTAAGAAATTCAGAATCTAATAAGACCAACTAATGTTTTGTGAATAGTAAATTATAAATAGTGTTTTTATGCTTAGGATTAATAATGTGACTAAATAGATTTTTAATCTCATTTAAATAAATTATTAATATAATTTAGTCACCTTAATTAAGTAATGTGAATCAATAAAATAGTTAAATAACTGTTTCAGAAATTATTAGTCATGTATTAGTTTTTTCAAGTGAATAATGTTTTTAAATAAAAATTAAAAAAAATATGTAAAAAATTATTTTTATAAAATAATGTTAATTTTTTAATTCAGGTCATCTATATTAGGTTAAGGTGATTTTTGGGTATTTTTTTGAAAAAAATGAATTTTTGGTGAATAGTGAAAATACAGTTTTTAGTTTTGGGTGTTTATTTACATCATTAAGGATGTAATAATTATGTAATCATTCTGGTCGACTTATGAATAGTTAGATATGGTATGAGGTTTCCCCTATGGACAATACCATGGGATATTACCATGGGAAATCCCATGGTTTTTCCAATACCACCGATGAGGTGTCCTTTGGCCATTAATGACTTTTCCACTCACTTCTCCTATAAATACCACAACATTCGCTCATCCTTTTCATTTATAAATCCTCCTTAACGAACATATGGTCTCCTTAACCCTCAAAGAGTCCTCCCAATGTGCCCTCAGGCCTCCCAAGGCCCCGACCGTCATGATTTCAACGTTACTCTTCAATGTAAGGGATCCTTCAACCCTACTCTTATAAGTCAGGACTTCCTTTATGTTGTGTCTTCTAATTCCAATATATTTATGTTGAGGGTATGTTCATATATGTTATCATTTATCTCCATTTAATTTCTAATTGTTTAGAGACCCTTTCTTCTCTCAAAAATTTATTTTCTAAATTTTTATGTGAAGCTGTTTGGCTGCTGAATGTATCGTAAAATGAACCTCATATTTTCTTTTCATTCATCTTTCCTTTTCATGTGGTATGTCATTAAAATTCCCATACCATGTTCTTATCTCCATGTTATTAAGTATTTATACTGTATTATACGTTATTTATGACTTAGTTACTCTTTTACCCGATCTTTTTATAGTTTTCCAAAACCATGTCATATAGCTGTTATGCTGCAGAAATTTCGACTCAAAATTTCTATTACTTTCTCTCAAGAAAATATCTTGATTTATTTATGTGAATACCCATAACAATTTAGTATCTATGGGTGTTCATAAATATAAAAATATTATATATTTGATTCTGGAATTGGCATACCTATAACCCTCTCTCCCATTCCATGGGTTACAAATGACATAATGCTCTTATTTTTAAGAACATTAAAAACGTCACGATTTTGAGATGAAACCCATTTATTTCATTCTCTATGGGTTATTTATGAAATTATTTATTATGATCTATGTGGCTAAAATTAAATTAAATTCATATTAAGGGTGTTCCTTGATATTACTCCAATGCATTGGGTAATGATTTAGTCTATAGAGATGACAAGTTTCACGATACCTTGGTGAATAACCTGGGTAAATTTTTATGACACCTTGGGGATGGACATCTGTGATATGTTCATGAATGTATAAATGAAATTTTGTAGCCACATATTAATTTTATGATTCATGTTCTTTAAATTAAGATATTCCTATTCTTTCATTGTTCAAATCATTATGTTTTTATTCAATTTATTATTGATATCACAAGTACACTGATTCCCTTGTTTACCCTTATTGGGACATCTGATCACCCTTTCATTTGATATATGTATCTAGGATATGAAAGATAGTAATTGTATTTACAATAATCTTATGATGAATCCTTACATGTTGATTAGATGAATTTATTATGTCGTATTCAGGTTTTATTGATCCTGATTTCCAAGACACTATACTTTAAAGATCCTCTGTATGAATAATGTAATGAAATGTTATGTAATATAAAGGTGGGATGCCACAATAATTCCCCTTAAAATTTGTTCGAATGCTTTATTCACATTAATTTAGTCATGAATTATCCTATTGAGATCCTTACCAATTCACAAAAGATTGAACTTTTGTTGAGACCAAGATCTCTTAGATGTTTGGTAGGGGAAAAGAAGATGATTGAGTATAATTATGACATGTCTTGAAGCTTGAGAGGTGTTATGAAATGAGGTTGTGATGGGTGGTATTTATAGTGGAGGGAAGTGTATTTTACTCCATATTTAATTTATTATTTTATTAATTTACCTCAAGCCTAGTAATAGTGATGATTTTATGACTTAATATAGTAAATAGCGTATACGAGTTCAAACCAATGGACATTACATCAGCCATGACTGAAGCATGATGTCTAAATTAATTAATTTAGAACATTTTCTAAATTATCTAATATCAATATTTAACAAAGAGAATGTTATTTTTGAAAAATCTAAAAAATTAATCAAAACCATTTTCGACGTGTAGAATTCAAAAATGAACTCCATTTTAATAAAGTAATTTTCCATATATGAGTAAAATAATTTCTAATTAAAATAATAATATAAATGAAAAATATATATTTTAAAACAACTTTTATGACCCCTTGATGATTTTGTTGAGGACATAAAAAATTATCATATAATCAAAACACATCAGAATAATTTTTTTTGAATACATTTTATGTTTTAAAAAAATATTATAATAATTTCTAAATATTAATGACATATATAAATTGAAACAGAATAATATAATTATATCATATTTTCACTTATATTATGGGTATGTTTTATTTTTACCATAATTAGTAATATATCAATTCACGTGGATGATTTACTATTCATAAGGGTTATATTACTATTCATAAGGGTAAAATTAATATTTATAAGGCAATGTTACAATTCACCAAAAAATATGTTTATTCTATCAGATACTAAACATCTTACTGATCACAACCATGAATGTTAGATATAAAAATATCTAATAATAGAAGTGGAAAAAATTATGTTTAAACGTCACATAGAATTTAGTAGTTCATATAAGACTAATGTGGAATTGTGTTTTATTATGTGATTTTATGTGATAATACAATTTTGATGTTACTATTAGAATATAGATATTTAATTGGTTAAATGTTGGGTTGTTATATATTTCCTCCCTTTTTAAATTTTTCTTCAGGAATTCTATTTAAAAAAAACAAGTTAGTGTACCTCTCCTTCATCTATTCCTAATATTCCCATATATCGTCTTTATACATATATTTCCTCCATAACACTTTTCCATGTTTGGATGTATTGTTGCATAAAAAATTATATATCCAGTCCAAAATCTTTAAAAGATGTTCCTCATAAGAAAGATCATCATCACATTGTACCACCTTTGAGTTCATTACATGTCAGGGACATGGTATGTACTTTCTCAGGAGTGACACGTAAAACACATCACGAACCTGAGCCATATTTTGATAAAATGAATTCATATATGATGAAACTCTTAAGATGTTAAGGATATAAATGGGTCTATGGTACATTTTTCTTAACATCCCATTCTTTAGAAACAACATGAATCTCTTATTTAGTGATATTCTATGTAATACATTATATCTAATATAGAAATCCAACATTCTTTTATGGTTTTCATAATAAATTCTTTTCAAACTCTAAGAAAAACTGATATTTTGTTGGATGGGTTTATCATTCTCGTTTGACTCTTGTATAAGATCATGTCCATTTAGCTTTCTTTCTCCTACTTCCTCACAACATACTGGAGTTCTACATCGCTTTCTACATAGAGTTTCATATAGATCCATCTAAATACTCCAGTGGAAGATATTTTTGTATAAGAACTCAACTAATGGTGGATTATTATCCCTCCCATATTTTAATTCAAAGTAACTTACTCTTAACGTATCATTGAGTGTCTAAATATTCCTTTCATATTGGCCATCAGTTCGGGGGCGATAGGTTGTGATAAAATTCAATTCAATACTCAAGGAATGTTGATGATTTCTCTATAATTAGGTGTGAACCATGGATCATGATCAAAGAAAATCGATAGTTGAATACCATTCATTCTCCCCAAAACCTTAAAATATTTATTTGAATGTTTTTCAAGAAAATGATCATCCCAAAAAGAGATAAAGTGGGAAGCGTTGGTGAGTCATTCCACCACATCTCATATTACATTATTTTGTATGGATGTCTACAGGAGAACCATGACAATGATCATTGTGAAATTATCTCATTTACACATTGGTTTAGGCAATGATTTCATCTTCTATTCTGACTTCTATCTCTCAACTTTAACTTGCTGACATATCAATAACCTTTAGATATACTTAGTAATCTACTTCTTTATGTTCTCTCATCCGTTGTTTTCTCGAAAATCAAGGTATTTCATGGACCAAAAAATATGGATAGAGAACGATGAGATATGTGAATTATCATATATAACCATTGTTATCCAAGGTGATGAAGGAAAAAAACACCTTCCTAACTGAATCACAGTATCGTCATTAATCTACAACTCTTTTAACTTCCCTCAATTTATAGCATTTACCTTCTTTTATAACTCTAGATCATCCCGGTATGTATCCTTAATATTATATTGGATAGATGGTTGGGATATCATTTGGGAAACTAATGATGTATTCCCTACCATTATGATTTCCATATTCATCCTTTTCATATCCATGAAGATATGGTCTTTATTAATCTGCATTATGGAAAGAGTTGTAGGTTCTTTTCTTCTAAGATCATCAACTTCATTATTCGCCTTTCTAGTATGATAGTTAATAGAACAATCATAGTAATTTATTATCTCTAACCATCTCCTCGAACACATATTGAGATCATTTTTTATGAATATAGACATTATGAAATTTTGATCAATATATATGTCACTCTTCTCAACATAGAGGTAGTGCCTCCATATTTTCCAAACAGAAAATTGTTGGGTCGGAACAAACGGGAGATGATGGAAAGAGGGGGGGGGGGTGAATTGCCTTTTAAAAAAGATTAACAAATTAAAATCAAAGTTGAAAATGCAGCGGAAATAAAGAGGCAATCACACAAGAAATTGATAACGGAGTTCGGCCAAAACCCGGCCTACGTCTCCGCTCCCAACTCAACCGTTGAGAGATTTTACCGCTTGCTTTTTAATGGTTTTAGCAAGAAACCCACTAGGCTTTGAGGTAGCACTAGGACCTATTACAGCTTGATTTTTGTGGTTTAGCAAGAACCCACTTGCTTTTAATGGTTTAGCAAGAACCCACTATCCTTCTTACAGGTGAAGGATAGCTCACCTATGTCTCAAGATATTTAAAGGAAAGCTTGGCAACGTTTTCACACCTTAATGGTGATGTGAAACCCAAAAAAAAGGGGGATGAGAAAAGGTTTGGGGTTTGTAGGCAAAAACCCAATTTTAAGCTCAAAATAAATAAGGCAATAAAAACCGTAATTGAGGAGAAGCCTTGGGCGCCAATTGGATAGATGGAGTTGATGTAGCGTGCTCTCCCAAGCTTCTTGAGGTGCTCCTTGGATTGGAAATTGGTTGGAGCACTTGAGGATCCTTGAAGGTGGAGCGCCGGAGGTTCGCCAAATGTGCAAAAATATGTCCGGGTGCTTGGTATATGATCTGGTTGGTGTCCGGGGCTTCCTTGGCCTTTATTTATAGGCATGGAACCCTTGGGGAGTTTTCGGAGCCATTGGAGAAGTCCTCGGAGCCGTTGGAGGCCAAAAGAAGGTTGACTGGTCAAAGCCAACGGCTAGTTTGACTGGGCTACCGGCTGGCCGGTGCAGGGCCACCGGCTGGCCGGTGCCTTGGAAAAGGTGGATGCTTCTGTCCAGACTCCACCGGCTGGCCGGTGGTGAGGCCACCGGTTGGCCGGTGGAAAGACAGTAGCAAACACTATTGAGTCAGATTGCCACCGGCTGGCCGGTGACAGAGCCACCGGCTGACCGGTGGAACCTGGCAGTGGGCAATGCCTCTGCCAGGTCCACCGGCCGGCCGGTGCCATCACACCGGTTGGCCGATGGACTACAATTCAGTCCATTTGCCAGCTTTCTTGGGCCAATCCTTTGGCAATCTTTTGCCTATCATCCACAACACTTAAAAACAATGTTAGACAAAAAAGAAAGTGAACAAACGGGAGATGATGGCAAGAGGGGGGTGAATTTCCTTTTAAAAAAGATTAACAAATTAAAATCAAAGTTGAAAATGCAGCGGAAATAAAGAGGCAATCACACAAGAAATTGATAACGGAGTTCGGCCAACACCCGGCCTACGTCTCCGCTCCAAACTCAACCGTTGAGAGATTCTACCGCTTGCTTTTTAATGGTTTTAGCAAGAAACCCACTAGGCTTTGAGGTAGCACTAGGACCTATTACAGCTTGCTTTTTGTGGTTTAGCAAGAACCCACTTGCTTTTAATGGTTTAGCAAGAACCCACTATCCTTCTTACAGGTGAAGGATAGCTCACCTATGTCTCAAGCTATTTAAAGGAAAGCTTGGCAACCTTTTCACACCTTAATGGTGATGTGAAACCCAAAAGAAAGGGGGATGAGAAAAGGTTTGGGGTTTGTAGGCACAAACCCAATTTTAAGTTCAAAATAAATAATTCAATAAAAACTGTAATTGAGGAGAAGCCTTGGGCGCCAATTGGATAGATGGAGTTGATGTAGCGTGCTCTTCCAAGCTTCTTGAGGTGCTCCTTGGATTGGAAATTGGTTGGAGCACTTGAGGATCCTTGAAGGTGGAGCGCCGGAGGTTCGCCAAATGTGCAAAAATATGTCCTGGTGCTTGGTATATGATCCGGTTGGTGTCCGAGGCTTCCTTGGCCTTTATTTATAGGCATGGAACCCTTGGGGAGTTTTCGGAGCCGTTGGAGAAGTCCTCGGAGCCGTTGGAGGCCAAAAGAAGGTTGACTGGTCAAAGCCAACGACTAGTTTGACTGGGCTACCGGCCGGCCGGTGCAGGGCCACCGGCTGGCCGGTGCCTTGGAAAAGGTGGATGCTTCTGTCCAGACTCCACCGGCTGGCCGGTGGTGAGGCCACCGGTTGGCCGGTGGAAAGACAGTAGCAAACACTATTGAGTCAGATTGCCACCGGCTGGCCGGTGACAGAGCCACCGGCTGACCGGTGGAACCTGGCAGTGGGCAATGCCTCTGCCAGGTCCACCGGCTGGCCGGTGCCATCACACCGGTTGGCCGGTGGACTGCAATTCAGTCCATTTGCCAGCTTTCTTGGGCCAATCCTTTGGCAATCTTTTGCCTATCATCCACAACACTTAAAAACAATGTTAGACAAAAAAGAAAGTGATTGTGATCATGAAAATCAAAGAGTGTGGGGTACAACAATCTCCCCCTATTTTGATGATCACAATCACTTATCTAAGCAATGTATAAACTTAAATGAAAGGCATGCTTTAAATGTTAAATTGAAAATAAATACTAAGCATGAGAGAAAAGATTCTCCCCCAATCAATCAAGAAATTTCTCCCCCTTTGTGATTATCAAAATAGAATGGGGCATAAAACTTGATTGAGGGAAAGGTTTGAAAAACTAGATATGAGAATTGAAAAAAAAACAATTGAGATTTTTGAAATTGAAATGAAAATTTGAATAACAGTTTGAATTGAAAGTTTTGAATCAAAAACCATTTGAAATTCGAAATTTGAATTGAACGTTTTGAATCAAACGATTGAACTGAAAGTTTTGAATGAAAAATTCGAATTGAATATTTTGAAATGAAAATTTTGATACCAAGTGTTGAAATTGAAAGTTGGAATCGAAAATTTTGAAAATACTCCCCCTAAATAAAAACAATGAATCACCGGGGAGAGGGATTTTGAAAAGAGACAATTTTAGGCCCGGAGAGACTCGCTAAGAGGGATTTTTCAATCCACACTTGCCTTGTAGCGGGTCTTCTCCTATAGAATTCATCCGAATAAAAAATCGATTTGGGCCTAACATACCGGGCGTTTTTGCAATTACATTCATATATCATGTGCCCGGATTTTTTACAATAGTTACAAAATTTATAACAAGAGCTCCCCCTTACAAAAATATTGGGTGCATGGGAGGAGGAAGCTTGCTTGGAATAGCCAAGCCCTTGGGTGGTCCTAGATATGTGTTGGGAACCTAGCAAATTGTTTAAATTTTGTTCCCCTTGGGTGAACTTAGCTAAGGATTCTCTAAGGTCCTTAATGGTTGATTCCAAAGAATCAACATTGGGAAAATTTTGGATTTTAAGGGAGAGTTCCTCCTTCTCTTTGAGAAGTTGGTCTTTTTCGGAGGAGAGTTTTTTGAAAGACTTTTTTAAAGCAACAAATTTTGACGATAAAGCATGAAAACCATTTTCAAGTTGGTCTCTAACATGTTGGAGTTCTTCAGAAGACAAATGATTGAAAGAATTTGAATTTGAAGGGCAAGAGGAGGAGGAGTCGGAAGATGTTACCTCATGGAATGCCATTAGGCATTTGTTACCGTTGTCGCTCGAGGAGGAGGAGGAGGATGATGATGAGGAGGTGTCACTCCATGTCGCCTTGAGGACCTTTTTCTTTCCTTTTTCCTTTTGCGTGGCCCGTTTTTTGTTGAGTGGGCAATCGGGCTTGTAATGGCCCTTTTCGCCGCACCCGTAGCATTTTACCTTGGGCTCGGATCTTGCGGTGGGTTCTTCCTTTCGCGCCTTGCGGGATATCTTCTTCTTGTGCTTCTTCATAAACTTGTGCATTTGGCGGTCGAGATTCTCCATTTCCGAGTCGCCGCTTGAAGATGAAGAAGATGAGGAGGAAGAGGATGAGGAGGAGCTTACTGCTTTTTGTACCTTGAGGGCAATGTTCTTTGGTGTCTTCATTGGTGTGCCCTCCTTTTGAGCTTGCCTCCTCATCGTGATCTCATAAGTCATGAGAGATCTGATGAGCTCCTCTACCGGCATATTTTTGACGTCCTTAGCTTCTTGGATCGCCGTCACCTTTGGTGCCGATGAGCTCGGAAGGACCCATAAGATCTTCTTGACCATCGTCTCGGCTGAAACATCATCACCAAGAGATTTCCTTCCATTACACACGTCAGTAAAGCGAGTAAACATATCGGAAATAGACTCATTTGGATGCATTGAAAATGACTCAAAATCTTGCCTATACATATCCAATCTAGTGTCTTTGACTTTGTTAGTGCCCTCATGAGTTACTTCTAAAAGTTTCCAAATTTCATGTGAGGAGTTGCAAGTAGACACTCGATTGAATTCATTTCGGTCTAGGCCGCAATGGAGAGCGTTCATGGCTTTGCCATCAAGCTCAAAATTTCTAATGTCGGCTTGGGTCCATTTGGATTCGTCGGGGGTAGACAAAGTGTAACCTTGCAAGACTATTTTGTAAATGGGATATCCTATACTTCTAAGAAAAGTTGTCATGCGTGTTTTCCAATAATTATAGTCGGTTCCATCAAAAAATGGAGCACGACCCAATGAAAAGCCTTCGGGGGCGAAAGAGGTTGATGCCATCTAAATGGATCTTAAATTTGAAACCGGGTTAGGGAATTATTCAAATTTTCCCTCTGATACCAATTGTTGGGTCGGAACAAACGGGAGATGATGGCAAGAGGGGTGGTGAATTGCCTTTTAAAAAAGATTTACAAATTAAAATCAAAGTTGAAAATGCAGCGGAAATAAAGAGGCAATCACACAAGAAATTGATAACGGAGTTCGGCCAAAACCCGGCCTACGTCTCCGCTCCCAACTCAACCGTTGAGAGATTCTACCGCTTGGTTTTTAATGGTTTTAGCAAGAAACCCACTAGGCTTTGAGGTAGCACTAGGACCTATTACAGCTTGCTTTTTATGGTTTAGCAAGAACCCACTTGCTTTTAATGGTTTAGCAAGAACCCACTATACTTCTTACAGGTGAAGGATAGCTCACCTATGTCTCAAGCTATTTAAAGGAAAGCTTGGAAACCTTTTCAAACCTTAATGGTGATGTGAAACCCAAAAGAAAGGGGGATGAGAAAAGGTTTGGGGTTTGTAGGCACAAACCCAATTTTAAGCTCAAAATAAATAATGCAATAAAAACCGTAATTGAGGAGAAGCCTTGGGCGCCAATTGGATAGATGGAGTTGATGTAGCGTGCTCTCCCAAGCTTCTTGAGGTTCTCCTTGGATTGGAAATTGGTTGGAGCACTTGAGGATCCTTGAAGGTGGAGCGCCGGAGGTTCGCCAAATGTGCAAAAATATGTCCGGGTGATTGGTATATGATCTGGTTGGTGTCCGAGGCTTCATTGGCCTTTATTTATAGGCATGGAACCCTTGGGGAGTCTTCGGAGCCGTTGGAGAAGTCCTCGGAGCCGTTGGAGGCCAAAAGAAGGTTGACTGGTCAAAGCCAACGGCTAGTTTGACTGGGCTACCGGCTGGCCGGTGCAGGGCCACCGGCTGGCCGGTGCCTTGGAAAAGGTGGATGCTTTTGTCCAGACTCCACCGGCTGGCCGGTGGTGAGGCCACCGGTTGGCCGGTGGAAAGACAGTAGCAAACACTATTGAGTCAGATTGCCACCGGCTGGCCGGTGACAGAGCCACCAGCTGACCGGTGGAACCTGGCAGTGGGCAATGCCTCTGCCAGGTCCACCGGCTGGCCGGTGCCATCACACCGGTTGGCCGGTGGACTGCAATTCAGTCCATTTGCCGGCTTTCTTGGGCCAATCCTTTGGCAATCTTTTTCCTATCATCCACAACACTTAAAAACAATGTTAGACAAAAAAGAAAGTGATTGTGATCATGAAAATAAAAGAGTGTGGGGTACAACAAAAATCACAGTTTATTTCTCAAGATCATGTGTCAGGTTGTTATTTTCATGGATCTTCAGCTACCATGATGCATTGTTTATCACATTATAAATTTTCATGAGTACACAACCCATGAAAATATTTTAACCATAACTATATATCAAAAAACATTATCCAATTTTCGGTAATGTGAGTCCATGTGCAGTGGCCATCAATCTCTTTAGCACCATGAATCTTTCATTACATTAATTCATCCATAGATACTTTAGACCTTGTATTATTATCATAGTTATAGGGATTTCCAATAGTGATATGTTTCTAAAAAATATCATAATTTCCAAGCTAATAAATGAATGATATGGATTTAGGTGGAACTTTTGGGTCTGATCCATTCCTCAATTGAATTTGTTTTTGAAGGGTCCATATAAATTACCTCACTTGTGATCACATGTCACAAGAACATGAATTACATCATCCAAAAGAAAAAATTTCTTAATTTGGCATACAAATTATCCATTATCATTTTTCCAACAAAATCCATCGACTTTCTTCATGTTTCTTCTTTCTATTGAAGTAGATGAGAATATCATCGATAAACACATCCACCAATTTTTTTATGTAATCTATATAGACTATATTAATTAAAACTATGGAGATTATAAGGGCATTAATAATTATTAAGGGTATAACTAGAAAATCATAGCGACCATACTTTATATTGAATGAAACACTCTAAATGTCTACATTCATTACCTTTAGCTCATGATATCCATAAGAATGATCCATCATTGATATGTAAAGAGCTCATCGTAGTTGATGGAACATGTAATCAATACTTGGGGAGGATACTTGATCTTTTTGTTGATTTTTTTGGGTTACTAATAATTGATGCGCATACACATTGATATGTCCTTCTTCTTCACAAATTGCATTGGTGATACCCATGGTGATACACTAGGGAATATGAACCATTTTTCCAAATTATCTAGAAGCATCTTCACTAAATTTTCTAGTTTTATAGTATACATCCTATAGGGTCACTATTAGATAGGAGTATCTTCAGGTGTCATTAATATTTAAAACGCTACCTCATGATCTGGGGGAAGTCTAAGTAAATGTAATGGAAATAAATCATTGTATTCCCTCACAATGATAATTTCCCCTTGGTGTATAACATCCTTTGACTCAACAATTTGATTCAGATATGCCACTTCACAGGGAATCCACACCCATTCCATTGTGAATTTTTTAAAGAATATTCTTGATCTTCCTTACATTTGTAGTGGATAATGATAATGATTGGAATATGACATGATATTTCATTTTACTGATAGTATATATTTTCTCTATATAAAGAGATAAAATAAATTCCAATTATTGAATCAAATTATACCACGGTAAGTGTCACGAGATTTTTTCGATGAATCTTCCCACATACACCAAATATGAAATGATTCCAACTAATTTGATGAAATTATTTCACCACTTTGTAGTTTTATAGATTTCTCTACTTCAAGGGTTAGGGCCATTAATACAACAGGTCTAGGAAAATTGAAAGATATAAAGGAAAGTGTAGAAGCAGAATCAAATTAGACATTTTATATTCATGAGTGAATCTGAAGTGTACCTTGAATTAATTAATTTTCATACTTCACACCTACCATAGTGATGGAATTAGACTTACATGATTCCTTTGGATTTGGTTGTTTTTATGTCAATTTCCCTGAAGGACTTGAGGTTTTAGTGCACAAGATTGAATATTACCCTTGCTCCCGACAGTTGTACCATTGGACCCTGGGTGGTTCCCTTCTTTCATCCACTACATTATCCTTTCATATCATGACTTTTTGATATTATTGATATTGTTTTACTTCTCTCCCACACATAAATCATTTCCCCATCCCTTTGAGGTAGTTTTTTTGATGCTTCTTCCCACATTTTTGACATGTGGGTGGTTGAGTTTTCTTTCCACCTTTACCATTAGATCCTCTAGAATGAATATCCATCATTTGTTTTTAATCATGATAGCCATGGGACCATCCTAAAACCTCTATATCCAAATCGGTAGCACATCTAATGGATTCTTAATGATTCTCAAAGTCTAAAATTATAATACCCTTATATAGGTGAGGTTTTAATCAACTAAAGAATATATGAATTTTGATATCATTGTTGATAATAAAATCTAAAGCGTACCTTGAAATCCAAATGAAATTATCTTCCTATTCCATAAAAGACCCTCCATCCTTCTATTTTAGCTCTATGATTTCCCTCTCCATATTATTATTAATATATTTGGGGAAATACTTATTATGAAAAATTATCTTAAACTATTCCTTCTATATCTATTCAATTTCACCCTATGTCATGGGTTTTATAATCATGGCCTACCATTGGTTGGAATCTTCATTTAGATGATAAATGGACAGAATCACATTATCCATCCCTGAATAGTGAGGCAATGAAAATATCTTCACCATTGAGTTGACCCACTATTCAATAACAAGTGGATCATAAGATCAAATAAATGCCAATTGTTGTTGCCGCATAAATCACTCGAGAACAACTATCTTCCTTTTAGTTGATGGAGGAAAATACTCATTATTTAGGATATTATTCAAAACATGAGATAACTGGGTAATTGTATCTATATTGTTTTTAACTCAACCTTCAAAAGAATTAGGGATGCCATTTGGGAAATCACTGCATTATCCCTCGAAGGGGTTGTTGGACTCATCTCTCCTGGTTCACACAATTTTAAAAAATATAAATTTATAGTAGAAAAAATAAATCAATAAGACATGTAGAAATAATTTATTCCATCTTGAAATATACACTAAAATAATTTCATGTGGGATCCCTATCCTCATCAAATATTCTTGTGTGATTATATATAATTAGTCTCGTAATAGGGTATTCACTAAGGTTCTCTAATCCAAATTAAAAAATTAACTAAATCATGACTCTGATACCAACTATATCAACCATGCCATTACTATAGTAATTTTACATCATTTTAATGATAAATATCATAAAAACATTACACCAAAAGGATCAAATGGTTTAGATTCATGAAAAATCTAGGAACATAAGCAATCTTTAGAACATAAAACATAGAAATTTATTTAATTTTTTTTATAGCTATTTATTGGCACCAGAGTTATCCTTTCTACTCATAATCACATTATGATATATATATAAAAGTGGTTAGGTAAAACCCTAATGAGAATATATAAACATTATACAATACAACATTAGACGAGAATATTAATTATAATCATAACATTGGAATATGATCATAAACATGATCGGATTAATTAATAAAAGTATTTATATGTTTAAATTCAAAAAAAACCAAACCTTATATATTAGTGGTTAACTACCACAATAATTTTCAAACAAAACTGGCATCTTTTTCAGATATATTTCACTTTAAATCATGAGATTCACCACATTTCCCAATGCATTAGATTTTTTTTGTAATTCGGGATGAACCCAACATATCATAACATCAACATTGCATTATATAATTCTAAGTGAACAGTCACATCATAACCTTAACATTATCATGAATGCCACATATAAAATATATAAATCATGGACATAAATAAAACAATTAATGGAATGGGTTTCATTTCATAATTCATCAATTCATAAAAATTGGGATCCCAAATGAAAAATGAAATAACATACTCTATACAAAAACAATCAACTTTGGATAATAAGTAAATGGTGTGTTTTTGAAAGAAGGGTTCTTTGGGAAACCATTGTGTTTGATATAAACTCTACTATAAAAATGTTATATCACAAAAAAGTTAAGAAAATGATGAATAAATGATTTTTATGGAATTAAAATATCAAAAATTTATTGAAAGAGGAAAAAACGTATCAATGAAATTTGGGTTTGATAATTCCTCTTGCATAGGGTCTGAACGCTTTCTTCACATTAATGCCTTCATGAATTATACTCTTGAGATCCTCCCCAAGGAACCTAATATTAGCCTTTGAATGAGAATAATAGATCTTATACATGGGTGAGGGGCCAAAGAAGTGGTCTGTACAAAATTTGGACAAGTCTGGAAGCTTAAGAGCTGTGAGGAAATGAGGTTGTGAGGGGTGGTATTTATAGTTTTGGGTAGGGGTGTTTTCTCAATATTTTATTCATTAGTTGATTAATTTCACTCAAGACAAGAAATAATGATGATTCCAAAAGTAAATATAATAATTAGGGAATTTTATTTCGAACTTGAGGCCATGTACATCATCCATGATTCAAGATGGATAGAAAAATTCATTTATTTAGCATATTGGGTATATTATGAACATTCACAATTCTCCAAAAAATAATGTGTTTCAGAGAAATCTCAAAACGTCACCCTAATCAGTTTTTATGTGTATAATTTAGAAATGAATTCCATTTTATGAAAATAATTTTTTGAATATTAGTAATTTAATTTTAGTTAAAATAATATTGTACATGAAAAATAAAAAATTTGAAACTATTTTTCAAAAACAATGATAAATTAATTAATGTCTAATAAAATTAACATACATTCATAAGAAATAAAAATACTTTTTTATGAATATATTTTTTGAAAATGAATTTTTTCTAATTATTCATTAAATATTAATGACTTGCAAAAATACCAACACTATAATATAATTATATCATATTTCCAGTTATGCAAAGGATAAATTTTATTTTACTATCATAGATTGGTTTCCTATTCACATGGATGATTTAATATTAATAGTTTTAATATTACCATTCATAGAAGTGAGTTAATATTCACCAAAAATTATTTATGTCCTATCGGACTCTAATAATCATACCGATCATAATCATGTATGTCATATTTTCCATATTCAAATCACAAAAGTAGAAAAAAATTTATTTAAAGGTTATAAATCTACTTGTTCTTTAATGAATGATTCTGAATTATGATTCCTAATGTGATTTTATTTAATTATATTATGTGATATTACTAGAAGTAGGGAGATATTTTATTGACAATAGTTTTTGTCATTACAATATATATCTTAATTATAAATTCAAATTCAAATAAAAAAGAACACTTCTTAATTAGTCAATTTAAATTAATTATTTCCCATGAAAAAATGAATTATCATAATATATATTTCCATAGAGATTATGGGATTTATATAAAATTATTGTATTCCAACTCTATTTATTGATTTTTATAAAAAGGATTACATATTTCGAATCATCAAAACCATTTATTTTCAGTTAGTTCAAACTAATTTTTAAAAAATATTAATTATAAAATAAGTAAATATTTATTTACCATAATTAATGAAATATGTGTTAATTAAGGGTAAAAATTATTTAACATAGAATATAATCAATGTATTCTTAATAGTAAAAATATTTTTATTTTTATTTTAAAAGAAAAATTAATATATTTTTTTAATTTATAAATTATTAAATAATTATTTTCATAAAAATAATATTAATGATCTGTTAATACATAGATTGTATTTGGTGTAACATATCAATCTAATAAATAAACACATTTTTAACTTGAATGAAATAATTTTCTTAAACCAAAGAATATTTTAATTAAATGTGATTGTTAAATAGTATATATTATGTAGAACTTATAATATATTTTATTGATGTTAATTTTAATTTTTTTAAGGGTTTGAAGTCATTTATTGTCGAAAAAGTTAAAATTTGTTAATAAATATAAATGATTTTATTAATAGTGTAAATTAATATATTTAGAAACATATTTTTAATTAAATGGTTTTTTTAATTAGAGCATCAAAAATATCCGATAGAGAATTTTCAAAATATTCCAAGGGAATCAAATTTAAGGATAAATACATTATATAGTACAAATATAGCATATGTTATGACATCAGATTGACCCGAAAGTGATTTAATTATAACTATTTATGGTATCCAATTAACAATTATATATATTTTATTTTAAAAAACTATTTTATGAGTATATTTTATAAAATTTAGAAATCCATTATGAATCCTCCAAAATTTATATCATATTTTTAGGGTATTAAATCATTTTTTAAAAACATGACTCACTTCCATATCACCAAGGATAATATATTAATTTTTTCCCCAATTCCTGATAAAATAATTTATACCACTCATAAATGAATTAATGTTTGGGAATAGAATGATGGGAATGATTTTGGTTTTCATTAAATTGTTATACAGGGTCATAAACCTATGTTTGGGAATTTATAAATAATTCCAACTACATTTTTAAAATTAAACAACCGAAGATACAATTCATATTCACTAAATACTAAGGATCATATCCTTACTCTGACCTCCCCCTCATGAGTACTCCCAATGTTCACATAAACATTACTGAATGTCATCCCAAGATTTTGGAATTACCCTCTCAAGGAAAGGGATCCCCCTCTATTCCTTTTATTCAACAATCCTCTTTGTAATAATCCTTTTGAATCGAAATTGAAAACCTTTTCATGAATATATAAAAGTATATTTATTGAATTATTTTAATGGGACACCATCTCTAAAGTCTCATATTTACCTTTACCTAATCCGCTGACATGGTAATATTTAGTAAGGGATCTCCCTCGGTTAATTTTATTCAAGCATCTATTTTATTTTGTTCTACTTAATTTCTAATTTTTCAACTTTGGGAAGCTTCCTATAAATCCAACATACATCCACTTTCATGTCTTTGTTATGAATGGCCCCTTTAAATCTATTTACGAAATATTATTAACTATAATATACACCTGTTATACTCATTACTAAGAAACATTCCATTAGTGGTACTATAAATTTCATTTATCAGCACTATAGAAACATAGATTACCAAAGCTCGATTAAATTCCCTAGGATTTTATCAGTACCAAAAAAATGAGAAATTGAATACTACATTGTACTGTAATAGTAAACTACATTAAAAAAATAGGGAATAATATAGTTTTCTATAATAGCAGTCCGCATAATAAAAAATAAGACAAAAAATTTAATTATCAAATACAAATACAGAATTTAAATGAAGAAAATTACAACACATATACAAGGAAAACACTATTATGGAGAAAAATAATGCACCTACAGAATAGAAAAATGAACCCCTACAAGAGAAAATTTTGTCCCATATATATGAAAAATATTATGGTATTATTAAAATAATGGAATTAAATACATATAAGGTTATTATTTTTAATAAAACATTGAATCATATGAGGAACATTGCGTGTCAGATAGAGTTGCAGTTGATTCTTTCACATTGTACCATTTTTTATTCCCATTCAATAATTATCTCTTAGAAAATTAACTAAATATATACTAGAACAAATTTCTAAGGATGTTAATTATGATATTGAGAAAATAATTATGAGAAACAAAATTGGATCCTTTTATTAGTTTTGGCAATGTGATGGGAGTTTTAAAACAAAATGACACTAATATGATGAAAATGAATACTTATTGTAATAACAATCAAAATTTTCATCATATTGAGGTGTAGATCATTATTAAACATCCAAAATGACTTATTAATATTTTTCCTAATGTTTCATAAGAATATTACTTTATCTTCAAAATTTTGAGTACTTCACTTGTGTTTTTTATTAAACTGTAATTTTAAAACGAAATCATGAACATTGAGTCATAGTTATCACATAATATGTTGTTTTGATATGAGACTGATTCCTATAACTCCTAAATTACATTTCAATAACAATATAAAATTATCAATGAAATTAATGGTTGTTTTCACTATTTTCAATGAGTGTCATTTTTTGTATAATGAACTTTTTTAAAATGATGACGGAAACATTGAGTCATGTTGGGAACATCATGTATCATAATGAAGAGTGTGTGATTACAACACATAAAAAATTTAATATGGATCATTTCTTAATGTTTTAAAATTAATCTGAATGTGTTTATAGGTTTTGATAATGTTATTATTCTTGTTTTATAAAATTAATTCCAATTTTAAATAAAATTGTACAATTGTAGTCTTAATTGTCACACAATCCACTTGACTGTGGTTATACTGATTAATACACACCAAAAATGAATTATGGAACAATTTCATGAAATATTAAAAATATTATATTGTTTTTTCTCTGTTTTGAGTACATTATTTTGATTTTTAATGATATATAATTTGAAATTGGAAAGATGTAGATTCAGTCATACAAATTACATTGTGTGATAGTATTATATCAGAATAATTCCTACATATCAAAAAATTTCAAATGATTTATTTTACTAAATTATCATGCTAATCAGAGTTCAATTTCATCGTTTTCATTGAGAAACACCTTTTGAACTAAAATGAAATTTTTTAAATGATAAAATAATTATTGAGGAATTTCTGGGAACATCAAATATCACATTGAGGTTTTCTTAATTACATAACCTAAAAATGGCTTATGGATTAGTATTTATGATTATAAAAACAATAATAATGTGTTTAATTAGTTATAAGTATTTCAGTTTCCTTTTTAACAAAAAGTAATGTCAATTTAACATAAACAGAAGTACATTGAGTCTTAAAGGTCAAAATATGATTCAGATTATTTTTTTTAATATTCCGACACAATAAAAATGATATATGGATCACATTCTTAATGAATCAAAATATTTTAGATGAATTTTATTGGTTTTGAGTACATTAATTTTCATTACTAAAATATCATTTTCAACTAGAGAGACACACTTTGAGTCTTAAAGGTCACATCATGTGTGGGATTGATATAATTAGTATTCATATAAATCAAAAAATGAATTATTAAAAAATTCCCTAAATTATTAAAAAAATAAAGGAGGGTTTTCCATGTTTTCATTGAGGTACACTTTTAGATCATAAATGGAAATTTCAAACTGATAACAGATTTTTGAGTAAAAATTGGAACATCCTGTAATGAATTGAGATATATATAATTCTTACACATCAAAAATTAATCCTGGATCTTGTAATTAATGTATCAAAAAAATGAAAAAATTTCATCAATTTTGACTATGCTAGTTTTCTTTTATAGTATAATCAATGTCAATTTTTATTAAAATGAAACACATTAATTCATATCAGTCAAAATAGTCATCATATTGACATATATCTATTTACAACATGTCCAAATGGACATATGATGTAATTTAGTAATGTATAAAAAAATAAAATATGTTTAACTGGTTCTGAATATATAACTTATTTTTTAATAAAATATAATTTTAAAATAGAAACACCAACTTTGAGTCGTTTTAGAAACATAGTGTATCACATTGATGTGAGACATATTACTATTTGTCAAAAATGAATTTGGAATCATTTTCCTAAATTATAAATACAATATGAGCATGTTTTATTTGTTTGGAATGAGTGAAAATTTTCAATACATAATTTTAATTTTAAAATGATAATGGACACATTGACCCATGTCTGGTACATTGTGTATTAGATTGAGGTACAAATGAATCCTAAAAGAAAAAATGACATATATATATTTTTTATAAATTATCAAAAAAATATACACGTGTTTTCTCAACATTGATTATGTTAGTTTCCTTTTTTACTAATTCTAATATCCTATTAAAATATAATTGTGTACATGGAGTAACACTATTCAAACATTGAAATAGAATAAGGTTCATATTATTCTTTCACATACCAAAATAAATATAGATATATTAAATAATGTTTCATAACAATCTAAATATGATTTCTCGAATTTTAGTATAACAATTTTTCAATATAATAGAAATTCATTTTCGGGTTGACGGATTCACTTTGAGTCATAATGATCATATCATGTGTCGATGTGATATGATACCAGTTTATATTGATAAAAATTTTCTTATAAATCATTATTCAAAATTATCAAGACGATATGATTAATTTTTTTCACTTTCTGAAACATTCAGAACTATAATGTCAATTTTAACCAAATAATAGACACTTTGAGTCATACACAATCAATAAATATCTGGTGGAGCGGAGGATTATTCCAACATGTCAAAATTACTTATAGATAATTTTACTAAAGTGTAAATACAATAACAATGCGTTTTATTAGTCATGAGTATGGCATTTGTGATTTTTTACTTAAATAATATCCATTTTAAATTAGAATTTACACTTGGATTCATACATGTAACACTTTTCTTCATATTGAGGTGAGGTTGATTTATATAATTCTAGACTGAATTATGAAAAATTTTCGTAAATTATCAAAACAGTATGAATGAATTGAATAATATTTTATCACAGAACAAGTGTATGTTTAATGAAGTATCATTTTAATCTAGAAACACACACATTAAATCATATCTCTCATGTTGTGTGTTAGTTTGATGTAAGTCTGACTCCTAATTGCCATAAATTGCAAGAAAATTTATATCCGACATTACGATGTCAACAACAACACATGTTCTATGTTATCATGATGGTGTCATACATTTTTACCCTTTTCATTGTTTTTGTTATGTTATTTTTAGCCTTGGAGTCCAATATCTAAAAAGTATTATAAGATTCAGGAAAAACCACCAAACTCTAGAAAACTTATAGTTGTGTATAATAAAGACATTATTATTCTATTAATGTTATAATGAAATATATTAACAATAAATATATAATAATCTATTAACAAAATTTATTTTTTAAACTAAAACCACCCAATTTGAGTCATAAAGGTTATACAATGTGTTTTTTTTGTGGTATGTTTGATTCCACCATGTAATTTTATCTTATAATTCATTCTAAACATAGGGTCATTTATGATTATTTTAGTTTGATAATACATAATATTTAATTACTTGGAGAATAAAAATAAAATTGAATCATCATGTATAAATCATTCTTATTGAATTTATGGTAATATTATATGAGTTAATAAACATTATAGATGAATTAAATAATTACAAAAAATCATTTATTGTCAGATTAAACAAATTATAACCCATTGATTGAACAAAAATAAATATTTACGTATTTGTTCTTATGAAACACAATATATTCCTTTTTTCCTTTCACATTCATGGAAAATATAAACTTTATTAAAATAAATTTTTCATATTTTGTGGGAAAACATTTATTCAACCAATAATGCATTTTTATAGTATAATAATATCCATTATAAATTGATTACGACTTTTTGAGATAGTTATACATTTTTTTATTTGTTTATAGAATCCAAAATGGCACTAAAATATACTGCATAAATTACGTTTTCTAATAATTTACTACATATTAGTATACCCCTTTATATAATCTAGTTGAAGATAAAATGCAACAACACATCGTGATTATTTTTTCATAAATAATGGAGTATAAATTTCCTCATTTATTTTTTTTGTGAATGATGATGAGTATTTATTATTGATCTTGTGAACATTGATCATTTTATATAATGAACGTGTAAATTCATATTTAATTTTACCCGTATAGATTTCACAATCATTTTTGTTTTTATATCATAAATCTATTTGATGATTGAATAGTAAAAATAACACATCCACAAAAAATGTTAAACCACTATATTTTTATATTCAGAAAATTTATTATTCAGATGTTGAATTTATATATATATTTATAAATTAATGGTTTTGATCAATGTGTGGATTCATTTAAAAAATATGTTTTTTGGGTTTTCCAATCCTTTATGATTTCATTTAAAGTGGGTTTTTCATTTTAATGGATTTCTTCATTTAGTGGTTTCATTTCACTTGATGTAATGGCCACAATTTAAACCATCCCTCTCAAATGACAATGATATCAAAATGTTAGTTTTCCTCCATTTTTTCCCTCATACACGAAATATATTTGTTGGTTTATTAATTAATTATTTTTTTAAAAACAATTGATCTAGAATATATACCTATTAGAAGATTTGATTATTTTTTTATGGATCTAAAGTGACTATTTGATTCACTAATAAGACCCTATATTTTTTAGTTTTGAGATTCTATTAGCAAGAAACCAAAACTATTTTATGGATTTTCATTTTTTTCTGGATAAAATAATTCTTTCACAAATCCCTAATATATAATACTATATGAAATTTTCTAATAAAAATTGTACCCTATGATAATAATTTAAAAAAAACTTTGTGATGTTTTTTATGAACAAAAATCCCCCTATTAAATTTCAGTTAAAATTATCATAAATACGCGGTAAAAATTGTCAACAAGAAACCATAAACACTTGAACAATGGATCTAAACTTATGTGACATGTTTTGTGCATACTTTTGTATAGTTTTTCTCAATCACAACAATGTAATAACCCCCATTCGACTCCATTTTACAAAATTTTACTTTTTTCAATATAGAACATTGTCTCCTCATTTTCCATGGTCTCCACCATTACCACATCCTCCAAATTAGTCTACAAATATTAATCTTACTCCTCCTCTACCACCACTGAATCCAAAACCTTCATCTATGACTCTACTTACACCTTCCTAATTTCACACCAATTTTTTATTATAGGTCACTGCATATAAAAATATTTTTTTCCTTCACTATTCTTCTCATTGGGGAACAGATCAAAATTAACACATTATTATTTTGACACTATTTCTTCTGACATAAAATATATTTCTACAATTATAGATTATACCAGATAACTAACATATGATGTAATCAACAAAATTTTATATCATAAATTTTTTTACATCATTTACATTATCCATTAATCTCTACACCAATTTACTTACTATGTTGAGTATGATTGTTGTCATAAATAGTAGTATTACTATTCAATTAGAGAAAGAAATTATTTTCAGATATTTTTAAAATAAATTAATTACCTATGGAAATTACCTATTCGAGCTTCAAGTATTTTCATGGTTTATGTTTCCTCTAATAAAATTTCAGACATAATATCCATATTCATTTTTAATATCTTTATTATAATGATAAATAAACATTGTCTAAAATTTGTAATTTTTTTAAAATATTATTTATAGTTAAATATTTCATTATATAACAAAATTTCCTTCCATTTTTATTAATCGAAAGGATTTTAATATTTAGACAATGATTTAATTCCATTATTTATCCTATATTTTTAGAATTCACAATCTAACAAAATTATTATTTAAACAAGGACTAAAACATGTAATTCAAATGACTAATATAAAATCATTATTAGTGTGTATTAAAAGTTCACAATACCAATCCATTTTGTTCATTTATTGGATATCCTTGCGATGGATATAAAGAATAATAATTTGAGGTATCCATATTGTCTTTGATCAATATGCGGTGTTTTCTAAAAAACAAATAAGTAATAAAAAACATAAAAATATAATTGATGTGATTAGATGATATAATTTTACTAATTCATTTTTGGAATAAGAAATAGTCTATAATTTGTTGTTTTTATCAAAGACATCTAGAAGTCCATAGTTTTTTTCTTAGTTTCATCTTTATCCAGTGTCTGTTTTTCAAAAGAAATGATAAATGAATTAATGAATCCCAATTATGATTTGTAAAATTATCCCTTTATATATTACTAATATATACACATGTAAAGTAGGATTAGTTATGAACTATAATAACTATATTATCTCAATATTTTGACAAATGCATTCTGAAAATATTTCATATGTATGTATTCACAAAAGTGACTTAATGTCATTCATTTTTTAGAATCTCATTTATACTCTCAATAATGATGACCACTATCATAAATTTTTATTATATATATTTTTCATATCAAATGTAATACTTATTTTCATCATTAAATGTGGTCCCTTCTTGAATATGTAAAGATAATTAATATTTCAATTAAACTTTTGGGAAGAATGTACACTCAAAATTTTATTTTGATTTCATTTTCAATTTACATTATTTTCATGATCTGACCATTTGTTTCATCGTGTTTTTATTCATTTGTAAAATCACAGTGCACTTCATACCTTTTTCAATTTATTGTTACAAGTGTTTCATATAAATGTATATTTAATTAGATATCTCATGTATCATTGTAATATTTCATGGACATTCAATGAATGTTCAAATAGGATAAATGAACATTATAATACCAAGTTCATCATTTGTAATAGGAAACATAGTCATTATCTTCTGAGATACCTCATAAACCACTATCATGTGGTATTGTGTGAGTTATTTTTGGATTATTTTTTTGGGTGTATATTTTACCCTATAACCATAATAACATTGTGGTGTATAGTTTCTTATAGATAAAAAATAGTACCCTATATAATTTTATTAATATAATGTTATAGGAATTTTTTGGATTAATATTTAGGTGAATGACTACATAGAAAATTGATTAACATGAGTAAGGTATGTTGTTTAGGTGAATGAAAAACCTCAATTCTATTAGTGTCAGTTTTTTTCATGTATAGATTTTTATTCCACCATTGGTTGACATTGATCCTTTATCATACATCGTTTTATCAAACCATACTAAACAATAATATCATAAAAAAATATTTTTTGTTCTACAATCCTCTCATAATCATATATGTATCTTTATGTGGTTTATCTTATCAAAATAATTTCATAGAGACACTCCAAAACCAAACAAAGTAATGATACCATATTTTTTGGCCACTTTGAATCTACAAATTTTAATATTTCATTTATTACGGTCACTAATAATTCTCATTTTCAACTGATAAAATGATTATATATATGAATGGATATTTTTAAATAATACTATTATATAAGATAATAAATTACTATTATATCATACATACATATATTTACCATATTACTTTTTTGTGTTTTCAATTACTAGTTTATACTCACTATTTAGGTGATCCTTCTTGTGTAGCACCTAATGTGCGATGGAAGTGTCCATGGATTTTGAATAAACTATATACATATATAAAAATGATCATATGTTGTTTCATATAACCTAGAAATAATTTTTTATCTAAAATACATAACAATTTCTTCTGTAGCTAAGAACACACCAACCTTGCTTTTTTATCGGGTTACATTTTGTTTGTTACAGAATCATTATTTTCATCAAACTTTTGTTTTTTCATAAATAATATTTTATGAGCCAAATTGGATAAAATAAATAAATAAAAATATTATAATATATAATCCAATTCACCTAACATGATTTCTCATCCTGATGAATATTGAAATATTCCATGTATTTGGTTTTATAATATGTGTATAACTAACTGATGGGTTAGGATTTAGTTTCCCATTAGTATCCCTAAGATATAACATGGTGGAAGAGTCTGGAAGACTATATAGAATTTTCCAAAGGTCTTTAAGACAAATTAATTATTAAAATTTTCTACAATAAATGAAATTTTCAAGGAATAATAAAAATAAAATCAATTTATAATTATATAACTTTTCCATATAATAGAGAAATAATATTTCAACAGTATGATTATATCATTTAATATGGTTTCATTCATTAGAGGCTTGACAAAGTGCCATGAATTAATATCAATTAACACATTTTTTCTCATTGTGACCCTAATATTACCAATTAACATTTTATTGTCGGGGTAAACAGGTTGGCTGTTTTGATTCCATCTAGGCGAAAACTTTATCACCATACATATTTCCTTGATAGTTTGATTCAAATCTATGATACTAAGTCATTGTTGTTTTTTTCATCAATATGATTTTATCGCATAAAAATTCTAATGTTTCAACATCAACTGTCTATTCCTCATTTAGATTGGTAACACCATTATCTAAAGAAGACATTTTCTACATGAGTTGTCAATGATATAATTTTATTCAATAAAAACAACATATAAATTGAAATAGAATTAGATAATTGTATTATTTATGACTTATTTAAAACATGATGAACTCTTTACTTCCATCAATATTCATTTAACAAAAATAAATTACTAAGAATCCATTTTGAAGGAAATATATAAATTATTTTTTCTAAATTAATTGCTCTATAATGGCTGGTTTAATCATTTCAGTTTATACAACGTTCCAATTAATAGATAACTATCATCCTCATCGTATTAATCTCCCAAACCATGATTGTTGATTTTTTTACTAGAGACTCATCCTACAAGTCATATAAATATTTACTTGTATATATTGAACAACTATTGAGTAGACATCCCATTCCAAGTACCAATGGTCATTTTGGATGACAACTACTCATATTAGATCAAGAGATACTGAAGAGATGGGGCATAAGTCATCATAAAAAAAATGTAAAAATTAATGTTTGGTAGTTGTAGCCGGTGTGGACGAAATTTGTAACCATTTAAAATGATAAATTACCACCTAATTTTTAAAATTTTAAAATTACATCTCAAAATTCTAAAAGTTACCTTCTACTAGAATGAGAACATCAACGAATACCTACAGTGATACACTAACTTTAATCATTTTTACTATTCCTTTTCTATTAGTTTAATCTCAAATATATGGTATCTATGTCCACCGAGGATAATTTTACTGGTGTTAGTATAAAAATAAACAATAAAATACATATAGGGATGATAAAATATAAAAAAATAATATATTTGAGTATATTTTCAATTTAGTAACACTGAAAAATTTATATGTACGTGTAGTCATTTTGTAGTAACCATAACACTATAATAATCAAATGTACCTAATACATTTCATAATAGAGTATTATAACAATCTAACCTTATGGTTTCACCATTGTTATTCCTAGAAATTCAAATCACATTATTAATAAGAGGCAAACATTTGAATCAGTGGAGGAGGTAGAAGAAATTATATCCCCCTAGAAATAAAAACATTGAGGTCCCATGATAATCAACCTCAGACCCATAGCATCCATGACTATCCCTTAGGGGTAACCATTACATTTAGTAATTGTACCAAATCATCAAATGGGTATAACATATCAATTTTAATTAGAAAGTACATTTGAAATCTGGAAAATTATTAAAAGTATTGGTTACCTTTGGAAATAACAACAAAATGGGTTTCACAATAAAATAGTTATTCCGAACATTTTAAAATCAATAAATAAAAAAAACAACAACAAAAATGTCATATAAACCTCACCTTATACATCAATTTAACAATAACATGTCTATAGTAACTCACAAGCTAACCTTACATACCTAGAAATCAGATAATAAATATCATATTCTAATATATGATACTAAAAATGCACTATCTTTAATCATTGATCCACTTTTTGTATGATCACTCATTAGATAATTTCATAGTATATAATCCTTCTTTCATCACTCACATTCAAAAAATGAATATATAAATTAAATTATAAGGTAGATTAATCTATCCTAACCATTATTGGTTATCCCACTAGAATTTAAAGAAATATAATAGATTTTATACCACATATGTAATCATTAATATGGTGATAAAGTAATCCCTTTTATTAAATAACAAACCTAAAAAAATTAATATTTAAATTCATAAAAAGTTGTAAAATTATTGGGTGCTTTCATTATATATGATTACCCTTAATGCCATCTTACACATCTCGAATACTAGTTTATAGTGGTTTTCTTGAACTATTATTTATTATCACTGATAATAAATTTCATTTAGTAAATATAAAATAATGGAAAAATTATATTTAATCTATCCTATATAAATAATATTACAATTATGAAAATGAAAAATATTTTAAAATACAAAAATGTAAGAATACTAAAAAAGGTCTCACCCTTGAGTTATTCAATTATAATATATTATTAAATTTTAAAGAAAAATTAATCTTAATATTTATTTAAATTATTAACCGTAAATAAAACACAAATCTTCCTTCATTTCATTCTATATAATGATACTTATAATTTCAAAATAAGTAAATAAATAAAAATTATAAAATAAAAATATGAATAATATATTACTGATGAAAATAATATTTATAATGATACAAATCCAAATTGTAGCATATGAATTCATTCATTATATTGGAAATTAAAATGTCACAACATGTAGTAACTATAAGTAACATTATATAGATATATAATTTTATTGTTTTATAATTATATTATTAAAAAGATACAATATTTTCCTCTTTATTAATTCATATTACTATGATCAATATTATTTTACAATGTTACTAGAGAAGGTGAAGAATGTAATGATAGGTATGTGGTGATGTTTGATGATGGTATATTTGTAGTACATGACGAGGGTTCATTTGAAAAATTATTTTATGAATGGTATATAAATATTAAAATATATAAATAGAAATAAATAAATTAACTAAAAATATTATATTTTATAATAATTTTATAAAATAATAATAATAAAATAAATTCCACTGTACAAGATATTACACAGTCAAAACAACCACAAAATTCATAGGAATCTCATTTAAATTTTTATTATCATTAATTAATATTCAAACTATAAAAACAACATTCCTTCAAAAACAACCATTTAATATTCCAGACAACAACATTCATTAATCATCCAAACCCTCATAGGGTAAACTAAACGTACATAACTTGATTTTAAATGATTAAAATGCAAATAAAATAAAAATTAAATATCATAAAGAAATTAATATAAAAATGTCAAGAATCACATTTAGAAAAAAAAAATTCCTCTGATAGAATATCAATTACAAAATCATTCAAAAATATAAAAAATTAAATAGTTTTCCAAAAAATAATTAAATAGTCCATCAATCAATTAAATAAAACACTAAGCATACAATAGATTACAAATTTCAAGTAAATAATCATATTTTATAACATAAATTCAACTAATAATCATAAAAGAAAACCACTAGCTGAATAAAATGATCTAATTAAAAAGACCTTGTATGTGCAAAAAATAATATCTATTGTTAAAAAATACAGAACTCTCAAAGTGAAATAGGGGCATATGATGAAGACAAATGAGAAGTTGATGATGATGGTGGTGATGGTGACAATGGTGGTATTAATAATAGAATAATTCATGAGTAAAGGTGTCGATAAGAATTTCAATAAGGTGGAACACTGATAGACTCCAATCACGACTATACTTATTAGAGAATAAATGTAAGATTCGTCATGGTTGTGAATATAAAAATATTAAAAAACTCAGAAACCAAATAAGAATTCAATGTGTTAGATGGATGATAATTTAACATATTATAGAATCTATACTTAGTTCTTAAGAGTGATCATACTGGTGGAGTGCCAAAAGGAGGGGAGTTCCGTGAATGTTTGAGAATCGCAATAGAATCAATTGAGGTTCAACTTATTTTTCAAAGAACAAGAAGACCATTATCGACACATCTTAAAAATCACTGATAACAATACAATTTATTATTTGAAAATAAATAAGCGTTGGAAAAATATATCTTTATCAATGATTCTTTATGCCTAAAAAATAGTTCCTTATTAGAAATAAAAAAGAACAAATAAATGAAATATATATGACTGAAAAATGATTAATGAAAATAAAAATACATTTTACCATCACTACTTTAGTGCTGATAAATCTCCATCTATTTTAGCACTTAATATGTACTGACAAAAGTAATATTTCTCAAAACATAAAATTTTGCACTAATGAATGATTTATTATTTTAATTAATAATAAATAATTTATTAATGTTTTATTTATTTATTTATTATAATTTTATAGTTATTTTAATATAAATTAATATATTTATAATTATATAAATAATTTTTTAATATTATTATTTTTAATCATAAAAATAAATATATACATGTATAAATACATAAATATACATTTGTAAATATAATTATAAATAAATATAAATATAATTTCTAATTATAAATATATTAATATTAATATATGTATTTGTAAGAGTATATATATAATGATTATGTATATATATATATATATAATAAATATATTCATTATTAAAATATATTTATTATAATTGAGTAATTGTAAATATATTTGTATCATAAAATATATTTATATAATTATAAGTATTTATTTAATAATAATATATATACATAATTAAATATAGTGAATATATTGATATTTATCATTATTAATAATTTTATAAATATAATATTAATTTTTTATAAATATAAATATACAATTTAATATAATAATATTTATATACTTATAATAATACTATTATATATATATAATAAAAAATATACATGTAAGTTATAATAAAAATATAAATATAAATTTAAGTATAGGAAATATATTAATTATTTAATTTTTTTTATAATTATATATATTTATATAATTAATTAATTATAGTAATAAAATTAATAAATTATAAATATATTAAATATATATCAATTTTTAAAAATATTTATTTATATATATTTATTTATAAATATATTATTAGCATTATGAATTAATATAACATCATAAATTTATTAACCTTAAAAATGATGCATATTGACTAATTATGAATGAGTACACATTAAAAAGTTGAAAAAAGGGATAAAATATTTTAATGAAATGTAAATACTTCAAAAAAATTGTATTTTTATTATAGTAATAAATTATACATATTGAATATACAAAAAATATTATATATATATATATATATATATATATTAAAAGTATAAAATTTTTCAATTAAAAAAATAACAACAAATATTAAAATAAAATATATAAAACTTTTTTTAATAATATTAAAAATAAATAAATAAAATTTAATATTTTATAAAATAACATATTAAATATATCTATCATGTTATAATTAGATTCTAAAATGAATACTAAAAAATAATTAATTACATAAATATTAGGTGAATATTTTTATAAATGAGATTTCAATAAGTACACAAATATACACGTGTGTGCTATTTATAAAAATGCATAATTATGTGAAATTAATGTATCACACATTTGATGTGTGTAAAATTGAAAAATCATACAAAATTCAATTATGACCCTTACATGATGCTATTAATTAGTATCTTAATTAATATTAATTTTTATTTATAATCAAATTTTCACCAAATGTATGACTTTTTTAATGTATGTGTAAATATATTTTTGGAAATATTTTATACATTGATATATATATATATATATATGAATTAATATATTTATATAATAAAATTAACAAATGATAACATTATATAAAATAAATTAATAATGAATAAGAAATTAACATGTTACTAATTTTTACATTTTATTGATTTTCTATATTTAAATTTCATATATATTATATAATAGAAATTAATATATATATATATATATTAAAATTATTTTATTATTAATAATTGATTAATTCCATAATTATTTAACAATTTTAAAAGTTATTCATTTTATAATATTTTTAATTAGTATAATTTACTCATTTTTAATTTTCGTAATTATAAAAATTTATTCATTTCATATATTTATATTTAATATATACTATTTATTAAAATATTTACTTTATATATATATGTATATTAAAATTACACATTGTTTTCATAATTATTTAATTACTAATTTTTTTTAATATTTTCCCTAATTTAAATTTTTATGGTTATTTATATAATTTTTTTATTTTATTCATTTTACATATCAACATATTTAATATATATTATTTATTAAAATTTTTAATATATATATATAAACATAATATTCATTCATTTTTAATTATAATTAATTAAATAATAAAATTGTTAGAATTTTTTAAATTTGCTAATTTTTAATTTTTATACCTTTAGTTTTTTAATTATATTTTAGACCTTTATTTGTAAAATTATTCTCTGATAAAGAATTTACCGTATCATCGGTAGAAATAAATTGTTGATAAATGGTACCCTTTTTCTACATTAATAAAATGTGTGTGCCTTCAATGCTAAATAAAAGCACTGATAATAGTTTCCTTTTATCAATGATAAAAATCATTGAAAGTGTGTACCTTTGATCTGCAATTTTTTTACCGCTAATAAATTGTACCATTTTTCATCCATTTTATTAACTAATAATGATTACATTTATTAGCACAATTTCTAATATAGGTGAATTCTAGTGTTGTGAATGGTCTATTTTGTTTTAGGGGATGAGGAAAATTTCTTAAGATTTTCCCCAACAAAATTGATGAACACCTCTCTCTTATAATCAATTAATGAACCATAATTATAAAATGAATTTTTTCTATAAATTCATTATTTTTTATGGCCTAACAACGAATCATCTATAATATAATTGATCTCTAATCAATTATATATCACTTATCTCCTCTCATTATTTTGTTATACTATGCCGTACTATGTTAATATCCTCTTTTTCTCATTATTAGATAATATTCTAGAGTATATTCCCTTATAAATCAAATTCCAAAAATTGGGATAGGTTTTTCCAACCTCCCTCTTACATCCATTTTTTTCAATGGTTTAGATACCCATTTCTACCTCATTATTCTATTTTATTATCTTTTATATAATGTTGTTATGCGAAGGATGGTTCACTATAATTTTTCATCAATAAAAAAATTTTTTATTGAATAAAATTACTATATCAACTCAATAGTATTCACCGTGATATATTCTTATGTCATTTAGTATATACATGGCGAGTCATAATATCCCTCCAATGGTGTTTCTAGGGGATGAAAATAGGTTCCCTCTGATATGGGAAGAGTGGGACACTCATGGATGTTCATTAAATATTTCATTTATATCTGGTCAATTTAATGGGATAATGGACCAAAATTGAATGGTATTCAAATCTATAACCATATAAGGTTAAAATATCTACACAAACAAATAATTAGATTGTTTTTGGTTGAAATAGTCTCCTTCTTTCTTGGATTAACCTTCCTTATAGACTTGGTTTACATTAACCATGGAAACAAGACTTTTCTATTTTTAATATTCACTATAAATGAAATTAAGTTTACGATATGATATTTTTCAAAAAAATTGATGAGTTTATATATGAAATTTAATTTAAAATATTAAATTTCTATTAGTGGAAGGTTTTGATTTTAAATAATCATTGACCACATAATAAAAAATGACATTAGAAGAATGAATATTTATGTATAAAAGGAAATTTACATAAATAAAATTCCATGAATAACCCTTAAAATGAATATTAAAAAATATGATTCAATATATGATATTATGTTTCAATTATCATAGTAATCTATTGATATTAATTTATTTTTTATGAAAAAATATTTATACATAAAAATAATTTTTTATGAAATTAAATTTTAATAACAAAAACTATATTTACAAACATGAAAAATAATGATGATTATTATGTACCAAAATAGAATATATTTTAAGAAAGGTTATTTTAATTATTTTAATATCAAATTAAAAAATCAATTACACTTTTATATGAAATGAGATTAATGTTTTTATAAAAATAAGTAATATTTGTATGTATTGAAACATACACTATTTTGAAAATTCATGAAAATTCACTATAATTAAATATCTATATTACTATTTAAAAATTTATAGTCAATTAATAATTACAATTTCGTAAAAATGTTCGAATTATTTTTATTTTTACAACTGAAAATATTACAAAAAACATATTTGTATAAAATATTTTTTGAAGCATGGAATTACATTAATTAATATTTCATACTTAGTTATTATTAATTTGTCAATTAATTTTCATTACTAAAAATAATTAAACATATTTTTATCCGAACCTACCAATTTACTTTCTAGGGTATAATTGTTTTTTATATCATGATAAATATAGATAATTGGTTTTTTATATTCCTTTCTTTGAAATATATGATGTAACTTTTAGATTGATATACATATAAAATATTTGTTGCTAAACTCTACCACCTTAATATCAATTTCTCCCTAAAACACATATCACTAAGGTAAAAAAATACGATATATTTATTTAATTACTTCCACAGTGTAACAACCATTTTATTTTATGAATATTAATTCATGATTCATTACAAGAGAATATAATTAGTTCAACTAAATATATTAAGATTTCTAGTGTAATTCGGAATTACTATCATGAGATGTAAAATAAAAATAGGGGTCACATTGAAATTATTTAAAAATTAGTTTACATGATCTTAGATATCATCTGTCCACTAAAACTGCATAATATAATCTATGAACTTACAGAAGAATGGATTGAGATATACATTTCTATAAGGTGATATAAATTAAGCATAACATGATGAAAAAATATTACACATTATGAAATTGGAATTTAAATTAAACATAAAATATTTTGGAGTCATAAATTTCAACAATGAGGAGTGATATAGTATAATATGATAACGAAAAAATGGCAATGTGGAAAGAACATCAGACCTGAAATTATTTTCTCATATCAAGGGTAACGAATAAGAAAATTTAAAATAATGATTATATGAAAATATAATCAAAACCTATTTGTGGATTTCCAAGATATTAATACTTTACCCAATTCATTTGAGTGATATCCGAGAACAATTACCATAATCATATCATGTACAATAATATGTTTTCTAGAAAGATCATTTGTAATGGCCATATTTTAAAACATTTAGTTCTATAATAGTGGAGTTCAGAATAAAAAAAATTATGTCCCCATTAAATGATATATAAGTTTATAAATTAAAAACCCTTGATTTGAAATGGCTATGGGAATTCACTACACAATTGCTTGACATTGAAAATAGAAGTGAAATTTTGACAGCAAAATCGGGGAACCAAAATTTTCATAGGTTGTATTAATGAGAGTTAAATGTGTCTCTATTATTTAAGTAATAATTAGGTAATTAATGGATATATAGATGAAGATACCATAATATTATTAAATGTAAATTAAATAATATAATAAATATAATTCAGGAGATCCAATTAATAATAAGAGGGAGAGGTCCCTCACTTTTGGTACGGAAAATCATATGATATTTTATGGTGTATAACTATTGTCCACAATGGTTTATGGGATAAATTAATGTGTTTGAAATTTCTATATCATTATAATACAATTAAAAAAATTAACATGGATATATTAAATCATAACCAAAAAATAAAATAAGTGGAATTTAATAGGCGTATTGTAAAATATTTTGTTGAATAAAAAAATTGAAGGATATCAAGAATATTTATAGGGTTAGTCAAAATGATTTTGACGATCTACCTAAGATATAGGGTAAACCGTTTTAGGGATTTATAAATTCTACTTTTACTATGGAAATAGAACATTACTATGGTTAATATTCATATTATTCATAAAATTAGTAGGAAATATTAAATAAAATAAATTATGATGATTCTAAAAATCAAATTCATTTTATAAAATTCAATTCACATTAATAAAATAATTTTAAATCAATTATGAAATCATGATAAAAAGCAGGTTTTTGAAAAATATGTTTTTTATAGGAAATGATGATATTAATTTAAATCTACAAATAGAAAATTTGTGATATTAAATTAAATAAATAATTACTAATTTAAAACTTATAAATTTAAATTAATTCATTCTCCATTATGGGTTATTTTTAATTAATTACATTTAATAAATATAATGAATTTTAAAATAGTGTTCAGAAAATGGGGTTTTCTAACCAAAAAATAATTTATTTCTAAAATATAGTAGAATGATAGTATAATTATAATTAACTATGTATCATATACATATTTAATAATTAGGTAAATTTAATATAATAATTGACATAATAATGGTTATTTTAAATTAGTTAATTTATCAAAATAAATGATATTTTCATGCATCTAGGTATTTTTTCACTATTCACAATAAATCCCTAGTTTTTAAAGATCTCAAAATATTAATGTTTGTTAATTTTTATATGTTGATTTGATAAATTATTTCAATTTTATAAAATATATTTTCCAAATTTTCTATAAATTAATTATAATAGTCTATAAAAAAATTAAAAAAAATTAAGAAAACTTATTTATGAAGAATAAATAGCCATTAATGAACATTGAGTTAATATTTACTGAAAATTTATAAATATATTTATATTATGTTGGAAGTATATATTTATTATAATTTAATAAATACAATTAATATTTTTAAATTTAATTCAATTTTTAAATTATTCATATTTGAATAATCCTTGTTTTTTGGGTTTAGTGATTCATATCACATATGCTGTTGAACCTTGTTTTCTATTAAAAAAATTTGGGGCCTTATATTATCACTAATTTTATAAATTATTTACTCCAAATTGTAACATGATATTTGAAATATATTATTTGAAACATCAAAATATTTTTATTAAAAGAACAAATCACGAAATGAGTTAATAAAATATCCACATGAATAAAGAGAAAGGGAATTATGAATTCATCACTTAACTAGGATTCAATGTAAGAGGGAATTTGTGGGTTTTGAAAAAAATAGACATTGATAAAACTATAGCTAAATAAAAAAGATAGTTTGATAGATAAAATAATCAAGAGAAGTTCAACAACCACAAAACAATAAATCTATAATTGTTGAATCAAATATAGAATCATCAGAAATTATTACACAATGACAATATATTAAAACAAATCCACAAGTTATGTAATTAATTTTCTCTAAAGAATTGGGATATAATAAAATAGACCTTTATGAAATTTATTATTTCATTTTGTAAGAAATTTATTTACTACAATCATTTATACAAATGATTAATACTCCTTTTAAAAAAATATTCTTAATAGACTACAGTAAGATTTAAAAGAATCCCACAATGCACCGAATATAAACTGTTTATTACTCTAACCATTACTTAACCCATACATTCTAAAAAATTATGATAAAACTAAAAATTAATAATGTTTAATATACTAATCTAAAAAATCGAAATATAATAATTTTTTATAAAATTTATAAATCATTCAATAAACGATATTATATCTAAAATAACAATAGTAACATAATCATTAACAATTTTTTTATCATCAAAGGTTTTCTTATACCTCTCAATATTAACCTCGAAAAATCACAATATAATCATTCTCAAATAATTATTTATATTAATCTTATTGGGTATATATAAATCAACCAAAATAGAACGAATTTTTAAATACCATTAATCTCCTAAAAAATAATTATAAGATATAATAAGTTTTCCCAAATGATCATTAGTCCTACTAAACATCCATCACATAAATGTAAAAAAGTTTTAATAATTCATTGAATTATTATACATAATCTAATAATCCCAATACAATTTTTACCACAACATGAAACAGATATTATGTTTTATCTAATTATCAATCATTTTCATTATAAAATACCTCACTATTTCAAAATAATTGTTATTGGTTATAATTACTATTCATTATATCCTTGAAATCCCTAAATAAAAAGTATTGTGAATCAATCCTATGTTTTTACATTATTATTATATAAAAAATTTCATTGATATTAAAATTCTATAACATAAATATCAAATACTAATTCAAAAAAAAATTAATAATTTTATATAAATTATATATAAATCATAAGTCCTTTCGTAGTGTTGGATTTAATCCATGGATTTGGGAATTTACTCGGATAAATCTCATATTCTACACACATAAGGCACAAAATAAAATATGGCTATATAGGATATAATATATTCCATCCACCACACTCATCATATTTTTTGGAAACTAGCTACATTATGCCATATTTATCCACACTTAAAAGACCTATGAATTCCATTGTAGATGTTCCCCTATTTCCACTTTTTAAAATGTTCACATGTAATAAATTGAATCTTTTTTTCATTATAACATTTATTAAATGAATATCCGTTATATTTTTTTCTCATTATATAAGGTATAATTGGACAATCCACTACGTGATTATTGTAAATAATGATTTTTTATCATGTTTGGAATAATCACATCATTAATAAAATGATCACCCCTCATGTAAGGTTTCAAAATTATGAATTTATCTTATTTCCCATCACCTCACTTGATTATATGATTATTACTCTTTCCATACATTTACTAGAATAATGGAAAATTATGAATTAATAATTATTATCTATTAACAACATAAAAAAATGTATAACTAATAAATGATTAGAATTTACCAATGATAAGAGATTCAATGATTCAATATAATTTATCCATGATCTATATCATAACATATAATATTTTGTGAATTATTTCTCCCTTTAAATGTTTTTCGTAATAGTCCTTTGAATTAACAAAATTATAATCACATGGGAGAGTAAAACCAAGTGTGCAATATGGCATATTAATGTGTACCATTTCCTGATAGATTCCATCTCAATAAAGTGTTTCTGATTATTACACCAAAAAAAACTTATGCCAGAGCCTCATCTGAATTTTTTATCTTCAAAAGGATGTATTTTCTTGGAAACAATTACTCCATACTTTACCAAAACATAGGTATGTCTTGTCATGTTTAATCTTTTATCTAATGCATTCTATAGAGTTTTATAATACTAATCCTATTAATAACTAAACATTCCATTGACACCAAATATGATAATCCATGTTTTTATTATACATTTATTAATGATTTATTACATTGGAATACCAATATTAGAGCCCCAGATAATGAGAATAATTGTGTCTCTATGAAATAGGTAAATAACATAAGAACATAAAAAAGTGGGTATTTTGACATTATTGAAAAATTCAATAACACGATCATAGAAATAAATTGTCCACTAATAAATTATGGGATAGCCTAGATACATACATATGAATTGGGTAAGCTATAAATCCCAATAAAATAATCTAAAAGAAAAATAATAATAATAAAATAATATGTTTTACAAAATATGTATTTAAATGGAATATAATAAGGTTGATAATTGAAAATTTGAATAATGGGGCAGGATATTACATGATAATAGTGAGACACTATGGGAATGTTGAAAAATTTAAAAATTACATATTTGAATTTATATGTTATAAACTCCAAAAAAAAATTAACAAAATTTTGTTACGGTTAACTATCATATAATATACATTTCATATCATTGGACTAATAAATTTCTCAATTCATTTGTGTTCAATCTATGTGTATCTATCAAATTTCATCATGGACATGAATTACTGTACCACGTAGATCATAAAAATAATAATATATTTAATCATATTAAATTACATGATAATGTATTATGATTAAATAAATTTTATTCCCATGTATAATTTGTATATGTTGAAAAATGTAAATGCACAATATAGGAAATGGGTACAATTTTTCACTACACAGTTTTTTGGCATGAAATAATATAAAGAAATTTTAGAAGAAAAAAGGGGGAATAGAAATGATCAAGGGGTGGATTTATGATAATGAATGATTTATATCTTCATTTATACATCATAAGGTCATTGAGGGATATATGGATGAACATTTACAATCAATATAATTTTGATATAAAATTGCATTACATAAATAATATTCATAAATAAAGATGAGAAAGTGAGGATTTAGGTATATTAATGTATTTTGTAAAATCTATAATGATTGAAGAGAAATGATCATTCATTGTTAAGGAATAAATTTAAATGTATAGAGAAAATTATAAGAACATGAAAACATATACAATTTAGATTAAAAATTATAAATATATGGAGGTCATTTTAAATGAAAATAAGGGGAGTGGTTCATCAGTTATGTTATTGAAAATCATATTACTATTATCTTTGAATAACTGATGTATATAAGGATCATGTGAGGGATTTATAATAGTGAAATGGGTCTATACAATAATATAAATCATATGTTCAGTAATATAAGGGTATAAAAACACACCCAATGAAGAAAAATTAGATATTAAAAGGTATATCATAAAAATGATTGTTGATGAAAAAGAAGAGAGTGATATCTTGTACAGTGATTATATGATTATAACCCCATAAAAGGAGATCCTTGATAGTAATTTTGAACCATAGGATGACTCAATATAGGGAAGGGATGTTGATGGTAATGATATATGGATTTTAACACACGAGTTATTAGAGAATGTGTCGGATTACATATCAATAGAGAGGGGAGTTATTCATTATTTCCCAGACAAAGGTTTTGGTCCCCATACAATTAAATAACCAAAAACCAAAAACCATTCCATTTTTCCCATTCTTTCTGCCAAACTAGAGTGATTTTCATTATTTTTCAAGAAGATTATAAGACTATTTCCACAGTATAACATGGGTATATAATGGTTCACGGTAGTTCATAAAAGGTCGAATGGGCCCACTCATCATATTTAAATAAATAGGGAATTAATATGGATGTAGAAAAATTTACAATATCAATAACAAATGAAAATCCAGAGTCATAACATAAATGAGTTGATTGAATTAAAATACTAAAAAGAGATCCCTTACACTGAGAGGGTGATTCCATAAGATTATTAATGGATTCTAGAGATATATGTCCACCTACAGAAGAAACTAAAGAGTTTTTGGAAGTGTAATACCATTAAATAATGGTTTGAGGTAATAATATTTGGATCTTGTGTGGGTATATATAGTAAATTAAAGAGATTATCTTTACTATATCGTAAAGAAATGATTTGTGGTCTATATAATAAAATTATAAAAACCAAAATCCTTCCAATGAGTTTTCCCATAATTTATAAAATAGAGTATGGTTTTCATTTTTTAAACAGTAAAGGGTCTAATGAAATTAAATTGTTACCATTGTGGATGTGGAAATGAGTCATGTTCATAATAAAATGATTTTAAAATCCATAAATATATTATAGGATTCGGAGGATTCATAAATGCATTATAAAATTAATCATATAACTTAACAATTATAATATTTTAGATTGGGAATGAGTTTTTTTCATGTGTTCCATTTATACTGTTTATCAAAACACTTTTTGTTCATTATGATATCATTATACACAATATATATTCATACCGTATTTATTTTTTATTCAAAAAATTAATTCTCTAAAAAATTATGAAAAATTGAAAATTGATTAAAATTAAAATTGATAATTTATAAAATAATGTTTACTCTATTAATATAAATTAATTAATATTTGAATTTTCAGTATTAATATAAAATCAATATCTACTGAGAAATGCTAGGTTTTTTTACAAAACTGACAATCAACTCCAAAGTACCAAACAAGCTGATAACACTTGTAACACCCCCCCCTACCTCATTGGTATGAGGAGGTGGTGAGTGTTAATTGGCCTTAAGCGATGTTCCCAAGGCACCAAAGGCTGGAAATAAATATTGCGGGATCTATGAACAATTTGGGGAACGATTTTCCCTTTAAGACTAAACCAACCAAACAATCCACTAACCACCACTATATGATGCATTTTAATAAAACATCCAAAGATGAATTCCCAAAATACAACCAAGATGCATGAAAATACAACCCAAAACAAATTCCACAAGTCGTGTCTACACCACATCAGATTACAAGCGGAAACTAAATAAAAAACACTACGAACCAGGACACCACCATAGCTCTACACCAAGATCCATGCTCCATGCTTCACCATGACATCACAATGCACCAATAAATGAGGGGGATACCTTACCATCACTCACGCCACGATACACAACATCTTCAAAGACACAAATGTTCCAAAGCAGGGGGTGAGTACTAAAACATCGTATGTTTTCCTCAAATTACTTCCCTACACATGCCACTAGGATAAAACCACTTTCACATTTATATAAAAAAAATTATATAAAATAATCACAAGTGAAACCATCTCCATAAGCCAAACACACCCTTACCAAGCCATCATACTGAAACCAAGAATCCAAGGGAATGCCAACCAAACATTCCACAAGCCATTTCATCATTCACACATTAGCACAACAATTTCCAACTTGCAAAGAAATGCACAACCAAACAACAATAATAATGGAGATTTTGTCCAACATGTTCACCCATTCACACCTAGTGGCGCTTCTCATCCACTTATCCTTGGATGGTGGCCCTTATGTCCACTATCCATCCTGTTTTTATAGTTTTACTTCTTGCCACTTCGATACAACATTCCAATCAGTCAAAACCAAGCATATTACCCATCAAGGTCATAACATCATGGAATAAAAAAAATTCCATTTCATATCAATCCACTTCAATAAATCACCCATTTATTGAGAACCATTTCCCATTCCAAAAAAAATATCAATAAAACAACCTTTTTATTGAAACCCATTTCCATCAATCAATTTCACAAATGAACCATAGAAACCCATTTTAAAATCTCAATTTTAAAATCCACAATAAAATCATTTCACCATAAAACCCTATTTTTCCCAAAGATCCCCAAAACATCACCCACGGGATTTTCAACCAATTTCTCTCAACCGATCACAATTATTTTTTCAGCACAATAAATTATTTGAACACAAATAACCACTCTTTCTAACTAAGGGGAGTCAAGAGAGAAGCCACATACCTTATGGGTTCCTGAAAAATCAACCCAAAAGAACACGCACCTCAACTCGGGTGAACGCACAACCGAAACCTCTCTAGATCCCTTTACCTAGCATTCACAAGCCTTAAAATCATCTTCCAAGGCAAACACAACAGTATATCTACACACAAGTGTTGATCTAGAAAACCAAGAAATAGAGGGATGTATATCTACAGTAAAACACAAGAGAAACAAGAGGAGATAAATACCTGAAAGAAACCACCTTCAAACCACTACGAAACCCCTTAAAAATGCTTCCAAACCGAGTGGGACAGCCCCTCCAACCCTTGAGAACCAAAAATCCCAAGTGAGGAATGATTGGGAGGAAGCTTTTTGTGGAATGAGGCAATGATGAGTGAACTCAGGGTTTAAAACCCTATTTTATGTGGTCTGATGATTTGGCCACATGGTTTGGAAAACCGTGCACTAACCGTGCGCACACTATTGTCTCGAGTGAAAGGGATGGCACATTTTCCTCGCATGGTTTGGAAAACTATGCGTAGGCCGTGCGGAGCCTACTATCTCCCCCTACACGGTTTCTTGGAGAATCCGTATTGTTTCCACTAACCTTGCTCAAACCGTGCACCCCTTTAAAAGCCTCCAAACCCATCCCAAAATATTCCAAACACTCCCAACCTCTTCCCAACTCATATAATGCACTTTAAACAAATACAAATTCATTGGAAGGCTACATACCTCAAACCGGGGGTACTACACATACAATATGGCCATGAAAATTTTAATAACCACAAAAAATATATTTTTTATAGGTTAAAACTACAATGATTTATTGAATTAAAATGTAGATGCATAAAATTTTCTATATCAATATTACTCCTCCACATAGTCTAATAACACGAGGAAATAAAATTACCTCATAAGAACATAATTACAGCTTAAAAGTTTCCCGCATAAAACCTATCTTTTACTCAAAATAATGAGTATGATTTTATCCTAATTCATGAACTAAAATAAAATTTTATAAGTCACAAAATCCCAAAACGAAATATAATCTATTTTTTATGTATATTAAAATTAACCAATACTATAATGTTGAATAAAATATAATATTTTTACCAAATGTAATTAATCTCCAATATTCAATAGTAATACAAAAAATTAAACAAAACAAATATTTTTGAAATACCTGAAAAAATATTTTATAATAATATTGAAAGCCAAATATCAAATGAATTTTATAACATAGTATTACAAATTCAATTTACTATTTATCATCAAATCACATCAATAACTATTTATGTATGATAACAAATAGTACTTTCTTAAGTAACATAATCACCGTGATATGTTATCCATTTACAAAAATAACATGAATCACCACAACTCCAAAATAAAATAATATATAAGAATGAAATATAATTCTACCATTAGTACTCTAATAAAATTCCATGGTAGTATATTCAACATAGTTATATAGAGATCCCAAAATAGTGATCTTTATCAAAAATTACATTAATCCCTTAATCAAAATATAATATTCCTCTCGCTTTTTTATATATAAAACATATCTTCCCCAAATCGGAATATACCTCAATAATAAAATAGTTTAACTATAATAATTTTATAATAATACGATATTTACATATTCCAATTATAAACGACACAAATATGACACCCACTAGTTGAGTGTTCAAAACACATGACCTTTCTAGACATGATGGGTTATCAAACATCCTGAGGGTTGTACATTTTATAAAACTACATTTATAGAATAATTATAATTTTCCAGAACCATCCAAAAACTACATATAATTTATTCCGAATTAAATAAATTATTTATCCATATGGCTGACTAATAATTTTCAATTTTCATCACATAATTTACTAAAAAAATAAATGTCTCTAATAATATCATTACTTTTAAATTTCTCAATTTAATCCCTCAAAAGTAGTTGGATAGACACTCTAAAAATATTAACAGTTTAATATTTTAAATCCATGATGACAGCCATAACTATGAATAATACATAGACTGAAAAAATCATAATCTCCAAATTATATAAAACCTATCTATAGTAAAGATTGTAATAACCTGACCTTAATCATGACATGTTCAAGTGACTTTACACTGGAATTAGCTTTCATAAATTTCTAATGATATTTGAGGATTATAATTGTAGATAATACATAATAAAAAATATTAATAATTAAACCCATATATTATATTTAGATACTTTTAAATTGTATCCATTTCATTAAACAATTTTATTCAAAAATAAAACGTGATTCCTTTTCTAGAAAAATGTTTACAACATTTATATCGGAATATTTACTTACCCGAAACATCATTAGATAATGTAAAATATATTTTGGAACATGGGATGAAAAAAAATATTAGTAAGGGAAATAAAATAAACGACATTGTTAGTACAATGAAAACCCATTACAACATATTGGAAACATAACTTTTACACCAAAATTGGAACCACAATTCCAAAAAAATATTACATGCATACAATTTAAAAAAATTCATTAAACTCTTATGAAATAATATAAAAGTAAATTTGGAATCATGGGAATTAATTTCCCATATTACTCTTACAAATGGAGAATCCAATATGTCCATACTCTATCATTAGAGTACCCAAATTATTGGAGGTTACAACACAACCATCATTCCATGGATTATTAGGGAAACAACTATAAATGGATAATAACATAACCACCAATCCATGGATTATCATGAAACAAAAATTTATTGGTTTATAATGGAACCACTATTCATTATAATAAATTATCATGAATTATTATATTAAAATAAATCATGGAATAATGAAAGTTTAAGAATGCTTTATTGAATACAAACATTCCATTTTGTAATCACTCATTTATAATAAACATTCATCAATAATTGAAAATAATTAATTTCAAATTAATAAAATAAAATAGTATTTTATTATTATAAATAAAAATTTGAGATTAAATCATTATATTATATTTAATCCTTACATGTCTAAAATCTATTTTTTCAAAAAGGAAATTTAGAAGAGTATTTTTCTTAAAAATATCCTCACATAAAATATTAAAAGGACTCAATTTTGAAAAATTTTAAGTGAAATTCGAATATTAACTTATTAATAGATTAATGTGAATTTAATAAATTAAATGAAATAATTTTCAATACATGGAAATGAAGTAGAATGGTTTAGAAAAGAAATCATTATAACATTTAAAATAATGTTTTTTGTTTAACGAGCCCATTAAATTGTGTCTAAATACATCATACACATTAAATTAATTTCATAGATAATCAAATTAGATTTATTAATTAATTATTTCAAAACCACTTACTCATATATTTGATTTATTATAATTTTTGTTAATTTTTTTTATTTGAATTTTTATGAGTTACAATTATCATAATAATTGTTACAGAGTCTTCATTTCACAGTTTCATGGTTTTTTAACATACTTATGTTAATGGATGTTCAATTAAAATTTAAATAGTAATCTAGAACTAAAATTAAAAATCATTAATTCACTTTATTATTTTTAAAAAATCCCGTAATTCATTCACATTTTGATATGATAAGGATTCATTTGAAAAATATTATTTATAATATATTATTTTAATTTGGTGGGTTTTCCAACCATCAAGATTTTTTTTCATTTTATTTATTATCATTTCTATTTATTAGTTTTTTATAACTTAATAAGATAAAATATAATTATTAAAATATTATATCACCATAATAAATGTTTTATTACAAACCATTAATGACGTAACAGAAAAATAAAAACCCATTATCTATGGAGATGGATATTCTCTATAATTTTACTACGGATTCCTTCCATTTAAAAATATATGATGAAAAAATGTTTGAATAATATATATTACTTTCTAAATATAAATTCATAGTGTTGAAATGAAATGATGGAAGTGGTTCCCTTTTTATAATTGAGTTGCAGGTCACATTTGGAATTTTGGAAAAGATTAAAAAATATTAAGTCTTTTCTTAACATAACAATTACATGAATCCAATATATTAATAGTATATGATATTTCCTTCCATTTATTATTCATTATGTAATTATTAAATATTTTTATTATTTTTTAATAATTTAACAAAATAATATATTCATGAAATATCATTATTATAAAATTTGATACTATTCATTAATCTAACTTAAAAAAATTAAAAAAATTCATTCTAAATCTAGAAAAATATATAATTTTATATCCATTTAATATCTTAATTTATCTATAGATTACGTGGATAATAGTGAATGTCTTAAATTATATTTATTTGAAAATTTAAAATTTCATATTTTATATTTTTCCAATAATGTAATAGTTATTGCATCATGGTGTGGACTCTTAATAGGTAATTGTTTCATTATGAATAAAAATTAATTTATCTAGAAGAATATAAATATTTTAGATTTAATAATGCTATTTATGGTAAAATATATCGTCATGTTTACCATTTATAAAATAAGTATACTATTTAAAATATATAGGGTTAAATGATAGACTTTCTTGTAAATAAAACACTAAAAGGTTTTAATGTCAACCATTTTGGTCCAAAAGGTCCTAAATTCTACCCAGGGATGATTATTGAAGAAACTAACTAATCCAATTAGATTGAGACTAATTTTATTCCCATTTATTGGTTTTTATAATTTCATTTAAAATCATTTTATTGATTTATCTTCTTTTTTGAAATGCACTATGATATTGTTGCATATGTTTTATAAGTAACTATATTTTATAAAAAACTAAAAATAAATTACTTTCATAAAAATAACTATTTTCAACTCTGTATAATTCTTTATAACTTTTTATTTTTTTTATTAACTCATATCTATGTCATGAAAACTTAATTGATTTTCATAATTTCACTTTACTAGTATTAGACAACATAGCTTTAGATTTTGATTAATATTCTTGTTATATGATTAAAAAAGTATAATATATAGGTCAAAATCATATTTTATGGGATATATTTAATAATATTTCTATGAAAAGTCCTTATTTCAATAAATTAATATCTATAATAATCCAAATTTGAACTTTTCTATATTAGGCAAGCATGAAATCGACACAAAAACTTATTTTTATAATTATCATGAAATAAATATAATATACATATTATGATTGTTTTTGAGTGATATTAATATTATTATATCACACATGTGTTATTCCATATGTATGTTAAATTTTCCTATCATAATTATCTCATGAATATACAACTAAGGATACCATTATTTATAAAAAAACATTTTACAATTCATGGAAAACATATGTTTTCAGACATTTATAATAAATCTACCAATAAATAATATTTATATCAGTACACAAAAAATGATATTAATTTTAAAAACATAAATTCATAAAATTTATATAATTTAAAAATAATATTTAATCATAAAAATAAACAAAATTTTTTTTGGAACAAATCATATTTCAAAATATTAAAATGACTAATAATGTCACGACCCGTCCTTGGGGCCCGTTCCGTGACTACCCTAAACCCACCTTCCATAGGCCCAGGGCTGGCGACTAGCACCAAAGGCGTAAATAAAGATAAAAAGTGAAGGCATTACCTTTATAATGTAAAAAAACCCCACAGAGTACACAAGATGAAGTAAACACTATGTAAACTGAGTATAAAAGTAAGTGCTGGAAAGTAAATGGTCCAGAATACAAACGCAACTGAAAGTAAAGTAAAATTGAAAAGAAAGTACAGCATCATAAAAGTAAAATAGCAACTCCGAGCCATCCTCTATAAATCCCACCTGAAGGGTGGGTACATATAGTCTCCTTAGCTCCTCGGGTCAAGTCGTCTGCTCCATGTACGTCCCGTCAAGTGATCCAACTCCAGGTACCGTCCAGCTCCACGAGCCTCCACCTCGATCAACATTGTCCATCATCTGCAGCCAACACAACGTAGTGCGGGCATAGCCCATGCTTGGGTGAGTATACGATATACAGTAATGAGCCTGAGACCCCCGAAGTTCTCCCAGAATCCACAAAGGATAAACCACAAAGGAAAGATTCAATCATGAAGTATCAACCAACTCTACTTAGGTATATGCCCATGCATATATCTATGTCATTAATTCCAGTTCCACTCCAACTCACAAGCCCAAGTTCAACCCAATCCACACAGGAAAGGACAACCCAATCCATACAGGAAAGCACAACCAACTCCACACAGGATAGAATGTCAATCATATTGAAGATAATGATAGATAGTCAAGACTCAGCTCAAATAGGTATACTATTCATGAATAGAGGTGGAGATGATTGATGTAGACTCTGAATCATATCCTCTTCCAAACCCAAAAATGATCCAAGTACAGATTTCGTCATTGCCGAACCCACTGAGGATCCAAGTATAGTAGTCGCGTAGCCAAACCCACAGAAGATCCAAGTATAGAAGTCATCGTCGTCAAACCCAAGAAGGATCCCAACACGGTAGACGTAATCATCAAACTCATGGATGATCCCAGTATGATAGATGTCATCGTCGAACCCACGGAGGATCTCAGTATGGTAGTCGTCCTCATCGAACCCACTGAGGATCCTTGTAATGATGTCGTCCTCTTCGAAACCACGGAGGATCCTTGTACGGAAGTCATCATCTTCGTCGCAGCTAGCTCTAGGGTTCCCGCATAGAGCACGCTCGATTCTTGGAGGGTACCCTCCCCGAGCCAAGGGGGAAATACATCAACTATCACCAAGCCCAGAGTTGATGTATCATAATGATTCATCTAGTCAACAGGAACTCAACGTGACGGACGATGCGCCAATCAGACACCGATCTGAGAGATATTGGCTTTTCAACCCAGGGGCCTGGTTGGTTTTTAAGCTAAAACCAACCCGACCATGCTCCAACTGAATCCAAACCTCAAGAGAATGAAGCCAAAAGAACCGTCTCACTAACAGAAATTCAAAAAATTCGATGGTACGTCAATCGGACATTTGGAGCCCAAGTTATAAGTGTTTCCGCTCTGAGAGCCTAGTTGGTTTCGTGTTCGAACAAACATGGTCATATACAGAGTTCCCCGAAACATTGAGTGTAATATACCAAAATGACCGACATGATCCAAGGATCCTAATGCAACTGACGGTGAGTCGATCGTAGGTCTGTAGGCCATGTTGTGGGCATTTTAACGGATCTGTCCGTAAACAGGGGTTTTGGGACCTATCCGACCTGGCCCAATACCCATTGGGTCGGCCTGAACCGGGTCCGGCCTAATTGGGCACCGCCCGTCCAGGCTGGCTTGGCCCGACCTCGCCGGCACAACCCATCCCGACGTTGGGGTTTGGCCTAGCGCGGGCGTCTCGACCTGTGTGGCCGGCGGTTCGGATCTCGGCCGAGCGGGATGCGGGGGGGGGGGGGGGGGGGGGGGGCTTCACCCCTCTATTGAAGAAACAGTGGCCCGCCATTCATGTGGGGTCCAACCTAGTAAAACCGTTGGTTATGCCCCCCCGATTATTCGAAAATAGAACACCATTTGGCCGGCTGGTTAACTGCCACGAGACCCCCGATGGTCCTGCCTCCTGATGCATCGGTGGCCGGCTGAGTCCAGCCACCCCCTTACTGAACTGTCGTGGCCAAATGTCGTGGCTCTTGCCTGTCCGGCACGACACGACGACGCAATGTCCCTCTACCGTGGCCCGCGCCGGCCGCGGCCCTCCATGGTGTTCCGGCGATGCGCGATGGCGCTGCGCCCCTCCGCCGCAGCCCCCTCTTGGCCACTATCTCCTTCTGTTTCACCGTCGTGGCACGACTGTTCCACACACCTTTTCCACGGCCCGCTCCTGCCGCGCTTCTCTCGTTCTCGCACAGTGCAACGACACCGTGTCTCCTATGTTCCAAGCGACACCAATGATCAATAACAAAAAAGGGTGGAGGATCGTCCATGTTTGTGCAGTCCGATCTCCTCTCGTGATATCGATAACAAGTAGAAAATTAAATTAACGAAGAAAATTAAATAATAATTGAATGATGAAACAACCCCTACCTCAAGGAAATTCGTGGAAGCTAGCGTCACAGAAAATGGTGTCGTGGGGTGAGGGGCCGTATACATCGATGGATAATGTCCGAGGAGGAAGCGGCATCTCCCTTTCATTGATGGGGAGAGAATATGGTATGATGTGATGACGTTCTTCATCGAAGTAGGGATTTTCTTCACCGAAGAAGAAGAAGTTCCACAAGAGAAAAAGAGTTATCCCTCTCTCAATTCTCAACACAACAACTAACCCAAAAAAAATAAGACTTGTCTTATTTTATTACTTCATGCCAAGAATTTTAATTTTTAAAATTCAAATAGAAATCCTACTTAATTGATTATGTTTGTTGGCTTGAATAAAGAGGAGAGGGGGGGGGGGGAGTTACAAAATAATGGGGGGTTGTCAACTTAAAGAGGAGTTAGAGTAGTTAGGGGAATTTGAAGGGGTGGGGCGCATGTGGGCCCCACCTAACTAATATATTGTCAAGTGGAGTTAGGTTTTAGTGGGTCCCACACTAACTCCCATACCTAAGAATAAAACACATAGAAAAGAGAAATAAAATTGTGACACAACATTATTTCACTTTACACTTAATCCATTTTTGAACATATCCTCCCGAGGAAATGCAACTCCAATAAAGGTCTTCCTATGCAATTAACGGCACTGCGGTTTCATCGGTGCCCTCCGATTTCGATTCTGAGCACCAGTTCTAAAGTTAGAAAAACCCGCTCTTTCAATCACTGATCATACCCGAGCTAAACTGCAAAAATTCATTTAGGGCACATCGGGCCTCAGAATCAGGTTCCATCAAAAACTATGAACTCGTAAAATCCCAATGAGTTTAAGAAAATTATTCCTTGAAATTTAAGGGTCTTTATATTACTCCCACCTCAGGGCTTTACATCCCCGTAAAGATACATCACAAACAGGGGGAAAAATGAGGGTACTAAGCATGCATATGAGCCTCCCTCTCCCATGTGCTCTCCTGGAGGTTTCTGTGATGCCACCTGATGCGCACTAGAGGAATCGACCATCCACATAGGACCCGCTCCTATCGATCCTTGATCTCCACCGGGACCTCTGCATAAGTCACCCCGTCATCGATGTCTAGCTCCCCATGATCGATGATATGTGTCGGGTCATGCACATACCTCCTCAGCTGAGATACATGAAAAACATAGTGCACCCGGTGCAGCTGAGGTTGTTGGGCATGGCGATAAGCCACCTAGCCTATCCTGATGAGAACCTGGAATGGTACGATGAAGCTGGAGATAACATTCTTCCCCTTCAAAATCTCTATAATCCACGTCGGGGTGAGACCCATAAGAAAAACAAGGTCTCCATCCTCAAACTCCAGTGGTCCCCGACTCCATTCATCATAGGACTTCTATCGGCTCTGAGTAGTCCTCATCCACTCCTGGATGACCTGCAGCTTCTCCATCGTAGCCTGAACCATCTCTGGTTCTACACATACTCACTCCAACAATATCGACAAAGAATATCTGAAAATTCGGCCAACCATAGTCTCTCCACTCATAAAAGTTTAATGGCTAATCTCCTTCTAAGAGCTTTTGTTATAACGTTCCCCTCATCAGGAGTATAAACAATCTCAATGTCATAGTCTGGGAGGAACTCAAGCCATCACCACTATCTCAGGTTCATATCCTTATGAGAAAAGATACTTCAGAGACTATTGAGTTGGTGAGAACCGTAAACCGTTCGCTCTCTGATCAATGGGTAAGACTAGCCATTTGTAAGAACTCAACTCCACCCTTCTTCGTCTAAGATCTACAAGACCTACTGATATTCCTCCTCTGCAGAAAAGAGAAATCTGGTCTCATCCCCTAGGTGAACCACGTCCTTTTCTAATACAGTAAATCCGGACATGAATGGTACTATTTCATTCCATGGACGACGTCATAAGGCCTTGATGCTACTACCAAGACATCCAACTGCTACTTTCGCCTCCAAGGGTCGAGTCACAGATTCGATAGCAGTGTGTGGTCACTAGGTCTCCTCCAGTAGGAATCTCGAAAGAGAGGGTCAATTCAACGGTTTTAACCAGAACCTCTCAGTATCAACTACATAAAAAGGACAGGGAAGAAAACTTCACAGGAATAATTGTCTTTTATTACTGCAACTCAAGGTACAATGACAAAAAGCATCCACAGAAAAAACATCAACATATCTAGAAGCATCATGAACAAAAGTGTCTATGTCTTGAGCTAGTCCAAATCCTGCCCGTTTGCTCATGGAGCTCCATGGTCATAGGCCTCACCTTCCTGAAGCTGAGCTCTCCCCTGTCCACCAGTTCCCTGCGGTCGGGGTGGTCTTCCTGGTGGTGGTGGGGGTAGGGTATTAAAGCATCGACCACCACCCGCTGCTCGGACAGCTCCTCTGCCTCGTCCACCTTTTCCATGCGAATTTCCAGGGTCGATCCTCTGCCTGGGGGGTCCCTCTACAACCTGATGATCATGTTAAGAGAGGGTTGGCCACTCTCGAGCCATGGGACCCTACCCACCGAATGCATTGCACTATCTTCTCCTCGTGTGGCTGGCTCTATTTCATGTGCTCCACAAAATCGACACTGTTTCTTGAGATTTCTCATCTGATGGTCTATAACGCTTGGTCCTATGCATCATCTGTGTACTGCCGGCTGCAGTAGACTATGCTTTGGGTCGTCCTGCGGAGGGTCTCCCCACTGGTGACTGCTCAGCGAGAGAAATATCCACCAGAAGGGCTCTCTCCCGCACCTCCGCCTGTGTCAGAATGTTGAGGGAGATCATCAAAGCCCTGATCTCATGCCTCAGTCCCTACTCGAAGGTTCGGGCCTCGAAGAAAGGGTCCTATACCATATCTGCGGAGTAGCGCGAGAGGTGGGTAAATATAGCCGAGTACTGGGCTACCGTCATGCTGCCCTGCCACAGTTTCAGTAACTCATTAATGTTCACTACACGGAGGGTGGCTGGAACGAACACTGAGTGGAAGAGGCTCTCGAAGTCTGACCAAAGGAGAGATGCATCGTCATGCACCTGGAGCATCAGGCTCCACCATCTACCTACTTTCGTGTGCATGAGTCTCGCCGCAAGGATCACCATGAGGTCACTTGGTGTTCCTACCAATCTGAAGACTTGAACAAAAGCCTCCAGCCAATCCTCAACTTCCTAAGGGTCTGTATCCCTCTAGAAATTGGGAGGTCTCTCACACTGAAACTCATGCAATGCACTTAGGCAACGTGAACTCTAAAATGCTGTGGTTGGTGGCATCGGTGGCTCGGCGGGTAGAGGTACCGCCAGTGCATCCGCTGTAATGGGGCCCTACACTGAGGTTATGTCCCTCGGTGGGCTTCCGTCTCACACAAAGCTCGGAACCCTAGATGGATGAGGTCGTGGGTCTATCCAGTAAAGAAACAAGTTGGCCATCATCAATACAGTATACCGGGTGAGCTGACACAAAGTAATCACAAAGAAAACTTTTTAAACACACAAGCAATCAATGTTTTTGCGCACTGAGTCGGAAATCAGATGTCAGGGTCCTGGTGTATGGATACGTCGGCTTCCGCACCAACACTGGGATCCCTGTACTGATAAACACAATCAATACACATAACACTATTTCTTCACCTAAAAGAAATATCAGATTCCTGGGTTCTGCGGTAGAACCGATTCCCCTGATACCAATTTGTCACGACCCTTCCTCGTGGCCCATGCCATGACTACACCAAGCCCGCCTTCCATAGGCCAGGGGCTATTGACTAGAACCAAAGGCCTAAATCCCAAGAAAATTTGAAGGCATTTCGTTTATAATGTAAACAAACTCCACGGAGTATGTAATCTGAAGTAAACACTAAGTAAACTGAGCAGAGAAGTAAGTGCATGAAAGTAAATGGGCCAGAATAAAACCCAACTGAAAGTAAAGTACAACAGAAAAGAATGTACAACAGCAGAAAAGTAAAGTAGCATCTTCGAGCTTCCCTCTAGAAATCCCACCTGAAGGGTGGGTACAGATAGTCTCCTCACCTCCTCGGGTCCAGCCGTCTGCTCTGTGTACGTCCAATCCAGTGATCCACCTCCAGGTACCATCCAGCTCCATGGGCCTCCAACTCGATCTGTGTTGTCCGTCGTCTTCATCCAACACAACGTAGTGTGGGAATATCCCATTCAGGGTTGAGTATATGATACTCAGTAGGGACCCCAAGACCCCCAAAGGTCTCCTAGAATCCACAAAGGATAAACTAAAAAGGAAAGATACAATCACTAAGTATCAACCAACTATACTTAGGTATATTCCCATACATATACCTAAGTAATTAATCCCAGTTCCAGTCCAACTCAGGAGCCCATGTTCAACCTAGTCCACACAGGAATGTATAACCCAATCAACATAGGAAACAAAAAACCAATCCACACAGGATAGAAATTCAATCATATCAATGATAATGATTGAAAGTCAAGACTCAGCTCAAACAGTTATACTATTCATGAAGAGAGGTTGAGATGATTAATATAGCCTCTGAATCATATCCTCTTCCAAACCCTCATAGGATCCAAGTACAGAAGGCATCACTATTGAACCCATGAGGGATCCATGTATAGTAGTCATTGCGGTCGAACCCACTAAGGATCGGTGCACATAAGTCATCATCGTCGAACCCACGGAGGATCCTAGCACGGTAGACGTCGTCGTCGAACCCACAGAGGATCCCAGTACAGTAGATGTCGTCGTTGAATGCACAGAGGATCGCAGTACAATAGTCTTCCTCTTCAAACCCACTGAGGATCCTTGTATGGAAGTCGTCCTCATCAAACCCACTGAGGATCCTTGTACGGAAGTTGTCATCTTCATCGTTGCCAACTTTAGGGTTCCCGCACAGAGAACGCTCGATTCCGGGAGGTTCCGCTCCACGAGCCAAGGAAGTGATACATCAGCTGTCATGATGTCCAGAGTTGATGTATCACAATGTTAAGTCTTGTCAACATGAACTCAACACGACAGACGGTGCGTCAATCAGACTCATTTTCTGAGAGATATTGGGTTCTTCATCCTAGGAGCCCGGTTGGGTTTTAAACTAAAACTAACCCTACCGTACTCCAGCTACGTCCATACCTCAAGATAAGTAATCCAAAATAATCTTCTCACTAAGATGAATTAAAAAATTTCCAAGGCACGTCAATCGGATGTCCGAAGCTCAGGTTATAAGCATTTCTGCTCTGAGGGCCCGATTGGTTTCTTGTTCATACTAACCCATCCATAACCAAAGTTCTCCTATAGATTCAGTGTAATATACCTAAACTACCTTCTCAATCCAAGGATCCCAACACAACTGACGGTTCATCGATGGGAGGATCGTTGCCCATGATAAGGGCGTTTGAATTAATCTGTCCGTACACATGGGGTTTGGGCCAGGTCCGATCTGACCCAATACCCCATGGGTCGGCCCGGACTGGGTCAACTGGAACCGGGTCTGGGTCCGGCACTGTTGGGTGTGACCCGGCCCCATCGGCATGGCCTAGCCCGGTACGGAGGTCCATCCCAGCGCGGGCGGCCCGACCCCGCGCGGCTGGCCCGAACCGGCGCGGGCGGCCCGACCCGCGTGGCCGGCGGCTCGGCTCTCGGCCGAGCGTGATGCGAAGGAGGGGGGGGATTCCCCCTTGATTGATGAAATGTAGAACACCCTTTCAGGTGGGGTCCTCCCTAGAAAAACTAGGGGTTACGCCCTTTTGTTATTCGGATACGGCCAACCATTTTGACGGCCGGTGAGCTGTTGCGGGACCCTCATGGGTCCCGCCTCTTGATGTGCCGGCAACCGGCTGAGTCCGGCCACCCCTTTCTGAACAGCCATGGCCAAAGGCGACGACTCTTGCCCATCAAGCATGGTGCGACGACGTCGCACCCCTCCTCCGTGACCCGCTCTTGGTCGTGGTCTCCTTCGGCCTCACCAACGCGGCATGACAGCGCCACACACCTTCGCCGCGGTCCGCTCCAGCCGCGGGTCTCTTGTTCTAGCGTGGTGCAATGGCATAGCAACGCCTCCTTTTCAAGCCACAACGATGATCAATAAAAAAAAGGGGAGGAGGATCGGCCATGTTTGTGCAGTCCGATATCCTCCCATGATTTCAATAGCAGGTGGCAAATTAAATTAACGAAGAAAGTTAAATAAAACATGAACGGTGAAACAACCCCTACCTCAAGGAAATTCGAGGAAGCTAGCATTGCGGAAAATGGCATCACAGGGTGAAGATCCGTATATGTGGATAGAGAATGTCCGAGGAGGAAGTGGAATCTCAATTTCTTTGACGCGGAGAGAAGATGCAACTATGCGACAACGTTCTTAGTCGAAGTAGGAATGTTCTTCACTATAAAAGATGAAGTTCCTCAAGAGAAGAAGAGCACTCCATCTCTCAATTCTCAACACAACAACTAAACCCAAAATAAAATAAGACATGTATTATTTTATTACTTCCATCCCTGCATTTTAATTTTTAAAATTCAATCACAAATCCCACTTAATTGATTATGTGTGTTTGCTAGAATAAAGAGGAGAGAGGGGAGAGTTACAAATTAATGGGGGGCTTGTCAACTTAAAGAGGAGTTAAATGAGTTAGAGGAATTTCAAGGGGTGGGGCTCGTGTGCGCCCCACCTCACTAATATCATATCAAGAGGAGTTGGGATTTTAGTGGGTCCCACCCCAACTCCCATAACTAGGAATAAACCCCCTAGAAAACAGAAATAAAATTGAGACACATAATTATTTCACTTTACACTTAATCCATTTTTAAATAACTCCTCCCGAGAAAATGCAAATGCAATAATGGTCTTCCTAAGCAGTTACTGGCACTGTGGTTTCATTAGTGCCCTCAGATTTCGATTCCGAGCACCGGTTCAATAGTTAGAAAATCCCACTCGTTCGTTCATTGAACGTACCCGAGCTAAGCATTGGAAATTGATTCCGGGCACATCGGGCCTTGGAAATAGGTGCTCTCAGAAACTGCGTACTCATAAAATCCCAAAAAATTTAAGTAAAATTTTACATGAAATTTACGAGTCTTTATTACTAAAATTTATTTTATTATCTTATAATCATTTCCAAATATGTATATTTTGATGAGGAAAAAAAATTATTTCCTAAATATATAATTCTTAATAATATTCACAAAATTAACATTTCTGTAATAATGGAAACATTTAAATAATAATATATAATTGTTTATGGTTCATGTTGTGTATCTTATATGTTATCAAATACAATGTATCTATTAAAAACACATGATTCAACACAATTTTTGAATGATAACATTTATTCATAAATGAATTGATCTAAAAAAACATTGAAATATTGATATTAGGATCACAATATATACTTATGGTATTGATTGGTCTTCTCAAAATGACCTTGTTTCTGAGCCTGATATGAAATACTAAAAAAAATATCCATCTTAATTTTGGTGAAGAAATCTAAAGAATATCGAGGTGATCCTCATATCCGAATCAGAAATAATATAATATAGTTTCCTATTTAAAATACCAATTCATTAATATATACAAAATAAATGTAATAATAGATCAATATAATATGATATAAATGACATGTAATGACTTCCTATGGTAATTGACTAAAACCTATTAAAAATTATGCCCATTGTATGTTTTGGGGAGTCTCATGAAAAAATACATGGTGTGGTTATGCTACTTCAAATGGGTAATTGTTGTAACACCCACTGAAACTTATATATAACATACCCTTATCTTATATATATACCAATAATTAACATAAATAATAAGAAATATATCTCATCATATTATCCCCCCCAAAAATACTCTTCTAGATATTTAAAAATATTCATACTTATATGAAAAAAGTAAAATATTCAGATATGAGATTCATCAAATAGATCCATTATTTTTCCTCATATTAAAATGGAACATACTAGGATTTTTATCCTTAACGTTACATCATAATTAGTGTGGAACTCAGATATAATTTTCAACATCTTCAGTCTATCGTTAATAATTTCATGGATAGATGGTTAAAGTCTAATTTTAGAAAGATAATATTTTTCCAATTATTTCAATATTTCTATCTCCATATTTTTAGAATTCATAAATATTGAATCTTTTTGGATCCTAATAATATATAATCAATCATGGAACCTTGAACATAAATATTTTTTTGACTTGGTTCACTTTTTTAGGGAGGCGATGTATTAAATAATAGAAATATTTAATCAACTACAACCTTAATATTTGGCATATATTCAACTCTTTCTCAGTGAATACAAAATTTTAAATTTATTTATCAATATATATGTCAAAAATATCATAATGAAAAAACTCCTATATTATTAATTCAAATATTTCTATAGCTAGCTCCATATCATGAGTTGTGTAATTTTTCTCTAGAACATTAAATTAGAATGAGTCATAAGCTATCACTATATCGTTATTAAAAATAACACACACAGTAAATATAAATAATAAATCTAGATCTACTATTATTTGGTGTCAGAAAAAGTTGACAAAATATCTTTTACATTTGTTTATTGAAATTTTTGCTACATTCATTAGTCTAATAGAAAATTACTATCATTGATGAAAACACAGTGAGTTAATTATATACCCACATTAAATCATTTTACAATAATTGATAACATCAATACAGTACAATAAAACTATGGACAGAAATCATAGTTGTTATTTTGTTCCAATGTTCATTAACATCCATATTGAATATATCCACGGATATAACATCACATGGTGTTATATAACATATAAATTACACTTTTAAATAAAAAAATTATACCTTTTAAATTATCTATATAACATATCATTTCTTGTGGCCTCATATAAAACACCCAAGTTTTATTCATGATCTTACTTTTTCATATAATATATTGTATGATCATCTATAAACAAGCCCCTAAATAGATAATAGTAATCTATAAAGACTCAATTAATTAAATACAACATGATAGTGGGGTCATTATTACAATAAAATAGAATTAATATAAATTCATATTTTCAACTCCTTAATCAAATGTTTTTATTTGGAATGTATTCACATTTTTCCATCAACTAATAATTTAAAAATCATATCTCAATCTTGAAAAATATTGACCTCATAATTTTTTTAACAAATCATTAATATAGGGAAGATGATACCCACTCATGATCTTGGTGATGTTATTCTATTGATAATCAATTTATATTCATTGATCCATATTTATTATTAAAAAATTTATATGTGAACCTAATTAACATTAACATTTCCAAATGAATATTTTGTCAGGATTGTTCTTGATTTGGTTCTATAATTCATGAAAGTTAATTGGGGCCATATAATATAGAGTCTTTAACATATGTGTGCACTATGTGTAAGTTCTATTTAAAACATGACTTCATGAATTATAATAATTGTAGGTAAATATTATTTAATTAAAATAAAAAATTTCCATATCATAGGAATATCCATAATATTTCGTTTATAACCAACTATTTGAGATAAAACCCACTTTGAATAGGATTCAATATCAAGGTAAAAAATAATAATTTTTATTGGATGTTCATATTTTTACCCACATCAATTGAAAATAATTAGTTGGTTAAGAATGTCAACATTAACATACATTTATATGAAATTGATAAAGTGTAAATATTTTTTATACCATTCCATTTAAAAATTCCTATCACATTCATCTAAAGGAAATATAATAAAAATTTAAGGGACCACATTCCCATTATCATTATTTGGGAAAAATTAATAAACATGAGATGTGATAAATTTATAATTAATTGTTTTAGTATTTTTTCGTAATATAAATATTTAGACAATAATGTGATAAAAATAAAAAAATTCATTATATATAAGAGTGGGTAGACCATGAATCAAGGAACACATTTATAGTCATATATTAGATGGTAAGAGTACATTTCACCACATAATTACCTAACCTCATATCTACAATAGTAATCTCATGAGATTTCTGATATTCATTTGGACTAAATTATTTTTCACATATATCATAATCATTAACCATTAGTTTTAAGGGATTGTTAGAATACTATAAATTCTTCTTAAAATTGTATAGTTGGATCATAGGGGGTTCATTTTGTAGGGATTTATATTTTTTTATCATAAAATAACTTATTCTTATAACATAAAAATTTTATTTCATAATGATATTCATTTATAGAAAAAAATTATTTACCAGTCTTCTTTAGATAATTTCCTTCATAATTTTTTGTACCCTTTATTCATTGAGTAAAAAACATCTCCCTCCCATTATGGTTTTAATTAATATAATTTTCTTTGGGTTCCATGTTTTTTATCATAACATTTCTATTATATTGTAGGGTTAACCAAATTCCTATTGAAACATTGATAGTAAATTGAATGATTTATTCATATATATTGTATACACATATAGATGATTACATTGCTATACATTGTTTTAATCCACTGCTGAATCTATCAATCAAAATTTATATTTAAATATTAATACTATAATTTTAAATCATAAGTCCTATAAAATATTCCCATTATATAATACTATATTCATATTCATTCATCTAAATATATGGAATTATTTCCCCAACATCGTATTAAGAATTCATTGAAATGTTTTTTTGAAGAAATCAGATCATAAACTATATCCACTACATCGAGTTAATTTACTCTTATTTTATCATATTCTCGATTAGAATACGCAAATCATATGCTTCACCATAAAATTGATATACATTTAAGACAGCATATCCATGGTTCTTGAACTCAATAGTGGAAAACAAATTTTCACTTGAATTAATAAATTTCCTTTAAATTGAACTATTAGTGGACCCGCTAAATGTTGGTGATTTTTTTCCATGAACTAAAAAATTGCATCATTCCTTACTTTTATCATATGGAATCTCAACGTTTTTCAAGGTCTATGAAAAAATCATAGGAATATAAATTAAAATATTCATTCCAACTCTCAAGACATAAAATTATTCAAGGGGAAAAACATTTCATTTTTGAATGAATTAAATGTTAACATCATTCATCCTAGTTCCATCTATTTATTGAAACTATAAATTATTTAATGAAAAATTATAGCCATAATGAGAAATAACATAATCATGAAAATATTATATATGAATTTTAAAACATGAAACATTATTTTCAATTTATGAAACAATATGATTAACCTATGATATTTATTTTTATAATCTTTTAAAATCCATTATAATTGATCATTAATAAGATTTAAATTTACATATTAATACATAATGGGAGTCCAAAACAATGTGTGTGGTAAGGAGGAAATTTTCCTTCACTAGAATTGCAGCTATGATATAATCAACCGATTTATTTGGGGTTATCACTCCAATTTTAATCTCTAAAAAAATTACATATACATGTTGTTTCCAGAAGAGGATTTTTTTTTCACAGTGAAACCAAAATCCATTCCTTAACATAAAATTGTATGTTCCCCAATACATTTTCCTATCATAAGTATCCTTAAAAAATTTTCCTCATCCAAAATTATAAAAGATAACAATACATGATCTGTTATAAACTATAGTGACACAAACATTTCATAAATAAATATAACACCCCATTCGTGTAAATATATATTACAAATCAATACGATCAATGCTAGAAATGAAAAGGATAATTAATTTTGAAAATGGATACATAAAAAATAATCAAATAATAATCAATGTTAAACCCCATTACATTTTCACTACATTATCTATTCTTAGATATATCATTCATAGAACATTTTTCCATAACCTATGATTGATAAAGATAAGAAAGGGGGAGAAAAGATCTAATGTTAGGATAACTATAAGGGATATAAATCAATGATAATAAGAGAAAATAAGATAATACTAAGGGTATGAGAACATGATATTAACATTATAAAATCATACCCATCAATTCAAAGATCACAAACATGAAACATATATTAATGGAATATTAATCAATATAGATATATCATAAGAGTGAAAAATAATCAATAATAAGTCGCAATCCATGAAATAATATACATTGAATAATATATATTTTTTTTGAATGACCATATGTATAGAAAATCATTTCATTATCCAAGGATCACTACTAAGACTATCATAGTGGATAGTTTTCTCTCCCCAATATGCCATTTTGCTTGTTTGGATTCACTTAAAAAACTATTATTGTATATTTGGAACGGACTTCAATAAATCATTTCCTTAGTAATGATTCACAAAAAATAGAATATCATTACAAAAATTCCATTAATGAACATTGTACACTTCAAACACTTATAATTATTATCTCTTGATATATCATTCTATACCTTATCAATAAGAGGGCTATATAATTTTTATCCAACCATTCACATTTGATATATTTAATATGTGTTCCATAGAATCATAAAACATTGATCATATCATCAAATAATTAAATGTTAAAATGAAAATGATTTCTTAATCATTTATTCCTAATAATCAAAATATATTTATAAAAATGATAAATGTTTTAATAATATAGCATATCTCAAGAAAATTATATGGAACCTCATTGGATTTTATTTTTGATCAAAATAGAAATAAAATATGACCTTATTATTTCCATAAGAAAATTTTACTTGCATTGAAAAAACATATCTAGAATTTTATAATTTCAAAATATAAAGTAATTTCATTCAATAATATAAAATGGAACATGTTAATTATTATCTAAAAAATTATTATTCAAAATTGTGGGGAAAACTTTTCTTCTAGTGTATGTAAAAATTAAAAATTCATTCATATTTCATGGTAAAAACTAAAAATTACCATATTTGTAATAATATATGATGATTCATTAAAAAACATGGTAAAAAAATTAAAAATATTATAAAATGGCATAAATAATATTTTTTTTAATGTTACTATTATTCCTAAAACTATTTTAAATAATTTATGGACATGTAGAAAATGATTCCCAATCAATGGAAAAAACAAGGTCTATTTTCCAAAAACATAATTTTTTGTCACTTAATTACATAAAAATAGGAAAATGAATGGAATATAATAAATATATGTTAATATAAAGGGTTAAATTTTATAGATAATATTTGGGTTATATTGGTCATAAAATTCATCAATGAAAATGATAATCATAAACAAACATGGTATAAACTAGATTGTATCATAAAACCCTTACATCATATATAGATATCATCAGAGTAATTATATATACCATTATAATAAATTTAAATATTATTATAGTTATATAATAAAAAGTTCATACCTATAATACCATATATATTATATTTATATAATAAAATCACTCATTCATTAACAATCCGTCATTATCATCATCATTTCGGGGCTCAAATACTTCATTTTTATTATATGATTTAGTTTGGAAGTCATGGACCATGAACATAGATCATGGAAACATCATATTTTTAATGTAAAATATTTCTATATATATCTCTTATTTATTAAATATATATAAAATTATAATCATTCATATAATGTGTTTAGGTAAAATGAAATAAATCACTCTGTGTAGCTGTTAGCTGACACGTATATATGGGTACAACATTCATTTTAAATGGATGGATGGAATGTAATTTAATATTTTTTTAATAGATAAATAATAATTGTTATAAAATAAATACCATTTATAATAATTAAATCGATCATAATAATCAACAATGAATGATGGTAATAGAAAATGATTTACATCACTAAGTGCAGGTGATAATCAATAGGTATCCCTGATCAATACATTAATATCCTATTTACATGAGAAGAGGTGGTAAATAGTTTTTATATAACCAAAAATACATTTTTATATATTTATTATTTTATTTTATATAATATCATATGGATGAATATTCTTTATAGAAAGTATGATAAGATATAAAATTTTAATTTATTAGATAAGATCTATACATCATATTAGAGTGGCCTTCTTTGGCTTGCACATTAAGACATAAATGTTTGATCATTTATGAATAAAAAAATATATATTATCAAGGGAATTATTATATAAATTTTTTAGTAATTATTATACAATAAGGAACAAATAAATTTTTTTAATATGGGAGGATAAAATGAGCCCTTTTATATGTGAGTTGGACAAATAACTATGAAATTTTTTAAAATGATTCGATGTTATAAGGTCACTTTCGAGGGAATGACACTATAATGTATATGGATTCAAAAATATCATGATAAAATAATTTAATATATTGAATTAAATAATAATTATATTGGTTTCAGTTCAATTCTAACATTATCCCTTTGCTTATCCCCTCCACCAAGGTAAATATTTTTATACATTAAATGTGGTAAAAAAATTACAATTTATACAATTCCAATTGAAAAAATCTCATGTTGACCATATTAGTTTATATTAATTATGATCATTAAATATATCTATTTCATTTTAATAGTTAAAATATTTATTTGGTAGAATTTTATTTTAAATAAACGTTAACAATCTATGAAAACCTGTTTTTGAATAATTAATCATTAAATAGAATACATAATTTACATATATTACATTAATTTATTAAACAATAATATTACTTTTAAAATGTATAAATGAATATATAATATATACATATTCTTAAAATAATTATTCAATATATTTTAATATAATTTATTATGATAATATCACACTGCACCTATAAAAACTACTTTTGAAAATTCTGATTTAAGCGCAAAAATGACATAATATACAAATAATATATTAGGATTATTGTTTTTTATTTATTTAGATTATTTATAATTAATATTTTAATATTATACATTAATATATAATTCATAACATAATTTAATTGTTACATGAAATATAAAATTAGTTTATCAGAAATCAACATTTTACAAAATTCACATAAACAATTATTTTTAGGAAAACTAAAAAAATAAAAAATTTCAAATAATGATTTCGTTAATTAAAAAATTTATTCATTTAATAATATTTCATATATAAAAATAATTATATTAATTATAACATCCATGTAAAATAATGATATTATAATTGTTTATTGAATAAAACATATTTTTTAATCTTAAGATTAATTTTTTGAAATTTTTTTACTTATGTAATATGAACTAATATACAAATATTTCTTATTAATAAAAACTCTACATACATTTAATTGTGTTATTTTTACTACTAATACAAAATAAAATTAATTTCTTGGATATAATAATTCACATATCACAATTCTTATAGACTCGATTTATGATGTTCAAAAACCTATATAATAATTAACGTTTTATTTCAAAGGAAATAATTAAAAAATAATGCTATAATAATAATAACAGTGAAAAATAAATAAATTATATTTAAAATTTTTTTTCAAACCAATCATATTCTAGAACAAACTAACACATCCTAAAAATATATTTTGATAGGAAAAATATAAATTCAAAAAGATATCATAAAAAATTTATAGCCATAATTTCTCACTATAATTAAAAATAATAATATAATAAAACAAATAAATTCATATAAAACTTATGTTTCATGTATTATCATTTTAAAATAATTTATATGAATAATATAATAAACATTGAAAAGTTAAATTTAAAAATTATGATACAATAGAAAATAAACTACATAACAAATAAATGTATCTATAAAACATCGCAATAAAATCCATAAAAAATTAATATTAGTCTAATAAGATTAAGGATAGTAAATTCCTATTACCAATCCTATAGGACTATCCTTAACCTCATTATGGTTTTCTTTTTTCATTATTTGTATAGATCCCAAAATAAATTGGGACGACACCTAAAATGGTGATGTCATAGATTTGTTGGATTCTTAGCTTTAACCTATGGTTTCTGAAGGATGTATGATTTTTTCACACCATGTAACTTGGTTACATGAAGTTTAAGGGTTTCTTGGAGAAACCTGTTAAAGGAATTTATGTTGTGACTATTTATATGATATGATCAATGATTACGAATAATGGGTAATTAGATGTCATATTATTAATCTTAGGAGACAAAAATATTTGAGTACATGAACACCATGGAATTCATGATGTGTAAAGGATTTACACAATCTAAAATTTCCTTTCAAGTATGTTTTAGTTTTTCATTCCTGTTTTCATTTTCAATTTTACTTATTGTTCTATTTTTCTCTTGAACCCACATTCCTCACCTATATTTGATGGAGACACCATTAATTCTGGATCAATCGGCTCAACATTCGATCTATGTTGTAGTTGTGGTATGTCCTTCTAGGTGATTGATCATTCCACTTCTTCATTTCTGTTGATCATGCTAATACCCTAGAGTTTCATTATCGAATTCATTAGTCTAAGGAGTTGTTTCTTTTTAGATTCCTCTAGATTCATTTGTGTGACCTTATTCAAAAATAATTTAAATTTTTGGTTGTTGTGTGTCAGTTGTTCATTATTGAGGTAAGTAAATTTCCTACTTTTTTCTAACCCTATTTTCTAAAATTAATATATCAGGATATGTAGATTATAATATAGGACCTTGCTAGAAATCATTGGGTTTTAATTGTTGGTTTATTCCATTGCAGGCATGAACAACTCGAGAATTGAGGTAGGTGATTCTATCTCTAGGACATGTTTGATAAAATATATATTTCCATATTTATAAATTTAGTTAAAAATAAATTTTTTTCAAATAACGAATGTTTTTCTGTGTGGTTGAATGAGATTTAGAAAAAAAGTGGGTTTCCTTGGTTTTTGATAAATGAATAGAAAATAGTTATTTTCAAATCATTAAATTATTTGTGAAAATGATGTTGGTATGGAAACCCTATCAAATTATGAGTATCATAAATGGTTTTGAAATGGTTTACAAAATATTGAGATGATTATGAAAATTATCACATGGGTTATTATGGGTACTAGGTGGAATGTTTAGCTAGAGGATATCATCTATTTTGGGGGTTCAATTTCTTGTAGTTCTTATAGTCATATAGTATATATTATTTCCTCTATGTACCTATATGTTGAAGGGGTTTTACAATTTCAGTTATCTTTTTGGTCTCGGTGTGTTGATAATTTACTTCAGGTACCATAGTTCTCTAATCATTGATTTTTTTTGGTAAGAATAGTCTACTTTTGGAACCGTTGTATTCATGTTGTTGTGATTCCTATTATGACAATGTTATTTTTTAATGCTTTTATTTGTACTATTTTACAATTGAAAATCATGAATATTATTTTTAATGATAACATGTAAAATGTGCATTTAAATTAATATACAAAGTTTTTCATTAAAACTACAATAAATGTGAAATTTTTATCATGTTTTCGATAAAACTAATTTTCTACTTAACATCACAGGTTTTATTTTAAATTGTCAAACATGAACTATTATATAGAGATTTATTATGGAAAACCTATATGGGAACTCAATGATTCTATTAGCTTAGACCCTGCACTTTTATTCTATAGTGTGTAGCCCTTTATATGTCTTCTAATTTAGAGAAAAACAAGGTTTCATAGTGAGGTAGTGGGGTTTCTAATCAGCGGATTTGGGTAACTAGTGGTGAGAGGGTGGGAGTTTATCCATGGCATCACATGGAGTAGCAGTTTGATTTTTGTCTTTTTCAGTTAGACCTTCCCCTTGGGGTTTTTGGATACTTTTAGAGTCATTTTGTTTATAATATTTACTTTTAATTATGTAATATATTTGATTACTGTTACAATTATTCTTCTCAATTAAAGTATATATATGCCATATGTTTTTTAGGTTGGGGAAAATCATTCCATCAGTTTTCCTGTTCGAGGCCCGAGTTCTTGTTACCTAACCATGGGGACCAGGAATAGCCTTCATAAATTTGTATGATATGGTTGGGGGTAAATTTTGAGGGTACACTATATGGTTACCTCATAGTTTGGAATCATATGACGTATTTATTCAAGAATTCATGACATGAGATGTCTGTTGGACCAGAGATAAGATTTTTGGGGCTTGAGATGTATGTTGTGATAAGTGCCTCGCCGTATATTGTCCTAACGAGACTCAAGATTCCATGGGATGTTGGGATAAGATTCCCTAGTGGTGGGTTTAGTTTTATAAATAAGTTCCTCTTTATGGGTTTTATAGTTTAAACTTATATTTTTTCTATTTTCTGATCGTTATTTTTTTTGGTGTGTAGAAGTATGCCTCCATAATGTCTTCCCAAAGTTCCTCGGGTGTGTGACACTGATGCTCCTCAATGGAATTTGAAAGTAGATAATAATCTCGTTAATATAATTGTATAGGAAGTTCATTTTGTTGATAAGGATGTAAAATGATCTCAAAAAGTAGTTTTTGTTTACAACTAGTAGTTGGAGGAGTGAGAGATCGATCATAAGAATTCATGTGCGAGAAGACACCATCCATTAATGAAACAGATTAGCCTAATGGGTTGGACGAAATGATGTATAGGATCTATTAAATATTCATAATCTTGGAGTCACCTAATAATATCACGGTGGAGTGTGAAACTTTCAAGATCAAGGTTCCAAGTAAGTGACAATGGTATTCAATGGTTTAGGAAGAAAGAAATGTAGAATTGGATTTGATGGACTTCAAACCATTGAAATTATATAATTTTCTAGATTCCCTAATGATAGAAAGTTCTCTAGGATAACTATCCTTGTAATAGGGATAGTGTTCTGTTTCAGAATAAATTAATCAATTTGATGATATAGTTTTTTTCACTGAATGTGTTTTAGAATGATGATATTATGTTTCACATGTTCCTGAATAGTTTGCAACTAGAAATCATATCTCATGTATTTAGGATGAAAATTTCTACCTAAGGGGAGTTGGTAGATATAGCAATGATTGTAGACATGAATATATAAGGAAATGTAAGTTTTCCTAGACATTTTATTCTATCTAGTTAATGTTTCACGTGTGTGTATATGGAGAAAAAACATGTGTAAGGATCATCATAGAAGTTATTGATATGGGTCTCAGTAGCGAGATGATTCATTACCATCTACTACAACTTGTTGTGTGCATATCACGTATTATCAGTGTATAAGGTTCATACACACCAGAAATGTTTTCATATTATTGTGGAGATGAGCAAAAACTATGGACATGTAGGTTAATTTCAAAAAAAATTCAGGCTATGACTAATCCTTAATATCATCATGGTTATTTGGCTTTAAATTATTAAATGGTGTAGTCAAAAGCATCATGGACAATTGGTATCAATCCACAGGCCATAGGAGTGAATAAATTTCATGTTGTCTATGAGTGTTTAGTGTATGTTGATATATGCCTTACAAAAGTGACCAGTACCATTCTTATTTCATATTTTTTAGTAAATTCTTTATTCCACAATGTTTCATCGCAATCATTTATTTCTACACATTTTTTGTTCTTCAAAAATATCAATGGTACCTATATATTTTGTAATGGAGTTTGAAAAAATACATCATAAGAAAATTGAGTAGGGGTTTCAATGTTATTCTTGTTCATTCAAAATATGTGATAAATAGTCTGTCTAGGATTTTCTCATTCTTGATATAAATATGTTTGACGTCATCATCTATATGGATTTGCTAGTATGTCAACTATAATGTCCCGGTTCTGGAAGCCGCCTCGAGGCACCCCGTACCAGGTTGCTCACATGGCCTCAAGTACATTTACCCTAACGTCAGAGGCTTTTGACTAGCATCAAGGTCCATGGGTGTGATAGTGGTGAAACAATAGCCTCATTGGCATAGTAACACAATAGAAGATAAATAGATAAAAATATAAGAAGAAATAATAATATCAAATTACAAGAAACAATGGAAGACTGAATAAATAAATAGCTGGAGCCGAGATATCAAAATAATGCATGATACATATGTCTAGGAAAGTATCCCAACATGTCACAATGCAGAAAATAGAATACTAAAACAATGAAAATGAAAAATATTAAACATATCCATAGAATTGCAAAATAATGCTCTGTCCCATGCTCTCCAGCTCCAAGCAGTCATGTACTAGAAATAAAAGGGAACTGGCCCTTATCTATACCTGCAAAAATATAATCTTTTTGGGCCCAAAAGCATGGCCCAAATAGGGTGTGAGGGTAAACACCAGTAAGAATGAAGCATGAGATCTCTGCCTAATAGTCAGTGAATATATATAGCAGGTAATAAGAAAAAGAAGCAGTAAACAAGGAAGTACTCAATAGTAAACATTCATACAGTTCATAGAATTCAATTCTACATAGTAAGTAAATAGATAATTACAAACAGTTAACCCTCTGGGATGTACTCATAGCCTATCCCATCTGGTCCTGCCTAACAACCACAATAAACTCTTAAGGAAGTACACACAGTCTAACCCCTACGGTTTATCTTTGGTAAAGGCTCTCAGAGGAAGCACTCAACGTCAATTCACATTATATCAAAGTATGAATAAAGACTCTCTAAGGAAGTAATAACTATCAATTCCCCCTATAATATTTTAATGTAAACTACAGGCACTCTAAAGAATCATTCAATGTCAATTACCGTTGTGGCCACATAACGTAATTATATACCCTCTCAGGAAGCACTCAACGTCAATTCCCCATATAGTATTGCAGCATGATTAAATTAAAAGACTCTCAGGAGAAGACTTTTCATTTATTTTCCCTATGGTCCACTACACTAGTTGATCACAGTCCTGTGTAAGTCAAACAAGCATGGAAAATCATATCGGACAAAGTAAACCTAGATAACTACTTGGACAACAGTCTACAACATAATAGAATGGCAGATAAGAAAAATCACTCCATCCCACAATACTTGGCATAGAAAGTAATCATCCACCTAATAAGAAAACTATACCAAATAGTCAGAAACAAAATATGTATGGTTAAACACTTCCGAAGAATAACAATTAACACTATTATTATTTAATTAACATCTATTCAATCATACAATCATAGAAGGAAAACAACAGGGCGAAATAATTAAACACAAAATACCCCATTCAAGGGTATTGGAAATTTTTGCACATATAACTCAAAGACATTCAATAGAAAGGCCCAAAAGACCAACCCCGGTGTCGGGAGATCACTATATGTGAACCTAAAGCCTTGAATCACCCGATAACACTGTATATATAAAAAAAATATAATACATTCAACACAGGATCACATAAGAAAGATGAGGAATTAGGAAACAAATATCTAGTAGAAGGAAGATCATACTGAGGTGATCCCAACACAGTCGATGACAATTGATTTCGTGAAAATACGCTCGCTTAGGGGCTCGATGAAAATTTATAGCCATACAGGTTCTATCAGACAAACCATAACTAGAAGTAGGTCTTTTTGGTGATTAGCTGTGACCCCGGTACGTTTAATGAAATAGAAGAAAATAAACGGTGTATAATTTAGAAGTACATGACATGTACATTCCTTTTCTATACTCCACGTTCGGCAGTATCTACGTCACCATATAGCCATGTGAATGGTCGCTACATGACCAGTACACGACTACCCATTGTAATAGATTAAACAGCGTGTACTCATAAAGTACACGATGTGTAATTAAAAAATTTCTAGAAACTCCATTTTTTCAAAAAAATTGATACAAAAGGAAAACATACCTAAAAAAGAAAATATGGATTCTTATAAACATTCCTATTAAAGAAATTCTTCCTCGAATTTCCCTAGAAAGGCGACGTAGTTGAAGAAATGTCGAATAACTCCGGCCACTATGATCGTACATCAGCCACCCTCTCCCAAGTGTCATCCTGCTCTCGCTCGTGCTACCATAACACTCATAACCAAAGAAAAGACAGACCACTGAGAACCTCCATACTTCAATCAACAATCATGATAGGATACTCATCAAACGAGGCATCCACCTCTAACTCAACATCCTCATGTTGGAAAACATGATACAGGTCTGAGAAGTAACATCAATGCTGAGAACCATGGAAGAAGATGGCCATATCCTGAGGCCTCTAAGGTAACTGAAACTGATATCCCACCAGTCCAACACTCTCTAATACCTTAAACTAGTCTATGTACCTCGGAAAAAGCTTACCCAGTATCCTAATCCTTTTGTGTCCCATCCTCAGTGTGACATGTAGGAAAACCTAATACCCGGCCTCGAACTCTAGAGGTTGTCTACACAGATTAGTATAAGACTTCTATCGAGACTGTTCAATAGAAATAATCTTCTGAATAAACTCTATCTTCTATGTGGTTTCCTATACAAGATGAGGTCCCAACATAACTGCTTCTCATGCCTCTAGATAACATAACGGTGATAGACATGGCCTACCGTAGAATGCATGAAGGGGTTCCATCTTAATAGTTTCTGAAAAATTATTGTTGTAGGCAAAATCTATAATAGGTATGTGCTTCTCCCATGAACCTTCAAAATCAAGGATGCATTCTAATAGCTTATCCTCAAGAACCTTAATCGTATACTTGTACATTCCATATATCTGAGGGTGGTAAGCTGTACACAAATGTACATGTGTACCCAGAGCCTTCTATAGCCCCTACCAGACCCATGATGTAAAATTGGCATCCCTGTCTGAATGAATGGAGGTTGAATCTCCATGTAAAAATACAATATTATATATTTACAATCGTCCCAACTCATCAACACTGATGGTCTTTTTGATTGGAAAGAAGTGAGAAAACTTCAAGAGTCTGTCAATGACATCCCATACTACATCATTCCCTCGAGGAGACCTCAGTAAACATATCCTGAAATCCATCGCGACACCATTCCACTTCCACTCGATAATGGGTAACTACTAAAAAATACATTATGGTCGCTGATTCTCTAACTTCACCTACTGATAGGAGGAACACCTCATGGCGAAAAAAACAACATTTATCTTTAAACATGGCCACCAATACTAATGTTGAAGATCACGATTCACCTTGTTGACTCCAGGATTAACTGACCAAGCTGAGGATTGAAATCCACTCATCGGCTCCTCACATATTCTTGCTAGAACCCATACACACCCCCTAGAAACACAAAATATAATCCACACCTATGGCCTATCCAAAAATAGGGTCCTCTCCTGACACACATTTTCGTAGGGCTAGGCCTTCTGAATCTGATAGCTTCCTCATTCACACTCGATCAAGAAGAGTAGAGGTAACATCTACGAGAGAAAGAAAAGTCTAACGCTGTTTATTGTGCACCTACAAATGCATCTTTGAGAAAAGATCCATAAGATGCCACTCAATACTTGCCTCCGAAACTACCTATATCTGATTCCTCCTATTCAATGCATCATCCACTGTGTTTCCATTCCTCGGCGTGTAGGCATGCACAAAGTTAATGGACTGAAGGCACTCAACCCACCTTCGCCATATCAAATTCAGATCACACCGAGTGAAGATGTAATTAAGACTTTTTTTGAAGGTGAAAACCAAAAATTGATCTCCCAAAAGGTAATGTCTCGAACAACATAAATCAAGAACAATATCAGCTAATCGTACGTCGGGTAGTTCCTATCAAGTAGCCTCAACTACCGAGACCCATACGCAACGACTATTTCCACCTCCATAAGCACAAATCCTAGACCAATACATAAATCATCCTATTAAATAGTATATATCATGCCTAGACATGGTAATACTAGTATGATTTCTGAAGTCAACCTGCCATTCAGCTCCTGAATGGCTGACTCATAAGAAATTTTACACAAGAACAACGCACCCATCTTATTCATGCCCATCAGTGGCGCTTATAAGCGTGAAAAGTATTATATGAAACACTTGTAGTATCCACCCTGCCCTAGAAATCATCACACCTCAATGATGGTCTTTGGATGCTCCCAGGAAACTACTACTCTCACTTCTCCTGGGTCTATTGATACTTTGGTATTTGAGATCACATGACCCAAGAAGTGAATATGATCCACCCACATGTGTCATTTTGAGACATTATTATATAAATGATTCTCTCTTAGTGTTCTCAAAATGATCTCAAGATGGGTTGAGTGGTCGTATCGAGTGTCAGATTACACCAAGATATTGTACACGAATATAACCACGAATGAATCCAAGTATGGATGGAACACTCTGTTTATCAGTACCATGAATGATGCATGCACGTTCGTGAGACCAAATGGAATAACCTCATAATAATATTGACCATACCTGCTCCAGAAGGCCATGAGAGGTATATCAGATGGTCTAACGTGCAACTGATGATAACCTGATCTCAAGTCAATCATCGAGAACACCCGGGCTACTTGAAGTTGATCAAAGAGTCCATCAATACTCATTATAGGATATTGGTTATTGACCGTAAATTGGTTCATCTTCTGATAATCCACACAAGGACTGAGGGTACTATCTGACTTCTTCAAAAATAGTACTGTCAAACCACATGGATAAGTATTGGGTCAGATGAAACCCTTTCCTGCAACACCTCTAACTACTTCTTGAGCTCCTGTAACTATAGTGTAGCCATACTTTAAGGAGAAATGGAAATATTTTCCACTCATAACACAAGATCAATATATAATTCTACGACACACTTCAGAGGAATAACTAGAAAGTCATCTAGAAATACCTCTTTGAAAAGATCCACCACTAAAGGACAGTACAAATATGATGTCCCCTAATTATCTATGTATAAATATCAATTCTGGGTAGTAACTCCTCCTAACCCATGATGATCGTGTCATGCTCTACTCGCTTGGACATCCCATTGGCCCTCTTGAATAAACGATCTGCATTATGGTGATGTGAAATTCCCCCAACGGTGATTACATTCTATGACTGCCTAAAAGGTAAATAAAAATTCCCTTACATGATTTAAATAATATCCTGTTATCTCTAGGACATAAATGTCCCATAAGAAGTGACACCCCTCAACTTCTGGAGGGAACTCCTTGCACTGTCGAACACTAGCTATTCTAGTCGCTAATGGAGTGTCTAGCATGAAGATATCAGAAGAAGAAAAGATATAGAGCCCAAGACTGTCCACAATAGAAATAGATATAATGATATGGGAACCCCATGTATCAAAAAGAGTTGAAGCTAAAAATGAGGAAACTATGATTGTACCATGAACTATAGAGGGTTTAGGATCTAGCTATTGTTGGGTCTACTCCACTGCAAAATTCTGACACACACCGCAACCCTATGACCCTTCCTGACCACTCTGAGCTAAGCCACCCTACTGCCGCTCGATGCCTGGTGACTGGCTACCATAGTCACGACCTCCACCTTAGCCCGAACGGCTGGCATAACTCTAGTTCATAGAATGATGAGAAACTAGTAACACTACTCTAGAATGAGGAGTCATAGAAGAATCCATGCACCAACTGCTGGTAAAAATATCTGACAGAAGCACTAAGGGTGACCCATCTTGCTGCATTTTCGACACTTTATTAGTTCTATTGGGAAATGTGTCCTTGTATGTTTGACCTTCCTAAACTAATAGAATACCACATGGAAACCTAAACTTATATCATTCCTACTAGGATCTCCATGTGTAGTCTGCCTATGGCGCTTCGGGCTATCAGCTGGTGAAGCACTTACTCTGGATGTCGAACCACCCAAGCCCATAGCTCCAGAATCCCTCATATTACACTTTGTGATCAGTTCTTGGTTGATGATAAAATCGATGGAAGTAATCATGAATATGTTCCCCTAAGCTCGAATCTCCTGCCTAAGACCACCCTCAAAATTTTGTGCCATGGACAACCCATCACCCTATAGAAAGGGTGTAAAGTGTTGCAGCTCGATGAAGTAAGAAGAGTACTAAATAACAAAAAGAGTACCCTAATACAATCTCATGAACTCTCAGGATAAATCATCTATCAAAGTATCTGGATAAAATTAATTGTGTAAGGTATGCTAAAAATCATTTTAAGCCAAATCCTATTGGCATCCCACCTATAATATCACATCCCATAATCTCTTGGAATAATTCTATAAGCATATACATTGTGAGAATAACACTCCTCTCTGGAGGCGTATTCTGATTCTCGATAATTGACTGTGTGGCTTCTATCCATGACTCAGCAGCCTGAGGTCCTCCTTCCCCTATAAAGGTGAGAGGATGCTGCTATTGAAAGACCCACGCTGATTCATCCATCGACGAGGCAGGAGGCGGTATTCCCTAGAAGGTCTGAATGAACCTCAAGAAGCCCTCTTGAAAATGTACATCGAAACCTATGTCAAGAATGATAGCTAGTTCCAAGACTGACATAACTAGAGGATCTTCTAGAAGTCCTTGATCGGTCATGTCTGATGTCTGATCATTGGACTGTAATTGGTGTACAAGCGGAGGATGTCTTGGTGTCATGACTTTTTACATTCATGTTCACACCTTATATCAAGATTTTCAAGGATTGAAAACATTAATATTAAAGAGGGAACATGATAAAGAAAGCATTCATGTTATTCAAAACATTAATAAACAACATGAATAACGCTGTCACAATGTGTTCCATTAAACCTTTTACATGGGCATGTACCTCTGCCAAAAATAGACATGTAACACCCCATACACAGTGTATTGTCCTTCCACATGGCGTGTACCAGAATCATCTTCTCCTTCCCGAGTTCCCTTATAAGTATAGGACACACGGTTATCCTAGTACAAGACTACATGGAATGTTAGTACCAGACATGATGTGTACTATAAGATCTTCACTGACACGTGTTGTTAGTGAGACGGCCTGATACATGGCTCACACTACACGACATGTTCTATACGGTCACAAATTTCACTAAAGGATTTCCATCGACCTGTGTTGTTAGTGACACGGCCGGTTACATAGTTCTATAACACTACAAGTACATCCTATACATGGTGTGTCCTACCATGGATTCCAAACCCTTTTTCCCCACAAACATAGTCTATGGCACAGTTAGAGACTACACAATGTGTACATATGGTACACAGTGTGTACTTAAGAAAAACAGTTTCTTCCAAAACAAAAGAACACATGGCGTGTATTCATCATTACCCGACATGTATTCTCAGTTTTTTTCTGGACAGTAAGCCCTTGAATCTGCTCTGGAACCTACATAATCAATGAAACAAACATTGAGGTACCAAATTTATATAAGTGAGGGCCTAGACTCCCTGTGAATAAATTATTTTCATCCTATACATGTTATAATCATTCATAATAGATCAATGATCCACCAAATTCTGATCAATGAGGGCCCATAACACCTTAAGAACCAAATTTTGGAGTTCATTCAAACAAAACGTTACAAAATTAACCTTATCAAATAGTAAGTATTTTAATTATGTCATCTATCACAAAAACATGCTAATCTGTCTTAACATATATCACAACAATATGGGAATTCTAATGCAACCTAAATGCCATGTCAAGAATGCAGGACAACTGATTTCTAACAAGTGACAATATGATGCATGAGATAACATTCCCTCATTTCATCATGTTGAAAAAGAAATAGAACCTCAATAACCTCAACAATAATAACACAAAACATGCGAATCACTCAAGGTGAAAATCCAATCATTTTAAAAAATTAAAAAACTGAAAAATTGCAATAATCAAGGTCGATTTTCATTTTCTTGTACACATGTTAGCTACTCCCGGGCACAACATATTCCAAAGTGACTATTCCTTACTATCCACGTCTATAGGCTCCAAATAGTAATTCAAGAGAAAATAATTCCTCTGATACAACTTTTTAACGTCCTAGTTCCGGAAGCCGCCCAGAGGTACCCCGTACATGGTTAGTCAAAAGGCCTCAAGCGCATTTCCTTTAATGCCAGAGGATACAGACTAGCAGTGAGGGACATGGGTGTGATTGTGGGGAACGTATTCCATCATTGACAGAGTGTCATAGCGGATGATAAACAGATAGCAATAGAGGGAGTAGTAATAATATCAAACAATAAGAAGCTATAGAAGACTGAAGAAATAAACAGCTGGAGCACGTATATAAAAAAGATGCATGATACATATATCTAAGAAATCATCCCAACATGTCAAAATGTAGAAAATATATTACTAAAAAATGTCAAGAAAAATAGTAATCAACTCCACCGCATAGCAAAAAAAAGCTTGGTCTCATTATCTCCAGCTCCAAGAAGTCAAGTATTAGAAGTAGAAGGGCAATTTCTCTTATATACACCTGAAACAATATAATCTGTTTGTCCCAAAAGAATGCCCCAAATAGGGTGTCAGACTAAATCATAGTAGGCATCCACCATGATATATGTTCCTAATATTCAGTGAGTATATATGGAAGGAAATAAGAAAAAGGAGTAGTAAACAAGGATTTACTCAACAGTAATAATTCCTACATTTCAAAGTAATCAATTCAACAGAGCAAGTAAACAGATAATTACAAACAGGTAACCCTCTAGGATGTACTCCCAGCCAATCCCCTCTGGTCCTACGTAGAATCCACTAACAACCCTATGGAAAGTACACTGATTATAACCACTCTGGTTTAGCTTTTGTAAAGTCTCTCTGAGGATTCACTCAATGTCAATTCCCCTTATAGCCAAGTATGAATACATACTATTTGAGGAAGCACTCACCGTCAATTCCCCATATAGTCTTTTAACGGAACTATAAGCACTCTGAGGAATAACTAAATTTCAATTACCCATGTTTCCAAATAATGTAACTATAGACACTATGATGAAGCACTCAACGCCAATTCCCCTATTTTCTCACAACATGATTCAAATAATGGAAATTCTGGAGAAGCCCTTACATCTATTCTCCCTATATTCTACTAAAGAAGGTTTTCATGACCTTGTGTAATTAAAACATTCATGATAATGTGTATCAGCCAATGTAAACCACAAGAACTACTTGGATAATAGTCTAAAACATAATAGCATGGTAGAGAAGCAAAATCACTCAATCCTACAATACAAGGCATGGAAAGAAAACTAAAACCAAAAATGAAAACTATACCAATAAATCATATTCAAAATATGCATGGGTAAACACCAAAAAAGATATCAATTAACCCTATTATCATTTAATTAACCACTATTCAAGAATACAATCATAGCAGGCAAACAACGTAGCTAAATCATTAAATACGCAAAACTCAGTTCAAGGGTATTTGGAACTTTTTCACATATAACTCAATGACATTCAACTTAAAGGCACAAACTACCTACCTTGGTATTGGGAGATCTCTACAAGTGATCCTCAAGCATTGAATTTCCCAAGAACATCATAGGTCTAATAAAATTTATAAAAACATCAATGAAAAATAACTTCACAAAGAGGAGGAACCAGGAAAAGATGCTCAAGAAGAAGTATGAGCTTTCAGAGGTGATCCCAACACAATTGTCAGTGATTCATTTGGAGAACATATGCTCAATCGAGGGTTTAGAGAAAATTTTCCACTATACAGGTTCTCTTAGATGATGCAGACCTAGAATTAGGGCTTTCTGTCCATTAGACGTGACCTTAGTATGTACAATGAAAAAAAAAAGAAAATACATGATGTGTACTTTATAATTACATGGTGTGTACATTCCTTTTCTATACTCTGCTTTAGGTAGTCTCTAGGTCACCACATGTTCGTGTGCATGACTACTATATGGCCAGCACACAGCTACCCATGGTAACCGATTCCACGACATGAACTCATAAAGTACACGATGTGTACTCAAAAAATTTTCAGAATCTCCTTCTTTTCTAAAAAATGACCATAAAAGGAAAACATAACTGAAAAGAAGATCTGGGATCTTAAATCAACGGGCTATGGATTATTGTTATAATTTACATGCTAAGTTTTTTAATAGCTATGGGATCTCTCATGTGTTTGGGGGGGGGGAGTTTTACCTAATGTTTGGTCATGTAGTACCTATGTGACCAAAGCTCAATATTTCTTTTGTTTTAAAATGCAGGTGATACCGATAAAATCTATTCTATTGTTGTTCATATCATTGTTGTTCATTTAATTTTTGACATGTAATCAATATTTAATTATCTAGAGAGATATGTAGAGTTTATGATTAACATGGTTCAATGTACACTACTGATATCGATACCTTCGTATCATAAGTAATTGGTGGAGCTGATATAGATTATGATTTAGTTGGATGACATATTGGGAAAAAAATTTTGTTTAACCTATTGTTTTTACATGTGATTCACTTTCTTACATTGCAAATAATTAATATGGATCACATTGATTGTGGGTGGACTATAATTATTTTAATTAGGTAATAGTAGAGAACAAATATCCTTTGCCTCGTGTTGGAGATTTTCATGATGAGATAAAAGGGGAATAGCGGTTTTTAAATATAGATATTTGGTCACGTTACCATCATCTAATAGTTTGGATGTATGTTATATGAAATTTGTCTTTTAAAATCATCGATTCCCATTAATAATATTTTTCGATTACTTTTTGAATGACTAACACTTCAAAATATTTTATGTCATTGATATATTAGATATCCCATCTAAATATAGAATCTTTTTTGGTAGTGTTTATGGAAAATATTATAGTTTATTGTAAATAAAATCATTAACATAAAAACCATATTCTTTTGGTTATTGAAATTTTTAGAAGTCACTATTTATATGGATAACATTAAAAATTTTGTTTCTAGATTCATGAAGTGATGTTCATAGCGTTACAATTTTTGAACACTACATACTAGTTGATCATTTGAAGTCGATGTTTGTATAGACATGGAAGGTCCCAAAAATTTCATTGAGATATATAGCTTCCATGATCACTCTGGATACAACAGACAGTTTGTTATGGATTTCTCTAAATTGGAAGCACCATTTAATGATCATACCCTGAAATCAGTGAAATTCAAACGAGTTGTAAATATTCAGTCTTCATTAGCTGAACTATGAAGTCTTATGATGTTGGTTCTTATTAATATATTGTTGGAGTCCAATAAGGGGTGTGTGGTCTTATGTGATGCTTCTGGTGCTAGTTTTGGATGATTTCTTATGAAATATAACCATTTGATAACTTTCCTGTCTCATCAGTTTTGTCCAAATGTGAATAATTACCCAACTGATGACATAGATCTTTCTCCATTGACAAATCCAATTAAATTTTAGTGGAAATATGTTTTTTGGGTGATTTTCATGGTATTTTTTTAATAATAATTTTGTGAGTTATATATTTTCATTGAAAAACCTAAATCACAGTTATAGATGATGGGTTGAATAACATCAAATGTATGACTTCGATATCTCTTACCCTCCAAGGAAGGGAATTTTTTTGGTATACACTCTTAGTAAGAAATTATCATCATAGTCTATTATTGAATTTAAAGTGGAGAAGAATCTTATGGTGTTTTTCACTCAATTTCACCTGGATTCTCAAGATGGTGTTTTAGGTAGGTTCATACTATTTTTAAGTTATCATTAACAATCATGTAGTATATTTTGAAAGTCAGTTGAATGATGATGATTTAATAAAGTTTCAAAAAAAAATTATGGTGGGGATACCGTTTCTAGTTGGTATCTTTCATTAGATGGTATGCTCCACATTGGGAATCTGATTGTTTTCCCAAAATTGTTGAGGTGTTAAGTCTTGTTTAATTTCCAAACTCTTCATGGGTCATTAATCAAGGAACTATGAAGATGTATTATGCCATGATATGATTATTCTATTGACTAGTATGAAGAGTCAAATTGAATATCATGTGTCCCACTATAACACCTCTCAAAAAATAATAGAAGATAATATGAAACCCTTTATTTTACTTCTACCTCTATCAGTCCTAGTTGTGAAATGAAACAAGGAATACATGTATTTTTTTGGTTTTTTGTGGACTACCCGAGTGCGTAATTTTATCTTGATTGTTGTTGATAAGTTTATGAATTCTTCTAATGTCATTTGGATCAAGTATATCACAAAGGTTGATGGTATGGGTAAGATATAGGTGAAGATATTTTTAGATTAAGTAGAATTCATTATATCATTGTTTAATTTATGGATCATAGGTTTACCTGAAGGATATAGAGGAGTTTCTAGGAGGTTATAGGAATTTATGTCAATTTTATTACAACAAACCATCCACATATAAACACTTATATGGATCAAGTAATTCTGATCCAAGAGGATATACTTCATTCTTGTGTTTTGGATTTTAGTGGATCCTGATATTCCTATCAAGGGATGGTTGAGTTTTTTTATAAAAACATATATTAGAGTTCGATCAGAATGAATCGGATTGTGTAGATTTATAGCCACCTATAGTGATCACCTATTTATTGGGATGAGGATTGAAAAGTATCATTTGTTTGAACAAATTTGGTTTTGGAGAAGTCATTGAAGATTTATCATGTACATCGATGCCTAGTTATAGCCGTGAGTCAACATAAATATATTTCGGATTGGTGACATTATCCTATCATGTTTCCAAAAGATGAATGTGATTTCTTGAATGTTTCTTTTTAGTTGGGACACTGCCAGCATAGAACATCAATAAATATGGCTCCAAGATTTGTTTGACTATTTTGGGTCACTGAGTAGATTAGGTAGTTCAATTATCAATTAAACTTCATAATTTAGTTTAATGTAATTCAAGATCTTATCCACATGTCTCAGCATAGGAATTACTATTCGGATCCCACCCAAGTAGTGAGTGGGGAAAAATTGATTTAGAGCTAGATGTTTCTAATTTGGAGAAACTAGAATTAATGATTCACTATTAAGTAATAGTATTTCATGGTCAATTTATTCTAATGATCAATATATTATGGAAACAAGAATTATATTCTCATTAGACAAGGGAATGAAAGTCATTGACCAGGGAGTAGTGACCTCATCTTTTTCTAGGGATTACATATTCTACATGACTTCCCATTGATAAAAAGTCTTTATTTTGGAAACATTCTAAAATCCCATTACTGATCTGTGAATTTTATCAATTAATTCATATTGGATGTCCTTTTTTGTTGTCCATATTGGGCCTATAAAGAATTTGGTTGAATCCTATAATGGCAAAGTCAATGATTTGATGGAATCATAGCTTTAGCATGTCATTTTTTATGCTATAGAATGATATTATGCTGTGTAAATAGGTAAAATGCTGTGTAATGTTTTTTGGGAGAAATCAATGAAAGGGATTCACAATGTGAATGGTTACATTATTTGATGTGTGGTTCCAGATCATGAGTTAATTAAATATTAGTTTTTTAAATTTGATGTGATGGATTATTTTGAATACTTGAACACTATCGACATCACGAAGTGTAATGGACTAACACATTGTTAATTTCCCCATTCAGGGATGTTTTAGGGTTTTATTTGGGGTTTGGTTGTCCATTTTACTACATTGTCTCCTATTATCTCAAAAAAATGTTTCCCTTTGGTGATTTTTGTAGGCATTATTACTTTCGGATCGATCCATTAGACATTATTTCTTTATTGTGGTTGTGGTGTGTCTCTTTGAGTGAATGATCTGTCCAATTCCTCATTTACATTGATTGCACTAATTACTTATAGTTTCATTATCGAATTCTATGGTCTTAATTGATGTTTATTCATAATTCCATTTTGATGGGTTTTGTGACCTTGTTCTGAAGGTCGTTCCTTTGTTGGGTGTGTTGTGTCAGGTGTTTGTTCTTGAGATATGTGAACGTCCACTATTCCACCGACCCCCTTTTCTATATTGAACCAATCATGATACGTGGATGGGATTCTATTTCCTACATAGATGTCATTGGAATCTCATTTTTAGTGTAATCTATATTTGGAGTGTGTAACACATGATTGGATGTTAATGGTTTCGTCACTAGACTATGGTTGTTAAAACATATTATTCTATTATTATAAATTAATTTATAAATAAATTATTATGAAGTTGGAATTATTGGTTGTGTTCATTATAATGATATTTTAAAAAATTATGGTTTCCTTGGTTTTTATTAATGTAATGAAAGTGGTTATTTTCAATGAATTGAATGATTTTTGAAAAAGAAGAGGGTATGGTTATCCTATTATATTTTTAATTGAATATATTGTTTTGAAATGGTTTTCCAATCATTATGATGATTATGAAAAATGATAAGATGAGTTACCTTAGCTACTAGGGGAATGTTTAGCTATAGGTTGTCATCTATTTAGGGGGTTCACCTTTTGTGTGTTCCTCTTATCCGATAGTGTAAAATATTGGCTCTAGAAACAAATATGATATTGGGGTTTCCCACATTTGAGTGCTCCTAGGTCATGGATTAATGATAATTAATATTAGATATGGTAGTTCCCCGATAATTGTTTTTTGGGTATAATTAGTATGCTAACTGACCTATTGTATTCCATTGTGTTGTGATTCCAATGCTGCTAATGTTCTTTTATATTTCTATGAATTTTTATATTTTAGGATTGATATACATTATGATTGTTATAAAAGATGATATGGAAAATGAGATTTGAAATTTATATTTCATCCTTTTTTATAAGGGTGATAAAGGAAAAATATTTAGTATGGTTTCTATAAAACAATATTATTAATTACCATGACATGTTAAAATTAAAATATTCATACATGAATTTGTATATAGAGTCTTTTTATGGAAAAACTTGGTGTGATTTTATTGATCTTGTTAGCTCACAACCTGTGCACCTCATTGCTGGGGTGTACACCTATGTATGTCAACTAATCTAGGGAACAACAAGGAAACACAGTGAATTGGGAAGTTATTATGTCATCATGGATAGGTTCATAGTGGTGATATTTTCGGAGTCCATCCATTCCATACCATAGAGTAGATATTTTTTGGGTACTTTCTATTTGAGATTGACTCTTAGAGTTTTAGGATACATTTATAGTTATTTTGATTCTAATTATTTCTTACTATTATGGATTATATTTTATTAGATTTAAATCATTCCTTCTAGATTCATATATATATATATATATACTTCTTTTAGGTTGGAAAAAATAATTCCCACTGGTCTATTGTTCTATTACCACGTACTTGACGCTAGCCTTTTGTGATTGGAGACATCTTTCTGGTATGTGACATATCAGTTTGGGTTTCAGGTATTAGTGAAGCTGGGGTTAGTTCATTACAATTATTTTACAAATTTTTTATAGGATATAATTACGTTAAACATAATATCATATTTCATCTTTAGTATAAAATTTTAATACCAACATTTATTCCTTTTATTTATTTCTTGATCATAATATAAATTTAATAACAACAAAAATCCATCCTATATCAATATATTTAGAGGTTCCCTTAAATGAAAATCATACATTATTGCGTTAAATGTTTTTTTAATTCATATCTCATAGAATATTTATTTAACCCATTTATCAATTATTCATATATATATAGTCTCATCATGAGATATAAATGTATAATTATTATAAATTTTTCTTTTTATAATTTTAATTCATGAAAATTCTTTTAACCTATCAATCACATATATTAAAGGATGAAATCCTAAGGACCTAGTTATTCTTGGAATTATATTCTTATTTAAAATATTTTATTATATAAGAAAAATTTAATTGACACACTAATATTAATCATTATCATCATACTTATAATTGATGTGAGTATTAAGTATCTCTTTCCTAAAATATAATAGATGATCTCTAATAGGTTGTCCCATAGAATTCATGGGATCAAATTCATCAAAAATAACATGAATTAAATGTATAATTAATTATTTTGAATATGGAATAATCTCTATAATTTTAATTGTATACATAAAATATTACTTATTCTATAATCTGATTAAATCTATAATTGTTTTTCAGTGGGAACATTTTATTTTCATTATATCCAAAAATTGTGAATTAACTAACATTATGTTTCATCTACTTCCTAATATCATATTTAATTTTCATTAAAATGTGTATTTTTCTATACATATTTATGATTAAGCATGGGGAAGTAACAACTTACAAAAATATTTATAACCGATGGTATATTAAAATAATTTTGTTTTTGAAAATATCTATGGATGTTCTCATTCACCTATCAATAACATTGTTATGTTGATGTGTTATCACTCTCAAATTATGTGATTAGTATAATTATTTAAACTATAATTGTCCCGCCATTGGATTAAAAATTATCATACATGGATTATTACTATATATATATATGTAATAATTTTTAATTATGAACATGTTTTTAAGACAAAGGAATTGAATAGACAAATTTAATTAAAAAAATTCAATCCATAATAAATAAATAATTTCTTAAAAAAACTTATATACCAACCCCTTCCTAAATGAAATAAAATTTCAAATCACACTATCCGGTCTCAAAAAAACATTCCATAAGACATTAGTACATTTCCTTACATACATTATATAAAATATGATATAAAAACACCAAAATGTGAACACAATTTTTGATCAAAATGTCCGATTATGATACCACTAATTGTTTAATAAGATGGAATTTTAAAATTAACCAATTATAATGTAAATAAAACGAAATAATTAGATGAAAGTATACACTTCATGACATGAAACAAGGATAATTTCCCCTTTTCAATGTTTGTAATGCATTATAATTAATAGGTTTGTAATAAAATTTAGTAAACACCATAGCCAACAATTCCATGTTAATCACTAGTGAATACTAAACCATTGGTATCAATTATAATAGTTCAATGCGGATCGTTATAAAAAATTATTTATTATAATGCCAAACAGTGTGCACATTACCTTACCATAACTTGTCTTGGGGGTAAGACTATGGTAGCTGGAGTGGCTCTATTCCTCAACATTGTGAATCTCATGCACAAATTACCCTTTCAGAATATTTATATGTAAATGTGTTCAATACTATGGATGGATCCCTTCATAATCGTTGATCACATTCATGATTACCCTATTATAATCAGTCAGTGGGAAAATATAATTTGAATCCATGAAAACATTGTTTGGAACCATTTAATTTGATAAAACCATGAGAAAATCCATTTTCTAAACCATTACAAAATTAAAAAAAATTCAATAAAACACCACTCATTCACTTTTACGACAATTTAAAAACCATTCCATGATAAGGGCATAAATTATGATTTTAAAAAAAATTCGTATCCATATTCCATGACAAATAAATTATACTTTGATGATTAAAATCAAATCATGAATCCAACTAACTTTAAAAAAAGGGAATACCAATTTCCATTGTAGAAAAATCAAGATTATTTTAGGGTCATATAATTAATAAGGGTTTCTAGATAGATAATTAAAAAAAATTATAACCAAATATACCTGACAAAAAATAAAAAACCATCATGTAACACATACCTCAATAATTTGTGAAGAAATCACAATAATAAATGAAGAAACATAAAACATAACCCTTTTTCCTAAATAATATATATTAATACTTATTAGATATTATCAAAAAATATATAACTATATTCAATATCGATGATCTATTGTTTAGTTTGACTAATGAATAGTTTTTGTATAATATTAATAAAGAATAATAAAGAATATGGACGTACCATTCTAAAATAGATCCAACCCCCAATGATATATCATAAAGGGTCACCATGTGGTATGTAATTTTAAATATCTCCAAGAGTATTCACATTATTCGATATCATATTTCACTAAAATGGTAATTAGAGAGAATTGATATTTTTGCAACTAAAAATACAATAGTGATTAATCATAATCATGTCACACAATTTGGATGAAATATTTGTAAATTCAAATGGTAAACATGATCCCATTTCTATTCTATTAAAGAAGATGAGAAGTTTGTTAGTATGGTTTGAATAAATATTTAGTATCCATGAGAAATATTGTTTTCTCATGTTGCATGGTTTGAGGAGAAGGTCACCCTATTTTTGTTAACTATATCCATTACTGTGTAAAAACCATTGGAACCTCAAAACATGGAGTTCAATTTCCTCTAAAGTGCAACATGTTTTGGTCTAAGCCTGATAAAATCATGTAAAAATCATTAAATTTGTACGTTCAAACAAAAATCACCCAAAATGACATTCAAAAATGTTGAAACAAGTTGGGAAATAATTTAAATGATCCCCAAAATACAACATAAATATTTTAAAAATATCCCCTCTATATTGATTTATGTCCCCTAAAATCAATGTTTGATACAGTTTTTCCTTGAATAGTTGAGTTAATTATATCATTATCAAAAAATATCTCTCTAAAGTGTCATTAATTTAGAACCATATTGTCAATAGATTACAAATAATGGTATAAAATTCACACGTAGAACCTTTTATTTTGATTCATCAACACACAAATGTTGATCATTAAAATACACATTAGATTTAATTTTAAGGACTTCTAATATTAGAAAATTAAACCACTCTAATTGATTCTTGTTATTTAATATTGAAACAGGAATGTTAAAGATAGATGAAAAATGATGTGGTAAAGAAAATACATATTCCACAATTCCAAATCATTCCATGTTATATAATTTCCCCACATACCTAACAGTGAGGTTACCTTCCTTTATAAGTAATCCATTACATAATTGGGTTGATCCATTGAATAACACCTAATCACCAACCAATCATATTAGTGGATAATAATCTCAATTTTCATTATATTTATACTATCATTGATAAATCAGGAAAGGATGATGAATCAAATCTATATCTATTGTAGACTCCTAAACTAAACATGGTCCAGCAAAAAATAATTCACTATCTTGGGACCAAAAGATAGAATAGTTGTGTTGAATGCTATACACAACTTCTAATGATGACATTCTGATGGATGAATAACAGATGCTGTTATAATAAAATTAGAATTCCACAATATTTCTATCATAATAATCATTGACTTCTAATAGGAAAGCCTAAGTCATATGATCATGAATATAGTTTTATCTTTCTATCATCCCATATGTATGATAATGATTATACATTGTTCCTAACCCAAACTAGGTGGCTGTAACATCCTAGATTCCCTAACCAAACAATTATTTATAATGTGGGTCCCTGTTTGAGACAATGTTTATACAAATCGCATAAAACCTTATAATCTCTAAGAGACAAAACATTTAAAGGCCATCTATATTAATTGCAACATATATTTTAATGGAATAAAACAAATTAATCATCTAATTAATAAAAAACTAGATTAAATTCATACCTAGATTGGTTTATGGTTGACCAATTATAAAATCAGTAAAAATATTATTTCATTTTCATGTAAAAAATGAATAGACTGAAGCAAACAAGTAAGATTATTGTTGTCATCCATAATCTACAGGCATGTATAACTTTGAGAAAAAAATTCAATTATGTATAATTTTATACCTTATATAAAAATATTCTCTTTATATGCTAAAATATAATTATGTTTAGACAGTGTAAACCTGAAATTTTATAATGAACATTTCCCAACAGAAATTTTTTCTTAGATGAAGGGACAATAAAATTGCTCAAAAACCAATGAACGTTATCTTATTAAAGATAACACTAATAGATGGACTCCCAAACATAAAATGAAATTATAATACACAATAACTCATAATTATATTTTTTTACACTAATGAATCTTCACAACATGATATGATATAATATGAATACTTTTAAGTGCATTACTAAACTCTGCTTCCCTAACTCACATATGAATATGAATAAAGATCCCCATTAATTTCCAGTAATCCCATTATTTATTCAAATCAAAATATTTTAAAATTACAATAATAGAAATAGAAATTATGAGGCCTTTTGATTGGTTATATGAAATTTTGATATTGAATGACTATAATTATTTAACCAATAAATTCATTCCAAGGAGCAATTTTTTTATTAATGTTATAGACCACTATTTTATTGTTATAGTAAATGAAAAATCATTCAACAAATACATAGTGAAAACATAATCATTGGAATTATATAACAACCATGCTTCCCTTATCAAGAGTAGAATAATTCCTCTCTTAAGGATAATGATGATGTGAACCGTGGACCATTACATAAAATCCCTTAATAAGGAGACACCAAATAAAAAATTCCTATAGAATTTTAGTAATACAAATAGACATGACTAAACTCGAGTAATGTTTCAGTTATTAAGGAGGTAAAATACATATTTTACTGGAGGAAGTATTTCTAACACATAGAATCCCACATTAACTTATTCCCATTCTAGTTGAGATCCATAAAAGGGGCTTCATGCTTCATGAAATACAATATTTAAAAATAATTACATCATGTAAAACCCCGAAATCTACATACCATGTATAAATTTTGTGGTTCATCACATTATATTACTATTATTTCCATTTCACAATCAACATTGAGTCTATGTTATGTGAGAAAATTGAAAATGAACATATCATATCCGATAAAAAATTGTAATGTTGACAATTTAGAATAACGATAATTATCTATCAATATTCCCAAAACATGCAATAAAAGACACTCATGAACATCACTAGTATTAAATTATACTATAATCTCATCCATTACCATAATATCAAATTAGTCTAGGTACTCATTGAAAATAAAGTTGATCAATTCCGTAAATATGATAGAAAATTTAGATGGATGAAATGACATCACAAAGTACTAAAAATGGCCATATGTGACATAGAATCATGTCTTTGCTATATCTGACTCCATAATTCCATATTGGTGATATCCATAATAAAGGAAATTTTTTAAAAACCTAGTTTCTCAATTTCAACTAGATCATTAAATAATCAATTTGAGGAAAGAGATATTTTTTCAAGACATTCACTTAATTGTGTTTCGGATAATAAGGGTAAATGAAATTTATTCGGTCAACCTTCCTAGAAAAAATCATAATGGATATATAAGTTAACACAATTGGTCATATAATTTTCACATATCATATAAAATCCAACTCCGTTTTTAAATATTTCATGTCATCATGAGACATATGGAAATAAGACATAGATACTAGTTTTGTCATGTGAATTATGTAAATTAAGATAAAAAATCATTCCATGACTTATTTGAAATCCAATATTCTATTTTAGCAATCAGATAAAAAATCTCCAAGTTGAGTACATAGAAATCTAATAAAAATATCAACATCATATAAAATATAGATACTTGTGGGAAAAAGAAACCTAGATTTTTCATCATTCCAAGAGGTGTCATTGTAAAATCCCAAAATTATAATATATAACTACATATAAATAATTCAATATGTTCAATGGAATTAACCATATTTAAAACCTATTTTAATCTAAAAAATAATATATTTAGAATAAATACACCAATTTATGTTTAACTTTTAATAACCCAATCAATGAATTCGTAGGAATGAATAGTTTTGTAAATCATTACAATATATATATATAAGTATTATATATTATTAAAAATATATCTGTTAAATTAAAAATTCAAATGGGTGAAATTTAATTCATTTTCCTAAAATTCATACTAATATCATTAATTATATATATAATTATTTGTCTAAAAAAATATTTAGGTGATATTTAATTATATATATAAAATGAAAATAACTAATAATGTCAAATTATTTCTTATAATAATAAATTGGATAATTTCATTTTTTTTACTAATATGAAGAATAATAGTTAATATTTAAAACCACAGTTCTCCAATTAAAATTTCTTTTCATTATATGATATTATTTTATTAAATGATTTTATCTGAATATTTTATAATTAAATTATAATCAAACCAACTTCATTTTTCAATACTTTATATAAAAAATTTGTTTGTATAAATTTTATAAAATTTTCTAAATGTTTTTTTTAAATGAAAGATTTTTAAAAAGTATAATTTTAATTATAATATCAAAATATAATAATAAGATGATAAAATTATAAAATATTTATTAAATTATATATATTTTTATGTAATATAATTATAGATGTTTAAATATTATTTTTACAAAGGAAACTCTTTCAAACATTGTTCATTTAATCAATTATTTTGTATTTGATATTTGATTTTATCTTTCCTTAGAATCATAATATCAATTATTTCTTATATTAAATTAAACGTTGTCATTATCATCAATATCAAATATAATTTTTTATTATATCTATTTAAATCCAAAAAATATTGTTTCTCAAAAAATATTGTTTTTTATGGATTAAGTGTGTTCATAATAAAATGAATTTTTTATAAATTTAGAAGTATTATTAAGATAAAATTATTTCCATATATAAAATTATATTTATCGTTTTTTTAAAAGAATAATCATAATCTATTATGTTTAAATTAATAAATATAGTAAACAATTAATTACAGTGGTGATGGATAGTTTGTGTACAATGTAAAAAAGTTACAAAGTCCATAAATCAAACTATTTTGTTTAAAAAACTAGTGGATGATATTATCTTCAAATCAAAACTCAGGTAATTAATTCTGTTGTCTATTTTTTTCCTTTTAAAACTGAGTAGTAACATTATAATATTTAATATTTAAGGGTCCCTCACATTACTACACATTTCATCACATATAAAAAATTAAATTCTTCACCACATAAAGACTCACTAACAATTTTATTTTCTCATAAAAAAATTAATTTTAATCTCAATATAACCCTCTCCAAAGAACAAAATCTCTCTATTACTAATCATTATCCTTATCCATTACAATTCAAAGAGACGTCCAAATAAAAAAATGACTCCCAAACGTCAGTATTATCAAAAAAATTGTATTATTATTAATTTAATTTTCAATATTTATCCAATACATAGTAATATAATGAATTTAGTATCATTTATATAGTGAACTATTACAATATTAATGGTATTATCTAAATATATCAATTTTCTCTATTCATTATGAAACAATGTTTTGTGTGTGTTGTGCCAAGTATTGACTCCATGATGTGACATATTTAATTTTTCCTCATTGCTATACAATGTTATATTTTAGGATGGTATCAAGGTATGAATATAATATTTATGATATCAATAATTTTTCTAATATAATTTGTTGGGTATCCTATTTATTATAACAACCTAAAAAATCAAAAGTTAGAAACATGTATTAGATAGTGTTCAGGAAATGGGACAGAAAGCACGGAAGGTGATATACTAACTTGATAAATTAAAACAAAATTTCCATTTTAAATGGATTTTTTATATTTGGTATTAATCAATGTAATCAACATCGAGTTATGTTACATTACAATAAAGATATACTTTCTTTGATAACATAAATTGCATGAAAGACAGTGTTTTATTAGAAAAAAATAAATTATAAAAATATTATTATTAAAAATGACTAGACTTAACCTGGAAGGGTAACGATTCCTTATTATAGAATTAACTAACATACTAAAATATATTTTTTATAAAAACATAAAATTAAAACATTGGTTAAAAATTAATTATAAATGATTTTGAAAACACATTGAATATAATGGAAAATATTATTATATTTATGCTTCAAAAGCTGTTTTAACATAAGTAAATTTAATGAATTATTATTATTAACTAGTATTAATGTGATATATATTATAAAATCAATGAAATATTTTTCATTTTCATCCAATATATTTGATAGGATTATGATAACATTAAGCCCAATATTATATATAATATACTATATTTTTTATACAGGTATTTTTGCGTTATTTTAATGGAGAAACCATTGTGAATCGTAATTTTGACACATTAATTTAGTTAATATTCCATAATAAAAATATTACGTGAAATGAAAAAATAATAATTATGTTAAAGTGAATTTTGATTTTATTTTGAAATCATATATTTTATTATTGAATTGTTTAAAATACTAAATTCTAGAATGAAACAACATTTTCATCTAATATCATTATAAGGATAAATTATGATTTTAATTAAATTTAATGATTAATTATATAATATTGTTTTAATTAATAAAATTTATTTCATTTAAATTAATTTCACTTTTATGTTTATTTAAAAAACATAGCAAACTTTCATATGATTTTACATTAAATATTTCCATTGTCATCCCACCTATGAAGTTAAATTTAAAATAATTTCTACATCCAATTTGATTAGAATTTTGAAAATTGGATTCCTTATTTTATATTATAATAATTTATCATTTCTAATAAGACAATTTTTAATCCAAAGTGAATATTGAATGTTATTAAAATTAATTATAATTATTAATGTAAATTAAAACTAAATGAGGAATTAAACCATAACATTAAGGCACAAAAAGTCTTATACAAATGACTAAGAGATATGGTAAGGACATGTATAAAATCATTCTTATATTTGATGAAAATTTGATCATTATTTGATCATCCTTAAATGTTATATTGTGGTAGGAATTTTCTGGTCCAAATATTACAAGAGTGCCACTCCTCCTCCATTATAAAATGCCACCCCTTCTCCACATTACTCATTCTTCTCAAAAAACAGTGGTTAGTCAAAGATCTACCCAATTATATTCCATAAATCCACCCTAATTAATCTTAAATCATCCCTTTTCGGAATAAATATTTCATGGGAGGTCTTTTGATATAAACCAAAATGAGTTACCTAATTTTTAAGGTATCATTTTCCAACGATTACATTTCTTTAATTTGCTTCTCTACACCCTCTACTATTCTTTATACATTCTTACATAATAACAACAATATAATTAATATAAAATTATTTTGTTTTGTTATAAAATCTACCTACACATACACACACCTCCCTCAAACAAGTAACAAATATGTTGTTCTATGTACGAAAAACTGCTGCCTCACAAAAATATGATTAATAATTTTTCCTTTACTACCAATAATGGTTTCCATTTTGATGTAAACTCTTTTTATATATAATATATATGATAATTTTATGTATTAATACTTTTTTATCCATTTAATAACACATAAAACTTATAATTTTCTTTTTATTAATAAGATAATATAACTTGACGATGTGTGGACTACCGCTCTCTCAGAGCAATGTGATTCATTAAATATATACATGGATAATATTAAGGATAATTTCAAAAATAATATATAAAATATATTGCATTAATATGGTAGAATAATTTTAATAAACATATTTATCATTTACATTCTATTCTTTTCAATAATTCAATTAAATGAATTTAGCATTTATGCATACGTGCAGACTTCCGTATGCATGAATGGTGCACTTCATTTAAAATCTCCTAATGTTATAATCAATTATAAATAAATGTTAACTAAATATGTAAAATAAAAATATCATTGATTAAATTATTTAAATTATTAAATCATGATATAATGAATAGGGAAATCAAATTGCAATTAAAAACATACTTGAGAAAACTATTCAATTAACACACAATGTATTGAATATAATGAATGATTGCTAAAAATGGGAAAAAATATATTGTTAATATTAAATATATGATATTACAAACATCATTATGGATTTGGAATAATATATTAACATATTTTAATCTACTATATATTACTATAACGAACAAATAAGAAAGGTAATTTTAATTTAAGTTATTTCATCCCAATTTACATTCCATTGAGTCTTATTTGTTATTGTGTACCAATTCAACGTAACTTGGTGTATTTATTGATCTTTTTAATGTTATATCATGAATCCCATTTTTTTAGACGAACACATCCTACGTCAAATAATGTTTCTATGATGAATTTCCAAGTCATGTTTGTTCTTCGTCGGTGGAGCATTCTTTGTTGGGGGATGAAGTTCTTCATTGGAGAACATAATTTCTCCCAAGGTCTCTCCTCTCCCAATTCCACCCAATATCCATGTTAGCCCCAAAATAATAGATTATGAAAACAATTATAGTAATGAAAAAAAATTCAAAATTTATAATTAATCACTTTGTTGGAACATTAAATGGCATGTTCGTTGGCATAATAAAGGTAGAGGATGTCAAGAGACTCTACCTCAATTATGAGGGTGATGAGAGGTTGTCCACTCCAACCATTATTAGGGGGTTCAGGTGGCCCCTGCTCCCAATTTCAAAGTGGGAGATTTTGAATTCTCGGGTGGTCCACACTACAATTAAACATGAAGAGGAGGTTTAGGCCTCAGGTGGTCCCCACCACCATTGTAATTCCCTAACCACAGAATCCCAGAGTCAGTGCATTATTATGTATCATTGGAATGATAACAAAATATCTTGTCTCAAATGACCGATTAGTTTTTTATCCTTGGGAATGGTAGATACATTCTTATGGTTAGGCCTCAGGTGGTCTCCACCACCATTGTAATTCCCTAACCACAGAATCCCAGAGTCAGTGCATTATTATGTATCATTGGAATGATAACAAAATATCTTGTCTCAAATGACTGATTAGTTTTTTATCCTTGGGAATGGTAGATACATTCTTATGGTTTACATTACATCATAAAATGTAAAAATACAACCACATTGATTCCATATACAAAACTAATATCCCATAGACTATCCCTTATGATCATTAATAATATACGTCATTGCATCTTGATAAATATAAAACATATAATTGGGTGAGTTCAGATGCTCAGTAAGGATAACAATAAAGTGGAAAGTTTAAGAAATAAGGATGAACATTTATTGCAATTTATAAGACTAAAACAAATGTTTTTAAACATGAACATCAGAATAAAATGGAAAAGAAAAAATAAAATAATGCCATTTACTTCTTCACATGGATATTCCACCGTTAGAATAGTCAAATTCAATATCAATACCCACTTTCATAATATGTAATGTATAATTCCAGACTTTCATAAACACAAAGTCAAGGCCTTGTTCCATGACTACAACTAATATTGTGTCAAGGCCTTGTGCCAATAGAGAAGTTTGTTTCATGAGACCTACCATTTCTTCTAGGAGTTATAGCGGGCTCCACCTGTCACTTACTAATTCCAATGCATTCCTCATATTAAAAGTTTGAAACATAATATAAACATTCGTATTTAAACTATCACATGAAATGTCAATACATTATCCACAAACCATGAATGGTATAAAAATAGCACATCCACAGTCAAACATAACTCATTAACTACAAAATGGACGATTTTTTTGTAACAAATTTACATTAATTGAGAATAATGATGGATATTGACATAGATGAAAATAATCATCAAAACTATTTGAAAAAATATCCCACTTTTCCTGAAAACATTTAAAGGTAACACTATTAATCAATAAGTTGTTTTAAAAAAGATTTTTGATTCAATGTTTCCTATACCACTTTGAAACATTTAAATGGAATTTTAATTTTAAAAAATTAAATTCCTTAGAAATAAATCCTTAAAAACGTTTTTAAACAATGGACATTAATGAGAAATATTTAAAAGAATAAATCTTTAAAACATTTAAAATGATATTTTAAATAGAGTTTATAACCAAATGAGAGACACTTGAATAAAAATAATTGAGATAATCAAAACATTATAATAACATGAGATTAAAGGGATTCATGTTATACTATGTCAATGTAAAATATGTACACAAAAAAAGTGAGTTGGCACATAACAACAAAGAATACTCAATGGAATGAAATTTGAGATGAAATCCCTTATAAGGACCACATACTTAGGTTAAGGATAAATAAATCACCTATTTATGAGTGAAAAATATAAATATAATCAATATTATTGGATATTCAGTGTAAATCAATCAGAGGATATTCAAACATATTCTTGTAAAAACACCAACAATGACATGGATGTTTAACTCAATGAATAGAAATTGAGTAAAAATTACTCTTATCATATTTATACCAATGAATTGAGAATTTATCAATGGAGTGATAATTTGTATCAAAATTATATCCACACAAAGGGATAGGAAATTACTACATTATTAAATAATTAGTTATTTCACAAATAATCTTGGAGTAAAGTAATCAATGAAGTTTGTGTAAAACAGAATGAGTGGAAATTGAAATTTGAAATTACCTTACCATTTTGGTAACATACAAAACCTAAACCATGTGAAATAAGTATAATCCAATTATGAATTTAATACACATAAATTAATATACATTATGCAAAATATACAATCTTGGGCAGTACATACCCCACACAAAAGGTAATAGTGGCAAATATAGCCTGAATCTAACAGGAATACAAGTGAGATGAAAAACCCTAGCATTGTAATTTTGCTTGGACCAAGGTACATTAATATCTTGTATAATTGTGAAATAATTGTTATTATATTTTAAAATAACCATATAAATTATTATCATATCATATATGATATTCTAATATTGATATTTTAGTATATTCGTTGTTTCAGGTGTTAACTGATTTGTTCTCCTTTAAATGCTTGGTAACATAATACATGTTTGTTATGGATGGGATGTATTTTATTAACATTAATAATTATATTAATTCTTTAAAAATTATTTTTAATCATCAAAAGAAAATTATTAATGAATGGATACGATGGGGAATGAATCTCATCGTGTCCGAGGAGACGGTAATCCATACATACGCACGAGCGACAATATCATTCTTTTGGTATTAAAATCATATATAATTGGATGGTATATCATATATACAGAATAATAATCATGTCATATTTATTATTCAAAACAATTAAACATCATTATTATACCCATTCATATAATAATGTATTGAATAACAATTACACAACGACATGGAGGGGGTAAGCCGTATGTACAGAGGTATGGTGACATGTCATTCAAAAGATAGATAATATAATTAATATGGTTGTAAAATATTCATAATAACATAAAATTATATACAAGATACTAGAATTATCATTTTATAATGGAAGCAACAAATAAAGAGGATGTGGAAGAAGAAAGGAATTTGAAAGAGGTCACGAAATATTTACCTTTTCTTCAGGATCTTTCTATTGACATGATCAAAAGGGCTCCTTAGGATGGATTTACAAAAAATTTAAGGCCTCTAGGACGAAGGGAGGTGAGTTGGGAGGATATTTTGGTAGGTTTTGTCTGATCCTAATGGGTTTTAATGTGCGAATTTGAGAGAAGGGAGAGTGCCCATTTATAAGAGGGGTGAGAGGCACATGAAAAAAATCTAGAAATATTATTTTATAATAAAATAATTTTCAGTTTCAAATAGATCCAAAATGAATTATTTAATAGAAAAGATGGGAATGGGCTAAAAACCACTCACCCAATAAGTTTTAGACAGGTTTGGTTCACTATATTAACCTTATCTTTCAAATATAACTCTTAGTTAAATAGTTTGACATTTACCATGTCTCTTTGTATTTTTATTTTATATGGTTAATAAACGAACTATATACATAAAAGAGAACACCAAGTGGTTAAATAACAGTACTCCTATCATTATATAAGTATTTCATTTGAGATTTATATTTTTAGGAATATAATATCAATTAATAATATAATATTTTTTTAAAAACTCTTTTACGTCAATTTTGACACTATTTGATATTTTGTTTTTTCTAAATTCATAACAAAATTATTACTTCAAAAACAATTCATCTAAGCAACCCTAAAATGTTACATTAACATAAAAAAGTAGTATAATTCATAAAATGTCTAAAATTACATTTATTTTTATTTTTATAAAATCATTTATTTTAATATTTGATTAATTAGTTAATTACTACATCATCATTGTGTCATAAATAAATTAATTTGTTTAATTTCTAAAATTATAAATAAAATACGATTATGTTGGAATTTTTTTTATATTTATAAAGAATATTTATAGTCGAATTTATCTTATGTGTATCCCTATATAAATAATGGTTTATTTATTAAACTTTGAATTTACCACTATTAACTCTTCTTTGAATTAAATAATAATAAATGCCCTAATCTAATCCAAGTTTATCTAAAGGATCATATTTTATTCATAATGTTTTTTGGTCGAATTAAATTTATCCAATATAATTATGACATGTTTTAAGGTAATAATAACATCATTTTTACCCTTAATTACCCTATTTATTTTTTACCGTGGTAAATAAAAGTAAAAAGTTATTATTCATCAAACAAATATTTTCATCTTATTTAATTACATTTTATTTACTGATATAATCCATGTCTCTCGAATGTTTTAAATTAAACTCATATAAGCTGTGAAATTATGTTTTATGTAAATTTGAAAATGCTCCAATGAGATGGGTAAAAGACAGTAAAAAGTTCAATAAAGTTTTCTACTTCTAATTCTATTATAAAATGGCTTCAATGAATTACATTTAACTTATATACATATTATATATCTATTTTTTCTTCAAATAAATTTAAATAAAATGAATAATTATTTAAATAAATTTTTTTTTAAACTATAACGTATTGTTTTTCACTATTCATCAAAAATTGAAAGTTTTCAGAAAAAAACCAAGAATTCGGCCTTAGCTATATTTGATATTCCGAATTCAAAAATGATTTCTATTTTACCAATTTCAAAGCATTGATGATTTATTAATTAATTTAAAATTAATTCCCGTTGTCCAAACAAATAGCGTGTTTTTAAGAAACAATAACTATTAAAAGATTCACACCTTTTTATGTATAATTTAAAAGTGAAATTAATTCCAATGACCAACTTTGGATTAGATGGTAAAAATATAATATTATTAAACTTCCAAACCATTCAAATGTATAATCTAACACAATAAATTATTCTGATTAATAATGTTGTTTTCAATTAAAATTTAGTATCATTCACTATTCACCCAAAAATGAAAGTTATCAGAAAAACCCCAAAAATTAATCACAAATAATTGATTATGCCCCAATTCTAAATAAGAAGTTTATTTTGTCAAATTGAATATATAAATGTTTAAAATATTGGATTTAAAAGGGCTCACCATTAAAATGTGGTAAAATTTCATTTTTGAAGAATACATCTTTTATCTGATAAAATTAATTTGTTCTTATATTATGTGAAAAAACACATAATATGGATTTTAAAATTATATGCAGTATATAAAATTCAAAATTCAATTAATACTTTTCATAACTACTTTTTAATGGTTATTTTGGTTAGTCATGGTGTGCTCAATCCCGTTGTTATGTGTACCACAAGCAATTTAATTAATGATAATAACTTACTATGAAATATTGGGGTGTTACATTCTTCCCACCTATTGCATATTACATCCTCACAATTTTTAAAATTGGGCTTGGAAACTTCATTGAATGTCCCACATCATAAAAAAAGTCAATAAAACTATCACTTTAAAAGAATGAAAGATAAATACAGAGGTCACCTGGGAAAACCCATACTAGGATTCCATGTAGGAAAACGTGGATGTGGATGATAAACTATGTGTCATGTTCTTAGGGAGAGGGATAGAAAACATGATTAGGATAAAGTTAACAATAAGGAAACCCCAATCCTATAATGAGATAAAAATTCATTAGTTTCCTAGTAGAAAAAGTAAACGGATAAAATTTTTTGTTTTAAGTTTCATTTCATAAATTTGAGGAAGGTTTTTATGAGCTAAACTAAGAACGTAAAGATTTATACTATCTTTTTCAGTAGTGTCTAATCCTTTAATAAATTTCTACCAGTAACTGATTTTTTTTTTGAACGATCAGTATTCATGATGACTTGGTTATACCTAAAGCATAGAATCAATTTCTAGAGAATCAAATAATCCACAAAGGATAAAAAAATATTTTTCTTGTATTTAGAGATTAACCAAAACCAAAATTGTTTGTACAAGATCAGATGATCTCCGAAAGTATAATTATTTAAAGAAATACATACATATCTTAATTTCTAAGATCAAACCAACAATACCCAAGGTTCAGTAAATACCATTCAATAAACAATTTCCCTTAAAATCCATCAATATAATAATAAATAATATTGAAACCCAAAACATAGAAGAATTTTATTACATAGTCTTCCACGTCTAATTTTATTTCCAAATAACATCGACTAATCTTAAATTCACATTAATAAAATTAATTAACCTAATCACATATTATCTATGATAGGTTAATCATTTATATAAATAACCCAAATCTCTATAAATCTACAATAAAAACATTTATAAAAATTTACCAATACTACTCAAATGAAATCCCATATTATTATATTTTCATTAGGCATATAGTATTCCCAATAGATCGAATGTCTTCGAAAATAAAATTTATCACTTTATCCCCAAATCATTTTCCAATACTATGTGTATCCATTTTCTATGACATCAGATCCCAAATCAGCATATTATGGATCAATAAAATCATTTCACTAAAAAGAGTTAATAACACTAACCAGGGACTTCACGTAGTCCAGTGGTAGGCGAGAAATCTCAATCACACAATGGTTGTGGATTCGATTCCTATAGATTTGTCTGATGTGATGGGCTGTCACACTGTCTGCATGTTGTCCTTTTAAAAAAAATTATAACATTCTCGTAATGAGATAAATTCCTCAAAATAACTATAACATAATTTCACCACAAATGTTATCTCATTCGTTGATTTTTTATCCGAAAATTTAATAACATATAATTGACTCAAATTAAGGGATAATATAAACATAAATATTTTTTTATAATTATATCCAAAATAGAAAACAAAATTCTTCCAAAAACAACATTTTCACATAATAAACTACAGGGTTGCACATAAGAGAAAAGTCATCCAAAGTAATCCCATCCACAAAGAGCACTAAAACTTTAAAACATTTGACCATAAATTTATTTCTATAGAGGTTCTTCCTTGAACAATGGGTTATACTATGGAATAGGTCATTCACTCAGGTAATGCCCAGGTACCCTACATTTATGGAAAATGACTGTAAACAGATTCTTGGGATCATTTTTATTTTCTTCCATAGTACTCTGCATTTTTCTTAAGAAATTCCTTATATTATGTCCTTCATTCCCATACATAATGAATATATTTTTTCCATTAAGACACTTCTATAGGCGTACTCATCCACGTTTCCTTCATGAGGGAAATTGAGCTTTATTTTCACTATGGTCTCCACTGCTAGATCTCTTATCAATCACAACATTTCACTTATTTAATGAGTCCGGTAATTGGTTAATATATTTTTAATTGATCATATTTTTGGAAAAACGATACAGCATGAACACGATATCTTTTCCACCTATCATTATTACATTCTTTTACTCATTTACCCCATCATTCCCATGTTTTACATCATGTTAAATGTTACTATGACTTCCTTGGAATCCAGCCATTGACTAAAAATAGAAAGCATTGTGTCAGTAATAGTAGTAAGAAAATCACTTAGAGAATATCTTGACACCATATTTTCAATTTGAAACACCTTCTGAATAAATAAGGTCATTTATTCTCATCTTATATTAGAATCATTCAAATCGTTTTGTAAATAAAATGAAAATTATCCTAAGAATATCCCTAGGGAGTGTCGTAACCAAGAGTGCTACAAGGCCCATTGTCATGCACCAATTCCTGTTCGATTCATGCTCAAAGCGGTGTATTCTGGTGTTACCCCTAGGTACATCTGTCCCAGAGCTACCTCTACCTTCTCATATCCAGAGAAGGATGTATTGCTTGGAAAACTCACAAAATCTCTACAATAAAAAAAATTTAGAAGTTTTCTATATTAATCCTCAATGTATATCTTAGGGGTATGTGCTCTAATCAGTGTTTATCTAAATATAGTTTTCAATGATTGTACTAAAATTCCTCTGATTCTAACTGTAATGCCTCGACCTTTGAAGCCCAAAGTTAGTTCATTATTACGTATCATTAGAAAGATCACAAAATATAATGTCTCAACAGACCGGTTATTTTAGTAGCCTTCGAAGGGATAGATACATTTATAAGGGTTACATTACATCATAAAATGGAAAAATACATCAACATTGTTTCCATAGACAACACTGATATCCCATAGACTATCCCTACATGTCAGTCATAATATAATTCTTCGCATCCTGGGAATAATAAAACATAGAAAGTGGTAAGATTAGATGCTCAGTAACGATTATAATAAAACAGAAACAGTCATAAATAAGCATAAACATTTAAGGAAATGTAGAAGACTGAAACAAAATCCTTTTAAAGATGAATTTCAGAATAATATGGAAAAGATAAAACCAAATAATTATCTTTACTTATTCACATGGATATTATTCCGGTAGAATAATCACATGAAATATCAATAGCCACTTTCATAATGATGGAATGCATAATTCCAGATTTTAATAACCTCCTAGTCTAGGTCATGGGACAAGACTACAAACAATATTTTGTCAAGGCTTTTTGCCAAGACACTAGTTTGTCTCATGAGACCTAATAATTCATCGAGGAGCTATATTAGGCTCCACCGATCACTAAATATGTCCAATGCATTCCTCATATGAAAAGTTTGAAACATAACATAAACATTAGTATTAAAAATAGCATACAAAATGTCAATAATTTATCGACAACCCATGAATGGTATAAAAATAGCACATCCACAGTCAAAAATAACTCTTTAAATACAATATGGAAAAATGTATTGTAACATGTAAACCTCAATCGGTAATAATGAAGGATATTGATATTGATTAAAATAATCATCAAATCTATTTTAGAGAAATATCCCTCTTTTTTATGAAAACATTTAAAAGTCATAATTTTTATCAAGAAGCCATTTTAAAATAGATTTTTGAATCAAAGTGTCCCATACCCACATTGAATCTTTTAAAAGTAATTTTAATTTTATAACATTAATATCCATATAAATTAATCCTTAAAAACATTTTTAAACCCTTAACAATAATGAGAAAGATTTAAAAGAATAAATATTTAAAAAATTTAAAATGATATTTTAATTAATGTTCATAACCAAATGGGAGACACATGAATAAAAATAATTGAGGTAATATAATCATTATTATATCATGAGAATAGAGGGATTCATGATATACTATGTCAAATTACAGAATGTACACCAAATGAAAGTTAGTTGGTGTATAACAACAAAGAAGACTCAATGATATTTCAGTTGAGATGAAATACCTTATAAAGATAGTATCCTTAGGTTAAGGATAAATCAATTACATAATTATGTGTGAAAAATATAAATAAACTCAATATGATTGGATATTAAGGGTAAATAAATCAGAGGATATTCACACATATTCTTTTAAAAACCACACCAATGACAAGGATATTTAACTCAATGAATAGAAATTAAGTTAAAATTACTCTTATCATGTTTATACCGATTAATTGAGAATTTGTAAATAGATTGATTATGTGTATAAAATATATATCCACACAAGGGGAGAGAAATTACTATATAAGTAAATAATTAGTGATTTCACACATAATCTTGGAGTAAAGTAATCAATGAAGTTTGCGTCAAACATAATGAGTGGATATTAAAAGTTTAAATTCCCTAACCATTTTGGTAACATAAGAAACATACACATAATTAAATAAAGATAATCTAATAATGATGTAAATACCCATAAATTAATGTATATTACCCAAACCATACAATCATTTGCAGTACATACACCACACAAAAGTTAATACTAGAATATATAGCATGAATCTCCCAAGAATAAAAGTGGGATGAAAACCCCTTACCTTGTACTTTTACTTGATCAACGGTATGTTAATATCCAGTATAATGGTGAAATATTTGTTTTTAAATTATAAAATCTCCATATAAATTAATATGATATCATATATGATATTCTAATATAAATATTTTAGTGTTATCGTCATTTCAAGTGTAATCTGTTTTGTTCTCCTTTATATCCTTGGTTACGTAATCCCTGTTTTTTATGGATGGGATGTATCTTATTAATATTCAGAATGAAACTATGTCTTTAGACAAAAATTTTAATCATAAAATTAAAATTATTATTGAATAGATACGATGGGTAATGAATCTCATCGCGTTTGTAGAGACGGTAATCCATACGTACGCACGAGCGAAAATATCATTCTTTTGATATTATTATCATATATAATTGAATGGTATATTATATATACAGAAAATTTAACATGTTATATTTATTATTTACACCAATTACACATCATTATTATAACAGTCCAAATAATAATGAATTGAATAACAATTAAACCATGATGTGGAGACAGTAAGTCGTATGTATGCACGTATGATTACATGTCATTCAAAGGGTGGATAGAATAATGAATATGATTGCAACATATTTATGACAACATCAAAGTATATAGAAGATAATAGAGTTATTATTTTATAATGGAAACAACAAAGAAAGAGGAAGTGGATGAAGAAAGGAACTTAAAATAGGTGATTAAATATTTACGTATTCTTCGGGTTTTTCCTTTTGATTTGATCAAAGGGGATCTTTAGGATGGATTTATGTCTAATGGAATTTGCATAGGATTATTGGATGAGATTTGGGATGTTATTTGGGAAGGGTTTGGCCGAGCCTAATGGCTTAGAAGATGTGAATTAGAGAGAAGGGGGGGTTCCCTTTTATAAGAGGGTTGAGGGGCGCCTTAGGAATATATTGAAATATTATTTTATAATATACTCATTTTGGGATTATAATGGATCCAATGTGAATTATATAAAGTCTAAGGTAGATATGTGTCTTATAAAACTAATAAAATAGGTTTTAGTTAGGTTTAGGTCACTATATTAAACTTATCTTTTATATTTAACTCTTAGTTAGATAGTTTGACATTTACAATGTGTCTTTTTATTTTTATATTATATGGTTAATAAACATACTATATACCTCCAAAAGATCCCCATGTGGTTCATAATTACAATACAATTATTATATAAGTCTTTTGGCCGAACCATATATATTTATGAATAGAATAACAATTAATATTATATTATTTGTAATAAAAACGCTTTTATGTCAATTTTCACACTATTTGGTATATTGTTTTTTCTAAATTCTTAACATATTTATTAATTCAAAAAATACTCATCTATCCAACCCTAAAATTTCATATAAAACTGAAAATTAGTAAAAATCATAAAAAGTATAAAATTACATTTATATTCATATTTATAATATCAATTATTTTAATATTTCATTAATTTGGTAATTACTGCCACATCATTGTATCATAAATAAATTTAATTATCTAATGTCTAAAATTATTAATAAGATATCGTTATGTAGGAATTTGTTTTAGCTTTGTAATGAATATTTATAGTCTAATTTATCTTTTGTGTAACCCCATATTAAAAATAGTTTAGTTCTTAATCTTTGAATTTAACACTTTAAACTCTTATTTGAATTAAATAATAATAAATGTTCTAATAAAATCCAGGTGGACCTAAAGGATCATATTTTATACCTAAGATTTTTTTCGTCGAATTACACTTATCCAATATAATTATGAAATCTGTTAGGGTAATAATTATATCATTTTTACCCTTAATCACCCTATTTACTTGTAACCATGGTAAATAAATGTAAAATGTTACTATTGACAAAAATTATTATCTCTTATTAAATAAAATTTTACATACTAATTTCAACCCTATCTCTTGGATTTTTTAAATTTGACTCAATAAATCTATAAAGTTATGTTTTATGTAAATTTGTAAATGCTCCTAGGAGGTGGGAAAAACACGTTAAAAAGATCAATAAAATATTATAAATCTAAATTTATTATAAAATGACTCAAATGAATTATATTGAACATATATAGGTATTATACATCTATTTTGACTTAAAATAAATTAAAATAAAATAAATCATTATTTAAAAAAAGTCGGTTTTAAACTATAACACAGTGTTTTTTCACTATTCATAAAAAATTTAATGTTTTTAGAAAAACACCAAAAATTAAGACTAACCTATATTTGATATTATTAATTCAAAAATTATTTCTATTTTACCAAATTAAAAACATTGAAGATATCTTAATTAATATTAAATTTATTCCCATTGTCAAAACAAATACCGTGTTTTTAAGAAATAATAACTATCAAAAGATCGACACTTTGTTTTGTATAATTTTAAAGTGAAATTAATTTCAATGACCAGAATTGGATTAAATGGTAAAATATAGTATAATTATACATCAAAACCATTCAAATGTATAATTTAACACTATAAATTATTCTTATTAAAATATTTGTTTTCAATTAAATTTTAGTATTTTTCACCACTCACCCAAATATGAAAGTTATCAGAAAAACACAAAAAATTTGTCAAAACTAAATTTTTATGTACCAATTCTAAATATGAATATTATTTTTTCAAATTGAATATATAAAAGTTTCAAATAGTGGATTTAAAAGGGTTCACCATTAAATGGCGGTAAAATTGCATTTTTGAAAAATACTTCTTTTATCTGAAAAATTAAATTTGTTCTTATATAATTTAAAAAAAACATTATATGGATTCTAAAATTATATTGAGTATATAAAATTCAAAAATTAGTTTAAACAATTAATAACTAATTTTTAACGTCTATTTTGGTAAGTCGTGGTGCGTTCAAACTCGATGTTGCGTGTATCACAAGCTATTAAATTAAAGAAATTAAATCACTATGGAATATTGGGGTGTTACAACCATAAACATTCATGGTAGGTTAATTTGTGGTGGTACCCACCTCTAACATCCACATGGGTAGTTACAATAGATGAAATAAAATATAACTTGTTTTTATTTTATTTTATTATTTATATGTAAAAACCAAATACTAACTTTCACCCTCGACCAACTACCGTCGAGCTCAGTGTCTCCTTAAGGGAATACTGGAACTGTGAGTTCAATGGTGTCCTTGGATTTCAAATCCAGGATCCAGTTCAAGATTTATTAAAACCCACTCGAACATTCAATGAATATACCGCAAAAAAAACATCATAAATTGATTCTGAGCCTCAGAATCACGCTCTGTCAATTTTCACGGACTCAAAAAATTCCAATTTAATTAAACAAAATTACCTGGAAATTTGGAGTCTTTAAATTCTACCACATCAGGGATCTACATCCCCTTAATCCACAACTCATACTAAGGGAACAAGTGGAGGTACTGATCACACATCTGAGAAACCCACTCCCATGTGCTCTCCTGGAAGATCCCGTGCTGCCAGCGAATGCGTACCAGAGGTATCGATCATCCTCGATGGACCTGTTCTTGTCGATCCTCATAATCTACTAGATCTTTATAATAGTCTCCCATTCATCGATGTCCAACATTCCATTTTCAATGACGTGAGAAGGGTCTTGCAAGAATCTCCTCAACTGGGATACGTAGAACACATGATGCACTCGATGCATCTAAGGTGGAAGTGAAATGTGTTATGCTACCTCACCTACTCTGTTGAGGACCTGAAAAGGTCCGATTAATCTCGGAGATAATTTTCCTCCTTGGCCAAATCTATGTAGACCTAGTTGGTTTGAGACCCGTATAATGACGTGGTCAACATCCTTGAACTCCAGAGTTCTCCGTCTCCAGTCAGCATATGACTTTTGACTACTCTATGCAGTATTCATCTATTACTGGATGATATGTAACTTCTCTATGGTAGCCCATACAATCTCTGGTCCCACTTGTGGTGAGTCCCATGGGTTTGTCCAGAACAAGGGTGATCTGTAGGGTCTCCCGTATAAAACCTCAAAAGGTGTCATCCCAACGGTGTAGTGGTAGTTGTTATTATATGGAAACTCCACTAAAGGCATGTGATCCTCCTAGTTGCGACCAAAGTAAAGAAGACATGGACAGAGCATGTCCTCGAGGGTTTTAATGGTCTGCTCATTCTGCCCTTCCATTTTAGGATGGAAGGTAGTGCTCAAACGAAGCTACGTCCTAAAAGCTTTTTATAACCCCTTCCATAGACGAGAAGTAAAATTTGCATCATGATCAAAGACAATCATTGAAGGTACTCCATTTATTCGCACAATATCTTACACATAAAGGCATCCCAAGCTTTCTACTAAACCCTGCTCTCTGATCGGTAGGAAGTGGGACGACATGGTGAGTTGATCGACGATCACCAAAATAGAGTCATGTCCATTTGATGAATGTTGATTTCCTATCATGAATTCCATGGATATACCATCCTACTTCCACTCTGGGACCTCTAAAGGCTGAAACAAGCCTACAGGTACCTGGTGCTCAACCTTCACTTTCTGAAAAGTGAGGCACTAAGAGACAAACTTTGCAACTGAATTATTCATTCCCTGCCACCAGTGGAGTCTTCGGAGATCCTGGTAAATCTTCTCTTCTCATGGATGTACAACTAGAGGGAATTTTTAAAAATCCATAAACACTTCCTTCTGATTTGACACTGGTACCATAGTATGCTCGTTGAAGAGGATGACGTGTGCCCCACCTTCCGAAAATCCATCCGGTACTTGCCCTGTGGAAATATGAGCATGTCTTATCTCGTAGTCAGCATCCCCATGATTTCCTCTATGACTCGCTGAATAAGTAGGGTAGTGACTGTGAGAGACTGATAAAAAGCTGGTGCATCCCGATCCACAATGTATATCAGCAAAGCGGCAAGCTGCTCTGTCGCCTCGCCTAGCTGTTGTATACCAGATATCTTGCTGAGTGCATCTGCAACAATGTTCCACTTCCCAAGAGTATAGAATATCTCGAAGCCATAGATATATAAGAATTAAATCCAATGTCACTATCTTAGGACCAGGTGCTTCCGAGAGAAGATATACATGAGACTCATGTTATTAGAGTACATGGTAAAACGCTCACCCATCAGATAGTGTCTCCACATCTTTAAGGTGAATACCACTGCTTTTAACTACAGGTCATGGGTAGCGTAGTTCTCCTCATGTTATCTTAGCTGTCGTGAACCAAATTTGATCACTACTCGCTCCTACATCAGGACACATCCAAGACAGATCCCTGATACATCACAGTAGACTACGTATCCTACTCCTTACTCTGGAAGCCTCAGGATGGGGGCACAAGTCCGCCTTGGCCTCAGCTCCTGAAAGATTTGCTGGAATCTCTCATACCACACAATGGGTTTCCCCTTCTTCTTCAGGGATGATTGTGGTGCTACAACATTGAATAAATATGGCACAAACCTCTGGTAATATAAATCCAATCCCAAGAAACTCTATACCAATGTCACACTCCTAGGTGATTTCGAAGCAAGTATTACCTCAATCTTTGCTGGATCCACTACAAATCAAGGCTCCGAGATGACATGTCCATGAATGTGAACTCTCGGATCCAGAACTGGCACTTTGAGAGCATTCCATAATGATGGTGCTCTTGTAGTGTGTCCAGTAATACCTGAAAATGATAGGAATGCTCCTCCTCAGTAGTCAATAGATCAAAATTTCATCGATGAAGACTACGAAAAGGCGATCAAGGTATAGATGAAATATCCTATTACTGAGTCCCATGAACACTACTGGAGTGTTGGTTATTCCAAATAAAATAACCAAGAACTCATAGTGGTCGTACCGACATCTGAAGGTCGTCTAATGCACATCCTCGTCTCGAACTCTTAGTTGGTGATATCCAGATATGAGGTCTATTTTCAAGAACCATTGGGCCACCTTCAGCTGATCAAAGAGGTCATCAATCCTCAGGAGTGGGTACTTTTTTCTCACGGTCACCTAGTTTAGGAACCGATAGTCACCACAAAGTCTCAAGCTCCCATCCACCTTCTTTGGGAACAGAATCGGGGTTGCCTGGGGAGAAACAATGGGCCAGATGAATCCCTTCCCCTGCAAGTCCTCTAGTAGTGCCCACAGCTCACAAAGCATTGAGGGAGACATCCGATATGATGGTGTAGATATAGGTGCCATCCTGGTGTACAAGTAAATGTAAAAGTCTACCTATCAGTGAGGACATAGAATTGGGACATCACCATTGAAAACATCTGTGTACTGGTCAACCACTACAGGATAGCTCGGACTCTCCACATCAACTACTCTGAGGGTATGGCTACCCAAATGAGGAGTGATCGGCCACACTCTCCACTGATTAAGTCCATCCTGTGCTGCAAAGGCACCTCTCTCAGTTGTGAAGGTAATCCTAGTCCCATCCGTTCGGACACACAACACTTTGGGCCTAATACAGTTAATCTGAGCACAGACTGTAGATAAACTGTACATACCTAAGATGACGTCGTAAGGCCTCGACCTCGCTATTAAGAGTTCCTAGCCGAAGCTCTCACCACCTAGAGTAATCTCACCCTGCCGACATTAGTGTGTAATCATCGAATCTTCTCCCATAGAAGTCTCTACTATAAGAATCAATCCAAAGACTCCGTCGGAATATCCGAGCTCTGAACGAGCGCATAGGCAATGAAAGAGTTACTAGCACATGTGTCTATAAGTACCGAAAAAATGGTGGAGTAGTCATAGATCGCACCTCAAATCATCTCCGGAGTGCCATGATCTAATGCCTCAACTATGTGGAGCTGAGTTATCCCCTATCCAGAAGCTCCCTACGGTCAGGGTGGACCTCCTAGTGGTGGTGGCTGTAACACCTCGAATCTTCATCCACTGCAAACTGCATGACCAACTCCTTTTCCATGTCTGCCTACTCCTAGTGGACCACCACAATAAAATGTCTCTCTCTACCTTGTTGGTCATTTGACCATCTGCTGATCATCCAAATGGAGGGTCGGGCAGTCACGATCCATGTAACCCTGCCTGCCACATGTGTAACATTGCCTGCTCCTGGAATGTATGTCTCCTCTTTGGTGCCCCGCACAACTGATCCCGTGTCATGAGGTTGTACACCTATTGGTCTGGTACTCTGGGACCTCTGTGACATCTATCTACTGACAGCTGCAGAAGACTCCACTACATGTCAACTGGTGGTGTATCTCGTTGCTGGAGACATCTCAGCCAGAAAACTCTCCACTAGGAGGGCTCTCTCTAACAACCCTTCCTTTGTCGGGATGCAGAGTGAGATCACCAATGTCCTGATCTCCTCCCTGAGTGCCAGCTCAAAGGTCCAGGCCCTGAAGAATGGGTCCCGGACCATATCGGTGTAGTACCGTGAGAGGTATATGAACCATGTTGAGTATTGAGCTACTATCATGCTACACTGCTGTAGATAGAGTAGCTCTTGAATGTACATTTCGCGAAGAGTCACTGGGACAAACTCTGATATAAATAGCCTCTCGAAGTCTGCCCAGAGAAGCGTCACATCTTCATGAACCTTGAGCATCAAGATCCACCGTCATCCCGCTACTTCCAATAGAAGGCTTGCAATAAGGATCACCATGAGGTCTGCTGGTGTCCCTACAAGTCAGAAAAATCTTACCACAACTTCTAGCCAATCCTCGGCCACCTGTGGTTCCGCCTCTCCTATGAACCTAAGTGTCCCCTAGCACTAGAACTCATGCAACGTGCTCGAGCTGCATGCAACATATGTTGTTGGGGATGGTGACATCGGGCCCAAAGGGGAGTAGTACCGCTAGTGACTTCGCTGGAAAAGGGCCATGCATCGAGGCCTCATCGCTTGGTGGGATATCAGCGCATAAACTCTCGAAACACTAGCATTCTGTCTGCATGGAGGCATCCTGAAAAGAAGTAGGTGTGCTATGGTAAAATATTTCACCTGGTGAGCTGATCTGGTTGAGCTGACATAACGAAAACTTCTGAAAACACACACACATTTATTGTTTTTGTGCACTGAGTTAGAAATTAGTAGTTAGTGTCCTGGTGTATTGATATGTTAGTCTCCACACCAAAAATTGACTCCCTAAACTGAAAACCACACTCACTACACTTAAAAAAATTCTTGACATAAAAAATAGATTAGAGTCCAATGTTTTGTGGTAGAACCGACTCCTTTAATACCAATTTGTCACGACCCGTCCACCGGGGCCCGTGTCGGGACTACCCCAAGCCGGCCTTCCATAAGGCAGGGGCTAGCGACTAGCAGCGAAGTCATAATTTCCCTAAAATTGGGAAGGAATTTCCTTTATATCATGTAAACACACAAAACAGAGAACACATCTAGATACAAAACACTATGTAAATTGTATTACAAATTAGTGCTAAAAAGAAAAAGGGGCTAGAAATATAAGCCCAACTGTAATGTATAAGGAACTGGAAGTACATGTACAACTGAAGAAAGGGAAAATTGTTGTTGTGTCGTCCTCTGGGATTCATATCTAAAAGATAGGTATATATAGCCTCCTCAGCACTCCACATCACTCAGTCTCCTCTATGTTCCGTCTCGTCATAAGGTCCACCTCCAGGCACTATCCAGTCCTGATACTTTCAGCCTCAGTTAGTACTGTCTGTCATCTGCATCCAACACAACAATGTGCAGACACAGACCATGTAGGGGTGAGTATAACGATACTCAATATGGACCCAGAGACCCTCAATGTCTCATAAATCCACCATGTATAAACTACAAACTAAAGAATTAATAGATATACCTACATAGGTATATTCCCACACATATACATAAGATATTAAGTAATCTATCCCAATCATGAGGAAAACACAAAAGTAATAACTCATCTCAATGAGGATTTTATTCACATTATCAAAACCTCGACTACTGTAGATGTCCTTCTCAATCGAGTAAAGTGGGCCTACTGCATCACATAGAGGCACTTCCGACCAACCTTGGGCTGCTAAGGTACTATCCTGTCTGTATCGTGGGTCTGTTGTGTCAAACAGAGGAGCTCCCCACCATGGGTCTACCACCACACCATGGAACTCCCCCTCATAGCCTATAGAGGTACTCCTTCTATCGCATATCGTCAGTCTACTGCATCACCATGTGCCCTCCTCCACCGTGGGTCTACCTCCACAACAAGGTGCTCCCCACTAGGATAGTAGAGTGTCTCCAATTCAAATGGTCAGTAGTCGTTAGGTCTCAGCCAGCTACTATGTATCCACACTCGGCTCAATCGTCACTGGAATGATTCTCTCCACAAGATATTTTTCGATTCTCCAACTGCCACAAAGTCACCAGAAGAAGTATATCAAGGATTTTCCATGACATAGGGGTGTCAACGCAGCAGATGGCACGTCAATCGAACACCCAGTCAGTGAGTTATTAGTCATTTAGTCACGGGGGCTTGGTGGGATTTGTGCACGATCCAACCTGACCCTATCTCAAACATACCGAAAACATTAGTGGGGTACACTAAAAAGGACCATCATTCTCAAAGATTACTACTGTCACTGACGGTACGTCAAACAGACATCTGGTGCCAAATATATGGCGAGATGAAAGTAAAAGGTCAATGTGGGCACGGGTCTGCTCTAACTCAGTCGGACCAACCCTACCTGACCCCGCTTGGGCCGACCCGGTTTGTGTACGGCCGGACAGGCCCGCATGGCCCATCCAAGTTGGTCGTGAGGGGCTGTGGTGGTCCATGAGGGTGCGGACTGGCCGTGCGTCGATGTGAGGGCGGTTTGTCCTGGAGGCCGCTCCTTGGGTGACTCGTCCTAGAGGAAACTATGAGGGGGCGATCCCAAGTCAACCATGGTTCCACAAGGGGCATGTGAGTCTAGCTCTTCTAGGGCGCTGCGAGGGCGCGGGTTCAGCCGGGGGCTCGGGAAGCCGGCAGCGGGCGCATACGGTGTGACTCAGAAGGGCGTCGCGTGCCGGGGTTGCCGGTGCTGGTTCACTCGGCGGACGGTGGGGCCAGGGCGGCGTGGCCCAGCCTGGAGCGTCTCTGCCAGAAGGGCGTAGACCGGATGGGTGGTTTGGAATCTGGAAGGTGGCGCGATTCGTCCCAGAGAGGTAGATCCTGTTCATCCAGGGCGCCGTAGTGGCAGTGCAGGTCACGAAGGCCTCGGGGTGGCATGACCATTTCCTATGTTTCATTGACCACAATTTTCACCATCCTTCATCTCTAAGAACACCATAAAAGAGAGCGGCAGAGAGGTTGGGCCATGTTGGTTTGGTTTGCACCCTTCTTGTTTAGGGTGGTAGCATTTGGCTCACAAGAATGAAGCACAACAAACCCTCCCAAAATATTTAACCCCAAAACACCAAAAGGAAATCATATGAGGATCAACTACTGAGAGGTTGATCCACATTAATTCTTTTAGAAGGAAATATTTATAGAAATATAATATCAGACACAAAAATCCCCAACCTTGTTCATTGTTCGTCGATGTTGGCTCGAGAAGGCGGGTGTCATATCATTGTAGATGAACACGTCCTACATCGAAGGATGTTCTAAGGAAGAAAGTCGATGTCGAGGTCGTTCTTCGTCAGTGGAGCATTCTTCATTGGTAGATGAAGATCTACGTTGGATAATTTTATTTCACCCAAGGTATCTCCTCTCTTAATTCAAACCAATTTCCTAGTGAGCCCCAAAATAATAGATTAACCAAAATATTATTTTGTTGGAAAAAAAATTCAGAAATGATAATTAATCACTTGGATGACACATTAAATGGCATGTGAGTTGGCCCAATAAAGGTGGAGGAAGTCAGGATACTCTCCCTCATTTATGAGGGAGTTTAGAGGTTTTCCTCTCCCACGATTATCAGGGGGGTCAGGTGGTCCCCACTCCAAAATTAAAATTGGGAGGTTTTGAATTCTCTGGTGGTACCCACCACAATTAAACATGAAGAGGCGGTTTAGGCCTCCAGTGGTCCCCACCTCCAACTTCCACATAGGTAGTAATAACTGATAAAATATAATAAAACAAGTATTTATTTTATTTTATTAATTCTACTTAAAACCAAAAAAACTATCATTCACCCTCGACCAACTATCTTTGAGGTGAGAGTATATTTAAGCGAATAACAGTGTTGTGATTTCAACAGTGTCTCCAGATTTCAATTTCTAGCACCTGTTCAATGGTTATAAATACCTGCTCAAACAATCACAGAAAATATCCGAAAAAAACCTCAAAAATTGAATCTGGGAAAACTGGGCCTCGAAATCACACGCCGTTAATTTTCGTGGACTTGTAAAATTATCCTTTAATTAAAAAAATTACATGGAAATTCCAGGTGTTTACATGGAATGAAAAATAATTTTGGATTGATTTTCTAAAAAATAACATTAACAAGGTGATATAATTTAATGAAAATGTAATATATTCCCGACAATGATATTAGCCGAAAAGATACTTAAATCAAGGAAAACAAAATTCCTTGTTACAATGAAAAATAAATTTCAAAAAAACTAAACTATCTCATAACCCTTTCAGAATAATTCAAAACTAAAATTCCGAAATATGATAGAAAAAAATAATTATTGAATTCTAAAATTACATTACAATACATTGATATTGAAAAAATAATATATTTATATCTAATGTTGTAGAAGGGTTTGAGAATAATATATATGTGGGATCCAACAAAATGTTTCATAATCATTAATTATAAAAGAATCCAATTTTTATCAATATAATATAAATAATCTATGAGATAAAATTATTCATATTCATATACCAGACATGTATAAATAATCATTTTCAAATTTTAGAATAAATAATATGTAAAAGGTTTTGAATGATTATTTTTAAACACCGTAATCAATATGTCAAAGATGGTAACTAGAAAAAACAAGCCCAAGGGTTATAATAGATCCAATTCCAAGAGGATCCCCATAAAGATACCATGATCAATATACTAATATGAGTTCACATTACCCTATGAGAAAATTTCTTGGGGTCAGAATAATATATTAGGAGGGGACCCTTGACAAAACGTTTGACTCTTTGTGCACTTATTACCCTCATAGTATAGGGGTAGGAAAAAATAGTTCATCCATATGTATAAAACACTACCTTATCATGGAACAAATTTGGGATTAATATATTAGATTCATTATAAGGTATTTTCATCTTTAAAACCAAAAAATGATTTGATTCAAATTATTTACATAAAACTATCGGAAAATTCAATTTTGAAAACAATGACCAAAGCCTACATATTTTATTAATACATTAATCAGGAATTTTTAATATCATTTCAAAAACATTTCCATTATAAATATCTATTTGATTATTTTAAACCATTGAAAATGAAAATTCAAATATAAATAAAGCACATTTTTTTGAATAATGTTGAATCATGAACAAAACTACATTAAAAAACATGGAATATTAGAACACATAAAAAACATCATGTAAGGATGATAAATGTGTCTAATAAATTGAAATGTAATTATAAATCATGAATTATGAAAAAAAATAAACAATATCATGTAAATTAATAATGAAAAATTGAAACCACACTATAATTATTGTATAAGAACTCACAATGGAAACAAATGTCTTCACAAAAAAAGCCCAAGAAAGGAAAATAAATTTGCTCAATGTAATATTACATCATAAGATGATTTTTCCAAAATACATTTTTTTAGATAAAAGGAATATTTAGAATAATTGGAATTCTATTACATAGATTGGATGCTAGTTTTTTAAAAATGTGTGTTATTTTTGTGCCCCATAATGGATAATAAATAATATATATAGTTGGTTAGTGATGTTAAAAATAGTCATTCCATGGGCTAAGATCCATATAATTGGTGCTCTATTCCAGTGAGACAAAATGCATTTGGTTAAAATCCCTATATTCAAATGGATTCCACCTAAATGTGATGTTCAATTGGGTGGGGGATTGGCGATAATATACACATTGATGACAATAAGAATAATTAAAGATGTTAATTTTATTGTGTCGGGACCCCAACCACCTATGATTCCCCTCATGGGAAGAAAATGAATCTTTCCCCCATAGTCCCTTTGGTGGGGACTAGCACCAAGGGTATACAATCTAAAAAAACATTAGTCATAATATTTTAGAATGAATCAAGATCGAGAGATAAGATAGTACATCTAAAAACAAATGTATTATATATATATATATATATGGAATCCCAAATACATCCCAAATGCTTGTTTAAAAAATTAAACAATTATGAATAAAAAGAATATTCTATGTAAATAACAATAGTAAGGCTAGGAAATGCCGCCAAAGGAGTCATGATCTTTGATATTAATGTCTAACACATTCTGCAATGTCCTCCTAGAAACCCAAATTTTTTATATGCATTGGATGAGAAATAAATTATTCTCAATATAAATAAATACAATCTATCGTCTCCTGTGAGAAAACATCAGACCCAACACCACTTAACAAGGTATAAAATCCATAAAAACCTCACCAATTCACACCCACCATGTAACTAATGTCAAGTGAATAAATATTGTATGAACATCGATGATTTGTGTTCCCTAGATAACCTCCATACTGATTATCCACTCGCACACCCTATCAGAAAATTTTACTATGCTCCCAACTTTTCTGAATGTATCTTGTCATAACCCAAACGCACACACCTGGGCTCCATAAACACGTCACATCCTGCCCACAAACACTTGGTCTACAAAACACATTAAATCACACCTCTAGACACTTAAGACACATACTATATCAAATCCTTCCCATATACACCTGATCCATATAAACATCTCATCACACCCAAAGAATCTTGGTCAATAAACCACAATACATCCTGAAGACAAATAGAAAAGAAAAAAATTCTCATCCTAAAGACACCAAATAAAGAACAAATCACCCATACAATGTTTATCCTCAATACTACAACCTAAATAAATTATCATAGGATATAACTTCTTGTAATTGGGAGTGGGAAAGAGTTGGTGGCCAACTATCCACCCCCCCCCCCCCCCCACCAGGATGTTTGGGAATGACACCCTCCCTTGTGAATATGGGGGTTTTCGGAACATAATCTTCAACTAGGGAGGGATGTGTATAGAAATATCATAGAAAATCCATGTATTAAAAATAAATACCAAACACTCACCAAAACCTATGGGTTCTAAAAAAAACAACATGCCCAAAATGATAACAACCATGCTATTACCTCTAAATTTACAACATGACAAAAATCATAAAATAAAATCATACCCCAATCAAATTCATTTTTCCTATAATAATTACCTATTATACAATTAATTTATTCATTACGTCACTACCTAGGAATTTAAAAGTAAAGCACACAACAACCCAAACAGAAAAATTCAGACTAGGAAGAATAAACATGGTGAAATAAAACCTACTTCACATCCCCCTCAGCTTAACATGAACACCAACCACTGGCATCATCATTCATCAATGTAAACATACATAATCCATTCTCTCAATTGAGTAAAACCACAACATACAGCCACACCCAAACTCACACAAGCACACAACTGATCACCACACTACTGTACAACACATACTATCTGATCCACATTAAATCTATCTCTCAGCCTAAAATTACATTACACATTCTAAAACACCCACACACATAGAAATTCCCCCAACCGAAGCACCATAAAAACCACACAAGGCGCAATTTCCAGATTTCATAATGTATCCCTTATTTAAATGCAGTAGTTAAATAAATGGTTCTCACAGAACTAGTTTGATCCTATGGAATCCATTTATTTAACCGAATATATTTTATTAATGAATTATTTATATATATATAGTTATTTAGATGAAGAAAAACAAAAATCATTAGCAAGCCATATATGTGTGTAACCAAGGAGCAACATTGACCAATATTTCAATTGGCACATAGACCATAAAATTCATTATATTATTCTATATATCAATAATATAGTATGAACATATGTCTACTTCCCATCACCAAATGTGGATCTAGAAATAATTAACTTATATTTATTAGTTTTATATTCAACTATCTTCACAAATGAGACATTCAAACACCCACCATGCCTAATAAAAAATGGACTATTGAAGGGTCCCTGCCATAAAGCTAATATGACCATCACTTCCATATTATTCCAAAACTGTTGTTGTACACAAAGCAGGAAGAGCCTCAAGGGTAAATATGATCCAAAACCTGAAACACAATGCATGACTCCTCATGGAATAAAGGACCACATGATCTTATAATATGGAAAGGAAATAATGATTTACAATAGTTGAAGATATCATAGCCTTTATAAATTTAAACAGAGTATCTTTGTAGATAATTATTTAATTTACCATTAATCAAAAATCCCAACAAGATAATGTTATTTGACATATTAAAACCACCATGGACTCATAGTAATTGAATGATATGATTCACATGATTTCAATCCATCAAAAATTTCAAAAAAATGTCTTTGAAAGAGTTTTGTATCAATGGAAATGTCAAATGGGTGAAACTGTAGGTAATTTGATACATTGTTCAGGACTCATCAGTGTATGTCTAACTATTAGGAGTCACCATTATGAGTCACCGGTTTGACTCACCATCACAACATATTTTCAACATGTCACCATTGCTTGTCACAAGTTTTAGAAACCATCACGACCTACTATTTCCACCTATCCACAGGGGCCACCATTGCATCTTATCATCATAAAATAACAATTAGGACCTACAATTATGATTTACTATCATGACCTATCATTGAGACACACTATAAAGACCATATATTGTGACTCACTGTCATGACCATCTGTTGTAACTCACCGCTAGTACATACTATTGTCACTCACCATTAGGACCTACTATAATGACTCACAATTAAGACCTACCATTATGACTGACCATTGGAAACAACAAATTTTTGAAAAGTATGGGAATATTTCACCTTGACCTCGAAGAACACCACAAAAACTATATATTCCCAATGTAGTGTACAATAGATATAAGTACGCAACTATAAAAATTACAAAATCTTATGTTATGTCATGAATTTACAATCATTCACATCAAAGATCTTTTCAGTTTTAGTGTTTAACAGAATTAGTCCATAATTATTACAAAACATATCTAATATTAAAAATTTGAATAGTCTACATGAAAACAATTTTTTCATAATATAAATTATTTTATAATAAAACATGAATTTATTTTCCTGATAAAATTATTCCTAACATTAATTATTCCATCATTCTTTATCTTAACCATCCCTTTACCTTGTGGAAAATTTTTCAAATACATGGGATGAGTATAAATAGATTATTATGGGATATAAATAAGGAATGAAACCATTAGTCTATAATTATTCTAATCTAATGGAATTTTTTACCTAAAATCCAAAATTTCACCCATAAATCCTAATTTAATAATCATTAATCCTAAATATTTAATATTACATTAAATAATTTTTGAAATCATAAATAATAAATGTAACTTGTTGTATCCATATCATACATACATTGTAGTTTTCACAGCTACATTGGGAGTATCCTTCTTTGTTACTTTTGGAATTTCCATCACATTATATTCCGTAAATCTCATAGGAGAAACATAATAGTATAACTCTGTATAATTACCCAATTAATTGAATAGATATGTCAGGCTCATCCACCCATAGTTTATCATATAACCACCAGTATGCATAATAAATTATAATTAACTTTAACACAATCATAAAAACTTTACAAGAAAAAAAAAATAACACTTCCATATTCCAATCAAAATATATCATTTCAGGATATAGAAATAATAATTCCATCCTCAAAACCCTTTTTCAATAATAATGTACATGAAAATAGAGAATGGTATTTATTTTCATTTTAAAATAGTTGTCTTTTATAGAATAATCCAAATATCAAATAATGGTCACAGTGGAAGAAAAGTGGTTGTCAGCACATTCAGTAAAAAAAATTCTTTTGTGGGTTAGTAAAAAACATCAATAAAAATACATCTTATAAAATCTTATGAATGGGATAAAAATTATAAGTGGATAATTATACATTGTATAATAAAAGTGGGATATATTATGGAAATATTCCTCATAAAAAGGAGACTACGATGAAGTCCCTTACCATGAGTCTAAATTATCATATTAAATTATTTTATTCTAGAGTAATAAATATATGTTATTTTATACATTCTTGAGAACAATTTTATAGTTTATTATTCTTTTTGTATAACTTATTACCATGTTATAAAAATTACATAATTTTTTGAGTCTATATAGGAAAATATGCCGATAATCAGTACATGATTCAAAAATGACCATAGTAAGATTCAAAAGTCCATGTGGTCATATGTCCTTTAAATATTCCCGGAATAATAAAAAATATTATACATAAATTATAATGTTAAATCAGTTGATATATTTATTGTATTAATAAGGGAAAATGTTATAATCATGTAGACGATATGCCATACCAACGTCTGTGTAACATTCCAATTTTTCATTGATCATTATAGAAATAATATAATTACTATTTTATAATTATAAAATGATTATAAAATAATTAACATCATAAAAATTATTTGAATATACATATATATATCATACAAGTGATGTGGTCAAAAAAAATTCGCATTGCTTTGTGGAGGTGATAGTTCACACGTATTCATGAAAGGTGTAATAAATTCTATGTGACTAGAATGTAATAAAATATTTGATATATTATTCTATTATAATGTTAAATATGACATTAAAAAAATATAAAAATATTAATTCCACCATTTTAACCATTATTGAAATATGTTAATGAAAACCATTCTATATCAGTTCCTGAGGCCATTGTCGGTTTTACACATGAACAAAATGATCATGGCCCATTTCATGAAATTTTAGATGAATTTTGGTCATCGAATTAATATAATAAAATCATATTATATTGATGATAAATAATTTATTGTTTCAATAGGGATGATTTATATTTAATGGAAGTGGATGTAAAAATAAAATAAACACACTTAAATAAAAACATTGCATTTCTATCAAATGATCACCTTTATAAATGACTTAACTCTTTATAGAAAGGTGTTATTAATAAAATAATTCCTCGAGAATGAGGGGAGTGATTATAATAATGGCTTATGGTAGAGGTTGGCCAATCCGAATTAGTTTTTTACGTGTTATTATCATAGAGTTATTGGTTCCTTTTTATAGGAGATGGAAGTGGAACCAATGAAAATATTAAAATTATTTAATTAATTTAAATTAAATTTCCATTCTAAATGGGAGAAATTTAATTCAGATTGAAGATAAAATAAGGATTGGTGTAATATAATCCTAAAATTAGAGTAAATTCTTTTTTAATATTTTTAAATCCTTAACATTTTGTGTTAATATTTACAACTTTACCATAATATATAGTAATTTACACATTGAGAGTTTAAATTATTACCAAATCCTACCAAAAAACCAATTAGTGAGCCCGTAATTACATTATAGAGTTATATCATCTTTTTGGATGAATAATGGATTTTTATAAGTTGTTATAATATAATTAAATATTCTATATTTTAATATATTGAATATTTCAATTTTGACACTATAAATTACATTACTTTTTAAAACAATTATCACAACATGAATCTTTAAAAAAATTACATTAACATAATACAAATATGTCATAGTCATCCATAAAATTCATCAATTTCATAAAATATTTAAATTAAAATTGTTATTAGTAATATTAATATAATTTTTTTCATTTATTCGTTAATAAATAAATTATTTTATCATCATCATGTCACTATTTAATTCAGTTATTTGTTTTCAAAAAATTGTAATAAAATTACTAAGATGTAGGTAATATTTTTAGATTTGTAATGGCTATAAAAAGTCGAAGATATTACTTATAAAACTATATATTAATTTTTTTAGTAAGAAGTGATATATTAATTACAAATTTACCTTTACCTTAAATTATATGTTATAAATTACAAAATCAATCATAAGAACCTTCCATAGGTCAATATTTCTCCCTAAGGATGGTCATGGTTGTTAATAAATATTCCAATAATATTAGTACAAGTGTTTGGGTATTTTTGTATTGTTATAATATTATTTTTACTTTCCATTACCCCATTTACCATTAACCATGGTATATAAAATACTAATGTTACTATTAAACAAAATTATTTTGATCTTATTCCGCCCCAATTTTCAGACATATTTCATCCATGCCTATCCATTTTTAAAAATTAAATTCATATATGTGGATATATTAAATTATTGATAATACTATTTTCAAATATATTAAACTTGTTTTGGAAGTTAAAACATTCAAATGATTACACTGTTTTTATATCGAATTTCACAAAAAATTTGATTAAAAAATACTAAATTGAATTAAGTGATAAAAAAATTACTTAATTATACATTAAACCTCATTAAAAATATAATCAAACTGTATAAATAAATGATACAAAAAATCAATATTGAATTAAAACAGAGTAAATTTATATATTAATTAAAAATTGAACATTATCAAAAAAATATAACAAAATTCAACCAAAGTCAATATTATGTCCCACATCCAAAGAATATTTTTAATATTTCATATAAATGTTTTAAAACTATCAATATTTATAATTAAAAAGGGCTATCCATCAATAGGTGGTAAAACAACCTTTTAAAAATAATATAAATTATTATGTTTGAAATTGGATTTATTCTTATTTAATTCCATAAAATTTGTCAGATGAAAGTAAATTTTTTTATAAAATATGTATAAGAATAATATAGTATGTTCTATTCCATCCTTCAAAAACAACTAGTATGCAATAACTACCATTTAAAATAATAATAATAATAATATAATATCTTTCTTTATAACTCAATATTTTGTGAATCATAAGATTTCAGAGAAACCCACTATTTTGAATTGGGTACAATGTTGGACATATCATCCATTTTAAATAAAAATTAAAATATAGTTGGTAAATATTAATATTTATGAAAATTATAATTTTTTAATTAACTGGGATGTTATCGGAGAGGTATATGACATTACATCATATACCCCACAATCCATTCTGGACCTCAAGAATTTAAAACCTAGTCTAGAAGATAGAGGGGTCTGAAAAAATACCTCATGTGATACCTACAAATGATCTCTCTACACATGAGACATTTATACATACAAAAAACATCATGGGTTAATGATAAACTACCATGTATTGTTCTAAATATATATTGAAACCCGAACATACAAGAACATCTCTACTAACATCAACTAATCCCAAATTTCTAAAAGATATACCACACAAGTATATCTATCATATTATCTAGAAACAGGAATCTGGTAATTCATACTTCCATGTAATAATACTATCTTATTTTCATGGAACCGACTCACTCAAATGGGTTTAATCGATTCACAATTAATAGGTCTTTATTAGAAATCAAGTCCTCTCATCCTTACACACCTGGGATTTATGAAATTTTACGAATCTAGTAAAAAACTCCTCTCATAGAAACAAATTTTCAAACATCACATCACAAAGTAAAAAATTACTTCTAAAACTCAAAATATTTTTTGGTACTAGGAACACATATGTGTTCGCCACTCTCAAGTACTCTCTTCTAGTCCACCATGACTTCAAAACACTCAATCTAAAGGAATAGACCACCCATGAATCACTTTCCTCCAATGATCATTTATCACCCCTAACCGCTCCACATATGTCATATCATCCTTGATATCCAAATATCCCTGATCAAGGAAACAAGATTCAGCATGACGTTACAAATGAAGTTAATCGATGTTAAATACATCAGGGATCCTCTCCAAATGTGGTGGTAGTGCCAACTGGAATGCTACCTTTCCAACTTTTCCCAACACCTTGAAGGGTATGATGATATTGGAATAAATATTACTCCCTATGTTAAACGTCTACTGACCACATCAAGGGAAATCCATTAGGGACATGTGGTCCCCACCTAAAACTATAAGTTCCTCCTCAAGTGGTTAACATACATCTTCAATGATCCTACACATGTTTCATAATCATTCAAAAATCTAAACCTTCTATGTCATTCTCTTCACTACCTCAAAAAAAAATAATAGTTGTCTCCAATATAAATACACCACACAAAGGTGAATGACACAACCTTCCAAGAAATATTTAGAATGGATACATTCCAATGGAAGAGTGATAGCTTTCAGTATATGAAAACTCCACCAAGTCCAAGTTTCATACACACGATCCAACTAAATCCAATACATAATCTCATAATATATCCTCCATCGTCTTGATATTCAATTCGGTCTTCCCATCATAATGATTTTAGAATGAAGTACTGAGACGTTACTATGTTCCAAAAGCATGCTTCAATCCCCTCCAAACTCATGAGGTATAACATGTATCTTGATCTAATACAACAGGTATCAGAACTCTGTGAAACCACACCCCATCATCCACATACCTCTTTTCAAAGGAATACACTAAACCAAATTCATTTATCACAAACAAGTGAGACAATTAAATCATCCTATCCACTATTACCCATATTGCATTATATCGTTCTTGAGCACTAGGTAACCCAATGAAAGAATACATCAAGATATAATCCCACTTCCACTTAGGGACATGTAAGTGATGAAAAATTCCACTGGGAACGCAGTGCCCAAACATCACATACTGGAACAGTATTCATTTCATCAGAAATCATACTGCTACCCTCCTCATTAAAAGTCACCAAAACTACATCATCACACCACTAAAAATATTGGATACTCGTTGGTTCTTTACTAATTTTGATATATGAAACTAATGGGGACACCCTCACACATTTCCACTATAACAAATAACTTTCCACAGATGAACATTCAATTATGAACATCTTAAAAACATCCCTTTGATGCATCAACATGGTCAATGAGATCAAAAGTAAACTATGCCTCTGAGGCTCCCTAATAGACTCCTCCAACTTCTCCATCAACGATGAATGTACCATCATCTAAAACAAACGACATCTACCACCATCCATTTCTACATCAATGTGTAATGCTCCTAACTCATAAATTGATTTCTATGCGTCCGTAGATTCTAAAACAATCTCATTGAGCATCTTCTTTCTCAAATTATCTACAAAGAAATTCCCCTTACATGAGGTGTATCAGATCTAAAAATAATAGTGCTATAGGATGTTAATCCACCTCCACTATCACAAGTTTAGATCTCACTAGGAAAATATATACCCCAAAATCATGTGATACATGATGAACACAAAGCTCATCCAAATGGGGTAACGTCTCCACAACATCAGAGAAAAAATGACTTATGATAAGAACATATCATGGTTGGAATAGTTATGATCTTAGAGAAATAACCGAATATACCCACAAGAGTTCACTTCCTACAGATTTGTCAGCACACATCCTAAACCCAGACATGTATCATCCCAAATCACCTCGAACAACACACCCTTATCTAGAAACTGGACCATTGGTGTGATGAAAAAATTTCCCATAAGATTGAAAAAATCTTCCTAGCATTACTCTTTCAACAAAAGTCATTTTAATTAATAGTTAGAGGTGTTAGAGGATCTAAAACTCAAGATAAATTTGGTATACTCGTCTAGTAATAACATTCATGAACCCTAAAACTGTGAACCCTTGTCACATTTTTATGTTATTCCCATGAAGAAATAGCTCAAAACATTTGACGAGTTAATATACTCATCCTATTGGGACACCACTTATCTATTGAAATAATTTTATTGTGTCTAGAACATACACTTGGAAAACCTTCTGTAATGCGGCTGATATCGAAGAACATGAAATATGGTACTTATGATCGTCCTCTTACATCAACTAGATCACGATATCGTTTTAGAATATGAATAAAAACTAATCCATGAATTCATGGAGGAAAATATTCATCAGTTCTATAAATACATCTAGTTCATTCGTAACACTGAATGGAATGACTCTGAACTCGATGTTACCATACCTACATATGAAACCAATCATTAAGATATCTCTCCCCATCACCATTAATAGGTGATATCCAAAACATTTATCGATCATAGAAAAACGACATTCCCCTCTATATTACTCAAAAAGATCATCTATACTTGGAAGGGGGTAATGGTTCTTCAACATCCCCACATTCACCCTCCTGTATTATATTCACAACCTTATACCCTCATCTTCATTTTTGGCGAAAAACATGGAATCCACCCATAATGACACATTCAGCTACATAAATTTGCTCTTTATCAAATAATAAATCTGAATAATAAAATCCTACAACTAAGATGGTTCCATCTAATTAGTATCCATCCAAATTGGAGAAGCATTAGGCTCCATGTCTATCCAAAAGAAAAATCACATTTAAGGAGTAGAATCATATTTTCTTCAGAAAAAACATCATGGATCTCCACTAAAATTCTAGAAACCTATACTATCTCAGTTTCAAAAGACTTCATAGAGAGCTATGCCAACAAATAGAGAAGGGGATCCACAGGTCAACTCCCAACCTAACAACTTTTCTATCCAATCAAATCCACATTCTTTCCATCCACATATGAATAAATGAATATTATAAGAATGAATCAATAACAATACACATGAAATAAAAATATTCGATGATGATAATAACATCATATGGTCGAATATATAGAAATAAATGATTCCCATAGGGATGATGTGCCCCATCATATGTCCATATCTCCATCACACATCAAGGAAGATAATCTGACCTTTGATTGGCATACTAAAAAAAGGGCATGGGGAGCCTCTCAAAATCTAGTCCCAGAGAATGGGTTACACCAGATGTAAAAAATGTATGTAAAGATCCAAAATCAAACAATGCACAAAAAATGGTACTAAACAAGTTATTTACTCAACTAAAATTCTCTAGTCTTACCAGGAATTATTCCCCTACATTATAAAATTGACCACCCCAAACTTATATTCCCTCTCCTAATGGCCAACTACAAGACCACTCCCAGGAAATTGTCCTTGGGGAATACCCTAAGGCCAGACTGTACTTAATTTATCTCCCCTTAATGGATAATGAGACTACTATACATGCTGCTGATACTAATAGACATTCAGTAGCTGGTGATTCTTACACTGAAATTGCACTCCTCCACCACTGACAAATAGATCCCCACATCTATCTCATTACTAAAGGAACCCAGTACTCCATCGAAGCCTAAAAAAACTGAAGTTAATCTCAATTCCATAGATCTATTTCTCTATTACTATATCTGATACACTACCCTCATACCTTCCTATGGACTGAAACTATAAATCTTCTAATGATCTCTTCCACTGGTTATCATCCTCTACTAGGTCATCCCTCAACCATATTGGCTTATTGAGACTCAAATACCCGAGAAACATGTCTTCGATGACTAGGAGCCATAAATAAAAAGGCAAATATGGATTTCATAAGCCTAAGTAGTATGTAATATTATTTAAGATTTATTTTAACTCAGTTTACTATTTTCTTAATCTATTTATAATTCCCCAATGAAAACCAATTTCATCAAAAAAAATATGTTATTATGATGAATGTGCCTTTTCTATGTTCTATACCCTACAAATAGTGTAGCCTCAAATAGTTTTTTTGTAGTCTTAGAGTTATTACATTAGATTAATGGTGGCCATAAAATACCATGTCCTAGAAGGTCTTCTATAGACTATGTCACACATAGAGGGAACCTAACATTAAATCCCTACAAAACCAAGAAATCCTCATTGTTCCTAAGTCAAAACTCCATCCCATATCTCAACCATCTATTTTGATGAAATTATATCCCATTACCCTCCATCCAATGATTCACCTCTAATGATGAAATGACTGAAAGTTGTTAACAACCCCTACGTCTCGCCACCAAAAGTCCCTGGGGTGTGGACCAACACCAAGGGTATAAAATATTACAAAATGGGGTGAATTTAGGTTTTTACAGAAAAAATATTGGTATAGTGGATGGTGTATCCCAACACATCTCATAGTACAATATATAAGAAAGATAAAATACATCCCACATACATGTTTAAGAATATAAATATTATGAATATAATGAAACTCCAATGTAAACCCCAAATGTGAAGCTACAAAGTGACAAAAAACTATCATGATACGATATATTAAAATCCATCACGGTTCGTGAAGTCATATTGGGAAAATGAAAATAGTTTTATATATTTACGGAAAGCATACAAGTATACTCAGAAGAAAAACCAATATCTCTCTTGCACATGTTATAGCAGCATACTAATTCGTCCATTTGAAAACATCATATACCAAAAACACCTGAAAAGGTATACTATCCATCCCAACCTCACTAAGGAAAACTCACCAAGTAATGCATGTCATGTAATGTAATACAGTAATCACATAGATGATTTGGGAATACCTAACCACCATCCCAATGATGAGGTTCTCTCACATTATATAGAAAATTGTCTTTAAGCACCCACCTCTTCTGAAAGTACCACATCAAAACCACCCACACAAACATGGGCCTCACAAGCACATCATTTACTACCCATAGACACATGGGTTAAATACCACTTCATACACTACATAAAGACACATGTGCCACACGCCAAATCACATCCATCTCATTGACACCTAGTCCACCTACAATATCACATCCCACCTGCCGACACATGGGCTACAAACCAAACATAATTTTGGGGACTCCTGGGATTGCACAACAAAACTCATACAGAACACACCATGCAATTCACTACATGTATCATCCCAAATACTCATGTGAAATAAATAATTTACCTCACACACATGGGAATCAAAACCAAAACCTTTTGGAATAATCTTCAGTTAACAACACATAGAAGAGGGATCATGCAATAACTGGTGGCCAGCAATCCAACCCCCACTATGATTTTTATGAAATACACCCCCTATGATGATGAGGGTGTTCATCACTTTTTTTCAACTAGAGTGGTGAGTGTAGAGAAATAAAAAATAAAATTCAATTAGTACATATAGACAAAAAACAGTCATCCCAACCTATGGGTTCTCAAACAAACAACCACCCTAAAAAAATACCAACCATGATACTTACATTAAATATAGAACCACACAAGAAGATATGAACTCAAATCATTACTCCATCCAATTCATTTAACCAATTATCATTCTTAATTAAATTCTTCATTTATTCATTATATCCCTACTCTTGATACTACCATGAACAACACAAACCATCCCATATAGAAAAAGTCACATAGAGGAAGAAGAACCATTGTAAAAAATAATCCACATCACATCACACTCCAATTAACACCCACACTGGCCACTTTCATCTTTATTCTTCAAAGTAATGTCACCTAATAAAACCTATCAATAGAGTAATACCCCAACTCATAGCCCCACTCTATTTAAGATAACTACATAACCAATATTACCCATACAGTACAACACATAACATCAATTCCAAATTAAGAAAATCTATCAAACTATGATTCTAGTTACACCTTCTGAACCACCCACACATATAGTTATTTTCTTAAACATCAATACCATTAAAACTGCACAAATCATAATTTCTATATTTAATAAGGCATACCTTTTTTAATTCCTCTCATAAATTTAGAGGTTGTCATTGAAAAGGTTCTATCATGGGGTATCCATTTGTTTAACCAAATATACATTGTTATTCATTTTCATATATAATGTTGTTCAAAAGAAGAATAAAATTAATAAATCAAAATAAATCATAAATGTGCATACAAGGACCACCAACGAACATGATTTTCAATAGGAATATAGCACATAAAATACACACCATTTATGAAAATATATATTTAAATGTTATATCATACATATCTTTCCTGAACCTTTATTTTTATATTAAAATGATTATATTATATTTATTAATTTAGAATTATTCTATCATCAAAATGGATACATTAATAAACCCACCTAGAATGATACAAATTAAATGACTTATGAAGAGATCCCTACCTTGAGGAATAGATGATCGACACTTCCATGTTTCTCCAAAATAGGGGAATGCACACAGCAGGAAGATCGTCTAGGAATATCACGATCCAAATGCTACAACACAATTCATGAATAATCGGGGAATAAATGCTTGAAAAATCATGAACCAGGTTAGATAAGATGGTTTAACAAAGGCGGAAGATATCTTTATGTTTTTTTATCTATATGGACAAGTGATTTATATATGTTATATATTTTACATGAATGGAGGATCTGGTCATGGTAACTCTCATTGACTAATTGATATCTCTGAAGACCCTTAGGATTTGAAGGATTTGATTCAATGGATTTCAATTGGTATCAAATTCATTAAATAAAGGCTATGAATGAATTTCACGTCAATGAGAACGTCAAATGGGATAAATTGTTTACAACTGGAAACACAATTCATGACTCACCACTGGACGACGTCCCATCTAGACTCACCTCTCTGAGTAACTAGGGTGAGTCACTATTTTAACCTACCATTAGTGAGTCACCGTTGTGAGTAAATGATGCGAGCCACCATCATAGACCTCAAATTCCACCAACCATAACGAGACACCATTGCGAGTTACCATAAATGAATCACAGTGAGGACTGACCATTGTGACACACCATTAAGACATACTATTTCGAATCACCACAAGGACCTACCCTTTACACTCATTGTCATGACTTACCATTACGACTTAACATCATGAAATACCATTGTGACTCACCATTGGGAACTACCATTAATACCAACCATTGGAAACAATAATTTTTATATAGTTTGGTAATAAGTCACTTTGTCCCCACAAGGCATCAAAAACAACATAATGTTGTATAATCTAATAGACTAGAGAGGTCGGAACTATTACATATCGAGTAATGAAACAACCAAGATGAGAGGAATAATTATGAAAATGATTCAATGAGAATAAATAATGTAGACTTCACAAATATATCAGATAATATCTATATAACAAGATTATTAAATAGTGCATGAATATTTAACATAGTCTGATCATATAAGACAGTATGTAAAAATAATAAAATGACATCCTCGGCACAGAGGCGCCACATAGTGTACATTCCAATAACAATGAACGCATCCACTATTCTTATGACATAACCAATCTCAATATGGTTCATACCATGAATATGGCCTATTTATTCACTCAACCCCATAATTTATTCACATGTATCAAGAAGATCAATTATTTTATGATTATTAACGAATTGTTCCATAAAATTTTTTTATGTCCAAAAAAGTCCAATGTATATTTAATTAATATAAAAAGAATTTTCTCACACAGAAAACAGCCTCCATCACTTAGGATCCAAAGCACAAGAGGGTATTTAATATCCTCATCCAACACTTGTGTCAAATGATGCATTCAATTTTTGTCAGACAAGTTGAACCCTATGTTCCACATACAATTACATTCCACATGCAATCATCTTAGAACACATACTATTTATAAAACATGTAATGTAATCCTATATCTATACAGCATGCCAAAATATATTTATCACATCTAATTAACATTTATTTATTAATTTACCATCATCATGATAGACCAACATCATAATGAATAGAGGTAAACATACTTATATATTACCAAACCCTTAGACCCAAAATTTTGATGATCCACATCCCCAATCCGATGGTCTCACATAATATTGCATGTTTATTTCAATTGTGAACAACTCATCTTTTCTGATAGTCATCACCATCCCTTATTCTACTACATCTATAGAGATCATAAAAAATATTGAGTGGATAACACCACCTCACTAGATCCTGATCTAGTTTTCACACAATCTTAATTATGTTATTTTCTAACCACATAGTGATTATATCACCAAAAAACTAAGACAGAACTCTAGAAAACCTCTCTATCCACATACCGAACAGATCACCCAACTAGGTCGTTTTTATTCACAAATCACCCAATACCTACCACCCATGTAACCTCATGTATAAAGATTAAAATCACCCTCGATCAGATGTTCCATTACTAACACATTCCAACATAAGCCAAATATCATCAAGGTTTATTACAATAACATCTGCTGTAGAAAATGTCCTGCCAAACTAGAAAAAATTACCATTTCACTACTTCCATGAAATACATGGCACAACTAAAACATACCATGACAGAAAAAACTAATTAATATCTCCTAAGAAAAGAAACTTAAAACAATATAAAATAATCACACCTAGATAACCCCAATAAAGTTAATTTATTATGTATCACAAAAAAGCATAAAAATATATAGAAACATAGGTACTACCTACCTTCAACAATTCAAGCTTTGTACATCTCATAATATAATTCTATTTGAGTTGGAATGAAAGAGAATTGAAGAATGGAAAAATTCCCTAAAAGTAAAACATATTATCTCATTTAAGAATATCACTACTTATAGTGAATTAAACTGAGAAAATATTATATACAATACATAAGATTTTCGATAGGGATTAAACATGATGAATGGTTCCTAAATCAGATAATGTAAGAGGGAGATATAATGACTCTCTGGTCTCATTAGAGATGGAACACCCACTGTGGTTGATGTCAAAAGCAAGGGAAATTCAAATGGTCAATAAAGGATTAATCGAGGTAGTTATAAAAATTTAATTTCACCCATTTAAAGGTGGCATGATTTGGTCAAATTGTTTGGATTAATTTCTTCCAATAGTGCACACCCATTTTCTAAAGGGCCACCCCCTCACATGGGTAGGTGCATGTTCAGAATAAATAACAACCATTTGTGTTTTTTTTATCTTTAATTTATTATAGTGGTATAACATTTATCTAAACTCTTAGTTTCACGGTTTCTCAAAAAGTGTGACACTCATCCATAGATTCATGGTTTATGTAAAAAATTAGCACTAAATGCATTTCATGACATCCCTTTACAATAGTAAGGATTGTTAATCCTAATACTCCTTGAACTCAACTAGACTCCCTGGACCTATAATGTCACTAAACCCCTTAAAAAATCAGAACATTGGACTGTTAAAAAAGTTTTATTTCTTTTCCAATGTTTTAATTGTGACGTTCACCTCCCGCCAACTAAAATTTCAAATTCCCCATGAATTTTCAACTCACTCAAAAAAAAGATTTTACAACCATGTCATCATGTTATAGCTCTCCCATGATATACAAGTCCATACAGTAACCCTAACACACACACACACACACACTATCTATCTTTCTCACACTGAGAACCATGCTCTCTACTCCCAATACCATGATATGATAATGAATATATACATCACATTTCTATATCCGAGTACTACCCTAGTTTGTAATACATGTCTAAACCCTTTTGTGGAGCTCCCAACCTTAGGAATAACCTACCTCTATATTATCATTATTCACTACACAACATTTTGATGGTATCACACTAACAATTCCTTTATAAATAAATTTCACAACTATCATATGCCTTAAAATTTTTATATCATCTGATTATCATCCCATAACTGTATCCTTTATTATGTCATTTATGTCCAATATCATATATAATGATGAAAAGATTATCATCATTCATGATGCACAAAATTAACAACATAAAAGAAGTGCAATTATATCAAAAGATAGTATATTAAAATTAATCCCAAATAAGTAACACACATATCTCGATTATCACATATTAACCAACACATATTTATTTCACCATCCACATGTTCACCTCATGCACCTCATGCACCAATGTATGTCATGCGAAAATAAAAAACTATGCCCATGGAATTCATCTAACAGTTTCCATATCCCAAATTTTCTATAAACCTATCAGCTCAATAGCAAGCACCTGACCTGAATGATGTCTACCTGACGCCAGTACTACATACATAGTTGTATCCTATAAAACCTTCTTCCAATATCATCTTTATTACCTATATCTCTCTCCCACACTCTGAATGTGTTGTTGTATTCAACCTATAGGAACCTAGTAATGCTCTTGGTATTACATAAGATCCATACATCCGAACTAGTCTATTACATACAACAATCTAATATATATTTCTAAAAAAATCCATATAGATCATATGTATGCATCAAAAAAACTCTTTTACACTTTTCATCCAATGTATTCGAATATGCCCCATATATGCACAACTTATGTATACAATCAATAATTCAACTCACATATTATTTTTAGAGTACCTGACCTGAATTCCCTATAATGACTCCTCACAGCCTCACTTCTAGCTGCCTATATATTGACATCCATGCTTAGTAGAAGCTTTATCATTATAATGTAAAATATTAACACATCATGTTTTCCTTGTATATGAGTGCTTAATTTACATCCTTAGGGAACATTGTCTATATAAATAGGTTGAACTATACCCTGATGGAATTCCTTGATCCATCGTCAAATTAACTCACCTTGGAATGGTCATCTTCTACCGTAGTTGCTTCCAAACATGATATTCCTGTGAACAACCTACAATGTACTTGAAGGATGAGTGTCTATGATGTCTATTTAAAAACTCATTATATATATCTAAAATAAATGTATAAAGGTTGAAATAATAAAAAACCTATCATGATATCCTTCAATATCTTTCCATCATTCCTATGTACATGAACCTATAGGTCCCACCAGTTCCATTATACCCCCTTGAGAAGAAAAGTGGAAAACTCCACATTTTTCCCTTGGTGTGTCTCAACCTCGCTGAATAATGTATGTACAGAAAATATTACGTACTATTCTCCAATATCTCCATACTCAATATAAAAAAAGGGGTGGTGCACCTAAAACTCCCACGTTATGATATGACATATATAGATCATCTCTCTAATATCCAAAGACAATGTACTAAGTGACTTCAACAATCTCATAATTAGCATCTCATCTACCGGTGCCCAAACTCTAATATCTTTTTTTAAAGACAACCTTAGAGTCATTACCTATGGATTATTATCATCAAATTCCACATTATTATCCTATAATTAATTTTATTGGGGAATGAAATCTCATCCTTCTAGATGACCTACTAGATCCTATCATGGTGACAACACACTGAGAATAAAAATACATGCTAAAACCCATTTATAATTTTCAAGATATCAAGAATTGGGAAATTTATAATAGGATACGTCAATCACTAACCATATAATTTCATACCACACCAAATAACTCATATCATCCTACCTCATGGATCCCTGACTACTAATATAATTTTTTGAATTGAGTACAAATTAAAGAAGAAAAAATATATGTGGAATGGCTATGTAGATTTTCACCAATATCCTATTTAAGAAAACGGTGTCTTTTATATTTTTGAGACGTTAAATATATCAACCATTTCTCTTATTAAAAGTTATTCATATTATATTTAGTTTGAACATTCACCATACACAAATAATATCAAATATAATTTACTAATGTAACTAGATACATTGGTTTTCGATGTTGAATTCAACAATTTGGCTATGTAGGAAGACAATGTTTAGCCAATTTTCGATACAATAAACTACCTAACCCACATATTTTGTTTCATTTCTTGATAATAAATTTCAATAGAATACATATTTCATGTGATCCAATGTTCCTATCAAGATGTATGAATTATCATTAATTTCCTCTCTTCCAAAATGTCCAAAAAAATCATTAATATAATACAAAAACATGATCTGAATCACATTGAATAGCTATAAAAAATAAAAATAGAAAAATCACATCTCCCCTTTTAACATATACATTAGTTCATTCATTTGTTAGAAAAAAACACAATAGAACCTCCATTCCATGTTATTATGCTTTGATAAGGTCTAGAATTCTATAACGAAAATAATATATTGTTTTAAAACATAACATTTAAAAGAACATTACACCCAATAGAGTATAGTTACCAAATTGTAACCAAAATCACTTGATAGAAATTTATAATCAACAATGCTTTCAGACCAATTTTTCATTGCATGATTTTGTATGAACTTATGAGATGATTCAAGCTGCAGCGCCACAAGGCCTTTGTCAGGACTACCAATAAACCAAAGGATAAAGAATTACAGTGAGGATGTATTAGATGATATTCATGATATTATATCCATTATTGATAAAATTATTAATGATAAATGATAATTATACTGTTGATCCGAACAACTAATATCCAAATAGTAAATATAAAAGAGCTAAAATAATAATACAAAAGATCACAGACTATTTATATAACTTAAATTATACATTTCATGAACAAAATTCAACGCATGCATGATAACCAATGGGAAATCCTATAATAATGTATGAAAAATAACAATTTATCCCCACCTCATCTCGAATGATCCATATTGTTTTTAAAATAATTTCTATGACATCATCTCATACAACAAATGAAAGATATAGATTGGTAATGTTCATACTATGATCTTGGACCCTTTTTTACACTCAATGACATAAAATCTTCATCAATGCTTGGGAGAACATAAAATATGTGATTATTAACTCATTAATCCACTATTAACATGATTCAATCCTATATCATTACTTATACAATTGTATGAATAATTTTAGTAAATTATAATTTCAAACACATCACATAACCATTTTCGATTATACCTAACATCTATAAGGGATAATTTACAATCCTTTTCCAATGATGGTGTGTAATGTTGAATCCAATATATTTCAATCCAAATGAACCATCACTCCTATCCATTTTCATACCACACGAATTATTGATCAAACTCATACCACCAGTACGACAAGATGTGTTCAAACACATCACTTCAACATGCCTATAATAATATCACAATTCCAGTGGAATACATTTTATTAAATAACTATTTTATGAATTCCAGGCATCCCAAGTAATAGTGGTAACATCCATTATATATTGATATATCATCTACCTATATATACCTATGATCCTTATCGCCAATCGGATGGTCTCAAATACTATAACATGTGGCCTCGTATAGTTAGAACCACTGCCATTATGATGGTTATCACCATCCCCAATTCCACAATATCTAAGGAGGCCTCCAATAATATGAATTGGTAAAAAAACACATTGGGTCCTGATATTATCTTCACATGAACTGAATGGATGTATCAGCTATCGTCGAATAACATAAATCACAAACTGCCTACGACACACCATAAGAGAAGCTATGTATCTAACATTGTTCCATGTCTCCCAACTATATATTTTTTCATTACCAATCAACCAAATATTATGATTCATAATACATCAAGTGCAATGATTAAAATCTCCCAAGATCTCATGGGTAATTTCAAACATGTTCCCATGGAACACACATATCCATCAGCTTAACTAAAATAAATAAATCAACCTGAAATGTCTTATCAACACATAATATAACTATAAATCACCCCTTCCATTACATAAATTCCTCAATCACACAATATTACAAATGAGACATTATTTGTGAATATTCTAGGAAGAGTATCAAAAGAAAAAAAATATAAAATGATCAAACCTAGAAACCCCACTCATGACCACTTATCATATTTCACCGTAGCACATGTATACATTTAGATAGGGTTAATAACCACCTACATCATCTTTTATAAGACTCTCTCAACTAATATGAGTCTATAATTAATATTGAAATTATGAAAAATGGAATAATATAATATCCCCATAAAAATAGGGTATAAAATATCTCATGTAAATTTATTGTTCTTTGGAGAATTAAAATGAAATAAGAAGAATGTTGATCCTTAGTCTTTCCAAGTGGGATAAAATGAAATGAATGATGCATGAATTGGTAACGGAATGATGGAGAGATGTATAAAACTATATGAGAGAAGTGCAGAAACTCCCATTGGTGTTGTTGGACAAAATTATTTCATAGAAAAGTATTTATTAAGGGATAATAGATGTATTGTAATTTTGAAATATCCCCCAATTAATTGGGGTTCATGTTCTTGAGAAACTATTTCACTACCCATATTCTAAATATGCACACCCATTATTCAAAGGGAATACCTCTTACATGTCTAGGAACATTATTAAACTAACCATGTTCTGGCAAAGAATTACTCTCTATAAACTATTTTAGTAGAATATCATATTCATGTGAACCTTGGTGCACTACTTCCAAAACATTAAGACACTCATCATGTACTACATGATTAAGGTTCATGATTAACAAAAAATAGTGTAATAACCATGAGCATCACTATTCTTTTATGAAACTCTAAATTTCAAAACCTAATTCTCTCAAAACTCGACTAATATCTTCAAGAAACCACTTTCACTAAAAACCCTTAAAAACACATTAGAATGCTAATTTTTATGTACACTCTGAATCATAAAATGAAATTTTATCTTCCCCTCAAATTGATAATTTTAATTACCTTGGAATTTTTAACTCACAACACATAACCTATCATACAAAAACCATCTTCCATCAATGATACATTCCTCTATATCATGTTACACAGTTTGATGGTAACCCCTCATTGTTTTTACTAACATTGGGTCTAACCATTCCCCATAATCTAGAACCCCTTGAAAAATTTCCAATTATAATAGGAGGACCCTAATAAATTTCTGTAACTATAAGTCAAACATGAAAAGGTACATAAAACACTAAAATCCTCAACTGTTCTCCCAAATAGATCTAAGAGAAGAGCTATGGAAAATATCGTCAAAATATCATAATGTAAGTACCAAAAACAAATACAAGGATGTTACACACATGAATATTTAAAATCAATATAGGTATGTTTTATATAAATCATTCCATTCCTAATATAATATATACATTTAGTGATACTTCTATCATATTTATTCTAATCATTGAGTAGGTGATGATCAATATTAATACACATATGCTTTTTAAATTTCAAAAATATAACATCTATGAAAGTTGGACATTTTTCTAGAATATATTGAATAATGTTTTTAATCTCATTCATAATTAAATAATTTCTTAAACCATTATTAAAAATTTAAAAACTCCTTACGGTAATGTTAAATTCTATAATTATATATATTTAATGAGATAGAAAATACTTCATTTATATATTTTCATCATTCTTGGAAATAAAGTTGATAGTTTCATAATAATTTTTAAAATAATTATGATCTTATTCATTAAAATATATTTTATATTCGTATATGATTATATCATTAATTATTGTTCTAATAATTTTTTCATCATTAAATAAATATTATTTAGAAGTAGATAAAATATAGTTATATTTTTCATGTAACATTATCGATGAATTTAATATTTGAATATTTTTTTTATTTTAAATTCCAAAATATATACAATTTTAAATAAATTTAATTATTATTGAATTCATCCATATATTACATTATACATAAAAGGAGGAAAGATGGATCTGGTGCAACGCTCCTCAATGGGCGAACCAAAACCCTAACTATCACTGTTGTTTCCCCCTAAATCTTTGTTGATGGCTGGTTTCGATCCGGCGTGGGAACTCCCACCTCCTACTTCTACTACTCTGGTATCTAATCCGTCAAAAATTGAAGTGGGTAATCTCGATGTACCTCTTCGGCTTCTTCCGGTCTCTTTCCGCGATGCGATTCAAGGAGCTGATATCGGCTGTGCAAAAGTTGACAAACAACAATACTTCAAAAAGCTCGATGATGGGAGTTTCATTGTTAATGCGGATCCAGAGGCTCTGAAGCAGCGAGAACAACTCTGTAAATTCTCGATTCTGGCTCGGGTCTCCTACAGCACAGGCGACCGGCCATGGTCCTTTGCTGATTTAATGATCCGACTTGCAAATTGTTGGGGTTCAAGCAGATGGAAGATGGTGCCAATTGGTAAAGGCTATTATCATATCGTTTTCAACTCGCAAAGTGAGTTAGACCAGGTATGGAAAATCGGTAATCTTCAACTAAAGCCTGGATTCCTTAGAATCATGGATTGGGATGCTGCTTTTAATCCATTCACACACAAAAATCACTTGGCACATGTTTGGGTTCGGGTGCATGGACTTAATTGGTATTACTGGCACCCAAAAATTCTTAATGACATTGCCTCCTGCATAGGGTCCCCTATTAAAATTGATCACAGGACTTTGAGTGGTGAGCTTGGCCTATATACTAGAATAATGGTGGAAGTTAATCTGGCCACTGAACCTCCACTTTGTATTGGTTTTAATGCTCCTGACCATAAAACTGAACTTAGAATAGAATATGAAAAGAACCCACCCTTTTGTGAGGTATGCAAACTAGTTGGACATATCCTCTCAAATTGTAGAGTGGTTAGAAAACAAATGGAACCCCCAATCTCTAATGACTGGAAGGTTTTAAATTATGGTAAAAAAGGGCAATCCAACTTGGATAAACCTGATCTACCCAAAAAGACACAAAATACTTGGATCAAAAAATCCTAGGTTCCTGTATCTCTAGTGGGTAATACTTGGGGGGAACTAGTTGATGAGGAAAAGCCTTTACAAAAACCTGAAATCATTGACACTGGAAAAAGTATTTTAGTTGCAGAAGGTATAGATAATCATTCCTCTACCTCTGGTACAACTACCCTTCATCTACAGGTTTCAAAAGAATTAGAGTGTCCTTCTTTGGTTCCTTTGGAGCTGAAAGACATCACTGCTGCTGACATGGTTCCACATGCTGTCATGGAAATAGCACCAAAAGCAGGTCTCTCTCTTGACCCTTGTCTGCCTGTTTTGATTAATAATGTTTTGACTTCTGTTAGTGCTGCTGAGAATGGTGCTCACAACACTGCACACACTGAACCATCTTGGCCTGTTCGAATTAACAATGCAGTGTCTCCTGCTATGGAAATAGATTCTTCTTTTGTTTCTCCACTGTCTTTGACAGCACCTGCTCCATCTTCTGATTTTGAAAAACCTATATCCATGATTGAGGTTGCTGGTATTTCTACTCATGTTGTCAATGCTTCAGACCCTATTCCTCACAAGTCCCTGCCCTCAGTACAACCGCCTGTTCTTATTTTTGAACAAGGCCATCCTCTGGACAGCTCTTCTCATGCTACTCCAGTTCCTGACCACAATCCCAAACAAAAACCTCCTACCACCCCTATGGTCACTCGTGCCCAAGGGAAGAAAGGTTCTGGAAAATCCAAAAAAAAGAAGGGTGCTAACCCAAAGCATAAATAATGATGAATTTTCTCTTCTGGAATTGCCAAGGTCTGGCCAATAATGATACTTATGCAACTCTTAAGAGATTTATTAGCACCCATAAGCCTCATCTCTTTGCTATCTCTGAACCTAAAGTCAACTATAAGATGAACTTAATGATATTTGGTTCCCTTAACTATAGTTTTGTAAGCTCCTGTAAAAATACTTCTCAAACTGACTCTCTGTGGTTTTTTTATCACAATTCTCTTCAAAATATCAACATTTTTAAAATCACTGACCAGCAACTCACATGCGACTTCTTATGGAATAGTCGTCATACCTATTGCACCATGGTTTATGCTAATAATAGGTATCAAGAATGAAGAACTCTATAGCAAGACCTTCTTGATATGGCTCCCTTCATTCATGACCCTTGGGTTGTGATGGGAGACTTTAATGCCATTATTAATTCGGGTGAAAAAATAGGCCCCTCTCACCTTTCTATATCCTCTAGGGAATTCAGATCTACTATTGAAGACTGTGACCTCATTGAAGTAAATCTTACTGGTGCCAAATATACTTGGTACAGAAAGCATTATAATAAAACGGTTGCTAGTAAGCTTGACAGGGCTTTTGTCAACATGAAGGCTCTTGATACTTGGGATTGCATCTCCAGTACTACTCTACCTCGTCTCAACTCTGACCATCACCCCATCCTCCTCAGTTTCAATATGAATAGTCGTAAGCTTGCCCTTCCTTTTAAATTCAATAAAGCTTGGTCTTCTACACCCGACTGTGTCTCCTTTATTCATAACACATGGACCTCCATGAATTACCACAAGGATTCCTTTGCTTGTATGTACAAATTGAAAACCTTAAAGCAGGCCCTGAAAGGATGGTGTAAAACTGCAAGCTCTCAAATTGACCATGATATTTCCTCTTTTGAAGAGGAGCTGCACCGGGTCCAAACCCAAAATACCTCATCTGATCTTAATATGGACCCTCAATTAGAAGCTAATCTCTCTCTCAAACTAAATGATTTCCTTACCCTTAAAGAAAATATCTGCAGGCAAATGTTTAAGACTAAATGGCTCACTGATGGCGATCGCAATACTAAATTTTATAACTCCATTCAAAGAGTCAGAAAGGCTAACCGCCCTCTCTCTAAGCTTACTTATCAAGATTTGATCCTTGACTCTGAAGAGGCAATAGCGGATCATGTCATATCGTACTTTCATAATCTTTTTAATGGTACGAAGACTAATGTTGATCTCAGATCTGGCATTATTCCTTCCTTGGTTGATGAAAGAGAAAATGAATCTCTCCTATGTACTCCTTTAGATCATGAAATTAAAAATACTGTTTTTGGTCTGAATCCAGACAGCGCGCCCGGACCGGATGGGTTCAATAATGGTTTTTTTCAAAAACACTGGGATATTATACACAATGATGTTTGTAACACTGTTAAGAATTTCTTTATACATGGTTCGCTTCCACATGGAATAAATGCCCAATTCCTAACATTAATTCCCACGGTTGAAAATGCCTCAGAGATCCATCAATTCAGACCAATTGCCCTGATCAATACTCTCTATAAAATCATTACCAAAATAATTGCGAACAGACTTATGCCTATTTGCAACAAAATTGTCTCGTGGAATCAATTCGGTTTTATTAAGGGTAGGTCCATCCAGGATTGTATTTGCCTTGCCTCCGAATGTACTAATTGTCTAAACAAAAGTTCTAGAGGGGGATGTGTGGCCATCAAACTTGATATCAGGAAGGCCTTTGACACCATTGACTGGAACATTATTTTCAATGTGCTTTCGTCTTTTGGCTTTCATGATGCTTTCATCTTAAAGATTAAAACTTTATTTAACTCAGCTTTTATTTCTGTTCTGATCAATGGTTCCCCTAGAGGCTTCTTCAGATGTTCTAAGGGTGTTAGACAAGGTGACCCTCTCTCTGCCATCCTTTTTGTTATCGCTGAAGACTACTTAAGTAGACTTCTCATTCACCTGGTTGATCAAGGCAAGCTCAGACCTATTCAAGCTGCCAGGAATCTCAATACCCCTACTCACCTTTTCTATGCTGATGATATTATCCTTTTTCTCAAAGGTGATCAGAAAAATATGCATGTTCTAAAACAAGCCCTTAATCATTATGAAGAGGTTTCTGGTCAAGAGATTTCCTGGGATAAATCTTATATTTTCTTTGGCAAAAGCTTCCCTGTTAGAAGAAAATCTAGCATCATTGTTTCTCTTGGAATCAAAGAGGGCCTCCTCCGTTTCAATTATTTAGGCGTCCCTATATTTTGGGGTCGTCCTAAAGCCTGCTATTTCACCAACATTACTGATCAAATTATTAAACAACTCTCCACTTGGAAAGGTAAATTACTCTCCATGGCCGGCAGGATATGTCTGGTCAAATCAACCATTGTTTCCAAAATGGTCTACTCGCTCATGATCTACAATTGGACTTCCGGCATTTTTAAAAAGATTAATACCTATATCAAAAACTTTATTTGGTCAGGGAGAATTTTAGAAAGGAAGCTTGTCACTATCCCTTGGAATTCTTGTTGTAAACCTCTTGATAAAGGCGTCATTGGTTTAAAAAATTTAAAGCTTTTCAGTAACGCTCTCCAATCCTACCTTACTTGGCGCATCATTAATGGTTCCTCTAAAGCTTCGGAGTTCTTGAAGCATAGATTCTTTCCTAAGCTCGTGAAAGGAAATTTTTGTCACATCAACTCCTCGATCTGGCCCGCCATCGGAGACTCATATCACTCTATCATGAAGAATTCTAGATGGATGGTCAGTGTGGACTCTTCTTTTAATTTTTGGTGTGACAATTGGCGCGGTAACCCCTTGATTTCCTTGCTTTCTATGAATACCTCTCCTGGAGATACTAGTCTTTCTAAAAAAGATGTCCTGCGATCCCATCATCACACCCTCCCAAAAAATATTGCTCAGATCATTGATAATCATCCTTTCTCCCCTGACGGTGATTTTATGGTGTGGGAACCTGCTCCAAATGGCAACCTCGATTCTAGAAACTTCTATAATCACTGCTTCTCTCAAGAAAATCCCAATTATCAATGGATGAGTTTTTTTAATAAACCTTGGATAAAACCTTCTAGACTCACCCTCATTTGGCGTCTAGCTCACAATAGAATTCCCACTGATGCCTGTCTTCAAATCTTTAGCATTCAACTTTGCTCTAAATGTCGCATGTGTAATCAACATAGGGAGGATGCCAACCATCTCTTTTTGTCCTGTGCGACAGCCTCTGCTTTATGGAAATATGTTCTGTATCTCTTTAATTGCAGATGGCCAACTTTTGATTCTATTTGTATGTTTCTTAAATATTGCATCAGATATGATGCCTCCTTGCAGATAAAGAATATCTTTCTTGCGGCAGTGGCGGAGCTCCTGCATGTGATCTGGTACGCCCGTAATGATATTATTCATAACAACCACTCATTTAGTCTTAATGCAGGTAAAGCTCAGATCCTTATTGCGATTCATGAAGCCGCTTCAATCCAAATATCTTCTTGCAACACCTCGGCTAACGATTTAGTTATCCTTCACCACCTCGGTGTCCCGGGCATATATCCAAAACCCAAGTGTTTCTTTGAAGTTTTCTGGCAAGCCCTGATGTCAGGATGGATTAAAGTGAACGTTGACGGTGCTTCCAAAGGCAATCCTGGTCCTGCTAGTTGTGGTGCCATCTTCAGAGACTCATCTGGTCACTGTCAGGGTTGTTTTTATGCCGGCTGTGGTCTTTCTTCTTCGCTCGAGGCTGAGATGCTTGGTGTCATCCATTCTGGTGATTTTGCCATTCAAAGAGGCTGGAGAAAGCTCTGGATTGAAAGTGACTCCACAACCATCGTTCAGGCCATATGGAACGGCGACACTCATCTTGCTTGGCCGCTTACCACTCTTTGGATGAAGTGTCTGAACTCGCTTCACGGGCTAGATTAATTTGCTACCCATGCTTACCGTGAAGCGAATTTCTATTGCTGATGCACTCGCCAACAAAGGTATTCAACAGAGCACGAATTGGCTTGACACTCTTCCAGCTGACTTATCGCCTCTCTTTGAGAGAGATTGTAACAAAATCCCATCTTTCCGACTTTTGTAATCCTCTTTCTTTCTTATATATTTTGTGCTTCGGTCTTTTGACCGAAGCATTACCTTTTTTAAAATAAAAAACATTATACATAAAATATTCTAAATAAATAAAATTAATGAGGATAAGTGTTTTACCTCAACTCTATACATTTCAGTGTATAAAAGTACACTAGAAAATTTGTTTCTTAGATTTCACTAGAATTAAAACATTTCTACCATAATAAATTAATGTTGAGAGGAAAAATATATACAATTTCATTTAATGAACTTGATAATTTATCAAACCCAATAACGTTTTAAAATGTTCAACACAATCCTTTTATAGTAATAATTTTATGTTGTTTTAAAAAAATTTAATATAATTTACCACCAATGATTCTTATATAAATTGGAATCATTATCATTAAAAATGTATAATTGTTGTTAATGTTTTAAAAGTATATATTAATATATTTTCAATATAATGGGTTTGAAATGTGTTATTTATATTTATAAAAAATCAACTAATTAGATAAAAAATTAAATATAGAGATTAAAAATAAAATGTTCCCAAACCTATTTTTTCTACTATCTCTTGGAAAATTTGAGTTGATTTATAATATTTTAAATTATTACTTTCAATATATCCATTAAAATAAATAATTATTACATGCATTTATTTATTTGAATGGACAAAATATAATCAAAATAATAATATATTGAAATTAATTTAATTTTTTTAGGGTGTCCAAGAAAATAATAAAATTTTTTCACTAATAACCATTACAGTAAATTTTATTTAATTCAATTTTATTTTATTCAATGAAATTTATTATAAAGTACATGAAATTTAAGAAAAATTACCATAAAAACCTGGGAATCCACCGGATTTTGTTTTACTGAAATACTTCTCAATTTCTTTCCTAAACACATTTTTAAGAAGCTTATACATCAATCAAATTATAGAGAATTACTTCTATAAATAATATAAGACTAACATTTTGGGAAAGTAAATATTTTAAGAATTATGGTTTTATATAACATTCTTCATATAGACATATCTATAACATGAATCAAATTTTTTTAAAGTAGTAAAAAAAATATAACATTAATTGAATATAATTACTGTTTAAAAATAAGAAGATTAAAAAAAAATTATACTAATCTTTTTTCCATAACAATATCACATGAATTTTATATTCACATGGTAAATAATATGAATAAAATTCATGTATCATATATATTACTCGTGTAAAAAAATATATCTATTATTTCATATCTTTTATATGATATACTTTAAAATATTGTCTGTTAATTTTACTATTCTAGGAAAAGTAAAAAATAATTACATTCATGAAATAATAAAACATCCTAATAAATATATTAAAATAAAATAAATCATTGTAATAAAATGTTAAAAATTATTATATGTGGAAAAAATTGGTAAAATTTATAATTATCAATGAATACACTAAAATTTTAAATAATTAATAGAAAATAATAATTTTATTAATAACTTCCCATAAAATAAACAATCATATTATTATGTTGTTATAGATGGATGTTAAAAAAATTCACACTATATGGGATTGAATATTTTATTTTTCTACTAAAAAAATGTAAATAAACACATCAATATATAATATTTTACTTCACTATATAGCAGTTATAATTTATATTGTTAATCTTCTTATATGGGATGGATGTAATAAACAAATTATAAACATATTTTTTAATATACAAAATTTGATTGAAAAAATTATTTTAAAATTTTTTTATGTGTGTAAGTAGATTTAAATTTCAACATGTAGAATAGATAAATAAAATTAGAAAAATTCGATACCATTATAAGTTCCACAGAAAATTTATTTAAACATTTTAATAACATACAAAATAAATATTATAAATAAATAATTTTAAATCGAGGTTAAAATCATATATATTATTATCAAAAAATATATAGAGAATGTCAAAAATATCTAATAAATGTGATAGGATTATTTTGATCATTATTTAAAAATATATTTTCGGGAAAATTAATGACGAAAAATATTAGTGTCATAAAACTCTAATATGTGATTTTAATTAATAAAAATAACAGAAAGGATGTAATGAATTATTTTTGACAAATAATTTTTCTAATTTTTTACCCATATTTATTTCATGTAACCATTACAAAGATAAAGAATTATTTATTATAAATAAAAAAATACATGTGGACTTATTTGGGGACTCTAATTCTAGAATTTTTTTATATATTATATCTTCTATATTTTGAGATTCTAATATTTTGTATAATCTCATGGATCCCATTTAATACATTTTGATATAATATATTATAACAATAGAAAAATGATTTTATTAATGTATATGTATGGATGATATGGGCATTGGTATTCTATATTTTTCAAAATATATTTTATAACACTTACTTTTTATTTCGGATAAAATTGTTACTATTTATACATAATTTATTTCTAATATATTAAAATAAAAATTATAGGAACATATATTATATATATATAATTATGATTTATCATGAAAAAATATTACAGTTTCAATAGATAAATAAAATTAATTTCTAAATATGATAACAATAAAAATTCGTATATATAATTTGAATTATAATATTCTTATACAATATATATATTTGATGTAACCATATTACAATAAGACTATAAAAAAATAGTTTTTATATCTCCCTTTCTCATAATTTTACCTTCAAAGAAGAATTATTATATAAAAATAACATATTATAATGTCATATGACAAATGATAAATTATTTCATACATTTTGACATGATATATGATTAATGGAAAAAAAACTAACACTCGATTAATATTTGATGGTATTAATATGTGTTGGGAAAAAATCTCTCAAGGAATCATTGATGCATTTTTTAGGTGATTGTGTTTGTTGACAAAGTGGACAACTGTGTTGTGATTGTTGACAATGAAAACCATGACATAAAAATTTGTTGACAAAGGGGATTTCTTGGTGGCTTGTCGAGTTCAAGAGCTATGGTTAATGATCAAATGTTTGATTCAATAACTTCGACAAATCAATGGATGATCTAGAGGCGGCATAAAAAGAAAAGTGGTTTTTGGAAAAGGGACTTACGCTTCGTGTACATGATGGCTGGGAAACTTGCATGCCATATGTTTTTCAAGATCATATCATCCAAATATGGCAAAGGGATAAGGGTCGCTCAAGTTTTGGTGAGGTCGCGCAGGTGACATGCGCACCGTGAAAGATACTTGCAAGCCGATGCCCTGGAAGTTTGAGAACATGTGCGCCTATGGTTTTCCAAAATTTTAAGATCAAAATATTGCAAATGAAATAGGTTTGCACAAGTTTGAAAGTTGGTCCGGCAAGTGACATGCAGGGGAAGATACCTACGCGCTGAGACATGCGTGCCGATGGTTGAATTGCATGTCGTCGAGCATGGTGGTCAATTTCCCTATAAATACTGAACCACCCCTCCTCACCATACACCATAGTACAACACTTTTAAGAATCTTAGATCCCTTCACGTAGGTGTGGTGGTCACGCATGTGGTGGTTTGTCATGCAAGTGGGACTTGCGTGACAGTGTAGGATGTTCCACGCCAGGAGTGAGTTGCGCGCCAATATTGGTTTGGGCGTAAAAGGAAGTGAGTCGTGTAAGTTTGGAGTCAATGAATCTTGTGTCACGCAAGTTTATGAGGAGGAGTTGCATGCCAATTGTGACATGCGCACTGACGTAGACTTGCACGCCAATTAAGGTTGATTTCCTGGCCATTCTTTCGGGCCGTGTGGAAGTTGGAAGATTGCCTAATACCATCGGTGCAAATAGATATTCATCCACGGGTGAAAGTTGTACTTCAACAGATCATCTACATACAGAGGAAGATGCATTCATTCAGGAAAATGAAGAGACCTATAGGTCTATAAACTGTGAGTGTATTCCTTCTAAGAGAAGTGAGAAAATGAAGATAAAGAAAGTGATCCTCTCCACCGGCAGTGAGCCAAATAGAGAGAAACAGGGAGTGACCCATGGGAAACCAGTGACCTAACCCTAAACTTGTAAAGGCATTGATCCTAGGCTTTGAAGTGATCTAGCCCGAACCTTGTAATCCACAACTTGTGATGTTTAGTGGAATTGGTAGGACTAGAAACCTGTCGGTGTATGCTCCTTGGACGTAGCCCTTAATGTGTCATGTGCTTTCATTACCTTTTGTTTATATTTTAAAAAAGGAAAGAGAGAGAAAAGTGTTTTTCTTAACAGTGAATCAAGATCAGAATGAGCTTTAATTTTAAATTAGTCATACCCTGATTCATCCCCCCTCTTAGGGTATTCAGTCTTGTGGACCTAACAATTGGTATCAGAGGGAAAGGATGATATTAGGTCATCTCTCAATGGAGGTCAATAATAATAATGGGATCCCGATCTTTGACTAATGTAATTTTCAGATATTTAAGAATCGAATGAAACACTATTTTCGATCATTTGTAATGGATGTGTTTTCAGCATCTATGCTTGGTATCACAACTGATATTAATAGTGGTGCATTATCAAAATCTAAGCATAGAGAGTTGGATGCAGATTCCAAAGAAATTAATGCCATAGGTGGAGCCCTTTACAATTCCATCTACAAGAAGGTGATGTCATGAAAAATGTCACATGCCATGTGGGAAAATATTTTGAATATATATGAAGGGTATACAATGTTCAGAGAGGAAAAGTTGCAGGTGTTGTGGAACAAATATGAAGATCTGAATATGAACCCGAATGAGTCTGTTGACGCGTTCTTTGACAGGGTAAACATTGTTGTGGAAGATATGCGAGGTCATGGAGAAGTCATTGAAGACATAAAGATCGTAAAACACATCTTGAGGAAACATCCACCTCTGTTCAATCCGAATGTTTCAGTACTAGAAGATAAAGATCCAAAAGAGCTGACACTGGACAATTTTCACAGTACCTTGGTTTCATATGAAATGAGGAACGATGATAATGAGGTTGTGGAAAAAGATATGTCCAAAGAGGTGGCATTTAAGTCCATGAAGAAGATTACCATTGAAGATTCTCTATAAGAAGAAGAGACAGATGAGGTAATATCATTCCTATCCTCAAATCTTCAAAGAGTAAAAGGAAAGTTCAAAGGAAAGCATCCACATGTTTGCTTTAGATGTGGAAAAGCTGGTAATCTTGCTGCAAGGTGCCCCAAAAAGTTTCATGAAGAAAATGATGATGATGAAGTTGAAATTCCCAAGAAAAAATCCTCAGCCTATGTAAATGGGAAGAATCAATTCAAGTGAAATTTCATTAAGAAGAAGAATCTTCATTCACTAGAAATAGACAGTTTAGATGAGTCTGAGGATGAAGAAATTGATGAGATAGAAAACTGCAATGATCGTGGACAAAATGCAATGGTGGATGTTATCAGTAGTGCTCAAGAAAAGAAAGAAACCGAAACTGAGGAGGAAGAAGAAGAAATTGAAGGGAGAGTTGACATTGAAGCAGAATTAGAAGCTGCACTTGATGAAATAGATGTCTGGAGAGAAAAAACAAAGAAATAAAATAAGGTGGTACATGATTCCAAACTCTACATGAAACAACAAGAAGAAGAGAAGTCTGAGCTAGTGAAATAAATTGTAAATCTTATGTCTTCCTGTCCAGAGTGCACAGAAAAGGATGATGAGCATAAGCTAAAGATTGAAGAACAAAAAAGGGAAATCGATTTCTTGAATAGAAAAGTGAAAGATCATGTCAAGCGTATTGATGACCTTGAAGAGGAAGTTGTCGGTCTACAGAGAAAATTTAAAGACCAGGAAATACCTTTGAATCCCAACACATTCTTGGGAAAGCAGGTCATTACGAAGACTACAAAGAAGAAAGAATAGACTAGTAGTTCAGCAGGAAAGAAGCAACAATTGAGCCCAAATGTTAAGGCTGATTCAGGGCTTAATCAAAAACAAAAATATGTGGTAGGTGATGTCAGAACGCAAGCAACTGTACCGAGATTGAAGGTGGATTTGGTCACAAAGAAGAATTAAAATATTCAGAGATCTCAAGGGGAAACTCGTAATTATGAAGAAACAAGAAGGAATGCACCTTATATCAGGTGTTATTGTTGTGGAAAGATGGGACATTTATAGTATTTGTATTCCATTAACAAAATATACCTAAGGGAACAAGAACAGAGATGGAATCCAAACATAGAACATTTTTCCAAAACATATTTTAAAGGACACTGTTTTTGGTGTAGAGGATTTGGGCACATGGCTAGGTACTGCACTTCGACCTTTCCGAGAAATGTGCCAAAGCCGAATCAAAATGTTCGCAAGCAGCAGATCAATAAACCGACTAGTGAGTTAAAAGTTCAAAACAGATTTGTAGCTCTGCAAGATGAAGCCGGTCCATCATTCTCTGAGAAAGAATAGAAGTCTCAATCTATGCTGAGGGGGAAGGCAATATATTAGACCAAGAAAAAGAAAGAAGAAAAGGAAGTGGTTGCAGATATTTCCCTTAAAGATTCGGATTTTTCAGGAATATAGATCGCTGACAGTGGTTGCACATCCCATATGATAGGGAACAAGGATCTAATTAAAAACATAAAATATGACAAAGAAGGAATTTTCAAGTTTTGGAATGATGAAGGGCTGAAATTGTTGGTTCCAGAAAGGCTAAATTTTGGGAAAAATATATAAGACGTGCTGATGTCTTGGTAGTAGAGGTGCTTAGTCATAACTTATTTAGTGTCAGTAAATTATTTGACTCTGGGAACTCTATTCGATTTACCAAGAATATGTGTTTTGTGAAAGAAAAAGATGGAGCAAATGTTCTATAAGTAAAAAAGTCAAAGGGGGATCTTTACCTTGTATGTGGGGAAGATGATTTGTGCCTTTAATCCAAAGTTGAAGAAAACCAGTTTTGGCCTAAGCGACTTGGTCACCTATGTAAACCATCCATGGAAGATTTGGAAATATGTGATGCTGGTAGAGACCTTCCCAAACTATCATGTGATCGTACTCATACATGCGATTCTTGTCAACAAGGGATGATCATCATAAAGTCATTTATGCCAAAGGAACAGAAATCAACTAGAGTGCTTGAATTGGTGCATGCTGATGTATGTGACCTATCTCACCATGAGCCATAAATTGGAAAAGGTACTATATTCTTTTAATTGATGATTATAGAGGAATGGCTTGGGTATTTGTAATTACCCATAAGAGAGAGGTGTTCAGTTGTATCAAGAAGTATAGGAGGGAATCAGAAAGGATTCTTGGGCAGAAAATTCTGATGTTTCGTACTGATAACGGTATGGAATTCACAAACAGTCAAGTCGAAGACTATCTCGAGAAACACGAAATAAGGCATCATGTTTCATCAGTGAGAACGCCCCAACAGAATGGAGTGGAGGAAAGGAGAAATCGGTTCATCAACAACATGGTCAGAATGATGATTATTGATAAAGACCTACCAGAGAAATTTTGGAAGGAAACATTTTTGACATTGGTCTATGTTTCAAACAGGTCTCTGTTGTGTCCAATGCAAGGTAAGACTTCGTATGAACTGAGGTACATAAAGAAGACAATGTTGAAATACATTCGAATCTTTGGAAGTAAGTGTTTCATTCTCAACAAAGAAAATCACAGGAATTTTGAGGAACGAGGAGATGAAGGGATCTTCCATGTCAATTCAAGTAAAATTAATGCATATAAATGCTTCAAAAAAGGCTGGGAAAAATTGTTGACAACAATGATGTCACTATAGTTGAAAATGAACAGAATACTCAACGACCCAGTGAACAGTTCCTAGATGAATGTGATGATGATGTAAGAAACATAGGGGTAGAAGAAGTGGTAGAGGCTGACGTAGAAGATGATACTGATGAAGAAAAAGAAAGTTGCAAGTCTGTGTCTGCAAGGAAGACAATGAGTCATACTGAAATTGATAGGAGAATATCATTGGTGATCAGACAACTACAGTTTATACTCAAAGAATGAAATCATTACAGCAAACATCATTTTTGTCTCAGGTAGTGCCGAATTGTTTTTCTGATGCAGCTGAAGATGAAAACTTGGTTCAGGCTATGAATGAAGAGCTTGATCAGTTTGAGAAGAACTAGACATAGGAGATTGTTTCGAGGCTAGCAGAAAAGAATATCATTGGGACTAAATGGGTCTATCTCAATTATATGAATGAATATGTCTTAGTTATTTGGAACAAATCATGACTAGTGTTATATGGATACTCCTAGATAGAGTCAATGATGTTGATGAGACATTTGCACTGGTTGCAAGGCTGGAAACGATCAAACTATTTTTGGCCATAGCAGTGCAAAGAATGTTCAAAGTGTTCCAGATGGAAGTAAAATCTGCATGCATAAATGGAGTTCTTGAAGAGGAGGTGTATATTGAGTAGCTAGGTGTTTTTCTCATTCATGAGGATGAGAACAATGTTTGCAGGTTGAAGAAGGAATTGTATGGGATGAAACAAGTACCAAGAGCATAGTACTCAAGGCTCGATCAGTACTTGAAGAAGCCTGGTTTCCAGCGTAGAGGAGTTGATTACAATCTCTATCTCAACAATGAAAATAATTAAAGGATGTTGGTGTTGGTATTTGTCGATGATCTAATATTTGGTGGATCAGATGAAGATCAGTGCAGACAGTTTTCCGAATTAATGAAAAATGGGTTTGAAATGTCAATGATTGGAGAGATAATGTTTTTACTTGTTCATCAGGTGACTCAAGGAAGGAATGGAACATTCATTTCTAAATCCAAATATTCCAAGGACGTGTTAAGAAGGTTTGTCATATAAAATTCCAAATAGATGAAAACTCTGGTTGCTACCCGGATAAAATTATCAAAATATGACGATGGAAAGGCAGTTAATATCACATAATACAGGAAAATTATTGGAATTTTGTTGTATATGACCATGAAAAGGCCTGATATTATTTTATCAACATGCCAAGAAGCAGGATATTAGAGTAATCCCAAGTAAAGTCACCTGCTCGTAGTGAAAAGAATACTTTAGTATATCAAGGGCATGGTGGACTTAAGCTTGACATATAATGTCAAATCTCATATAGAGTTATTGGGATATACTGATGCAGACTGGGCTAGTTCAGCGGATGATAGGAAATCAACATCTGGAGGTGAATTCTATCTTGGCGGACTACGTATTGCTTGGTTAAGAAAGAAGCAGGATTGCATTTCATTAATCACCGCAGAAGCTGAGTATATTGCAGCTACTCAAGCATGCACACAATTATTATGGATGAAGCAGTAGCTTGATGATATAGGAGTAGAAGTGTAGTCTCTGATCGGAATCCAATGTGATAACTCATGTTCTATAAATCTCTGCAAAAATCCCTTCGATCACTCATGGACCAAACACATTGAGATCAAATATCATTTCATCAAAGAGAAGGTTGAGTAGGGAATTGTAAAGTTGGAGTATGTGCCTACAGAGCTACAGGTTGCAGACATTCTGACATAGGCCCTACCAAAGGAAGCCTTTGAGAGGCATCAACTGGCTTTGGGTGTTCTGTCGAATCCCTACACATGAAATAGTGTGGATGTAGAAAAAATACACCTCTCTCTGAGGTATGATGTGTTCTTCCCAAATTTGCTGATTTGTTCTCTACTCTGTTATAGCCTAAAAGGATAGAAATTTGGGTTCATTGAAAAAAGGGGTATAAAATAGTGATTGCTCAAGGGGGATACAGTGTGGAGATTTGATAAATCATGATTGATATAGGGAGAAGCTGACATGTGGATCATCCAGATAGGGAGAGTTGAAACTAGTTGAACATTTTTAGCCAGATCTTAGGTTGGACAACACAAGAAATAGGGCTAAAGAGGTTTTGAAGCTGAATGGGGATGAAGATGTGACCAGAAAGGGGGAGCGTATAAAATTTGTCGATGCTTTAAGTGATCGATCAAAGAATAGATATCACGATAGTTGAGGATCATGATAAAATAAAAAGAGAGATGTTGGAATGTGGTAAGAAGATTTCCAACAATTGGTATCAGTTTGGTAAAAAATGGTATCAGTTTCGTGTCAACAGTGGATATTAGAGATGTAGTGATTCATTGATGAACTTTTCATTTACTCTTGATTCTCATCCTGAGAAATGCTAATGTGGGATTAGAATATGTGTTGAGTAATTCATTGATCATTGTCACAATTGAAAAAGGTGAATGGTGGATAAATAATTAATGATGTATCTTTTTATAGAAGAGTTTTCAACAAACCCAAAGGGGGATATTGTTGGGAAAAAATACCTCAAGGCATCATTGAAGCATTTTTTAGGTGATTTTGTTTGTTGACAAAGTGAAAAGCTGTGTTGTGATTGTTGAAAATGAAAACCATGACACACAAATTTGTTAAAAAAGGGGATTTCTTTGTGGCTTATCGAGTTTAAGAGCTATGGTTAACGATCAAATTTTCGATTCAAGAACATTGAAAAATGAATGGATGATCTGGAGGCGGGTTAAAAAGAACAGATACAAGGTGGCACCCTTTTTGGAAAAGGGACATGGATTCCGTGTACTTGAAGCCTTGGAAACATGAATTCCATATGCTTTTCAAGATCAGATCATCAAAATATGGAAAGGGGATAAGGGTCGTGCATGTTTTGGTGAGGTCGCGCAGGTGACTTCCACACCGTGAAAGATACTTGCATGCCGATGCCTTGGACATTTGAGAGCATGTGCGCCTATGGTTTTCCAAGATCTGAAGATCAAAATATGGCAAAGGAAAGAGGTTCACAAAAGTTTGGATGTGGGTCGCATAAGTGACTTGTAGTGGAAGAGACCTGCACACCGAGACTTGGGTGCTGAGGGTTGACATGCGCGCCATCGCCCAGGGTGGTCAATTTGACTATAAATACTAGACCACCCCTCCTCATTCTACACTGGAGTTCAACAATTTTAAGAATCAGAGCTCCCATTGCACAGGTGTGGTGATCTCGCAAGTGGTGGTGTGTCGCGCAAGTGGGACATTCACGCTAGTGTAAGAAGTTGCGCTCCAGGAGTTAGTTGTGCACCAATATTGGTTTGGGCGTAAAAGGAAGTGAGTCGCGCAAGTTTGGAGTTAGAGAACATTGTGTCGCACAAGTGTATGAGGAGGAATTTCACGCCAATTTTGACTTCCACGCCATTACTTGCGCACCGAGATAGACTTGCTCGCCATGTAAGGTTGATTTCCTGGCCATTCATTCAAGCCATGTGGAAGCTGGAATATTTCCTGATACCTTCAGTGTAAAGAGATATTCATCCACGGGTGAAATTTGTACTTCAACAGAGCATCTACATAAAGTGGAAGATGCATTCTTTCATGGAAATGAAGAGACCTACATTTCTATAAACAATGAGTGGATTCCTTCCTAGAGCAGTGAGCAAAGGAAGAGAAAGAAGGTGATCCTCTCCACTGGTAGTGTGCAAGAGAGAGAGAAACAGGGAGTGACCCTTGGGAAATAAGTGAGCTAACCCTAAAATTGTAAAGGCAGTGAGCATGGGCTTAGAAGTTATCTAGACCAAACCTTATAATCCACAACTAGTGAAGATTAGTGGAATTGGTATGACCGACAACCTGTGGGAGTATGCTCCTTGGATGTAGCCCCTAGCGATGAACCTAGTAAAATTGTTGTGTCATGTGTTTGCCTTAATTTCTATTTATATTGTGCAACAGGAAGGAGAGAGAAGATTGTTTTTCTTAAAAGCGAAACAAGAATAGAACGTGATTTATTTTTAAATTAGTCATACCTTGATTCACCACCCCCCCCCCCCCCCCCTCTCAGGGTATTCAGCCTTGTGGACCTAACAATATGAGTATTAGAACTAAATTAAATATAATCTCCAATAATTTATTATTTTAAAGTGAACATCATAAAAATAAGACTATCAAATCCTCTATTATAAAATGAGTATAGATTCACATTATATAGCAACATTAAATTTTATCTCAATCATATTATAATTTATCTCATAATAATATTATATTTTTAATCACAATATATATTATAATAAAATTATTTTAAATTATCCATTCTCAACTAATATAATAACTATTTTATAGTAAGGTATAAATAGTGAATTCTACTATAAAATAACTCATTAATGTATGGAAAATTATAATGCATGATTAATATGATTATGTATAAAATATATTTCCATAACAATTAAAAGTAATATATAATATATTTAATTAAAATATATATTATCAAGAACCCATATTACAAAAATATATTTTCATAATAAAAACTTTATTTATATTAAAACACATAAATGATCTATTCTCAATTTTGTAATTATCAAAATATATTATTATTACTAAATGGAAAAAAAATTAAAACGGTAAACAATAATTAAAAATTTTCTATTTTTAATAATATATTATATTTATAGTAAAAATGAGTATTAAATATTTTATGAAAATTTTCACACATTTATTGAATTTATATAAAAAACGTGACTATTCATTAATTAATAATGTATATTCCTCGTTATATGACATTGAGTAATCATTGAGAAGAAAAAAAAATATAGAAAATTCTTAAATTTAATGACCCTTGATCATGGTCCATCTACTAGATGATGATTTACCAAATTTAAATTATTTACATTTATTCCTAATGAATGAATTGAAACATTTCATATTTCTTGTTATGTACAATACTATATTCCATAAATGATATAATTAAAATTAAAATATTCCATATCAATATGTTACGTCATCGTAAATATTATTTATTCAGCCAAAATGATAAATCACTAAATAAACCAAATATTTGTAGTTCAATAACATCATGACTAATATGATGATAATAAAATATATGTTGAGCTAAATGAGACTCATGAATACATCCTATAAAATTGACCTAGTTAAAATGATGTGATGAATTATAACACCTATACCTGAATACTTGAATATCAAGAGTTATGTCATGTTTCGATAAGGAATTAAACATCTACTTTATTTATAATGAATGATTACAATTTTATAGTTGTAAAATATATAATTGGATGAATTATTTACCACGATGATAATTAATGTAAAATAAATAGAACAATAAAATTATTGCAAAACTAATTTTATATGAATATTTCAAATCTGATACACACAACCGAAGTGTTATCATTTGCAAAACCAATAATATATAAAACAATTGAAACTATACACATATTGAAAAAATATCAACTAACTCTTGAAACCTAATGAACTCATCAATTATATCTACGTTGTGCTTCTATGTATAACCAATAACAAAGGTTTATTTCGTTTCTTGATAGGAATCATATAAATATTTTCTACAATAAAATTATCTATATATATGTAGAAATAAAAATAAAATATATAAAATTATGTGAAATTATGTTGTATATTTTTCTCCACATGTTCACAGACAAAGATGACACTTTTTTGAATAATGAAAAACAATCCATATTTATGTAAATATTTTTTAATTAAAAATAATTATAAAAAATGATATTAAAATATTAATATATAACCGTTAATAAAATAAATGGACTAATATAAAAATATAAATATAATATTACATTTAAAAATTATGAATTATCTTTCCATGGAGAAATTTTTAGAAAAAAATCCATTTTTAAATATAATAATGGAAACTCCACATTCTCACATACCTCCAAATAATACTCAAATTATAATAAAATATATTTATATTAAGTATAATATATAGAATAATCAAAATAAAATTCAATATTTATAAATTTAGTGATCATTTTCCAATATGAAATCAATTTTTAATCCCTAAGCCCATTTTTTAATGATTTCATTAATCTCATGGTGGTAAAAAATCATCCACATTTTCCTGAAAATGATTGGGGAATCCATATTACTAAATCCATCTAAAACACATCATAGCATAATTCAGAATATATACGTTTCCTTTCTAGCATGGTAGAGTAGTATAATTTTTATATGATTCTGTCTAAAAAACCATTTTTATTCATCTAAACATGCTTAACTAGAATTATTTTCAATATAATTCATCAATCATTCAATAATTCATTATTAAACCTGATAAACCATGGGAATATTATATTTTTTTGTTAAAACTAATCATTTTTCAAATTAAATATTTTATTATATGAATAACACTTAAAATCTATTAATGTTTTATAGGAACATTGTACACAATGTAGAAATATTGATAATATTATCTATGAAGTTTAAATGTTGAAAAACCAAATTTAATATTTAATTGATAATGAAAAGTTACATATTGACTAATTTAATGATATTTTGTGAATTATAAACTGCATGAAATGGGAAATGTGACCATTAGGATATTATCCTTACCAAGATATTGGTCAATATAACCATTATCATTATGACAATTGGGTATTATTAACATTCAAAGTTATATCCATTCATAAAACTATTTATCATAGAATAATTTTATATAATGGTTAATGATTATTGATAATAGATTATTAAATGATTATTGAAGGTACACTATAGTTAAATAATTCCTTATTAAGTCCATTTATCAACTTATGGGGGAGATGTTGTCACACCCTGGTTTTTAATCATAATTTTATTCATGTTTGAGTTAGGTCCTATACATTTCTCTCAAGAACCGGGTTTGAAGAGTAAAATATTTCGATGTATGTTTCCTATTGTTGATGTTTTAGCTTCCCTATTTGGGTTTACTATGAGGTTTTATTAAAAAGGATAATATTTGGGTTTGAAAGGCTAAGTGTGCCGTTTGCTCATGGTTAGTCGTAATTATTCTTCAATCATTAGAAAATGTGTAGTATGATACAGAACATAACACACATCCTCCACATTTCCATTTACCTTGTCCAAGTTAATAGTACGGTTAGTGTATCGTTCTATAGACCTGATCTCATAGTTTTTGCACAGTTTGGTAAACCTTGCAGACTAAATGTATAGCTTATCATGTCATTAAAAATCCAGGTTTCAGGTTTACATTCCATCTACTTTTAATCCCTATCATCGTTCTTTCTCATCCCCCTTAACCTTGTACTCCCTACGAGGCTCCTCCCCTTTCTTTGTCTCATCCAGATTTACTTTCATTTGTTGGTTTCTTATGGATTCATCAAGGTAACACCATTTATGTTATTTCTCTCTTGCATTCTTCCATTTTTTCCAAGGTTTTATTTCCCTCTTAGTGGGTCTCTTCTTCTCTACTGGTGGGATTCAAATTTTTTGGGTTACATACATAAATAATGGGTTTAATTTTATTATGTTATGTTTTTTTTGGTCCCATTTGGTTATGGAAGTGGTGTGACTGATGTTTCTCACTAGATTATGGATGTTTCTTCGTCCTTATGGTAGGACACCATTGCATATTTTCAAAAAAGCTATATTAGCCTTTGTTTCTTCATTTTTTCACCTTATTTAATTGATTTGTAGGCATATATTTTGGTAAAAATAATTATATTATGTAAAATTAATTTGTTTCCCCATGTTTTGTGAATAAATAGAATGGTTAGAAAGGATTTTGTACCTCCAGTGGTCATTAAATGGACTGGTTGGCACATTCAAGTGAATAATAGTTTTTAAATACTTGTATTGATCATTATATATGTATTTGTGATGTTAAAAATAGTAATTATTATTTCTAAATATATTTTTACACTATTAAGTGCTTGTCAATATGCCCCTTTTCCAATTGTAGTTGTGTGCTGGTTTTGAAGGGTGGTTTGGATTATAAAATGGGGATATGTATAGTTATTTATATAATTAATTTGTTTTGTGAAAATATTATAATTACCATTTGTAATCATTAATTTGTTCTGTGGAAAACACCTCTAATATGGAACCATTTCCTAGTATATTTACAGATGGGTGGGAATTTCCACCGCTTGGGAATCCACGCATGTGATTCTTGTTTAGGGAATGAGATTCTCAATGAGGATGTCAGGTTGGTTCCATTTTCTGATGTATATGAAATATTATATATATATATATATATGTGGGGGGGGGGGGCGGTGTTTCTTGCATTGTTTGGAACACCCCCTTATGAGCATAATAATGGAGCATAGAATAGAATATATTATTTATGAGAACATTTGGGGAACTTTACTAGTATATTTTACTAGATATTGGATCATAGAAAATGGATACATGGGTTAATAGAAATTGGATCGGGCCCCTCGACCTGGAATGGTAGGAAAACCGTTAGGTGTTGGGGCATAATGATTTCCTCGTGTAAGGATTTCCGTCAGGACGAATCACATGTGTAATATGTTATGCCACTCCTCTGAGATTCTAGTCATTACCATATTTCTTTGACACTAATATCATTACACATTTCCCTTGTTATGGGACTATTCTGTCCTATTAATGTCTTTTGTAGCTCTTTTAAAAAATAGTGAAGCTGTAGTTTTACTGAATATTATTTAAAAAAACATTTTGAATTCAAATGTGCTCCAATTATTTCACTTTATAATGAAATATCAATTATCTCTTATTTTATTCCTTTTATCCTTCTCCCTTATGAACATAACATATCTCAGTGAATGGGCCTTCTTTTTAAATGTGATGGAAATTGTTCATGTTTTGTGTATTTTTATGTGTAATTTATGAAAAACCCTAGGTTTATAATTTATATTTTAAACATGAAAATCAATGATGCATTATTTAAAAGATATTCATTAGGAATAAAATATTCAGGGCCTTTCTAATCAGTTTTAATACTCATTCCTATGTTGTTTTCATGTATTTAGTTTATTATACACATTCCAACAATGGTCTAGTAACCTCAAGATATTTTTGGGGATTGGATGGAGAGTGACCCTTAGGGCCACATTGAGGTGTTATTTGGTGTCAGTCTCACCATGGTTGTTTTGGTTTTTTTTTTGTTGCATAGAATATATTTCTTTATTTTTTGAAATGTAAATGATGTATTATTTTAGAATTCAATTCATGTTTGGTATTTTATTTTATTTACATTTTTTTATATATATCTAATTAGGAAAATATATTCTCATATTATATTTTTATTCCCTTGGCACTTGTCACAAGCTCAAGTGGATTGCGAAAGCCTCCCGGGCCTTTTCGGAAAACAATTTGGGTGACCAGTTCAGGGATGAACCAGTTTGGTTCATAAAAAAATGTTATTATAGTATGTCGGCTCTATTGAAGACCGTGATTTCAGAGCTCCCAGTGTTACTTTTGGATGTCAGCGTAGAAGGATTTGGATGGTTAAGATAGCGTTTTATGTGTGAAAAGTGTGTCGTGAACTCTTATTTGTTTCAAGTATTGGGTTACCATGAAATTTTTGGGGTTGATGGTTTATTTGGTTATTATGTTTTGTTTTGTATTGGGAAATAGAAAAGAAGTTGGGAAGTGGCATTCGTGAGCTAATAAGGCCTATAAATCCCTATAGATCCAAGGAAATAACCATAAAATGCACTCCATGATGGTGGTGTGACTGGTGGATGACCACCATCCATATATTTGAGAAACCAATAGATGTTAGTTTCCCCCATATGAATCATTTGGGTCTTCTTTAATCCTAAAAATTATGTACAAATGGCTTTTTTGTAACGGTAAAAAACAGAATTTTAATTGGAATTGACATTGTTTTGGTAAGTAGAAAATTTGGTTTTTTTGAAATTTATTTTTAAGGTAAAATAAAAATAGTTGGAGTAGGTGGATGGAAATTATTTGGGAGGTCTTATAAATTTTTTGAAACAAATGAAATGATTATAATTTGACATGAAAAGATATAAAATGTGTTTTCAGTGAATGGTGTGATGTTCATTTAAAAGGGTTTGAGATATTTAGGGGAAGTAACGGTTTTTGAAAAGAGCAATATTGGATTTGAAGATGAAGGATTTATTAAATGTCAAACATTTGGTATTTTTCGGAGGGCCCCATGTATATTTATTTTTGAGAAAATGTATGGGTGCCTGGTAATTTACAAGAATGTACATAGTTGACGTTGATGGGACACTATTGGTGGGTGTAAAATTCATTAAATATATTTTTCTTTTTGAATGTGTTTTATGTGAAAATTTGATGTTTTGATATATTGTGGTGGTGTGTCAGGCCCCTTATATTTTTGGTAGTGATTTTTATTCTACGATGTTTGATGTAGAGGATCCTTGTTGTTAGATTTTATTTGATAGAGTTTCTGGTTGTTGATTATTTGTTACTGTCCTCCCACACAAAAGCTTGATGGATACCCAAGATGCTTATTTGGGTGGTAAATCCCTAGTGAATGCTTTAGTTGAACCACCCATAGACTATGTTTATGAGTTCCAAAAGATAAATCCTCATATTTTATATGGTCATGTGGATCCCTTTGAGGCAGGGGAGTAGATGTAGAGGATTGATAGGGACATCGGTTTCATAGAATTAACTGATACATTGGAGGTTAGGGTCTATACCTTTATGATTTGTGTCCCATCCTAGAAATGATGGAAGTATATGCCTTGAATAAAGTCTCAAAAAATCTCACATGGTAGTTCTTCATGTCATCTTTTATCCAATAATAATTTTATGAGATTAATATGACAAATAATATGATGGATTTGTGAGTTATTCTACACGGTTTTGTAATTTTTTCTTTGCTTCATAGACATGGAATCATACGATAGAGGGTATGTTTGAAATGATCCTATTAAGGCTTTGAATTTCGATCTTGGTCTTCATTATGTGTTTTAGTATAAGGTGGAATAACACAACATAACCACGTTATCCGATGTGGTTAAGAAAAAAGTTTATGTTGAATCTATGTTATCATGAGGGATTGAGATATATAGTCTTCTTCTACACTCTGAAAATGTAGAAGAGGATTCTGATGATAAGATTGGGAAGCGACCAAATTCTGACGGTGCTAGTTGGTGAATTATGGGGCGTTGAGACATCTTGTGAACATCTTTTGGGTACTATGATGGGACCTACCATAATTTTTATATGAATGATCAAAATATTCCTTCATGACTGAGTGCTCTATGAACATTCCACACCTATGTATTCTTTGGTCACTTGAAGAGATTCTATAGATGTGTTTCCAAGATACACTGTGAAGACAGATCTAACACTTCAAAGGACACCATAAGAGGTTTCTAGGAGTAGGGTGAGTTTTGGGGTTCAATTTTACATCCTCATCATTGTAATGTTCATTTTGGTAATAGTATTACCTGGTGTTATTCTGGGGTGGTCCAGTTTTCTTTCTATTATAAGAGTGGTTTCTTGATGAACCCTTATGAACTCATATTTCAATAGAATTGTTATTTGTGTTGTTTTATTCAGGGGTATTAGTACCCTAACTACGAGGCATGAGATGCATTAAACTTTATATCTCAAGCCATACGTATGTGAGTTAATCTGGCTTATAGTTATGAAAACCCCATCAGTGTAAAAAGGATTAAATTTATGGGTTGTTCCCGATGTGGTACATGGAGGTACATTAATACTCCCACATAGTTGTCTTGTTTTAATTTTTTCAATATGATGGGAGATGTATTTGGTACCATGTTTCAACTATATGACCCATCTATTTAGAAATGTTTCCCCAATCCTTATAAGGTTTCATAGTCAGATCATTTTCATAAGATCTCAGTGGTTGTATTACATCGAATGCGGGTATCCTTTTTATCCCTGTCAGCCTACTTGTTCTAGTTATTTTTGGTTTGTGGGTGGTCATATAGGTAGAACTAAAGGCTTTCTTTATTTCTATCTTGGTTTTTTGGTCCATTAGTTGGGCACTAACTCCCCTCCCCTAGTAGTGGGGGTCCTAGGTTCTCACAAGAAAATTGAAGAGTTCATTGGATTTCATTGGTTATTATGGTGTGGAGACCCATCATGGGTATCCTTGAAATCTTCTCATGGTGGAAATAATAATAAGCCAATCAGTTAATGTTGGTGATCCCCTGAGGACTCCACATTTTAGTATATTGGATCCATTTCTAGTATTGGATGGAAGTGGGAGTTCTTATGTGGAACCAGCAACTTTTCTGTCCTCTTATTGAGTAATTATTTGGGATGGGATTAATCAAGTATTTGGTTGGAGTAAGGTTATAAAAGGAACTCTTTGGATGTGATTTAAGTTATTTTGTTAGTTTTGGGAGGATGGATGTGTTTATCATGGTGTTGTTTAGGATGTTGTGTTTTATGACTGAATGTAGTCTCGTGAAGATTATTGTCTTTTGGATTGATCAACAATAGGTGTATACTCTATGGGAGTGGGTGGGATGTTGCAGGGATTCCATTTTTCTCTCCTGAGTTCTTTTTGTTAGGTTTTATTCATGTTTGGGATGTTTTTATTGTTTCATAATTTTTATACTTTTACAATATTCTACATTTATAGGGAAGTGTAGATTTTTTCTTTTGGGTAATCCTTGTGTTGGTTTTCATGATGTGGAAAGTGTTATGGTAGGAATAATTTTCACACATCGGTTTTTAAGCTTGTCTATATTCCTGTTTGGGTTAGGTCTCTATCCATTTCTCTTGATAAATAGGTGTGACGAGTTAAATCATTTAAGTTATTGTTTCTATTTAAATTTTATATATCAATTCTATTTAGGTTTCCATTAACCTTTTGTTGACAAATGATAATTTTTGGGTCGGATAGATGAGCTGCATAATTTGCGCATAATTAGATGTAACAATGTGGTAGGAGACATAACATACCTAATGACCTCCACATAATTATTTTCCTCATCCCAGGTAGGTTTCCCTCTAGTGTATCCTTTGAAAGAGGCAGTCTCATGGTTTCTGTAATGTTGGAAAAATCATGCAGACCAATCGTGCAACCTGCCATGTCATTAAGCATTTGGTTTTGGTTTCATTTTACCCAATTTTAATCCCTCTCACCCTCCATATCCTCATCAATCTTGTACACCCTAAGTGGCTCCACCGCCTTTCTATGATCATCCATACCGCCCTCATTTGGTTTTTTTCCCGAATTCCTTAACGAAATCCCTTGTACCTAATTTCTAATTTTCTTTTCCTATTTTTCTAGGGATTTCATTCCCCCTTTTCTGGTTTCCTTTTCTCAAGTAGTTAGTACCCGATTTGAGAGTCAGATCATTAGATGTTGGGTTCAATATAGGATTTGTTTGTTTGTTTTAGTCTCATCAAGTTGTGGAGGTGGTGCGATTTATGTGTCACACTAGATTTTAGAGGTTTGTTCATATTTAATGTCGAACCACATTTCATAATTCCATTAATGTTATTTTTACATCAATGTCTTAATTTAGTTTAATCTTATTTTATTTTTAATCAGTTATATATTATTGTTCGAATAGTTATATCATGTGAAATTATTTTATTTAACCTTGTTTTATGATTTTTTTGGAATGGTCGGAAAGGTTTTTTCACCCCATGTGTATGTTAAATGGTCCAGTAGGAGAATCAAAGTGATTATTTATTTTAAAACATGGTTATGTTTTTATAAATGTATTAGTGATGTAAAAAATGGTGATTTTTTCTTAAATGGGTTTTTTCACAATTATGTGCTTGTCGATATGCCCGTTTTTTCATTGGAAATGTCTTATAAATTAAAGGGTAGATTAGATTATAAAATGGGGATTCATATTTTTTATTTTGAAACCAATAGTTTTTCTGAAATAATTATAAAGCCCATTTAGCCTTTGGATTTTTTATATTGGAGAACCCCTCATGGAGGGAACCAATCTCTAGTTGATTTAAAAATTTGTAAGAATGTCCTCGTCTTGGGACTCTAGTAGTTTGATACCCATTAATGTCACGTGCTACTGTATGAGTAGTTTGGGTTGGTATTGGTTGCAGGAGTGTATGATATTATTTATATTTGTGTGACTTTTTCTTTCATTTTATAGGACTCCTCTTAACAAACATAAAATTTTACCCTTGAATAGTAAAGAGGATTTGTTAGAACGTTTGATACACTGGTCAGGCTATTTTACTAGCTAGTGTCCCATAGCAGGTGAGTACTTTGGATTATTATTATGGGATCAGACTTCTTAACAAGGACATATAGGTAGAATGTTGGGCATTATGATTTCATCATAAAGGGAATTTTGTCGGAAAGATTCACATGTATAATATGTTCTAATTCTCCCCTAATTTTCTAGTTTTTCCCATGTTTTTCTGAAACAAGTATAATTTTCCACTAACATAATTCTATGAGTATTATCATGTTTAATTGGTTTTAGGTGTGATTTTGGCGACCTATGATTGTTTATTTTTTTAACTCATTTTAAGAAAAACATTTTTAATGAACATGCGCCTCCCCTATATAAATTCATAATGAAATATGAATTATATATTTTTTGGTTCCATTTATCCATCTCCCCAATGAACATAACTTATCTCCTCAAACAATTCTTTTTTTAATATGCATGAAATGGGTCAGGTTTAGATTATTTTGAAGTGTATTGTATGAATAAACCTATTATCATAATTTTTATTTAAAACCTAAAAAATGTATTTTTCATTTTTAATGGATATGAATTCGGAATAGATTTGTTCATGCCTACCTACTGAGTTTTAATACTCATGACTAGACTACTTTTTATGTTTTTGTTTTCCCTGTAGAATCCCGAATTGTTATGGTCCCCTTAGTAAATAAACTGTGTTTAGTTGGATAGTGACCCTCTGGGTCACATGGATGTTATTTTTTGGTGTTAGGTTCATCTTGGTTGTTATGGTTTTTTTATTGGATTTTTTTCTACCCTTATTTGGAAAATGTAAATGATGTATGATTTTGTAAATCAACTCACGTTTGGATTTTTCTTCTATTTACATTGCATAATTTATTTATTTTATTCGGATAAACTATTCCCATTGTCTCTTTTGATTCCATTTTAAATTTATTCCAGGATGGGATGCTCAGGAATGCCTCCTAGGCCGTGTCTCCAATTAGCTCTGGTGACCAGTTCGCGGTCTACCTGGGTCAGATCATTTTAAACAATAAAATGTTTACATGTGTATCCGACCATGAGGATAACATTTTATAATTATAACAATCAATTTGGATATTATAATCATGTTTCATGACATAAAGAATATGAATTTATATGAAATGAATTATAATGGAATCCTAATATATGATCCATGATATCATAAAATTAACATAAGTTTGTGTCAAAAAATGAGTTGAATAATGTGTGATATAATCATAATAATAGATATCATATCTCAACACTACTTACCATGTTATTCATTTCAAGGTAGATATTTTCTCACAACATGTGTACATGATTAGGACATTGGATATCCCCATATATTCTATTTTTGTTCCGGATATAACCTCCCAAGTACCCTTAAATATCATAAATCATGTGTCATTACCAACTCAATTAGAGGGAAATAATAGAACCAATGACCTCATAATCTAAGTCCATTAATATGTATCCCACAAGATCATGAAAGCAATTATCATTTCAATATAGTATTACCCATGTAAATTTAAATTGTTACATCAATATTTCCTCATAATAATAATAAACCGTCTACTAAAGTAATAAATATTTTTTAATTTGGTAATACCACCAATGAATATAGGGTAACATAAATATATGTTTTAATATATCAAAATTTACATTAACTTATAACTGCATTATTTTTAGATAAAAATACATTTTTATTTTGAAATAACCATTAAAAAAATAAATTTTAAAAAATATTATGATTTTTTTTCTTTTAATAGATACAAGGAAACATGGAAGATTGTTTTCAATGAAAATATTTTTCATGGGAGATTGAAATTTTTTTCAAGTGGTATATGAAAAAGAAATATTCCTTTCACATTTTATATAAATGTATAAGGTAAAAAAAATTTAAAAAGAAAAGATGAATCCAAATAATAAATTTCTTAGAAATTCTACAATATATAAAAATGAATATAAACAATTGTTGGAAAATAGTAAAAAATTTATTTATAAACTTTTTAAAAAAAAATTATATATGAATGAAAATATAGTTATCTTAATACAAAAATTATTTTTTCTATAAAAATATTAATGATATTTTAGAATGTATATAGGTGAAATTAGAAAGAAAACATTAAACAAACTATATAACTAGATGAAAAAAATATATAAAAGTTTTGATAGGTCGATCATATAATTTCATTATTGTAAATTTTTTCACAAACAATCTATGAAAAAAAAGAGAATGTAACATCAAACCCTTACCACTATGTTATAACTTATACAAAATACCATATAAATAATAAAAATATATACCTTAATTACATAAAATATAATGTTATTACTGATATATCTTATCAATACATCAATATATACACTACTTGAAGTAATGATGTGTTGAATATAGAATATATTCACTAGAATTATCATGAGATGATAAAGCCTAACCACAAATAGCTTCCAAATAAAAAACTTGTGGTTGAAATTAATCTAATTAAACATTAAAAAAATTAAACTACAAGAAGACAAGATATAAAATTTAGAATTAATTATATATATTCCTCATAATACTAATTTATCTCACAAAATCACTAATTTATCAATGTATCAAATAATATTATTAAGAACCATTACCCAAATGTTTGAGTTTATTTGTAAGATATATATCATTTAATATAATTAGTTTATATTTATTATAATTCAATACCAGTAAAATGTAAATAAATATTATATCATATATCATCCACTTGAAATATCTCAACACCAATTAGATACATATTCTCCTTTAAAATCATCATTTTTGGTGTTAAATGTTTCATTATTCATATTTGTTTTAGTTCTCTAATTTTAACCTATTTACTATGATCAAGGTTAAATAATATTTAAAATTTTATCAAATAATATGCATCATATTTAAAAATCATCTACAATTATATAACTACTAAGAAAATGTAATGAGTGAAAATGAATTATATCACTTCCTGGGTAGGGTAATCATTACATACACAAGAGTGTTATTTAAACATACTAATGGATGGATGGATTGAAATGTAAATAACAACTACAAATTTTCAAATCACCAATATATCATAAATATCATATATATTAATTAAAATTATCATTAATTCATTATATTTAATGTGTAAATGAAAAATTATTTATATTACTTCGTAGATATGAGAGTCTCGACGTACTCACGATCGACATTATCATTTTCTAAAGAATTATAAGGTAAAAGTGAATGTAAGTTATTAAAATTATTAAATAATAATAAATTAAAAAAATTCAAAATTCAAAATTAAATCTATCATAATGACCATTAATGATTTTACTTTATAAAAACTAAATCATATAGCTACATTGAGGATGATGTGGACACTTATAAAAGAGTGAAACTTTCAAATCCAATTTCAGAAATTGGATGAAGAAATAAAATGGATAGGGATGATTTAATATTTATACCTCTTATTTATGAGACCTCCTTTTTCATATATAGCAATCCTTATAATATTAGTATTATTAAAATATTTGCTGATATGATATGAGTGGATGGAATATAAGAATATTTTATTAATGGACTTCAATCATAAAAATTCCGACATTCTTGAATATAGGAGAATTGTTTCCCTATTTTAAATGAGGGAGTGGACACACATGAAATTACTAAAAATATTTCATTAAAATTTTATACTTGTCATTGGAATTATTCTACAAAAAATCTAATTACATATTAATATAATAAACGTTAAAAATTAAAATAACTAATAATAATTAGTAAGGTTTATGAGTAAACAATTAACTTAATTCTTTTTTTAATTCACTAACATTACCATTTTAACCTTAATAGTGGTAAAAAATATATTTTACTATTTATTAGGAAAGAAATAATATTTTAATCCTTTCAAAATTTAAAAAACATGAATAAAAATATGGAATCCATTTTATCTAATAAAACATTCATATGGGTAAAAATTGGATTTTCAAATTGTCTTTCAAAACTCAACAAAGCCTCATGCATTGAAAAATTGATTTTTATTTATAAAATTCTGTTTACTCTCACTCCTTTCTTTGAATTCAATGTTACAGAAAATTAAAAACAATTTATAGAATATTTAACTTAATGATATAATTACAATAATTTAATTTTACTTATTTATTTAATTTTTTTTATTAATAACACATTTCAAACAAAGAAAAGTTCTTAGAAAATATGATTTTCTAATCCAAAAACTAAACTTATCACAAAATCAAGTATAACTGCATTTCCAATTAAATTTAATATATTTATTATAATTATTAGATGATTATCTAAATTATTTATAAAAATAAAAAAATAAATAGAATATTAAATTGAATTATTTAACTCAATGAAATTATAATTTTATAGAAAAATATATTTTACACATTTCAATTAAAAATAAATCCTTTCAGATAATTCCAAAAAAATAAAAAAATAATATCCTCATTCAATAAGAATTATTTTAACTGAATAAAATAAATTTTATATAAAGGTAAAAATAAATTATATGTTCAATGAAAAGAGTCAATAAAAAATATTTAAAAAGAATACATGTTATTGATCTTAAAATGAGTTTAATGTAAATTGAGTACAAATTTATTAAGAATAAAAAAATAATTTTTTATTATTAAAATAATTATAAATTTATTCCATATATTTTTTTTTCTTATTCATATATCCAATTTCATATTTAGGTTATAACCATAATCTTTAAATACTATTTTTTATGTATAATAATGTTCACATGAAGATAATTATTGTGTGTTAAGAAGGATATCGAGCATATTATTGTTTTAAAATAAATCATCATAGTTCTTAATTATCCCCCATTTAATAAATTTCATATTTGATATATTCTACATGGTAATAACATGTTAGATATTTTCAAATAACATTACTGAAAACCCAAATTATAAAAAGATGAATAAAAAATCCATTCAAAAGAGAAAGTGAAAGAAATAATGGTTTCCTAAAATAACAAAAAAATATGTGTACTAAAATGGAGAACATTACTTAGAATTTATAATATATAAATGGAGGTGAAATATAATTTCAAAATATTAATAAATGTTTATATAAAACATATTCATTCCAATATTAATGAATTTCAAACCATAAATTAGTGATGGATGAAAATATAAAACTATTCTTCAGAAATAATTGTATAAAGAAACATATTTTCATATTTTAGATTCATTTTCCTTTAATTGAATAATTATTTTAATATTTAATAAAAATATACATATATTATTTATTTTATTCTAGTCATATAATTTAATCTTCTAGTTTTGTGATTCAATTAGTTCCAAATTCATTTCATCCCATATTATGATAATCAGTGAACAATATTTCTATTTCATCCCAAAAAAATGAAAATAATTTTATAATATATTATAATACCTATAAATAGGTTACAATTTCTTCCACTTGTCTCTGTTAAATTAATGAAATTAAAATTTTGTTTACATAAATAATGAAAAATATGAATGAACTATCAACTGAATTATTTTTCTCAAAACGTTTAATAATAGAAACCAAACATCTACACATTTTTACACAAATAGAAAAATTTTATAACTTCTAAAATAATTTTTTAGTAGTTATAAAAATACAAAATAATAATAATAATATTTCAAAATTTCCAAATCAATTTTTTTATTCTCTAAAAAACTATTGGAATCATATAATTTTAAATACCAAACAAATAAATACACTTATAATAAAATTTCCAATAACCTTATAATAACATTAATTATTATAAAACCACTATTAAAACATTTAATCCACAGAAAGTAACATTATCACTAAATATTTATTAAAATTCTATATTATCTAATATATTCATTATATTAGAAAATTATATAAAGATCATCAATGATCAGTTAAATCACTTATTCATAAAACCAATATTCAATTTCTAGGTCATTATGACTAACCAAATTAAACTACTAGAAACAATCACTTATTCATATTATATATAAATTATGTTATAAAAATATTGATAATTATAAGGCCCCAGCCTTAAACCTTACTTAATCTTGAGTTATTACAAGATTACACATTGAGGATCTTTTCGGGTTTAGAGTTTTAGAGAATTAGATCATAAAACTTGCATTACATTCCTAATATAAACAAAGTGGTTACAGAAAGATAGTATTCTTCATTCCCATCAATGGAAACACATTTAAAATAAAACATGGATTATTTCTTGACACATCCTTGACTCTATCATCTTATCATGTACCTTTCCCTTGACCTGTGAAAAACATTTCAAAAACTTGGGATGAGCATAAAAACTAAGTATGGGTTAAAAAAACATGGAATGGAAACATGAGTTCATATATACATAAGAATGAAATAATACTTTACCCATAAAACATAGGCACTTTAACATACCTCATAAAATCATGAATAAATCATAGAAATCATTAGACATAAAGGTTACTTGAGGCATTCATAACATTCTTACGTAGGGAGTAACCCTCTTGGTTACGTTTGGAATACCCATCACAGTATATTCCCTACAATCTCTTCGGAGAAACCTTAACGTTTCACTCCTTCGCATTACCCAATGCATTGGAGATCTATAACGGGCTCACCCGCCCTTAGTTTATCACGGAACCACCCGTCTTCATAATAATGCCCAAGAACCATAACATAATCATATCACATAAAACATGTATAAAGGAAACATAAAATTTCCACATTTCAAACACGAGATATCAATACAACGCATTGATATAAAAACATTATGAAAACCATTTTCAATACTAAAATAAAAGAAAAGTAAAACATGGTATTTGTTTTTCTTTTAAAAAAGAAGGTATGGCTTGTAGAGGAAGCCGAAACTCAAATAACGGTCACGACGGCGGAGAAGTCGTTGTCGCCGCATACGTACGACAAAAACATTCCCTTTTGTCGTTTAGTAAACGCTTCGTATAAGAAAGATTCCTTTTGAATAAACGCAAAAGTCAAAGGGGTTTATACACCGTATAAAAGAATGTTGTGTATAAAATAAAATATGCCTCAATGAAAGGAGATTGAGACGAAGTCCCATACCTCGTATCCGACATGACCCGACCGTTATTTAATCTCCTGAATAATAAACTTGAGTTAATCTCTACTTGCTTATGAGTATTTTTCAAGTTCATTATTCCTTTTATACCATGTTATGACCATCATGTAATCAGTTAAGTTAATAATGTTCATTTTGTCGGTATTTGGTTCTTCAGTCAAAAATAGACTTCTTACACTTACATGTTGTTAATTTGGTCAAAGGTTCATTATATCTAGAATGATATTAATGATTTGGATAACATATATATCATATATATTCATCATATACATGTATTTATAATATTACATCACATTTAGAGGTAAGAAATGAAATGCACCGTTCATGGAGACGGTAAGCCGTACGTACGCATGAATGCTACTTTCATTTCTATTTCGTATTTTATAGAATGGAATCATAATGATATAAAGGTATATTATAATTCAAGTATAATATCATATATTATATCATAGTTCCATCCTTTATATGTCCCACATATGGTATTTAACGAATCAAATCACTTTGAGGGGGCGGTAGTCCGCACTTCCTAAAATGAAGACATCGTGTTTACCCATAATGGAAACCATAAAGGTATTCCCAAAATGAAAAAAAACATAAGCTTAAGGAAAACATAAACATATTATATATCATATATAAAAATAGTGACATCATAATGGCCACCTTTGAAGGTGTTAAATGAGTGTTGAACAATCATCATTTCGGGACGCAGAATTTCGCCATCCACGGAAACCGTATGTTCTTTAACCATTTGATGTAGTTGTGTGAGAGTGTATCTCAAATAAATATTATAACAAGATCCTAGTATATTGAAGATACTGGTGTTGTTACAAAATAAGTAAATAAAAAGAGTTTAGGGGGTTGGAGAAGCAAAATAAAACAAGTGAACATGAGAGAATGAATTACCTTTAAAAGTGTAACTCCTTTTGATTTGAGTCTAAAGGCTTCCTTTGAAAGGATTCTGCCCAAAGGGAATCCTCTAGGATGAGGAGAGGGATGAGGAGAGAGTAAATGGGAAGGGGTTGGCCAAGAAAAAGGCTTTAGGAGTGTGTGAAATGAGGTAGAGGTGGGGGCCTTTTATAAGAGGAGAGGAGGGGCACTTTTGGAAAGTAAAGAAATACTACCTTATTTGAAAATGTGTATCGGTTTTAAAAGGTCCCACATTGATATAATTCGTGCATAAGGTTATAAGGGTTCGCAATACACTCATCCAATTGGTTTTGGCCATGTGTAGTTCATATATTTTACATTATCTTTCCATTTTATTTAAATCGTCAAATAATGATGTCATCACTGCATCATTATTATGTCATAAATAATTTAATTTATTTAATGTCTAAAATTCATAAAAAAATACTATGGTTTAGGAAATATTTTTAGCTTTCCAATGACTATTTATAATCAAATATCTGATCTTTATAACCCCATGTAAAAATTGTTTTCGTAAAACATCTCTTGTTTGTGTCATTTTTACTTTAACATTTAATAAAAAGTTATTTATGTCATTTCCAAACCAAAGTGTCTCCATGGGGTCCCCAAGTTGTCCCATGGCTTGTCTTGGTCTGCCATGACACAACCAATAAGGTTGGGACATGTGTCTAGGTCATTTCCTATTATTAAAGCATTATTTATACCTTAAACTACCCTAATTATCACTAATCGCGATTAAGAACTTAATAAGTTACTATTCACCAAAAAATTATTTTAATCTCATTGAACCACATTTTACTTCTTAATGACAACCATGTATGTCAGATTTTCAAAATTCAATACACATTAGTGTTAAACTTTCATTTAACTGAAAAATCGGTTTTCTTGATTACCACTTAGTGGTTTCACTATTCATCAAAAATTGAAGTTTTTCAGAAAATTACCAAAAATTCACCCTAAGCTATATTTGATATTACGAATTCAAAAATGAAGTCTATTTTACCAAATTCAAATCATATAAGTCACATTAATTAATTTAATAATTAATTCCTGCTGCCAGAGCAAATAGCGTGTTTTTACAAAACAATAAGTATCAAAAGATTGACACCAGTTTAAGTCTAATTTCAAAGTGAAATTGATTCCAATGACCACCATTGGATAAAATGGTAAAAATATATTCTAATTTCACTTCAAAACCAATTCAAAACATAATCTAATCATATAAATAAATTAGATTAAAAAGCAGTTTTGATGTAAAATGCAGTATTTTTACTATTCATTAAAAAATGAACATTGCCAGAAAAATACCAAAAATTCACACAAGGTAAATTTTGATGTCCCAATCATAAAGGATAAGTTTATTTTGACAAGCATAGTTTATAAAATTGTCAAAAAATAGATTCAAAAATGGTTTTCCATCAAAAGGCAGTAAAACAATCTTTTAAGAATATTAGTGTATTCCATGCATAAGATTGTATCTATTTTCATTTTAAGCATCTATAACACTATCTTAATCATTAAAAGACATAGAAAAAAATATCTATTATTCATTACTTACTTGGGATGTTACATCCTTCCCCCCTTTAGAAAATTGCGTCCCTGCAATTTATTTACTTATCAAATAAATGAGGGCACTTATCCCTCATTGCATTTTCAGATTCCCATGTTGCCTATTCAATCATGTGGTTTTTACACAAAACCTTTACCTGCTTAATCACCTTATTCCGTAACACTTGCTCCATGTGGTCAAGAATCTGGACCGGTTGTTCCTCATAAGATAGGTTCTCATCCAGCTGAACTACCTCTGGACTCAAAACATGAGATGGATCTGGCATATACTTTCTCAACATCGAAATGTGAAAAACATTGTGTACCTGAGATAAACTCGGAGGTAAAGCCACTCGGTATGCAACTGATCCAACTCTCTCCAGAATTTTGTATGGTCCAATGAACCTTGGACTCAACTTTCCTTTCTTACCAAATCTCATCACACTTTTCCAAGGAGAAACCTTGAGAAAAACATGATCACCTACCTCGAAAGATAGATCCTTCCTCCGGTTATCCGCATAACTTTTCTGCCTGCTCTGAGCTGTTCTCATGTGTTTCTGAATCAGCTGAACTTTTCCTGCCATCTCTTCTACCAATTCTGGTCCCATCAACTTCCTTTCACCCACTTCATCCCAGAAAGATGGAGTTCGACACTGCTTCCCATATAATTCCTGAAATGGCGCCATCTGTATACTGGAAGGGAAACTGTTATTATAAGAAAATTCAACCAAATAAAGATGTTGGTCCCAACTTCCCTGATAATCCATAGAACAAGCTCGTAGCATATCCTCCAATGTCTGAATAGTTCGTTCTGACTGCCCATCTGATTGAGGATGAAAAGCTGTACTAAAATTTAATTCAGTACCCAACGACTTCTGAAGGCCTTTCCAAAAGTCAGAAGTAAACCTGGGATCACGATCTGATACAATGGAGAGAGGAACTCCATGTAACCTTACTATCGCTTTAAGATACAAACGAGAAAGTTGATCAAGAGAGAAAGTATCTCGTATAGCAAGGAAATGAGAAGATTTGGTCAAGCGATCAACAATAACCTAGATTTCATTATTACCTCGAGATGTCTTCGGTAATCCAACAACAAAGTCCATGGATATATTCTCCCATTTCCACTCTGGCACTGGTAAAGGCTGAAGCATCCCTTTCGGTAACTGCCGCTCTGCTTTAACCTGCTGACAAGTCAAACACTTCACAGTAAAATCAGCAATATCTCTTTTCATTCCATCCCACCAGTAATACTCCCGCAGATCTCTATACATCTTAGTACTGCCCGGATGAACTGAAAACGGAGAACTATGAGCTTCACATAACAACTCTCTCTTCAACTGTGAATCACAAGGCACACACAATCTCTTCCGAAATCTCAAAACACAATTATTATCAATGTTGAATTCAGGCAACTTACCTTTCTGAACCAGCTCTACTTTTTTCTGCAACTCACTATCTTGCTTCTGTGCTTGCTTGATTCTATCTGATAGAGATGATCTCACTGATACCTGAAACAAAACAAAAGGACTTCCTGCACCAACAACTTCTATTCCAATGTTCATCAAATCGTTAACCAAAGGATCACGTTCCAACCACAACATTGTTAATGAAGCATTACTTTTTCGACTCAAAGCATCAGCCACTTTATTTGCTTTTCCCGGATGGTAATGAATTGTACAATCATAATACTTGATTAATTCCAGCCCTCTCCTTTGTCTCATGTTTAACTCTTTCTGAGTGAATATATACTTTAAACTTTTGTGATCGTTATATATTTAACACTTTACTCCATACAAATGATGCCTCCAAATTTTTAAAGCAAAAACAACAGCAGCTAGTTCCAAATCATGTGTAGGGTAATTTACCTAATGAGTTTTCAACTGTCGTGAAGCATAAGCAATTACCTGATCATTCTGCATTAGGACGGGAACCAAGTCCTTTCAATGAAGCATCACTGTATATATCAAACTCACCATTCCTGGAAGGTAGTGCCAAAACTGGAGCATTCACAAATCTTCTTTTCAATTCCTGAAAACAATCATCACATTCTTTTGTCCAATTAAACTTAACACCCTTACGAGTTAGCTTAGTCATTGGAATAGATAACCGTGAAAAATTTCTAACAAACCTTCGGTAATAGCACGCCAAACCAAGGAAGCTACGAATCTCAGTTACATTTGTGGGTCTTGGCCATTCTTCCACAACTTTTGTTTTTGCAGGATCAACAGTTATTCCATCTTTAGAAACAATGTGACCAAGGAAAGAAATTTGTTGCAACCAAAACTCACACTTGCTGAATTTCCCATACAGTTTCTTTTCTTTTATGGTTTTCAAGATAACCCTTAAATGTCTTTCATGCTCCTCTTTACTTTTAGAAAACACCAAAATATTATCAATGAAAACCACCACAAACTTATCCAATAACTCATGGAAAATTCTATTCATTAAGTCCATGAATACAGCAGGTGCATTGGTTAGACCAAAAGGCATTACTACAAATTCATAATGGCCATATCTCGTACGGAACGCGGTCTTCGGAATATCTGCCTCCTTTACCTTCAGCTGATGGTACCCCGATGTCAAGTCAATCTTTGAAAAAAACTGAGCTCCCTGGAGCTGATCAAACAGATCATCAATATGAGGCAAAGGATACTTGTTCTTAACAGTGATGTTATTCAAGGCCCTATAATCAATGCAAAGTCTCATAGAACCATCTTTCTTTTTAACAAATAAAACAGGAGCACCCCATGGTGATGTGATAGGTCTATCGAAACCTTTCTCTAATAAATCTTGCAATTGCTCCTTCAAATCTAAAAGTTCAATTTGTGCCATTCGATAAGGGGGTTTTGAAATTGGATTAGCATCAGGAACTAAGTCAACTGTAAACTCAACTTCCCGATCTGGTATTATTCCAGGCAACTCATCAGGAAAAACATCAGGATACTCATTTACCACTGGCACATCATTAATCTGAACAGTTCCTTTATTTTCAATGACGTGTGCAAGGTAACATTCATTTCCATCTTTTACAAGTTTCTCGGCCTCTTGATATGTTATCAAAAGTAAGGGTTCATTCTTGTAAACAAACTGAAAGTCTTTCTGAAAAGAAACTTCTTTAGCTCTACAGTCAATCTTAGCATGGTAAATAGAGAGCCAATCCATACCCAGGATAACATCAAACTCTACTAGAGGTTGAACAATAAGGTTTGCAAGTAGGTTCTTTCCACAGATACGGATAGGAAGATTCTTATAAATTCTTTTTGCCTCAACATTCCCCCCAGGTGTTTTTACCAAATGTTCAGGAGTCATTTCTTGAGATGGTATTCCCATTTTACTAGAAAAGGATTCAGAGATGAAAGAATGTGTAGACCCCGAATCAAACAACACACTGGAATAATCTGAAAAAACAAACAAAGTACCTGATACCACTTCATTTGATGGCCCGACATCTGCTGAAGTAGTTGCGAAGGATTTCACCACCCCTTTCTGCTTGTAGTCTAACTGCTTCCCATCACTCAAGCTCCTTGTCGGACACTCATTTGCATAGTGACCCATCTCATTGCACTTATAACATTTCACTAACTGTAAATCAAATTTGTTCTTACCTTCACCTTGATCCTTTTCAGTGCAATCACGAGCCTTATGTCCCATCTTACCACATCGGTAGCACTTCCCAGAATTCAGAAGACATTCCCCAGCATGCCTTTTTCCACATTTATAACAAACTGGAAACTTAGTTCTCTTACCATCAGACTTTTTTGAAGAATTCTTACCTTTCTCCTGCCACCTCGGTCTCTTCTTCTGCTGGTTGTTATAGAAAACTTGGTCATCGGCAAACTCCATTTCCACCTTCTCAGCACATCGAACAAGCTTTTCATAACTTTTAAACTCACGAGAAGCTAATGCACTTCGATATTTTGGATTTAATCCTGAGTAAAAACGATTGATTTTACTATCAAGGTCCCGGATAAAATTTGGAGCATACCTTGCCAATCGAGTGAACCTTTCTTCATAGGCAGCCACTGAGTCTTCCTCTTGCCTCAATTCCAAGAATTGGTTTTCCATCCTAAGTCGAACAGCCTTAGGAAAATACTTCTCAAGAAACATACCTTTGAATTCATCTCAGTCAAGAGCATCAATCTTATCGGCGTCCCTGATATTTTTAACCATAGACCACCACTGATCTGCTTCACCCTCCAAACGGTAAATAGCAAGACTAACCTTTTGATTGTCTGAACACCCCATGACATCAAAAATCTTCTCCAGTGCTTTAATCCACCCTTCAGCTAGCACATGGTCAGATGATCCTCTGAATGATGGTGGATGTTGCCTCATGAAATGTTCCACCACTGACATGTTCCTCTGCGGTTGATCTGGCTGATCTCATGCATGGATACCACCGCCATTTATCGCTTGAGTCAACTACGCCATTACTGCAACAAACTGTTCAGTTCCAATTCCGACCATTTCTGGATGCTGATTCGGAAGGTTATTTCCTTCTGTATGCCTTCCTAGCACTGCTTCCCTGTTTCCTCTGCGGAAAACCATTCTGAACAAACATGTCTTAGATGAAGCAACATGGTAATCTTAAAATGCTATATCATTTCGAAAAAAAATATTTTTGGATAATAATTTAATAGAATTCTAACTCCTAAAGTTATCTAAACCGACCTCTGATACCAACTATAAGGCCCCAGCCTTAAACCTTACTTAATCTTGAGTTATTACAAGATTACACATTGAGGATCTTTTCGGGTTTAGAGTTTTAGAGAATTAGATCATAAAACTTTCATTACATTCCACATATAAACAATGTGGTTACAGAAAGATAGTATTCTTCATTCCCATCAATGGAAACACATTTAAAATAAAACATGGATTATTTCTTGACACATCCTTGACTCTATCATCGTATCATGTACCTTTCCCTTGACCTGTGAAAAACATTTCAAAAACTTGGGATGAGCATAAAAACTCAGTATGGGTTAAAAAAACATGGAAAGGAAACATGAGTTCATATATACATAAGAATGAAATCATACTTTACCCATAAAATATAGGCACATTAACATACCTCATAAAATCATGATTAAATCATAGAAATCAGAAGACATAAAGGTAACTTGAGGCATTCATAACATTCTTACGTAGGGAGTAACCCTCTTGGTTACGTTTGGAATACCCATCACAGTATATTCCCTAAAATCTCTTCGGAGAAACCTTAACGTTTCACTCCTTCGCGTTACCCAATGCATTGGAGAGCTATAACGGGCTCACCCACCCTTAGTTTATCATGGAACCACCCGTCTTCATAATAATGCCCAAGAACCATAACATAATCATATCCTATAAAACATGCATAAAGGAAACATAAATTTTCCACATTTCAATCACGAGATATCAATACAACACATTGATATAAAAACATTATGAAAACCATTTTCAATACTAAAATAAACGAAATGTAAAACATGGTATTTTTTTTCTTTTAAAAAAGAAGGTATGGCTTGTAGAGGAAGCTGAAACTCAAATAACGGTCACGACGGCGGAAAAGTCGTTGTCGCCTCATACGTACGACAAAAACATTCCCTTTTGTCGTTTAGTAAACGCTTCGTATAAGAAATATTCCTTTTTAATAAACGTAAGAGTCAAAGGGGTTTATACACTGTATAAAAGAAAGTTGTGTATAAAATAAAATATGCCTCAACGAAAGGAGATTGAGACGAAGTCCCATACCTCGTATCCGACTTGACCCGACCGTTCTTTAATCTCCTGAATAATAAACTTGAGTTACTCTCTACTTGCTTATGAATCTTTTTCAAGTTCATTATTCCTTTTATACCATGTTATGAACATCATGTAATAAGTTAAGTTAATAATGTTCATTTTGTCGGTATTTGGTTCTTAAGTCAAAAATAGACTTCTTACACTTACATGTTGTTAATTTGGTCAAAGGTTCATTATATCCAGAATGATATTAATGATTTGGATAACATATATATCATATATATTCATCATATACATGTATTTATAATATTACATCACATTTAGAGGTAAGAAATGAAATGCACCGTTCATGGAGACGGTAAGCCGTACGTACGCATGAACGCTACTTTCATTTCTATTTCGAATTTTATAGAATGGAATCATAATGATATAAAGGTATATTATAATTCCAGTATAATATCATATATAATATCATAGTTCCATCCTTTATATGTCCCACATATTGTATTTAACGAATCAAATCACTTTGAGGGGGCGGTAGTCCGCACTTCCTAAAATGAAGATATCGTGTTTACCCATAATGGAAACCATAAAGGTATGCCCAAAATGAAAAAAATCAGAATCTTAAGGAAAACATAAACATATTATATATCATATATAAAAATAGTGACATCATAATGGCCACCTTTGAAGGTGTTAAACGAGTGTTGAACAATCATCGTTTCGGGAGGCAGAATTTCGCCATCCACGGAAACCGTATGTTCTTTAACCATTTGATGTAGTTGTGTGAGAGTGTAGCTCAAATAAATATTATAACAAGATCCTAGTATATTGAATATACTGATGTTGTTACAAAAGAAGTAAATAAAAAGAGTTTAGGGGGTTGGAGAAGCAAAATAAAACAAGTGAATATGAGAGAATGAATTACCTTTAAAAGTGTAACTCCTTTTGATTTGAGTCTAAAGGCTTCCTTTGAAAGGATTCTGCCCAAAGGGAATCCTCTAGGATTAGGAGAGGGATGAGGAGAGAGTAAATGGGCAGGGGTTGGCCGAGCCAAAGGCTTTATGAGTGTGTGAAATGAGGTAGATATGGGGGCCTTTTATAAGAGGAGTGGATGGGCACTTTTGGAAAGTAATGAAATATTACCTTATTTGAAAATGTGTTTCGGTTTTAAACGGTCCCACATTGATATAATTCGTGGATAAGGGGATAAGGGTTCGAAATACACTCATACAATTGGTTTTTTCCATGTGTAGTTCATATATTTTATATTATCTTTCCATTTTAATTAAATCGTCAAATAATGATGTCATCGCTGCATCATTATTATGTCATAAATAATTTAATATATTTAATGTCTAAAATTCATAAAAAAAATACTATGATGTAGGAAATCTTTTTATCTTTCCAATGACTATTAATAATCAAATATCTGATCTTTATGACCCCATGTAAAAATTGTTTTCGTAAAACATCTTTTGTTTGTGTCATTTTTACTTTAACATTTAATAAAAAGTTATTTATGTCATTTCCAAACCAAAGTGTCTCCATGGGGTCCCCAAGTTGACCCATGGCTTGTCTTGGTCGGCCATGACACAACCAATAAGGTTGGGACATGGTTCTAGGTCATTTCCTATTATTAAAGCATTATTTATACCTTAAACTACCCTAATTACCACTAATCGCGATTAAGAACTTAATAAGTTACTATTCACCAAAAAATTATTTTAATCTCATTGAACCAAATTTTACTTCATAATGAAATACATTTATGTCAGATTTTCAAAATTCAATACACATTAGTGGTAAACTTTTATTTAACTGAAAAATCAGTTTGCTTGATTACCACTTAGTGGTTTCACTATTCATCAAAATTGAAGTTTTTCAGAAAATTACCAAAAATTCACCCTAAGCTATATTTGATATTCCGAATTCAAAAATGAATTCTATTTTACAAAATTCAAATCATATAAGTCACATTAATTAATTTAATAATTAATTCCCACTGCCAGAGCAAATAGCGTGTTTTTACAAAACAATAACTATCAAAATATTGACACCTGTTTAAGTCTAATTTCAAAGTGAAATTGATTCCAATGACCACAATTGGATAAAATGGTAAAAATATATTCTAATTTCACTTAAAAACCAATTCAAAACATAATTTAATAATATAAATAAATTAGATTAAAAAGCAGTTTTGATGTAAAATGCAGTATTTTTCACTATTCATTAAAAAATGAACATTGCCAGAAAAATACCAAAAATTCACACAAGGTAAATTTTGATGTCCCAATCATAAAGGATAAGTTTATTTTGACAATCATAGTTTATAAAATTGTCAAAATATCGATTCAAAAATGGTTTGCCATCAAAAGTCAGTAAAACAATCTTTTAAGAATATTAGTGTATTCCATGCATAAGATTGTATCTATTTTCATTTTAAGCCTCTATAACACTATCTTAATCATTAAAAGACATAGATAAAAATATCTATTATTCATTACTTACTTGGGATGTTACAATAATATTAGTGGTTATCTATCCCTAGATTGTTTTTTCCAATGTTTCCCCTTACCACTAAATAAATTTTTAGGTTATAAATACAATTTAATATATGCCTGAAAATTCATAAAGTCGATATAATACAAAAAATCCATATATGTATCCTTATTATTATTGTAATAATATACTGAGAAAACAATACTATAAGATAATTATCCTTTTAAAAAACATTAAAACATCATTTATTCGACTTCAATGATTTCGTTAACATTGGAAAATCCCTATTATTGGAGTTATCCCTTATATTTTTTAATTGGCTCAAATATTTCCCAAGTCCCCCAAATTCATGACATGTTTATATATTAATATTCATTATTATATGGTCATTATATAACTAAATTACTCTCTAATTTGTTTCATTAAGAAACTCTCCTACATATATACTTTTAATCATAAAGCGAGATAGTTGGTTACAAATAATTTTATTCCTTGAAATCTCTAATTTCAATAGGGTTCCGTGATAAAAATAAATATATAATATAGAAAATTCATCTTTAATATAATTCTTATAGGTCCGTATAATTAATAACATCCAAACAACATATTTTTAGAAATAATAATAAACGTAATTAATCATAAAATATTTAAAAATCATTTATAGTATGTCTAGATAATAGATTTTTCATTTCAATTAATGAATTCTTAGGTATAACCTAGGTAATTAATATATATCATATAATCAAACACCTCATAAATTTTCATAATGAAAATTTGAAATAACCCAATTATATCCCCTATGATTGATTTCTTATTACCACTCATAGTGCACTAGTGATAGTTGAGTTAAAGACAAATATTCTCTATTTAGTGTCTTTACAACAAGGTGAATATATCTAACATATATGTTATCTTAAAAGTATCAAGAAACTAACATGTTATATAAGAAAAAAATCTTTATAATTTTCCATATCGTAGGAACTTCTCCCAAAAAAAGGCTTATCATTTTGGTTCTCACTAATGTTTCATGGACATAGTTTCAATGAAAACTAAAAAGTACTATAATACTAACTAAGGTTTTTCAAATATTAAGGACACAAATATTATATCTTATTGTATTAATATTGATTTATTTTATAATGGAATATTTTTTAACAATTATAATAAAAAAGTGGTAGAAATTAATTTAATCATAATCCTAGAGATGTCACATAAATGTAGGTTTTTAATCTGAAAATTTTGAATATATTGATTTTTTTTCCTACTTCAATGAAAAAATTCTCAAAATGATATATATTGGATTAAGTGATGTAATTATGTAATTAAATATAATAACCAAATTTATAAATATTCTAACTAGATAAATAATTTATATTAAAATACAATTTTCAATTAAAATTTTGTGTTTTTTCCTATTCACTAAAAATGTAACTTCTCGATAAAATTACTAATTATTTACCCAAGGTAAAATTTTAATTTCCACATTAAAAAATTATTATTATTTTTTCAAATAAATCTTATAAAATTCTATAAAATTATATTTAAAATGTGTTATACTTTAAAAGGGGTAAAAACTAAATTTTTAACTATTAAATATATTTTTTTGAAAAATTGGATTTATTCATATCATTTTTATAGAAAGAACATACGATTATCATTAAATTATAGAATGAAAATAATGTATATAAAAAATTCAATAAAATTATATAATTTTTTATAATTTATTTATTAATGTAAAATGTGTCTGATTTCATATATATAATTTTCTAAATATTGAATTACCATATTTTAAAAAATGGTTTTATTTTCATTTATCATTGATTGGTAGAAAATTAAATTTCATTATATATATGTTTAACTGTAATTTTTATAATTTATTTAATATTATTCAAAACATCCATTCCAATGACTTTATGACAACTATAATAATATTTTAATAATATTATTAATAGTATGTCGTACATTGGTAAAACTAGGTTTTGCGTGTAATATAGGCTACAAATGTTACTAGGAATTTGGTGTAAGAAAAGATAAACATAGATTCACATGTATTAAAATCCAATATATTTATTTTTTATAGTTCAAGATTGACTTTATGTTTTAATAGAATAATTAATAACATGGGGCTTTGATATAACACAAGATATGTTTACTATTGCGTGAAATGTTGAATATTTAATTGATTAAATTATTTAGAAAAATACCAGTATTTTAGGGTGTTACATGATTCATGATCACTGAATTCATTTGATACTATTTTGTTCATTATCTAATAATACCCAATTTGTTCTTAGGTCACCGAAGACCATCAATAATTTAAAATTTATGAGGCTATATGTATAATAGTGTGTGCCACCCAAATATCTAACAATAATAATTTATTCTGTTACCAAAATACATTATTTTCTTGAACCTACTAAAAATATCAATTATTTAATGACCTTAAATGATGATAATCATACTCTTCTTTTATTCTATTTAAATCCTGCCTAAATCTCCCTTGGTTCCCCAATTAATATAAGGTACCTCACCCGATCTATGATTAATCACATAGAATTCCATAAAAATGAATGACCCAAATAAAATTCATTTACATGTTCTATAACCATAATGAAAACAAATAAAAAACTAATAGGAACTGAAAATTGATTTTCACTGACCATGAAAACCAATTCCTGATTCTAAAATTTCCCAAGGTATCATTGTTAATCACCATCAACTATTCTAACAATATTTTTGCCCTCACCGAAGACAATTCATGTTCCAAACACATATAAGTAGACAAAAAAATGTACGAACATTACTAAGTCACCCAAAAGAATAGAGTTCATATATAGACTAACCTCCCAGGAATCAGTATCAATGAAAAAACGTACCCATAATTTCCATTTTTATGAAGACTCATATGCAGGTCACTTCTTCTCCCTAACCACCCTCTAATTTTAGCACCCACTTACTCCCATTATCTTGAGTCAGGTATCAATGGTTACAAATTCATCAAACCATCACATAGGTTATATATAAGTTAGGTCACAACACATGGTAAATGCCTCTCATTTTTTTTCTCAACGTCAACATTTATCTTTCATGACTATAACCCACTCTATAGTTCTTAAAAACTAACAAATATGACATCACATTACAAAACCTTCTTCCCCATACATTATTTATTCATAGGTAGAATTTTTATATAATGACCCCCTTCATAGTCACAATATAATATAAACATATATACATATATACTGGAACCACCATTCATCAATCCATACACAGAATACCATTTTTTTTAGTTTAGTTTATAAGAAAACCATATCATGATATATAGAAAATCACCATATTTTATTCACTAAAAAAATTTATAACTCTATATAAATTACAATATATCATAGGGGTTTTCCTATTATTTATTAATATTAATTTGATTACATAAGATGGTCACATTAACTATCTATCTAGATGGACCACATATTCATCATTATTATTGATCACCACATTATATAGTCCAATTGATGTATAATATGATGAATATTATTTTACATAACATTAAAACATATTATATCTTCCCCATTAATATATATAACATAACATTATCTTTGTTATTTTTTACACATTAAAAATATCAACTATAAACATAAGTCAAATAACACACACTAGATAGAAGATATCTCTAGTGATCTTTAAATTCTATGAATGATGAATTCATAAGTGAATCATACAAACATAAAAATATCCAAAATCCCATAAAAACAATTTAATATTATAAAATACATGGTTGTGAAATGAGGGGAAATAAAAAATGTAACGCCCAACCCTAGTCACCCAGAGTCAGTGCATTATTACATAACATTGGCATGATCACAAGAAAACCATGTCTCAAAAGCCCATTCCGTTGATTATTATTGGAAACAAGATTCATACATAAGTTCAACATTACAACTTGAAAAGAAATACGACACAAATTTATTCCATTTGAAATATCCAAGCCTCTTTGATTATGCCAGCAAGTCTCCCATAACTATCTTTTTCATATCATGGGAATGACACATAAGAAGGGGTGAGCTCAAATGCTCAGTAATGGTAAGAAATACAGTGGAAGATAACAACAATATTAGTCATGGTGAATAATTGAAACCACATTCCTTTAAAAAATAATAAACATGAATACTTTTAGGGCAATAATATGATCTGAGTAAATAATGACATAATAAAAGATAATAATGTGTATTCTACTAGTCTAATTACAACATAAACACTCAATATTATTTTCATAATGAGGGAATGTACAGTGCCATCCATTCAGATACATTTTTTCAAGGCCACGACCAAGTCCTATAAAAATGATTAAGGCCTCGTCCAAAACCATATATCACATTGGGAAAGGCCTCAGCCAATTCCAGGTCTAATTGTCTCATTAGACCTATCGATGCATCACAGAGCTATTGTAGTCTCCACTCATCACATACTATTTCCAATACATTTCTCATAAGAAAAGGTTGAAACATAACATAATCGTTCATATTAAAACTACCATATGAAATGTCAATACATTAACCATAAACCATGAATGGTATAAAATCAACACATCCACAATCAAACATATCATATAACCTTCAATAAAATATGAATGATTTGTATGATAATAAATCAACTTCAAATATGTTTAAAATCTATCAAAGTATGTTGAAATATATGAAAATTATTTTAAAAACACTTTAAGAGAAATATCCATTTTTCATTAAAAAATCTAAAATCACACAGTTTAGAAAGGAAGTCATTTAAAGACATTTTTGAATCAATTTTCCCAATAACACTTAGAAACTTTTGAAAGGGATATATATTTTTAAAACATTCATGTCCATATAAATAATTCATTAAAACCCATTTAGAAAACATGGACATTAATGAGAATGATTTAGAAGAATAAATATTTAGAAAATTTAAAATGTTGTTTTAGTAAAAAGACCCATAAAATAATCACATTGATAACTCTTTTATGAGACATGGAAATGGATTATAACTATGTCCCATAGATACTGATGTGAAACCAACCTGAGATAATAATGAGATTGTAAAATTAACACATATCTTGACGTTTCCCTTGGTCAATGGTAGGTTAACCCCTATATAATTGTGAAATATTTTTTATCAAGTTATATAAGAATCATTTATATTAATATGATATCATATATGATCTTCTTAAATTTAATTGTTAATAATATCTTAGTACTATCGTCATTTTGGGTGTCAACTGATTTGTTTTCCTTTATATGATTTGTTGCGTAAGTATTTATTATTATGGATAGGATGTATCTTAATCATATTCAGCATGATATTAAGTCTTTAAACAATATTCCTAATCATTTAATGAAAATTATTCTTGAATGGATACGATGGGGAATGAATCTCGTCGCGTTCGTAGAGACGGTAATCTGTACGTACTCACGAGAGAAAATATCGTCATTTTGATTTTAAAATAATATATAATTGGATGGTATATCAGATTTAAAAAACATAATCATGTTATATTTACTATTTACATCAATTACACATCATTATTATACCCATAAAAATAATAATTTACTGAATAAAAATTACACCACGATGTGGAGACGGTAAGCCGTAGGTACGCATGTATGGTGACATGTCATTCCAAGGATAGATATAATAATTAATATGGTTGTGCCATACTATATATATAAGATACTTGAGTTATTATTTTATAATGGAATCAACAGAGAAAGAGGAAGTGGATGGATAATTGAACATGAAAGAGGTGATAAAATATATGTGTCTTCTTCGAGTTCTTCCTGTTGATTTCATCAAAATGAATCTTTAGGATGGATTTATGACTAATGGAAGGCCAATAGGATAAAGGGAGGACAATTGAAAGTGTATTTGGTCAGGGTTTAGCCTATCCAAATGGGTTTGAATGTGTGAATTAGAGAGAAGGGTGAGTTCCCTTTTATAAGAGGGGTGAGGGGCATCTTAGGAAAAGCGAAAAATATTATTTTATAAAAAAATAATTTTCGGTTTTTAATATATCCAAAATGAATTATTTATATTCTAAGGTTGGTATGGGTTAAAAACCACTCAACCAATACGTTTTAGAAAAGTTTGTGTCACTATATTAACCGTATCTTTTAGATTTAACTCTTATTTGAATAGTTTGACTATTACCATATCTCATTGTATTTTTATATTACATAGTTAATAAACTTACTAAATACTTACAATAGATCCCGAAGTGGTTCATTAATGATACACCTATAATTATATGTGTCCTTTTTCCAAAACATAGATTTTTAAGAATATAATATCAATTAATAATATAATATTTGTTTTAAAAACGATTTTATGTCAATTTTGACACTATTTAGTATTTGGTTTTTGATAAATCAATAAGAGAAATATTACATTGAAAAAAATTCATCTTACCAACCTTAACATGTCATATTATCCTATAAAATTAGTGGAATTCAAAAAAAGTCATAAATTACTTTTATTTGGATATTTATATTATCAATTATTTTCATTTTTCATTAATTAGGTAATTACACCATCATAATTATGTCATAAATAAATTTAATTATTTAATGTATAAAATTTATAAACAAATAAAATTATGATGGAAATATTTTTAGATTTATAATTAATTTTCATAGTCGAATTTATCATAGGTATATCCCTATATAAAAAAAGTTTTAGATATTTAAAATTGAATTTAACACTTTTAAATATTCTTTGAATTAAATAATAATAAATTTCTTAATTGACTCCAATTAGACATAAAGGATCATATATTAATCCTATGGTTACTTTTTTTCAAATTAAACTTATCCAATGGAATTAGGACATGTGTTAGGGTAATAATAATATCAGTTTTACCTTTAGTTTCCCTGTTTACTTTTAAGTGTGGTAAATAGAATTCAAAAGTAACTATTCATTAAAAATTAATTTTATCTTATTGAACCAAATTTTACTTACTGATATCTACCACGTCTCTCGGATTTTTAAATTCAATTCACAGAAGTGGTAAAATTATGTTTTATGTAAATTTGCAAATGCTCCTTGGAGATGGGTAAAAGACGGTAAAAGTTCAATCAAATATTAATATATATAAAATTATTACAAAATAAATACAATGAAATATATTTAACATTTATAGGTATTATGTGTCTATTTTGACCAAAAATAAAAAAAATAAAATAAATAATTATTTGACTGAAAAGACGGTTTTAACCAATAAGAAAGTGTTTTTCACTATTCATCAAAAATTAAAAGTTTTCAGTAACATACAAAAAATTCACCCTAATCTTATTATGATATTCTAGATTAAAAATTATGTCTATTTTACGAAATTCATAAAATAAAAATTTCATTTGTTAATTTAAATTTAAATCAAATTGTCGAAACCAAAAAGCATATTTTTAGACAATAATAACTACTAAAATATTGACACTTGTTTATGTCCAATTTCAAAGTGAAATTACATACAATGAAAAAAATTTGATTAAATTGTAAAAATATAAACTAATTATACATTTAGACCATTAAAATTAATAGTTGAACACTATAAATTATTTTGATTAAAAATGTTGTTTTCAGTTAAAATTTAGTATTTTTCAATATTCACCAAGATATGAAAGTTATGAGAAGAACAGAAAAAAATTATCAAAACAAAATTTTTATGTCCCTATTCTAATGAAGAAGTCTATTTTGTCAAAATTTATATATAAACGTTCAAATATTGGATTTAAAAACGGTTTTCCATTAAAATTTGGTAAAATTGCATTTAAAAAAATACTTCTTTTATCTGGAAAAAATTAATTTGATCCTATATTATGTCTATGGAACTTTTAATATGGATTATAAATGTATAAAGGCTATTAAAATTCAAAATTCAGTTAATACTATTCATAACTGCTTTTGAACGACTAGTTTGGTAAGTCGTGGTGCAATGGAACTCAGCGTTGCATGTAGTGCCTGTTATTTAATAACATTGGAGAAATAACATAATATGAAATCATGGGGTGTAACATTCTCCACTCCTTTAATAAATTTGATCCCTGCAATTTGAAAATGGTCTTCAAAAATATAAGGTTAAAAATAGAAAAATACTTTTGTGAAGAACCCACATCTGAAATTGGGTTAACGAAATTTAATCTTAATAAGAGTGAAAGGGAAATGAAAAAGTCGCCACCAAATTATGATTTCTATTAGGAGAACATCAATGGAAATTAAAGATACATAATTTGAGGAAAAATGTAAATATTTATTGTGATTTATTGAGGTCATCAATCACAAAAAAGTGTAAAATTTAGGACCTCAAAGCCATCAATCTATTTTGATTTAAAATATCATTGGTTCAACAAAATATACTGTATTGTGTTAAAACAATTTTGGTTTTTATATTACTTAACTAAATTTTATGAATTAATTTCTTCATGGAATAGGAGAAAAAAATATACTTTACATGTAGAGTTCCATCCTTAAACTAATTTCTACCACAAACTCATCATTCACTATAAAAGATAATAGAACATAAAAAACTCTATTTATCATAAACTTTTATTGTTACAAAAAAAATGAATCTATAATTCATATATCATACCATTTAAAATAACTACGTTATACAATCCAAGACATCACGCATGCCAGTGGTAGGTGATGCAACCTTGTCGACCTTCGGTTGTGGGTTCAAATCTCTTGACCTTGTCAGACGTGACTGGTTGTCACCCAACCATCTATTTGTCCTTTAATAAAAAATATAAACAAAAATCCTAAGAAATTATTTTACCATAACAATAGAATCCAATGTAATACTTAATCCATTCCAACCTTTATAATTATCCACAATAATTCTTTCCAAACTCAGAGTCTAAAATTTATAAAGATGTAAAACACAATAAAGATCATTTCTTCCACCTAATAACATGTGAATACCATCATCATGTATTCTTTTAAAATATGTTAACACCATGAATTACCACAAAACCTTATTGATTATATTCATGCTCCCTTATTCTTTACAAGAATACTAGATATGTTCCTTATATCGAAATTTTTTTAATACTCCAATAATAATGAAATAAACAAACCATTAATCAGCTTCAAGGTAGTCAATAATATCTAATTGAATTTATCAAAATCTATCATCTCTTATTCCAAAATCAATACCTAAGAATCAGGACAATATTAAAGTTTTTTCTTTCCTTCAACCATGTATTTTTCAAGAATTTTAACTTTTCATTGAGTCACTTTTCTTGGTTCTACTAATCTCATGTCATTAATGAAATAGTACTATGGTACAGTCCTTATATACTCTAAAATTCTTATAACATGTAAATCATTAATACAATACTCAAATGACACAATAATTTAATAAAAACATAAGAACTCATAACCATTCCTATTCATCTCCGGTAGTATCATAACATGATCATTATCCAATAGCATCATTTAGGCTATAATCTGATGATTTGGACATTGATTCGCGTAGTGACCCAACTCCTTGTAGTTGAAGAATTGTACATTTGAAACATTTTTTCTCACCCTTGGAATCATGTAAATGGTGTCCTTTTCCCCCACACTTAAAAAAACTCCCATTCCCTTCATGCATTTACCAAGGTGATTCTTTTCACAGTTGTCACATATGGAAAAATCAGTCTTTCATTTATTCCCATTATCTGTATTTTCTCTCTACCATATTTTTATTATATGGCTTCCATTCAAAGACATAGGACTCAAAAAATTCTCTATTTATCATATTAACACATGATACAATTTATTCATATGATGATAATACGTGGTAGATTATTTCTTATCTAAATGTTGGATTAACACAATGAAAGATATGATACTTCTTACTCTTTGGATCATGCGTATTGCTGGAGGTCTCATTCCATCTAATAGGTGCCATTTTTAATCATTGGAATAAACAATATTAGTTTATGAATCAAAATAAATAATTCCAAATTTTTAAATTACTTAACATAAATTGAGCAGTTTATGGATATAACCCATAATCATAAAAATGTTTCCCTTGAAGAACTATTGTCTAGTCGTTTCAGTGAAGGTATGTTTTCAGTGTCCCAAATTATATTTATCCTAACAAGTATATCACAAGTAAGGGGTCAATCCACGTGGAACTAAGAGGTTATTTTATCTTCCATAACGTAATTTGTATTTTTTTATGTGAAGTTTACTAAATATAGGGTCGATTTTTTTAGTTGTTTGGGTACACAATGAAAAACTTGTATTTATGATTCTTTTAAAAAATTAATTTATGGAATGATAAAGATTATAAAAAAATATGATTTTAATGAAAATAAAGATAGAAATGCATCGGGGTTATGGGTTTGTAAAATTTTGAATATTAAATGATGTTGCTTATGATGTTGTGTTATTAATTATAACCCAAGTCTTTGGGATTAATTTGTAATAATGTTTTTTTGGTCTGGTAAACATAAAATTTATAGTTGAAGAAACTAACACCTTGGTCCAGTAATAAGTTTTTAACAGATCTTTATTTGGATTAGTCAATTTTGATTCGATCGATGCTTTCAATGGTCTGGGAGTTATTTGTCGTTATTCTTCTTTTTAATCGGAAAAAATTCAGCCCTTGGTCTGGTAAAGAATTATCAGTGATAATATGAAGTGATTTAAGAATAATAAGAATATATTATTAAAACAAACACATTCAGAGAAACTTAATTCAAATTACAACTCATCAGCTTCCACAACCCCAAAACGCTGGGTGTTTAGTTACACATATTTAAAATGATAAACAGAAAACTATTGATACCTGATTAAATCAAGCTAGTAACTTTGAAGAAGGAATGATTCTTCGGAATACAGAAGAACAACAGTAGTATGATGTCATAGCGTCAATCCTTCAGGCCTTTAACCTTTCCTCTATAATTTATCTCCAGACCACTCCCTTTATTCAGAAGGCCAAGGACTACTTTTATATAAAAAATAGATACACAATGTGTGGAAAAATAACATTCCGTGTACTTTTTTCAATGTGCTTTTGCCTCTGTTTTCTCCACTGGTAGGTGGCCTAACACACCATATTTGACATGGAACACGGTTCCTCCTGGTAGGTGAATGTACACAGCGTTTAGCACCGCCATACATGGTGTGTTCCCTTAAAAATTTCCAACAACTACTTCTAGAAATGCATACACAGCGTGTAGAAATGGCACACGATGTGTCTCCTTCAGCCACCAACATGGGCATGTAGACTCTTCTCGACCACCATCTATTTCTAGAATGGTATAGACGACATGTAGAAATGGCACACGGCATGTCCTGGCTTCTAGTAACTTGGACATGTAGTTGTCCTAATCAACCTGTGGCAGATCTTGAAAGTACACAATGTGTATATAAGTACATGTTGTGTAGTTGGATATTTTTTCTCGGTTCTCCTCCATTTTGTGCATTTGTCCATAAATCTTCTGAAAATTAAAAAGACCACCCAAATAAAAATATTTTACCACTAAGAAGTATGTAATTTCAGAAAATTTGTTCTTATTTTTCAATTGAGTATATGAAAATGTATACAGAAATTGGTTGAATCAAACTCCCATATACATAATAATTTTCATGTCCTCAAGCAAATCTCAACATCTAATTAAAAGTGTCTATATTAAAAGGAAGTAATTCAGTTAATGCTAAATTTAAATAATATTTTAAAGGATGAAACTAAAAAAAATACAAAACAGTTTAAATTCATAAAATATTCTAATCATGCCTCATATATAATTCATTTAACTACTTTTATCCTCTTTTAACTCATGTTTTAACTGTTCAAAAATAAGCCATCCTCTTGATGATTTACCTCACCAATAAAATACTCAAAACTAAGGATAATTTTAATTAAATTTATTCTCATTCAAAGATATATGCACTCTATCCATTGGTTTGAAAGAAATCTAGTTCTCGACTTTAGAAAATTTTATTTACAAAAATCATGAGGGATTTTTAAATAAGTATCAGAAGTTTCTATGGCTAAAGGTTTGTAGGTAAACATGTGAATATAACTCTAAGGCTTGAAAGGGGAGGCTAAATTCATAAAATAATAATTCATGATATTCAAACATTAAACACATTGTAAAAACATCCTCCACAAGCTTTATCATAGAGTCTCATCACCACCATTCCCTTATATGAGTAGGTAGGGTTCTCAAAACAACAAGTGAATATAAGTTCCATTTGTTCGTACCATTTTTTTTGTAAAAAGGGGACCTCTCAGAATGTACACCAATAATGGTTTGGAACTATTTTTTCCCCAGATGATCAAGAGGCTCTCCCCTATACTTAATTTCTTGACAATTCATGAAATTCTGTAATGGGTCTCCAATCCATTCTTTTAAGCACAAAAAAATAATCTTGCAAAATTATAACAGAATTAGGTTAGGAAGGAAAATAGTATTGTATTATGGCTTCCAATAAAGGCTATTCATGGTTTCTAAGGGGATCACGAAGATTAAATGTTGGGTAGGTCTTAAGATAAAGTGGACTAAACAATCAAATGCATCAATCATTTTAATGTAATTCAAAAATTACTCATGTTTTTAAAATAAAACATTCAAATTCTGGTTGTTATTTATATCCTAAGAATCTATCAAGAAAAAGGTTGTTAGAAAGAATATAAAAAAGGGTTTAGAATACCTCTCAGGTGTGGGAAAAACAAATAAAGAGGCAATCAGGTCATGAATAGAAAATAATTGATTAGTCTAATTGTTGTATTTGTCCAAGGGTCACAAGTTGTAATTAAATTATATCAGTAATCATTTAATAATATTTAAAAACCAAAATAATAATGCAATTTTTTAAAAAATTACCCACTTTCAGCTTATTATTAAAAATTATGATTAACAAAAATTGTACTCATATATTAAAATATATATTCTAATAATGATGTCTCTTAGAATCTGAAAATGGGAAAGACTAAAGGGGTCGAGAGATACCCCCCATACTTAAAATATCACGTGGTCCACCTAGTTCCCAAAAAGAGTAACAAGGTACGGTGGGGACACAATAGTGGACAAGACCGAGGGGAAGTAAGGAAATATGTAAACTATGAAAGAAAAGTAAACAAAGGAAAAAATAATACTATGTTTGTGTCTAGGTGTTGGAAAATGGAATGTTATGTAAAAGTATAGCCCAAAACGTGCCATAGAATCTGTGAGGGGGGAAAAGAAAGAGAATACTAGAAGCATTCATAACAAACATAGGCACAAGATATCACAAAAGTATATATACAATGAAAATCATGTGTCCCTAAACTAGTCATGGGTCACCTCAGAAGAGGAATCATCTAGTACAGAACCAGCCGGTAGAGATGTATTAGGAGCAGTGGAAGCCGGAGGCTCAGACTTTGCATCTGGAAGGGAAGCCGAAGAAGTAAGATTTGTGGGTGCGGGACTCGAAATATGAGGCACTGCAGCACTCCTAAGACTAGAAACAGTAGAAGTGATAGTAGTTGTAGCAGCTGGGCCCACAGTGGGTAGTAGAACAGAATCCTTGGACACCGTAGTAATGGGTAGTGGAGCTGTAGAAGAAGACCCAAGAACTGAGGCAAAGGCAGGCGGCAGGAAATGGGAATACCAATATGCTGAAGAATAAGCCCCAACATCTTCTCCAACTGGTCTTGGCAGCTATTCAGACGAACCAAATGCTACCCTATTGAATCAAGGTAGAGAGAATGGGATAGATCGACTGAGGGTGTGAGGGAAGGTGGGGATGGTGGTGGTACATAATAAAGACGTCTTGAAGTGGTGGGGTCATTTGAAGGGGGAGGTGGAGAAGCTTGTGGGGGTGGGGAAGGTGGAGGTGGTGCATTAGTGGGTGGTGCATGAGGGCGGGCTGGAGCCTCAACAAAGCCGTATGCACCCCCTGCTTCTAGACCAATATCATGTTAATAATCATGAGATAGTCCATCCACTGGGGAGAACATAACATTTCATGTGGTAGGGGAGGCTCAAAGACCCCGAGGTGATGGGAAAGGTGGGTGTCGTAAAACCAACCATTTAGGTTTCCCTGACGACCGGTAAACATGGCATGGAAGTAAGAGGTGGCTTGGTAAGGGAGGTCAGGGTAATCCTTTCGGGTGACATAGGTAAGGAGATCCATGTCATGACCACCATATTCTCATGCTGGGGAAAATTAATGGCGCTAGAGCACCGATGGGTTAAATGAAGGATGGCGTCAGTGATGAGGGTACTCTTCTGTGTGGTAGGGGTGTAGAGGTGGTTAAGCCTAGAAATATCCCGCCACATAGACACGAGCTCAGAGTGCTCAGGCCTGGTCAAGGTAGAAACATGGGGTGGGGGAGATATGATTGGAGTAGAAACCTCACCCTCTGACGAACGCTATCATGGTGAGGTAAAAGCACCAGTTTCCCAGCCGAAAATGAACCACAGGTACCACATCACTAGGTGTCTCCCGGTACTTAGCTATGTCGAACTCGAATGAGGCAACAAAATCCAAAAATAAATTGCATAATATAGATGTGTTGACCTGGAAAATTACGAGTAATGGAGTGTGTCTAAGGAGATCCCATTACTTTCCCTAGATGCCTAGCTATGGAGGAACGATGCTATTGAGGTAGAGGCTACTCAACGGAATCAAACTACTATATAAGCGTCAAAACATGTAATGTTCTATATCGGGGACCAGGAACACATTCAAAGGGTAGGGAACACCTGCAGGTCTCGACCTAGGTAGAGGTGAGAAAGTAGGGGTTGGATGAGGATAAGGAACCACTAATTGTAGAGGGAGGCATGCTAGATGAATTGGTTTATGTGAGGCCAACGACAACTGAAGGGGGCACAAGAAGGGTGGCATGTGATGGAGATGAACTGATGGAGATCGGAGGCGCCATACGGGGTGGTGATGTGGCGGATGTGCTAGGCCAAGCCTCTACTGAAGCAATTGGAGGTGGAAGGATGGCCAATGAATGGAGAACGTATACTGGAGCATTGGGGTCCGGCTGCGTCGCAAGACGGAGTTGAATAAGATGATAAATGGCCCCTCGCCCTCAGTGGCAGAGGCGGGTCACTTCCCATGGGAAGGATCATAGTCTTCCATAACCTGAAATAGAAAGAAAACCCAAACAAAATAAAAAGAAAAGAAAATAAAACAATGTCAATGTGAGAAAATAGAAAAATAATAATACACGGAGTGTACATCCAGAGTACATGATGTGTAGTGGAAGCAAGGTATCATCATGTGTTCTATGGATAAACACACCGAGGGAGTAAAAGATAGATTATGTAACGGTACACGAATTATACTGAGTAAACATGTCGTGGTCATGAAAAGTGGACATGGCTGTGTATGAGTAAAGACACATCCATGAATGTTAAATGATCTAATCATAAATTACATGTAGTGTATGGTTCTGACACGACATCTATATGAGCAGAGGAACATGGACATGTGGAGGGCTAGACATGGGCCGACCGAAAGAAATGTTATACATGGCGTGTACCGAATGCACACATCGTGTATATGAACATGGTATGTGAGGCCGAGTTTAGTTCTACACATGTAGGGGAAAAAATAAATGACATACAGGGCATGTACCAAACACACATGTCGTGTACGTGAAAATGGTGTGTGAGGCCATGTTCAAAGGGTACTCGGGCACGATGGGGGAAGGTACACGGTGTGTACCAAAAATTCAAACCGTGTATATTCAAATTGCGATGAATTTTGTGTGTTCCCATCTACCAAAGTACACAGCATGTTTTCATTATTTTGTGGATGAATATCGTAAAATCCGAATGGCCGAAAGATCCCAAAACAACCTAAACGCTTCTAATAACGTGAAATAGTGAGTGTAGAAGGGTGTACCTTGATAGATGATTGCAATTCAAGAGAATAAAAACCCAAAACAAAACAAATCAAAGGATCTGGAAGTGGGGAGGATGGGTGGAATTCGGGAGAAGAAACAAGAAGAGGGGAAGCACCTCACGGTACGGCGTGAAGCCGGGTGGACATGGCTTATATAGCCGAGGTACCCGACGGGTACATCTATACTGCACACCGCATATCTCGGTTATTTTATAGATATATATATATAATTATTATAGTAAACTATATAATAATTAATATTAATAATTTTAAAATAATAAAAATGGATATATATATATATACATAATTTAAAAAAAATTACACGAAATTTATCGGGCTAATACACATCATGTGTTTAAAAATTATAAAAAGAGAAGTACAACCTTTGGTCTGGTTCTTAGGGCAAGGTTCGAACCGGTGATCAACCATTCTGAATGGAATCCCTCAACCACTGGAGCGAAGGTTGTATAGTTGACCATATTTATCATATATAGACTTTTAATCTTTACATCCTATACACACCAGAAGAAAGAAATGAACAATGAGTGGTTTTAATTATACAAGAAGTGGATGATGTAGGAAGATTAGACAAGTTCGAACCCGGGCCTTTTGGAACTACGGCTGAGAATTTTCCAATCCACCAACATAATCCACATGACTTACTTTATATGGAAAGGTTTTTAATTTATTAATGAAAACAACATGGAATAGATGACGTATATCGAAATACACATCATGTGGTATTATTATAATGGTAAAATAATGGATATGGGGTGGTTTTCAGGATTTGGACCTGGGTCTTTTGGAGCTGGGAATCAATATTGGCCAACCGACTCATCCCCATCATGGGTTTTCTTATAATATATATATATATATATAAATATATATGTGAAATTTACTTCACACTATGTCTAAGAAAATATGAGAAGAAAAAGGAGGAATCATTTTCCAAAGGTAGTTTGGGAGGATTCGAACTGGTGACGGCTCAGATAAACTCAAGTGACATTACCATCGGTACTGGCATCATCCCTGTTTATTTTTAAGTTAAAATATATATATATATAATAGTTAGAAAAACATATAGGGAAAATTAAACGCCGTGAATATATAGGGGACATGGCGTGTATTCTATGGGTTGACTCCTCGGAAGCATCTTTGATTTGCGTCATTGTCTCAACTAACATACCTTTGCTTACCTGAGCTGTATGGTGGAAAATGTTCCCACCGTGTCATCTATGTGTTGGTAATCCTTCAACCATTTCCCATTCACTTTGAATGGTTGACCTTAATCTCAATAAATTTCCAGAACTCCATGATGGAATATGCGTAAAACTTTGATTGGTCTCGACCATCGTGAATTTAACTTTAGGGAAAGAAGTGAAGATGAGAGTTAAAGAGAACTACTTTATCACCGAATTGGAATGATTTTTGGGAGATTAATCAGTCATGAAATAATCTCTTCTTATCCTTCAAAAACATTGAATTTTCATCACCTCTATTCTAATTTCATCAGGTTCCAATAGTTGGAACTTTCGCTTCTTTTCACCTACCTTCAGATCAAAATTCAAGTCCCTGATGGCCTAGTACGATCTGTGTTCCAATTCCACTGGTTGATGGCATGGATTTCCATAGATGAGGAAGAATGGGTACAATCCCAGTTGTCTTATGAAAGCAGTCTGATATGCCCACAAAGCATCATCTATTTTCTTGAACCAATCATTCCTCAAAGTGTTTACTGTTCTCTCCAAGACATGATTGAGATCATGGTTGGAGAACTCCACTTTTCCACAAGACTGGGGATGATATGGTGTCCCCATCTGATGCTTTACATCATACTTCGATAGTTTTCCTCTCATCAGTGTGTTTCGAAGTGGGTCCTTCTGTCGCTGATCAGTACTTGTGAAACTCCAAACCTGGTAAAAATATATTCCTTTAAAAAGATCATGACTACCTTGGTTGTGCCGTGTGCTGTAGCGGTGGCTTCCACCCACATGGAGACATAGTCGACGCAGACTAGTATGTAAGTGTTCCCAAAATATGGGGGAAAGGGACACATTAAATCTATACCCCAGAAGTCGAAAAAATAGACTTCTAGAATTGGGAGATTGGGAATCTCAGTTCTATACCCACATTACTGGTCCTCTTGCACCGATCGCAATAGAAAACAAAGGTCTGAGCAAATTTAAGCATGGTGGACTTGAAAAAACCGGACTACAGGATCTTTTCTATTTTATAGTCAGGTATATGATCTCCTCTAACAGGTGAGGCATGACAGAACTCTAGGACACCATGAACCTCATTCTCCGGGATGCAAAAACAGATCACTCCATCTGTACGGGATCAGAATAGCAGAAGATCCTCCCAGAAGAAACTTTTCACATCATAGACAAATCTTTTCTTTTTCTAGATGGATAGGTCATGCTGAACGTCACCTATGACAATAAAATTAGAGATATCTTAATAACATGTTCTATGTGTTTTGTTAACTGAAAAGTGGTAGAGATAGGTGAAATAATCCCGGATCTCTTGATCTTCCTCCTCCAAATGAGGCATCTCTAGGCGGGAGAGATGGTCAGCAAATATGTTCTCACTCACATTCTTATCTCAGATCTCCAGATTAAATTTTTGTAAGAGGAGTACCCAACGGATCAATTGGGGATTCATATCATTATTTTTTAGTAGGTAATTTAGTGTTGCGTGGTTAGTATAAGAAATAACTTTAGACAACACTAAGTAAGAACAGAACCTATCAAATGTGAAAACCACTGCAAGCATATCATTCTCAGGGGTTGTGTAGTTTATCTGAGCCTCATTTAGAATCCTACTAGAATAATATATAGGTCATAATATTCAATCATGTTAATTCCAAAGACTGCTCCTACTTCATAGTCACCGGCATCACACATCACCTCAAATTTTTCCTCCCAGTTGGGAGATATCATCATCAGAGCTTCCACCAGGCGCTGATTCAGATGCTCAAAATCACTGGCACATGTCTCATCGAACTCAAATATGGAATCCTTGGTTAGAAGAGTGGTGAGGGGCTGGGATATTTTGCAGAAGACGCGTAAAAACCTCCTGTAGAAACCAACTAGCCTCAGGAAGCTGTGGATGGCTCTGACAGAAGTCAGAATAGGTAGTCCTGAAATGACATCTATCATTCATGGGTCCACCTCTATCCCCATTTCTATGATTATGTGGCAAAGGATGATGCCACATTGCACCATGAAATGACACTTTTCCCAGTTCAAAACTATGATAGTGTTCTCCCATCGTTCCAAAACTAGCTCTAGGTGCTGTAAACAAGTGGAAAATTATTTCTCGTAAACAGGAAAATAATGCATAAATACCTCCAGGATGTGTTCCTCCATGTCGTGGAATATAGATAGCATGCAGCGCTGGATGGTGGTAGGGGCATTGCACATGCCAAAAGACATCCTCCAATAAGCAAATGTACCATAGGGGAAAGTGTATTTTCTCTTCTTTAGATAATCTAGAGCAATTGAAATCTGTTGATAACATGAATAACTGTCAAAGAATCAATAGATGTTGTGCCCTAGAAGTATCTCTATCATTCGATCAATGAATAAAACGGGGAAATTATCCTTCCATGTGGCATCGTTTAGCTTTCAGTAATCCACATTGACTCTCCATCCCGTGACAGTGCATGTAGGGATGAGCTCATTCTTTTCATTTGAAATCACATTGATACCCCCCTTCTTGGGTACCACTTAGAGGTGACTTACCCATGGACTATCCGAGATGAGATAGATGATGCCTACATCCACCAATTTGATCACTTCATTTTTTAAATCTTCTTTCATGGGGGGATTCAAGCGCCCTTGTGGTTGTCGAGATTCCTTGTCACCTTCTTCATGTAGCACCTTATGGGTAAAAATGGTATGGATTATTCCCTTTAAATCAGTGACTGTCCACCAAATAGCATGCATACATTGTTTAAAAACTTTTATAAGTGCATCTTCCTACTCCTGTGACAATTCTGCGTTATGTGTGACATGAAATGTTTGATTGGGTCCCAAATACCAATATTTTAGAAAAGATGGAAGAGGTTTCAGTTCGAGTTCAGGTGCCTTCAAAATTAAAGGTACAAGTGGTTTCACCTTTTCCTACTCCATACTATTATGAATAACCATAAATTTCCAATAGTGGTTTCCATGGCCTTTTAGGAATTGCAAGTCCTCCAGTGCTTGTTTATCTGGAATGTCAAGAAAAATAAATGTATCTGAAAAATAACATACCATATCATTCCCATTGTTGATCAACTGATCATACATGGTGGTTATAGTGTGACACTACTCATGCTCAGGAAGGGATTCATATTTAAAATCCTTGGGGACATTGTAGGAGACTCTCTCATCTCCTACCCGGAAAATCAGCTCTCCTTGGTGCATGTCAATCAGTATCCTTCCAGTTTTTTGGAATGGTCTTCCATGTATGAGAGGTGTCGATTGGTCATCCTCCATGTCAAGGACAATGAAATCAGCTTGAAGGATCATCTAGCCCCCCTTGATAAGCACGTCCTACATTAGTCCCTTCATATTTTTGATAGATCAATCAACAAGTTGAAGGGGTACTCGGGTAGGCTTCAAATCCTGGAGCCCGAGAATCTGGAAAACACCAAGGGGCATGAGTTCCACACTGGCCCTAAAGTTATAGAGAGCCTTCCAAAACTCACATGGTCCATTGGTACAGGGACTAGTGAAGCTACTTGGATCCTAGAGTTTGGGAGGAATTGAGTGTTGGACAACTACAGAACATACCTTAGTTGGGTAAATGGTTCCCAGATCCTCCATCTATCTTCTATTGGAGAATATGTCTTTAATGAATTTTACATTAGCAGGCATCTGCATCAATGCCTCTACAAATGGGATATTTATGTGCATCTTTTTGAACACATCCATGAATTTTCCGAACTAGTGATCCATTATTCTTTGTTTCAATATTTCTATGAAGGGTAAGGAAGGTACATACGGTTTTATAATATCCTTCCCTTTTTTCTGTGAAGCCTCCTTCTGTAATATTTTAGATGATGCGTGGTCAGTAATGGTCCCTTCTCCAGGGGGTGTGGATGCACCTGGCTGTCCTGTTTGGTTTGGTTGGAACTCTTTTCAACTACAAAGTATGACAACATGAGCTCCCGTCCTCTAGTTTTTATCTATATTTCCTGGTCGAGTACGATGTTTCCTTCCTGAGAGTTGGTTCAGCAACTGTCCAATTTGGTTCTCCTGGCCTTGAATTGACACCTCCTGATTTTGGAACCTAGTCCCAGCAGTAGATATTAATTTGGTCATAAGATCCCCAAACCTTGATCTGTTCTCCTATTGAGGAGTTTTTTGAGCTAGTGGAGGTGGTGGCTGCCACGACTACAGTGGCTGAGGGTTATGATACCCTTGCTGCTGATAAGATCCATGTTGGGTATGTTGCTGCCTTTGGTAAAAACTCTGATAGAAAGGCTGGTTGTTTCCAGACGGTAGTTGGGGAGGAAAAATTTGCAGTTGTTTGCCCCACCCTGTGTTTTGTTGATCACGACATGTCTGTTTTTTGTACTACTGGTACTAGTTGGGTCCTTGGTTTTGTGCAACATGACATACCTCACTTGTCAATGGGCCTCTAGTAAAACCCGTTCATTCTCCCATTATGTGGTTTTCGCCACATACTCTACTCACTAAATGATTTTCCACATGTACATGGGACGTGCCTGTATGATTGAAATCATATATCTTCTTTGAAACAACATCCAACTGGGTTTCTAACATGGTAGTTGCATCTATGTTATGCATACCTCGTTTCTGTGTTCCCCGTTCGGAATGCCTCAGGAAGCTGTTGGTAGATATATCTTCCAATAGATCGAATAGTTCTTCATGGGACTTCCTTATCACCGTACCGCCAGCAGCGACATCCCCTACATACTTGGTATTAGTTTACAACCCTCCGTAGAAGGTTTGGATTTTCATCCAAAGTGTAATTCCATGGTGTGGGAACTTGTGAAACAACTCTTTGAAGTGATCCTAGGATTCATACAATGATTCAATGTCATGCTGCTGGAAACTGTGGATCCCTTTCTGTAGTGTCACTGTCTTTGTGTGTTGGAAGTATATGGATATGAATTCCTATTCTAGCTTCTCCCAGGTTAGGATCGATCATTATATAAATCCTTTAGCCCAATATTATGAATCATCCCTTTGAGAGGAGGGGAAGATTCAAAGATAGATGGCGTCTATGGAAACTCTGTGGCAACAAAACATGTCACAGAACTTTAGAAAATTGTAGAGATGGGAATTGGGATCCTCACTGGGCCGACCTCCAAATTGAAGAGGATTATGGATCAGTTTCATGATAGTAGGCTTGATATGGAAATATTGGGCTTGTATCGATGGTCAAAAAATGCCAGTATCAGCTCCGTGGATTTTTGGAATACCTTACTCCATTAGAGTACGAGGTGGAGGTGGCTTTTATGGAAGGGGAACTGACAGTAATTGTTGGACATGAGGGGCATAATATGTCCCATGAACGTGGTTAAAATATGGTATCCACAATGGTTGGAATTGTTGGAGCTGTTACGGGCTATATCCTAGAGCAAGTGGAACTTGCTGGTTCTAGTTGTCATCTGGTCCTAACTTTAGTCCAGCTCCATTGACAACAGGTGGATTTCCTTCCTCATTCTACGTTAGTGGATTGGTTTTCTTGTGTTCATCCATGAGTGCACGTTGTCACCTCAAAAACATTTGTTCGATCTCCGGGTCAGTTGGGTAAAACATCGATGACTCAGTGTTCTTGGAATACATTAGGTGGCCGCTCATTCACCTAATGACCTGAAAAAAACACAACAAAACACCATGAGTAAAAGAGGAAAAATAAAGATAAAACGAAATTTGGATAGAAAATAAATTTTTGTGAATTTCTAATTTTTCATTCACTGAAATTTTATACAAATCTAATTTAAACAAGAATAAAATAAACTATATTCGTTCCCCGGAAACAGTGACAAAATTTGGCGAGTCATTTCACCGAAGGTATGATTTTGGTGACCCTAATATTATTTTTACCTTAAAATGTATAGCACTAGTAAGGGGTCTATCCATAGAAAACTAAGATGTTATATAATCTTTTTTACAATAATTTTGATTTTTGTTTTGTGTAAATATTTCTGAATTTAGTGTTGATTTTTTGGTTGTTTGGGTAGAAAAATAACAATTGGGTTTTAAGATTATTTTAACAAATTAGTTTCTGTAATGAAAGAGAATACAAGAAAATCTGATTTTGATGAAAATAAAGATAGAAATTCATTGGGATTATGGATTTGTGATAAGTTTATTATTAAATTACATTGATTATGAGGTTGTGTTATTCATAATAACCTAAATCTCTAGGTTTAATTTCTAATAATGATTCCTTGGTCCGGTAAATATTATATTTTGAGATAAAGAAACTTACTCCTTGGTCTGGTAGTTAGTGTTTAACAGATCTTTATCTGGCTTAATCCATTTTGAGCCGATGGATACTTATAATGGTCCTGGAGTTATTCATCTGTATTCTTCTTTTGATTCCCTAAAAATTCTACCCATGGTCTGGTACAAAATTACCAGGGATAATATGAAGTGATTTAAGAATAAGAAGAAGAGTTTATTAAAAAAACACATTCTGAAAAAATTAATTTAAATTATAACTCATCAGCTTCCACAACCCAAACACACTGGGTGTTTAGTTACACATATTTAAAAATGATAAACACAAAACTATTGATAAATTAATGAATAATTCGTGGAACATTGAAGAAGGAATGATTCTTAGGTAGACGGAATAACTGTGGTAGTACAATGGAAGAGCGTCAATCCTTCGGGCCTTCAACCTTTCCTCTATATTTTATCTCCACACCACCCTCTTTAGTTCAAAGTCCATGGCCTCCTTTTAAATAAAAAATAATTAAATGTCGTGTGGAAAAATTAAACGATGTGTACTTTTGAAAATGTGATTTTGCATCAGTTTTCTCCACTGGTAGGTTTTATAACACGCCATCATTGACTTGGAACACATCGCTGCCTAGTAGTTGAATGTGCACGGTGTGAAGCGCTGATAGAAACTGCATGTAGTCACAAAATTCGGCCACCAAACACTTCTATAAATGCATACATGGTGTCTAAAAATGGAACATGGAGTGTATCATTCATCACACCACATGGGTGTGTCGACTCTTTTTGACCACCAACTGCTTCTAGAATGGTATACAAGGTGTTTAGAAATAGCACACGGCATGTCCCGGCTTTTGGTTACTTGGGAATGCACTTTTTGTGGTCAACTTGTGTCTGAGATTAAATGTACACGGCATTTATATAATTACACACCATGTAGTTGGAAATTGTTTCTTGTTTCTCCTCCGTTTTGTGCATTTTTCCTTAAATCTTCTAAAAATGAAAAATATCACAAATATCAAAGTATTTTTCCAGTAAGAAGTAGGTAATTTCTGAAAACTAATTCTTATTTTTCAATAGATTATATGAGAATGTATACAAAAATCGGGTGCATCATGTATATACTCATAAAACCTTCATAATGGTTTCTAATTTAAATGAGAATTATCAAAATCATATCCCTCAGGAGTGTCATAACCAAGAGTGCAGCAAGACCCATTGTCATGCACTCATTCTAGTTTGAGTCTAGCATAAAGCAGTGCTTCCGGGTTTTACCCCTAGGTACATCTATGCCAAAGCCGCCTCCACCTGCTCGTATCAAGAAAGGGATGTATTGCTTGGAAAACATGAAAAATATATATATAACCAAAATTATTGGAAATTCTTATATACTTATTCTCAAAGTTTATCTTAGGGATATGTGCTCTAATTAGAGTTTATATAAATCTAGTTTCTAAGGTATGTAATAATCTTCTTCTGATACAAACTGTAACGCCCCGACTGTAGTTACCCAGAGTCAGTGCATTATTACATAACATTGGAATCATCACAAGGAAATAATGTCTCAAAAGACTGATTAATTTAGTATTATTGGAAACACCATTCATATATAAGTTAAAATTTACAACATGAAAAGTAATACAATGTAAATTTAATCCATTATAATCAACCAAGACTTCAAGATTTTTCCTTCAAGACACTCATAAATGACATCTTCATATCCTGGGAAAATGAAACACAAGAATGGGGTGAGATCAAACGCTCAGTAAGGGTAAGCAATACACAACAAGATAACATATATATTAAGCATGGTGAATAATTGAAACCACATTACTGTACCAATAATAAAAATAAATTTTTTATTTTTGGAATATGAGTTGAGTAAATAATTCCATAATAAAACATAATCTTGGATTTTCTATTCGTCGAATTACCACATGAACCATCAATATTTTTTCATAATGAGGGAATGTATAATTTCGGAAATTCTGAAACATTCTGTCATGGCCTCAGCCAAGACATCTAAAAATGATTCTGGCCTCGTCCAAAATTATATATCAAATTGGGAATGGCCTTGGCCAATTACACGTCTAGTTGCCTCATGAGACCTACCGATGAATCAGAGAGCTATAGCGGGCTCCACCAATCACATACTAAGTCCAATATAGTTATCATACTAAAAGTTTTAAACATAACATTATCATTCATATTAAAAATAACATTACAAATGTTAAAACATTAACCATAAACCATGAATGGTATAAAAACAACACATCCACAATCAATCATATCCCAAAACATTCAATACAATATGAATGATTTGTATTATAATGAATCAACATCAACAATTTTAAAATCAATAAAATGGTGTTGACATATATGAAACTGATTTGTAAAACTTTTTGAGAGAAATATACTTTATTCATCAAAAAAATTAAAAATAACACAATTTATAATGGAATACACTTAAACACATTTTTCAATCAAATTGTCCCATACACCTTTTAAACTTTTGAAAGGAATTAACATTTTTAAAACATTCATGACCATATAAATAAATCATTAAAAATCATTTAGAAAATGTGGACATTAATGAGAATGATTTAGAAGAATAAATATTTAAAACATTTAAAATGATGTTTTAGTAAAAAGTCCCTTAAAAATAACCCAATTGAAAACTCTTTTAGGAGACGTGTACATGGATAATAAATATGTCCCAGTAGATACTAATGTAAAAACAACCTCAGATAAAAATGAGATTGTGAAATTATCACTTACCTTTTACATTTCCTTGGTCGAAGGTAGGTTAACCTCCTGTATAATGGTGAAATAATTGTCATTAAATTATACAAGAATCATATAAATTAATATGATATCATATATGATATGTTTACATTGCTTTGATAATAATATCATAGTAATATCGTCGTTTTGGGTATTAACTGATTTTTTCTCTTTATTTAATTTGTTACATAGGTAATTATTGTTTTAGATAAGATGTATCTTATTCATATTCAGAATGATATCAAGTCTTTAAACATTATTTTTAATCATCTAATGAAAATTAGTCTTGAATGGATATGATGGGGAATGAATCTCATCGCGTTCGTGGAGACAGTGTTCTGTACGTATGCACGAGCGAAAATATCATTCTATTGATATTAAAATAATATATAATTGGACAGTATATCATATATACAGAATCATTATAAAGTTATATTTATCATTTACATCAATTACACATCATTATTATACCATCCAAATAATTATGTATTGAATAAAAAATACACCAAGATGTGGAGACGGTAAGTCGTACGTATGCATGAATGGTGAAATGTCATTCAAAGGATGGATAGAATAAATGATATGGTTGTACCATACAGTATATAGAAGATATTGGAGTTACTATTTTATAATGGAAACAACAAGGGAAGAGGAAATGGAAGAAGAAAGGAACTTGAAATAGGTGATTAAATATTTAATTCTTCTTCATGTTCTTCCTTTTGAATTGATCAAAAGGGACCCATAAGTTGGATTTATGACTAAAGGAAGGCTTATAAGATGAAGGGAGGACATTTTAGATGGTATTAGGGTAGAGTTTGGCCGATCCAAATGGCTTTGAAGGTTTGAATTAGAGAGAAGAGGGAGTGCCCTTTTATAAGATGGGTGAGGGGAACTTTAGGGAAAGCTAGAAATATTATTTTATAATATAATCATATTCGGTTATTAATGGATCAAAAATTATTTATTTAAAGGATAAGGTGGGGATGGGTTGAAAACCACTGAAACAATATGTTTTAGACTATTTTGGGTCACTGTATTAACCATTATCTTTTTTATTTAACTCTTATTTAAATAGTTTGACATTTACCGTGTATCTTTGTATTTTTATATTATATGGTTAATAAAATTACTATATAATTCCAATAGAACCCCAATAGGATATTTAATGATACACCTATCATTATATAAGTCATATGGCCGATTCTCATATTTTTTGGAATAAAATATCAATTAATAATATAATATTTGATTAAAAAACACTTTTATGTCAATTTTGACAATATTTGGTATTTTGTTTTTTCTAAATTCATAACATCATTTTTACTTCTAATAAAATACATCTAACCAACCCTAACATGTCATATTAACATAAAAAATTAGTATAATTCATTAAAAGTGTAAATTACATTTATTTGGATATTTATAATATCAATTATTTTAATATTTCATTAATTAGGAAATTACGGCATCATCATTGTGTCATAAATAAATTTAATTATATAATGTCTAAAAATTTTAAATAAAATACCATTATATAAGAAATATTTTTACCTTTATAAAGAATTATTATATTCTAATTTAACTAATGTATAACCCTATATTAAAAAAATTTTAGTTATTAATAATTCAATTTAACACTTTTATCTCTTCTTTGAATTAAATAATAATTCATTTTTTAATCTAATCCAAGTGGACCTAAAGGATAATATTTTATTCCTATGTTTTTTTATTGTAGAATTAAATTTATCAAATAGAATTAAGACATGTGTTAGGGTAATAATAATATCATTTTTACCTTTAATTACCCAATTTACTTTTAACCGTGGTAAATAAAAGTGTAATGTTTGTATTCATGAAAAACTATTTTTATCTTATTGAACCAAATTTTACTTAATAATATCAACTGTGTCTTTAGATGTTTTGAAATTAAATTCATAGAAGTTGTAAAATTATGTTTATGTAAATTTGAAAATGCTCCTAGGAGGTGGGTAAAATACGGTAAAAAGTTTAATAAAATTTAAATATATCTAAAATTATTATATATTGACTCAAATGAATTACATTGAACATATATAGTTATTACGTGTCAATTTTTACCTAAAATAAATTTAAATAAAATGTTTGTTTTAACAAATAACACAGTGTTTTTCACTATTCATCAAAAATATAATGTTTTCAGAAACATAAAAAAAATCACCCTATGCTTATTTTGATCATAAGAATTCGAAAATGAGGTCTATTTTACCAAATTCTAAACATATTAATTGAAGTTATTGATTTAAAATTAATTCCCATTGACAAAACCAAAAAAGCGTATTTGCAAGAAATAATAACTATAAAAAGATTGACACTTGTTTATGTCCAATTTCAAAGTGAAATTACATTCAATGTCAAAATTTTGATTAAATTGTAAAAACATAATTTAATTATACTTACAAAAAATTCAAATTTATAGTTTAACACTTAAAATTATTTTGATTAAAAATGATTTATTCAGTTAAAATTTAGTATTTTTTCACTACTCACCCAAATATGAAAGTTATCAGAAAACAAAAAAAATATCAAAACAAAATTTTTATGTCTCGATTCTAAAGAAGAATCTTATACTGTTAAATTAAATATATAAACGTTTAAAATATTGGAGTTAAAAAAGGTGTTCCATTATAAAGCGGTAAAATTGCATTTAAAAAAATACTTCTATTATCTGAAAAAAATGAATTTTTTATTATATTAAGTCTAAGAAAATAATAATACAGAATATAAAATTATAACAATTACATAAATTCAAAATTTAGTTAAGAATATTAATAACCGCTTTTGAATGGCTAGTTTGGTTTGTCGTGGTGCGATTGAACTTACTGTTGCGTGTAGTGTAAGTTATTTATTTACATTGAAAAAATAACATACTATGAAATCATGGGGTGATTCAAAAAAACTATAATCATTATAGCCAAGAACATCATTTGAATACCCATGATAACCTAGAAATCCATGAGAAAGGTTTTTATTGATGCACCTAAAGAGATTCCATCACATTATATAAAACATTATTATATCTTATATTTACTATCTACATTAACATTAATGCAATATAAATAACCTCTAATATCACTTATTAATTTTCTATCCAATATCACTCTAAATGTTAAATAGAATGGAAGATCTATGTGACCATAAGCAAACCAAATCCTATAAAAGAGGATACCTTGGGTGTCTAGAATTTTACTGTGACTAGACTATAAAACATATATCAGAATGGTAAAAAAAATTAATCCATCATCATCTATAAAAGTATATCAATATTTTTATGAAATGATAATAAATATCCCATCATCCAACTGATATGATAAGATATGGGGACTAAAAAATAAAAAACACTATGGATACATAGTTACTACTAGTCATACCTCAGTCCAAGATATATGTTCTCTCCAGTTATATCCTTCTAAATAGAACCCATAACTCATCCTAACTCTTGCAAGTAACCATGTGAAATTTTATTAGGTACCAAAACACAATGGGGGGAAGATATGGATTTTAGTGCATATCTAATTAATTCATAAATGTTTTTCGTTTAATTATATAATAAAAGTATAGATATGTAAATATTAAAAAATATGAATAATATTTCATTAACAGATAGTAATAAATACCCAATATTAAAAAAGCATGAATCCTATGATCTAAGACTGTGATTCTTCATATACACTGTGATCAATGGTGATATGTCTCTTATCATGCCATTATGACTATGCCAATCCATATAGTGATTCATTAAAAATTCACCTCGGTATACATAAAATGGTTTGGGAGGATTCTTTTAACCCAATATACATTGATAATGACTTGTGGATTGGTTAATCATGATATATAAATGTTAGGAAAACCTCACCCCGGTTTACAATGGTTACTGACCGCTGATCACCAATAGTCTCTAAGGTTAGATCACACCCATTTATAACACTATAATCGCATAGTACATATAATATTTTATAAATATATTTATCTTATAAATAATATTAATCATCATAATAAATATATTGAATCCATTATAGTAGTATCAAATTCCAACCTATAATCATTATTCCAGACCTCCCTGTAGGGAGATTTAATATCCTCCTATATAGTTGTTTTCACATACATAGATATGGGTGTATTCCATATATAAAAAATACCCCCCATTATCAATTTTAAAATCAAATAAAAACCAAATATAAGGAATAAACCATTTAACATCTTGAAAAAAATAATCTTGGGTTGGCTAAACTTGTGGTAGGGCACTATAGCAGCTATGGGTACTATAGCAGCCTGGTTACTATTCACATAATGGGCCTTGGGCCAAAAATTTGGGCCAATGGGCAATGTAATATGATACATGTCCACTCGACCTTCGGGATATGTAATGGGTCTCCCTATACCAAGTTAAAACATGTATTTTCTTTACTTTAACAATAAAATAAGGCTTTGTCCCCAACCTTTTAAAGAAACATATAATTGTGAACAATATCTACAACCCATCAATTATAATGTAAGATACAGTTTATTAGTTTAAAGTAATAGTGGTCTCTACTAATTTCGTGAACACCATTTTAGAGTAATATTAGTGTAGTGGAAAATATTCTAGTCACTTGAGACATAAAACTTAAAATACAACACGGTTAGGTTCTCTAGGATACCACACAATAATAGAACCCTACATGTATCATTCAGGTAACATCATAGAAATGTGACCTTACATGGATCCTTGATTATTACATTTCACACATATGATCCAAAAAATTCCCTAGTAGCTAGAATAAAACCTCAAACAGTGTATCAAACTATTCATACAAATAAAGTACAGCTAAATTGATGAATTTTCATTAGAAACATTGCAATCCATTAAAAAAAACCTACATGATTAGTGTATTTAAAAAAGTAAACATAAAAAAATGGTTCATATGATATCTAAATTATATCCCCCAATATTTTTATAAATAGAAAAATTCTTATTCATATCATTTGTAATAATATTATTTACAACATAATGACAGGAAACCTAAGAGATTCTATATCATATTCACAAAATTTAAACAAGTGAGGTACTAATGGTAAAAATAATCAATCATGGGAATATGATTTTGTGAAAATGATCATAATATTTCAAAATATTACCCATTATATCAATGATAATTACCCTGATTCATGGAATAATGAATGGAAGATCACAAAAAATCGATTATAACATAATCGAATAACATGATACCTAAGAGAATAACATTGGAATAACAATTTTTTTTGGTATAAACATGTTATTATAAAATAATTTCTATACATATGGTTCTACTCTGAGACTATTATATTTTATTAGGTTTACTTCCATTTTATTATACCCCTAGTAAAGGATCACTCCTTGGACAATCATAATGGAAAAAGTCCCTTTTTGAAGTTGGTTCACCCAATGTTCCATATCATACTATCTTATGAAAAAATAATCTTTACTAAACTAATTTGAGGGCATTATTATTATTTTAACACATTTCATGTAATCAAAAATAATTTTTAGTTATTCTAAAAAATTTACACCAATCATCATATATCATTACCCATTAAAATTATATATTTTTCATAATCATTTTAAGATTTCTTAATAAAGTATCCTCAGGAAAATTAGTTGATAATTTAAAAATATGATAAATATATTAATAATACATGAATAGAAGGAATAAGAATAGTTTTTCTAAAATATAATCAATGTAACTCAAATGTATCATCAGTGGATGTCATAATAAATTGAAAATCCTTTAAAATACAACTTGTAATATTTATTAATGAAAATGTGCTTTATATTTTGGAATCACATATATATAATCATAATATTTTCAAAAGGTTATGGAAAAAATTTTCATTTAATGGTTAACCAAATAATTTAAAAGATATTTATATTAGCAATTTTTTAACAATATCATGAAATCTCATATATTTTATGTTTGTCAAAAAAATTTACATTTCATGAATTTGGTAAAAAATAAAAAGGTACCCCCATTTGAAACAGACAAAAAGATTCTTTGAAAATAATTATTTAAAGGATAAAATTATATGTAAAACTAAATTTAACCAATCATGATTGAATTTTAAGAAAATTATTAGATTAATTTTTACAAAAAATAGATATGAATGAAAAATGATATCTGAATTAATATAAACATAATGTGGGTTTTACATAAAAAATAATTTCAATTTTTTGATTTCATAAATTGAATAAAATATAATGATAACATGAAATATTTATAACTGACTAGGGATGATGAATATCATGGTATTTCTAACATATAGGTCATAAAATTTCATCAGTGCATAATTAATAAGATACAATCTTGATAAAAAAAGAGATTATATTACAAATACATTATCACATAGGTGCTATTCAAAAAAACCACATAACTTAGAGAACCCCTGTTGGCAATGAACATTCACAATATTTCCAGATAATTACCAAAAAGAAATATTATGGCTATTATATACTTGAAATAATATAAAAATCTAGAGAATATGGCATGTTTCTAACAAAATAAACATGAGATAAAAATATCATATGTCATGTTTGACTTGCTTCTTCAGGTTATCGAATATTGGATATAGTAAATTTAATTTTGTTAATAATTACAATTAATGATGTACACTCCTAAAAAAACATATATACATAAATTATTAATTATTAACACACATTTTTTAATAAATACTTATTTAAATACTCATTTCCATGTGTTAATTGGTTTATATTTGATCATCATATTGATTTGGTAGTTCTAATTCTATTAATTTGATCATTGTTCCATAATAAAAATTTCATAGATAATAATATAAATAATATATATATTCAGTAAATAAATTTTTCTATTCATCCATAATGTGCATATATAGGAAAACAAGTTACACCATTTATGAAGAAGGTAGGTCATAAGAAAGAATGTTATTTTCACTTTTCATAGGATTAAACAATATAAATATAAATAATTATTCACCATTAAAAAAAATATTTATTATCTCATAAATATCACAAATATATTATTAGAATATATCATTAATATCTACAAGAGATATAACAAACCAAAAATATTCAAATAGATTTGTGGAGGTGGTAGTCCATGCAAACCCACATGGGAAATTATAATTTTCTAAAAAATTATAAAGTAATATGTTAGCTGTTCTATAATAATTAAAAATAATAATAAAGTCATAAATATATTATATACTCACTTAACCCATAATATAAATGATCCATGAAATTTAGGGATTCAGAAATAATTATCTCACTACATGTAGGAAACAATGAATATATACACATAAGCTATATTTCCACATCTATTTTTTATTAAATTGGTCAATATTGTTGGTTATAAAATTGAAAAAACATATAATTATATTTAGGAAATTTTTTTAATAATTTTTGATTCATACAATATAAATAAAATAGGTAGAAAAGAAAATAAATATAATGTGGTCAGCGAAGATGAATAACTCTACTTCGGTAGGAATCTATTGAATACCTCATAAAGGACATGTGGAGTTCTATTTTAAGAAGGCCAGTCATCTAAATCATTAATTTTGATTTTAAAAGATAATTGGGCATATTTTGATTGATTTATATTGATCAAATTTGGATAAGGTGGAGAACATATCAATGGCATATTATTTATGTGGGAGAGGAAACTGTTGTAATATATATGAAGATTAAGATATAATAATGTCATATGTAAGAAAAACGAAAATAAATGATTAGATAATAAAATTTGGGACAGTTCTATGTGTAAATATTACCAACCAATAGTATTTATAAATGTTTTCTTACATAAATTAACCTTAACATTTCTTCCCCCCACCCTTGTAAAACGGATTACACCATAATTGTATGATTGTTTTTAACTATTTAACAATTTAATATGAACACATATTAAAGAGGCATAATTAAAAATAATTATTATTTTATAATATAGAATAATTATTATCAAATTATATTCGCATAAATTTAAAATTTTAATTTATGCTCAAACCTCCAAAATACAATGAATGGAATTTTTTAAGATTAATCCATTTCATAAAATAAAAATATATATTAAAAAAATACCAATAAATTCAATAAAAATAACTTTAAAAAGATTATTATTGTTATAAATTACACAATTTTATGTCTAAACTCATTTTAAAAATATATTTAATTTTTAACATATAAAATATAAAATATGAATTTCAATAAAAATTATATTACCTTATTCATCAGGAAATAAATCATTTCACACAATTATCAAATATATATTCAATGATAATTTTTATAAGTTGAATTTTTAAAATATGATCAATTTTAAATTAAAATTTAAAAATGATTCAAAACCTAATTTTACTATTTCCTCATAATAATATTAAAATCAATTTTTTTCATGAATATGTTATTTATAATCATATAGAGACATTACTAAAAACCTATCACATATTTATCAATGTAATTTCATTATAAAAAAATTATAACTAATATATAAAATCTATCATTCTTATTCATTCCACAACTTTGATGACAATGTTATAATTTTTTACTATTAAATTGTTCATTTAAACTGGTGATTCTGTGTATCATAAGCTATAGAGGAATTTAATTTATTTTAAGAGAATTATATAATAAAATATCAGTGTGTGAAATTATACCCCCATTAAAATGAATTCCTCCAATTGAAATTATTTCAATTTCTTACAAAAAATTAGTATTTAACTAGTTCATCACATCCCCAGGTTCTATTGTTGTTTCATGAAATTATAATTCTGAAAGAGAACTATAATGATGCGAGTAGTATTGTTTTATATGTATTTATATATATGATCCAAGGTTAATAATAGTTGACCTCTATATGAATGGTCATTCTAATATGGTACAACCTCTATGTTTGATACATTTTAAGGATCATCTTTGTAATTCCTTTTGAGAGATGCATGAGAAAAAAACTCAATCATGAGAGTGGTCTGGTGGAATGGCCTAAAAATAAGATTATATGAATACATGATCAAGAATCATGAAGGGGAAATATAAATTGGGAATAAAATCACTATCTATACAAATATAATCACCTACTTATATTGATAAATTCATAGAAACAGCTTCTCACCAACTTCTAATTACTGATTTCACTAATGACAGGAAGTGTATATTTTTTCAACTCTAATATACATTTCTGTAATATTTGTTGGATCTATAATTTTATAATGGTTGATTAGATATATCAGTACTTAAATATTTCTATCTCTAATGTCATCATACTATATTACTATTAAACACTAATTTATATTGAGGGGTTAATTTTGATAAATCTGAATTCAAGAGTGAATAGTATTATTGTAAGAAAACTCGACTAGAGATGGATATTGATCTGAAACTAAAAAAAATCACATGAAAGTGTTCTTGAAATATAATCAAGTATTTTAATGGATCTATTAGAATAATAATTTTAATGAGGTTGATGATTATCATTCAAGAAAAAATCTTTGTCCATATATTTCATTGTCATTGAATATAACATCAACATAACCCTCAGATTCTTATTTGATACAATATAATGTTATAATCTATAAAATATTATGTTTTAAATAATCTATATAATGAAATAATGATCATTAAATAAATATTCAATGATAAAAATGGCGTTTTGTGACTTCTTATATATATTGACTACACCCAAATTTTCATTATATGCTTTGTCATATTTGTGGCGTCCAATGAAAAAATATGTGGCAATGATTTCTTTTTTATAGTATTTTATAGTTAATGGTTATAAAATAACAAAATAATTTTTATTATTTGAATTAACATTAATACATTATATACAATTAGATACATTCTCTTCTTTATCACTCTAAATATTGTCACATAAAAAATATTCATTTAGATCTCTATATATCCTCATACATCCATGATGAATATAGATTTATGAATTATGATAATTTTGTAAAAACATCTTATTAAAATTAATAATGGATGGATCACATATATAATTATAAAAACATTAGAGTTCTATCACAGTCAAGATTGAGCTTATTAATATTACACAACTTCGTCTCCAACTCTAATTCTTCCATTTTTTCCACTTTTTTAAACACTTCAATTGGTGGATGAACAATCATTTCATCATGATCATATTTTTAGACGTCCAACATGATATTTGTATGTATATTTAGATTTTATGAAAATGATGAATATTTTTAATCTTCATAATAGATAATATGGTATCAATATTTTTACTCATAACATATTCTATATTGTTTTTTTTCTAGTGTGGTAATATATAGACTATTAAAAATCATTAGTTAACTCCAACTACATTTTATGGAATATATTCAACTCGTTTTTAGTGTATAAATAGATAAATATATATATATATATATATATATATATATATCAACAAAAATTCTATATTGATAATTCCACTATATATTTAATGAATCAATTACAACATCTAACTCCAAATATTATGTTTGATAATTTTTTACATGAGCCTTTAAAAAATTGTGACTGAACCTATAAAAACATATCATTTTTATGAGGATCCATCAATTAAATATCAATTATAAATCACTATATAAAAAAAAACTTCTTCAAATACATGATTGTGTAGTCATAGTTGCACTGACTATCCTTTTTTGTTAATTCCGTACAGTTTTCATCCCTTTAATAAGTCCAGTGGAATATAGTTCTATTTTTAGTTAACATGTTTAGTATATTTTATAAACCTAAAAATTGTATAAAATAGGTTAATAATACCCCACCCAAATAATATATTTTTGAATCTTAGTCATAATTGTTGGTCTAGGAAAAAATTCAATAACATCAATCTTTTATGGATCCACGTATATACAATCTCATGATATTATGTGACCCAAAGAGATTTGTTTCAAAAATTTACATTTTATAATTATTTTATATAGTTTCTCATTTTGAGGCTCTGATAAACATCAATTATGTTCTATTTCGGCTCTATATTTCTATTAGTATATTTCATAATATGATATATACAGAATACTACAAACCTATCAGGGAAATCACAAATTTCTATCATCAATAATTCCATGAATATAAAAATGTATTTTGTAAAACAAAATGGAATCAATATTAGTTCATAGTAACCATATATTGAAAGGAATGATTTTATGGGAATCAATTAAATGATTTACATCAACTATCTATATTTATTATCAATTATTGAAACATATTTCTCTCAACATAATTTATTGAACACATTATCCATATGAAGAAAAAACTACTTATTATTTATTGACATCTTGATATGTACCTGATAAGAAATATAGAGTCACATTGACCTATATTTATTATTAATTAACGGAATATGTGAATGTAAAAGAGAAACTATTAGGAATGTACATCCCATATCTTGTTTCTTGTTGATTTTCTTCTTCACTTCCTATTACTCAATAATTTGTATTATATAAGGAGTAACGTCAATAGTTGTAGCACAAGATTTCTATTTCATTAGAAACAATTATTCACAAATTAGAGGGAGATTAATGAATTTTTCTTTGATAAAATTAAATAACACTCATAAAATAGGAATAATTTTAATGTTTAGTATCTCCATTAACATGTAATATTACCACCCCTTTTAATATTAATCATGTCAAACATAATGGATGTAATTTTAATTTGGTTTTTTAAAAAATATTGGCACTGATAGAAGAGAATAAGTTTTTTTCGAATGTCAAATATCACATCCATTCCTCATTATTTCACATGGTATTTATATAAAATAATCTAATCCATGATTATGATATAATTATATTCACTTAGAGGAAGAATAACCATATTTCAAAGAAACCTGTTCCCACAAAAATAAATCATAGAATAATCATAGACATTATATATTATCATTGTACAGTTAGGGATCTTAAAAAACTGAACATATAATCTTTGGGGATATAAATTAAAATTATTATGACAATTTCCTGATATAATGGAATTCAAATATACATTAAAAAATAAGGTACTTCAATATTATACAGTACATGTCACCACTTAATCTTAGTTATTAAATCATAAATCCATCTATAAATCCATAATGTTCATCAAGGCATTTAGTTGTATTTGAAAAATGTGACCAATCATGATAAATCATTAAATGAATGTCTGAATCATGGAATATTATATTCAATATATAAAACATTAGTTTTATCTTCACCAATCCATGATAATTATAATTTCAAATCTTTCATAATGATTCAAAAAAAATTCTTATTAACCCATATGTATCCACTAATAATGAAAAAAATAGTTTCTATCTAGCTGACCAGTAATAGTGAAGTATAATGATGGTCGATATATACACAGAGAACACTTATCCTTGTTTCTATGAAAAAATGAACCTAATATAATCCATTACCATTTATAGTATCAGACATGGTTATATGGATAGGAAAACCACACACATTTTATTACGATATCATAGGATATTATTCAATATAGAAGATTAATTAAAGGATTCTCAATAATGTTTTCTCATTTTTATGGATAACTAAAATATTATAAGATATCATATATAGCTACACATATATTTCATATAAGGACAATATTTAATTACACAAAATCTATTATCCTAGTGGTGATGCTTAAATTATTACATTGGAACAATAAGAAGAGACTTTATACCAAAGGACTAAATATTTTAGTTCTTTTATAAAAAAATATACATACATGTAAAATATATTATAATTGAAATCATAAAATTATACATAGTGAATCCATTGAATACAACAACATTCTTCTGGATTAATCATTTATATCAAACAAAATAAAATTCTTCAAATTCTGTAGAAAATAAATCACAAGAAATGGGTTAGCTCATATTCTTGGTATGGTTATATATAAAAAAATATCATAAATAACCATAAACAATTATGAAGAGGTAATTAACTACAAAAAATGACATTTAATCAATAAATTGATCAGAATATGGATTGGATAAATGTTGATCAAATAATTCCATATAAATAGTCAAATAAGATAGAAAACATAATCATCGAATTATATTAATTGATAAATATAATGGAAATGATTGACTAATATCGTAATGATGTAACGCATATTTTTAGACATCTAAAAATTACAATTTCAGCTAAGACACCATACATAAATGACTACAACGTGATCCAATAACCAAACTACTTGTCTCATGAGACCAACCGATAAATCAAGGGGGTATAGAGGGTCTAAAAAACCCCTACTATGTCTAATTAATTTTAAATAGGAAATGGGTGAATCATAATCGACATATAAATTAGTATTTAAACTATAACACAAAATTTAAAAAACATTCCCTAATAAGAAAACTTAACCACAAACCATCTAGTCTAATATTAGTTATGGTATCAAAATAATATATACCCCCTCAATCTAAACCTAATACATTAAATAAAATGTAGTATATAATATATAAATAGTTCAACCTCTATATAGAATTGTTTTGAACAACATATGGTGAAATAGATGAAAATACAATAAATGAGGGCATTAGAATTTTCTAGAGTGAAATACACATTTTCACATTGTAATTAAATTATTCAAAAAATGTTGTGAAATTATAAAACTGAAGGGTTTATATTAAAATAATAATTCAAAAATGTAAAGGATTGTTTAAAACATTAATATTTTATAACAGTGAGATAATATATTAACACAATATAAGTTAAAAAACAACCCTTCCATATTTGATTGAATGTCTTAATGAACATTATCTAGAAAATGAAAAAAATATACCATTCAAAAAATTTTGTACAATATCAAAAAATAGTGAAAATGGAATATAATATTCAAATAATACATTTCGATATATTTTTTGAAAAACATTAGATAAAATTTAATTAGAGAAAAATTCTATTTTAATGAAAAAATTAAGAGATAAATTTTTTAAAAATAAAGTCCCCTACAAATATTATTTTTTGAAGTGAGAATAAATAAAATAATTAAATTAGGGAAAAACTGTATAAATAAATAATTTTTTTAAACAATTATACATATTATAATAAAAATGAATTTAATACATAATCAAAGAATCATAGTGCCATTAATCATGATGTTTTACCAAATAATGGAAAATTTTGATATAAAATACCTTACAACTTGTAATAATTCGAATAATATTAAAAAAATATTTATTATTTTAAAAAAATTAATACCATTAATATGATGATATTAATTTTATTACTTATCAAATTGAATTATATTCACCACAATAAATAAAAAATAGGGGGAATAATTCATATATCTAACAGAAATAAATGTGAGACAAGAAATCATTACATCATGCTTTCCCTTAGTTTCACATATATTAACATGATCTATATAGGATTAAATGTTGTTATTAAATAATTATATAAGATTATTTATATTATTAATTCATTATAATAAAATTATATATCCTTTTAAAAATCATTCATTTCATATATAAAAAAATTTACATTTTTAGTGCAATCATTTCATGAATAATTGAATTAAAAATATATAATTGAAATTAAATTTTATTAATGAAATTATATAATTTTAACTGTTCATGTATATAATTTTTGTTTTAGATATGAGGAATATTCATTTGATAAAATTGTAATGGTAATGGTTTGATTATTTTGGTGGAATTTTCGAACATAGCAATCTAGTTTTGGTTTGCATAATATTATGAATTTATATTAACTAATGAATATTAAATTGTTATAATTTTCTAATGGAAATCTGATTTACCTGGTGTAAAAATATTATGATTATCCTTTAAAGGGTTAATTAAAAATGAACAAAATTATTTTCCACGTATATGCTTAACATCCATAATTTCGGAAATAGATTCATTATTTAAATAATATTAGTTGGGAAAAAGGTTTTCTAGATGTTATTTCATTATCAATATAAAATTTAATAATTTAACTATTGTTTTTTAATTCTTTAACATTAGAATGATTTTAGGCGAATGTATGAGAAGAAAATAAATTAAAAGTGGTTGTTTGAGAAAATTACATCTTGAATATATGCTCCTTCATGGAACCATTAAAGAACTTCTAATATGTCATTGGGGGAGAATATTAAAACATGTAATTTAGTAAGGTGTACAAGAGAGTTTTTGTTAGATATTTAATCATTTACAATTATTTTGAGGAGAAATTGGGTAGTGAGGGGCGGTATTTATACTTGAGGATGTATGGTATTAAGTTTAAAATTAGTGCTTATTTTATATTTAAATACATCCAAATTTGGATTTCTGAATTCCCAATTATTTTGGTTTATAATTATTGTTTTAAATATTTTATAAATTCACACCAATATATGAAACACCCATTTAAGGTTTTATTTATATGGATATTAATATTTTACATTTTAAATATAACATAATTAATTATTTTAACAATACTGTGGTATTTTCTTTACCATGGAATCTTTTTTATGCCAAAAAATGAAAATACCCTTATAAAATAATATATAAATCTTTGACAATAATATTGGATATTTTTTAAATCATTAAATTATTTAATGTGAAAAATTATATTCCCATTTTATTACACATATAACTCATAAAAATAATTTTTTAAAATTTTAATCGTTATTCCAAAAATAAGTAACAATGTGTTTCTTATTGAAACATCTTATGTATAATGACATTCCATGAATAATTTGTTTTCGAAAATATTTTTTTATAATTTTTATATCATTATAATGTGATATTTATTTCATAAGATTTATACTATTTTATAAAAACCAAATTTAACCTTTTTAATCATAAAACAAATTTCATATAAATTTACATGAAAATTTACCCAATCATAATTTTAAATGTTCTATGTCAAAAATTTAATTTTATATTTTCTAATAACTTTTCTAAATATTTCTATAAATACTTATAGTAACTATCTCATAGAAACTAATGAAGAATTTGATTTTGTGAAAACAAATATTTGAAAAATAAATTGACTGTAATAAAAATTAAATGTTCATTTCATTAGAAAAATTATATTATTTTAAATATAATCATCATATTTGATTCATAATATAATTAATCTCATCCACAAACACCAATTTAATATATATTATACAATGGTTATGATAAAATTATAATATTTTGGATTTTATTGATGATTAGTGTTCTATGATAAAAAATACATTAAACGTAGTGTTAGTTTAAAACTATTAGGTGTTTCTTTGTACCTTCCATAAAAAAAATTCCATCCTTACAATTTAAATTTATGGTTGGAAATAACTGAGTCTAAATTTTTAAATTCCCATTACTAAATACCACATAATAATTAGGTTTTATATAAATTACTCTTTAAAATAGGGAAGGGAAAATCTTACTTTGACTACAAAACTAGGTTCCCTAATAATATAACATTGATGGGATGTGAAAACTTAAACACTAAAAATATTAATAACTATCAAATTTATTTATATATTTATAGATAACATGTTCCTTATAAATTTCACCATCACAAAACCTGAAACTTTGTATGGGTTAAAAGGCCATTTAATCACTATTCTGAAATTTAAACTAATGATTTTTTTTAAAAATTTATTCCTTATGTTGAGAGGTTTTTTATATTCTAGTTAAATAAAATTACCACATAAAGATGTATAGTTTATTTCATGAACATAATATTATCCTTTTATTGTGCGTTGATTTGATCCCCCTTCATCTCTTATGATAGAAAATATATATTCAATATGAATTTTAATACCTAAACCACTTTTAATGACTAAAACAATTCAGTATAAATTAATCCAGTCTTTAAATATTTTAAAAACTGAATATGATTTAAAACTATATTTCAATATGATATCTAAAAATGATCTTAAAACAATATTATCTAATGTTTGACTTAATCCATTCCATATATTTTCAATATTAAGAATCCTCCAAAATATTATCAAAAATATAAAAATATTGAATCTGATTACAAAATATACATATCACGAATCCCCCATAAAATATCAATTAATATAAAATGTAAATAAAATGGTTATATAATAACATGGTAATAAATCTAATCACCATAATACCTTAGTAAAAACATGCAATATAAATTATTCAATTAATCACAAAATGTAGAAATCTATAAAATAATCAAATCACTAACATAATTTAGGGTCACCAACACTATTCAATAATTATTCTTTTATTAATATATGAATATAAATTAAATCATTATGTGATTATTTTTGATCAATAATTAATTATATTTTTCATATATTGTTATCATAGAAGAAAATAAATTAATTTATATTATTGAAAAATCTATGTGGAGAATACCAATCATCAATCTAGAAATAATGTATTTAGAGAATTTTGATTAAATATAAAAGAAAAAAATTTAAATGAAATTTACCAAGTATACTACTAATTTAAGATTTACTATTTTATATTTTTATGTAAATTTTAAAATATTCTCACACCATATATTTATAGTAAAACATTCCATTCATATTTTATTTTTAAAAATATGAGAAAATATATTTTAAAAAACAAAAAAAATTTCATTGAAAATAATTTGTAAAAAAGTCAATATTGTTTAAAAATGTCTTTAAATAGATCGAAAAAGAATACAGAAAATATTTTTGGGAATTTGTTTTGAAAATATCATCAGGGATGAAAAAAGATACTTTTATTGAAATGTTTAAATGATAACTATTTCTAGATAAATTGTCTTATAATGTATTATATAATTGATATGAACAGTAAAAAAATGATTAAATCTATTATCTCAAATAAAAAACCACATAATAATGTGTATATAAAAAATAATATAATCAAAATTCATATCACATATTTTCATAGAATGAAATAATTATTTAACATGATGTTTAACCCATGGAATTAAAAATGAGTTAATAATACCTTACCACATTTAATAAGAAGAATCTAATTCACTATAAAAGTACTGAAAATCAAATTAATCATTGAATACCTTTAGTATATCAATATTCATGATAGGATACATCAACTATTCGTATATACATCAAAATAAAGGAATAATTCATGAATAAGTCATAGCATTGATGTAAAAGTGGGACATCAAACCCGTATCCCACAATTCTCAATAGTTTTCTGTACATTTACGTCATCTAAAAGGGTTTAAATATTTCTAATGATTACCTAATATACCATATTATATTTATAATACATTATATGAAACATTTATAACATATTACCACATTATAATTGATAATATTACATTACTTTAATTGTTAGGGGCCTTTATTTCATGGTTTGATAGTCGGTTTAGTTGCACATAATTATAAATGTTCTTGTAAAATAGAAATAAAACACTATATGTGAAATGAAATTGTATTCATGATATTAAATATTTTAATATGGTCCTTTAAATAAATTTTCTTTTATATATTTTTACAACTAATTAAACAAAATTTTAAAGATGAATGTATGATTTATATTGGAGGTTTTTTCAACCAGCATGAATTATTTTTTTTAATATAATGTCCACATATTAGATACAAGACATGAAGTATGATGTAATAAAATTATTAAAATCTTATTTAACTATAATAATAATTTTATTACTATCATTTAATGTTTTAATATATAAAGATTATATAATTATTTATATATGTAATAAATGCCCATAATTTGTACAATGGTTTCATTTCATTAAATCAAAATAACTAAGAAATGGGTCAGGTATAATATTTTATATTATAAATAAATCATTAAATTACATACATGTTATTTGATATATGATTCATATATGGTTTATTTAGGTGAGTATAATATAAATGATTAAATGAAATTAAGAATGGCTATTTGAGAAAATTACCTTTTGATTATCTCCTCCTTGAAGGACTCCATAAAGAACAGAAAATAAGAAAATAGGGGAGAACAGAAGCACATTGACAAGAGTTGATTGGTAGGGGGTGTCTTTGGTTTAGATTATTCTATCTTCCATCCTTTTAATTAGAATGCGGTCGTGGGGGTTTGTATTTATACTAGATGAGTTTTGGTCTTAAGTGATACATTAATGAGTTTATTTTTTTAAATGACTATTATTGGGTCAAATTAATTCCAATGAATGAGGATTATAACTACAATTGAAAATTTGGGTTCATATCAATCAATTCATCAAATTCCTGTTTAATACTTTTGTTTTTATTTTTTATTTATGAATTTTTAATTTTACCCTTATACAACTACATTATTATTCATATACTGTGGGAAATATATTTTTTAAATTGTAATTTTTATACATAAAAAATCAAACAACCTTATAACATATTTTCGACATCATTATTACAAATTTCTAATTAATTTTAAAATATTTTATTTATTAATATGATAAACAATTCTAATTATGTTACATTTATACCTCATAGAAACAGTTTTTTATGTTTAAAAAAGTGGTTTTCAATATTTTTATGGATTTGTTTCATAACATAACAAATTATGTATTATTTCAATAAATAAATAAATTTATGTCAATAATAAGGATTGGTAAATTATAAATCACAATAACATACTATTTTATGTGTTATGGTATTTTGTGAAAATAGTATTTTCTGTTCTAAATCAAAAACAATATTTTTTAGAAAATTACCAAAAAGAACTATAATATAATTTCGATGTGTTCTGTAAAAAATATATGTTTAATATTTGAAATTAATATTCTATTAGTTTAAAATATTAATTATTTCAAATCTCTATTAGAAATAAGAAAACATTCTTTTAGAAGAATGTAATTATTTTAGGAATAAAATGACTTCACTAAAAAATATGTTTTCATTAAAATTACATAATTAAATTTGTATTGAATATGAAAATCTTATATGTTTAATAATGTTGTTAATATTATTCAAACCAATATATTTTATGGATAGTATATAATGGCCCTGCAAAATTCATAATATTTTTTTATTTAATTCAAACTTGGTATTCTTTGAAATGTACGCCCATGAACAATGAATTCTCTTGAAATACCAAGTTGTCTCATGTTTCATCTTAATATATTAATATTCATTGCATTAAAATTTTGTCCACAATATAATAATATTAGTTTATTTTATTTAGTATCACAAAAACATAAACAATTAGTTCCAATTAGATCTACATCATCTTCCACTATGTTCTTTATAACTACGACCATTCATAATCATATTATAGATGCAAAATATGTTTATACCATGGTTATGGGAAACATAATAACGGTTCGTCACATATTCCCATAAAGAGGAATAAAATGGTGATATAAATGAACACTTAATTGTAACATAAGTATATTTGTATAAGAATATGAACATATAATTTTAAAATAAAACTCAGTATATCATAAATCATAATATTGACTCTTGGAAAAAATAATGGAGGTAGTAAGACATTGGTTACTAAATAAAAAATAACATGTACTTGTGAAAATGAAATTGGAATAAAACAATAGTATATTAAATACACATTATCCTTAAAAATCACATGTTTATCCATGTCTTACTACTAAGGAAATGAAACTGGATTGGGTTCACTCTGCCAATCCATCTTATATTTAGTCAATGTTCACTCTAAAGACTATCGTCGTCAAACAATTCCCTAACAAAACTACATTCACACCCTATTCTAACCATTATTATCTCAGGATATATCCATATTTAATAAATTCATTTCATAAATATATAATTATATTACCACCCATTAAATATTGATAAGCCATTTTTATGCATTCCATATGATGATAAGTAATTCTTTGTATTTTATAACACCTGGAAATGAAATGGGATTCATAAAAATTTCAATATTACCTCAAACTATTTTATGGGAAAAACTTGTTACATAAACATCTTATAATCATAATAATAACCCATATATAGAAATAGTTTGGATGTTATCCTTGAATCATATCGTTAGTAAATCATTTGATACATCAAAGTATATTACCAGAAATCAATAGTACATTAGAAGATATCATGGAATATTTCATAAGTAAAATAAAATTCTCATTTTGAAATAAATTCATTACTACATAAACATTTCAAAAAAAACTACTGACCGAAATTTTATTTATAATAATAATTATATCATATAATTTAAATGTAAAATCATAGTTTAGTCATGATAGTAAGAAAATTTCATTAAGTTTTCTGTGTTAAAAATAATATCTTTTAAATTTATACTATAAAGATAAAATTATTTTTTTCCTAAAACTGTAATTATATTCCAAAAAAACTTTATAATTAAATCCTGGTTAATAATAAGATTAATTTTTTTAATTAGAGATTCCAAATGTGTCTCCACACATGTTACAATGATGCGTCTTGTGGAATTAACCTCTAAACAGTGATGGCTACCCTAAAACCACAAACCACCTTACACCATTAAAAAATAATTAAATGATCCATAGAATAATTTTTAAATCATTCTTGAAATAATAATAAAAATTAATAATACATATGGAAAATGACTTTTTACATATTATTAAAAAATGCTAGTTTTCCATAGAAACAATATTATGGTCTACTGGGAATTAACATCATGCAAAATGAAAGGGAAACATATCATCAGAAAACCTATATTAGAATAATATTAATATGTTATTGTATGATTATTAAAAAAATTCATCATCAAAAACATAATTACAAATAATCTAGATAAACAATGAGATTGAAAAAGAAATTCCTTTCCATATTCATATTTTTTAAATAAAAACATCAATAAAGATATAACCCAATATATATATAAATAACCATATAACTCTCATTAGAATAATAATAAAATGTATTCATTATATAAATTAAAAAAACATAAAAGAATCAAATTGTTAATATGGAATGTATATCAAAGAGATAAATGTTAGACAAAAATATTATAACTCAAGATTGATGTTATTCTAATGATCCCTAACCTTATATATAATAAATATATATTACTTATAATTATATTAAAAAACATTAACCTATATATTGAAATATATATTATCCAATTATTATATTTTAAGAAACATTTATAAATAATTCCTTATTAAAATCATCATTTTTGAATGTTATCTATTTTATATTTTCAAGTGATTTGTACTATGGTAGTTTCAATACATGTTCATTCATAATGGTTAAATACTGTCTATAATATTAATCAATATAAAATAATTACATAAATGAATTGTATCTTTATTAATTATGACACATTAATATTTTTATAGAAAAATAAATTACACCATTCATGGAGTCTTTTGGTTGTAAATACGGATGATTTTTTTAACATTTAAATTTATTGACTGAATGAATGGTGAATAAAAATTATACAATATATAATTATTATTATATCATATATAAATATAATATTTATTTAATCTATCACTATTATCACCCATGTAATTTATAAATGACAAACAAATAACATTATGTCATAAATGTGGTAGTCCACATTCTCGCATAAGAGACATTTTATTTCTCTAATAGATTAGATGGAATGAAATTAATAATATATTTATAACTTTTAAGAATAATTATGTAATAAATATAATTAACAATAAATAAACCCATCATTACAACAATCCATTAATAATTATTATGGATAATTAATTATAACACTATGTGGTTGTAGTAGACCCCACAAAGCACAAGTGATACTTTCACTAACCATTTTATGGAAATATTGTGAATAATGGAGGTTTCAAAATCATAACAAATAAATATATTTATGATACTAAATTTATTATATTCTATTGAATATAAATTATTTATATGATATCAAATAAGAAATAAAATGAAATTGGTAAGGTAAGATTATTAGCTCCTCTTTGGTATGAATCCATTTGAACAATTCTTATGGATCATTGGTTGGGGATATTAAGATGACTATAATCTAGAAATAACTGATAAGAATGTTGGAAATATATTATTTTTCAGAATTTTAGATCTATATGGATCATTTTTGTATAAAATAATTGACATGAGTGGTGTCCTTATATATTTGGGAGAGTGGACACAATTGAAATATTTGAAAAGATTAAATTCTTATAAGGAAATACTAACAAAATGTGCTTTCAAATAGAAACATACTTTATTATGTGACAGTATAAGGTAAATATATATCAATAATGTAGGATTCAGAAATTTTTATTTGGTAAAAATCAACTTAAAACTTCATTTAATCTCTTCACCCCATGAACATGATTCCACCTAGATCATGTAGATTTTTTTGAATTTTTACTATTCATTATGATGAAAAATGAAATTGGCCTCATTATAAAAATATGTTAATCATAAATATGGTACACATTTTATAAAATTAATGTCACATATGTGGATGAATTTTATTGAGGAATATACACATAAAAGGAAATGAAATGCACATTTCCAAAAGAATATTTCCCTAAGTCTACAACTTTTAATACCAAAATACGATATATAATAAACGATTTGACTGAAATTTTGTTATTAATAATTTCATTGAACTAATTTTACCTTTTAAACCATTAATAAAACATTTTTTAATTATGTAAACAAAAAATATAGTTTTATATAATGAGATATATTTATGACCTTTCATTGATAAATAAATCATTCAAAAAATTATCTAAAATTTTCCCTATAGTAATTTTTAATATATGATTTCAAAATGTATGTTAATTTATTTAAAAAAAATTACAAAATTTTGATTAATTTAATTATATTATTTTACCACAGAAAATACAATGATACTTATATTTTAGGAAACATGTAGTTTTGGGAATATAATAACCATACAAAAAATTTAGTTCTTATTTATGAATATATTTTATTAATCTGAAACAATGTTAACTAAATTTTATAAAGTTATTTATTTTTATCCTTATTCCAATTTGATGGCATGGTTATAATAGTATATAATATTACAATTTAATTATACATGGAGTAATTTTTATTACAGTATATTGGGAAATTTAATTTATCTACAAAGAAATATATCACAAAAATTCATGGGATTTTAATCAAAATTAGAATGTATAAGCCATTATGTCATAGTGTTATTAAGGGTCAAAAAATAAATTATATGGGCCACTTTGTAATAGTCATGTATCACCTCTATAAAGAGGTGGCCGGAGGATTCTACATATGTGCCAATAGATCACACCAATACTAATCAAATTGATCAAGGGGTGTGTATTCCACATGGAATAAGTTTAATAGTCATGGAACTAGTCATGAATAAAATATTAAATTAGTATATTTATAATGTGTCACCTATAGATAATCTCGAACCAAGGAATTAATTATTAAATAAAACATTTTATCAAATGTTATAACTAAAATTTAATTAATAAAAATAATAAAACACCCTCATTAGTGAGGACACAGTTTACATGAATGAAAATAAATCATAAACTATTGGTAATTTATCATATTCCACTAAAAACATTTTAATCATTCCTATTTAAATAAAAATATATACTAGCACCTATTAGGATCACCATTTACATCAATTCCTTAACCTATCTTGTACTACCACCAGATCCCCTACCTCTCAGCAAAAAAATCATTAATTAATTATAAACTGTTATAAAAGTTTGTTTAATTTAATAAAATGTGTATGATCTATAAAATAAAACTCATTGAATCATTGTGTTGTGATGAAACAACGTTTAAGAAATATTGGTCGGTCCACAAAGGACCCTTTCTAGGAATCTTATCCAAATCCAAAGCCCCCCATTATAATTCAATAATAAATATATTTTAATTTTTTAGAAAAACATATTAATATTTGGGTAATGATATAAATCCATCTTATCAGGGAGAAATTGAATATTGATATTTCCATATTAATCAATCTTACTAGGACAGATAGAAACCCAAAATATCAAGATGATACCATGATGTTCCAGGGGGATCATACATGAATCCTAAGAGAGTAAAATAAAAACAACTAAAGTGAATTAAGTATGAGATTCAAGGTGTCCCCTATAGAAAAATATTCACAAAAAAACTCTATAAAAGAAAAAAATACAATAAAATGTAGGAAAATGGAGGATATGAGGGGAGATATATAAGGTTATGCTTCAACGAAATTTGGATGAGGGGCTTCACCATTATTAACCCAATGGCGATAGTTTTCTAAACATACAACATTGATGTGACCCTAGGAAAACCTTTATTAGATATCAAATGATCCATTGGATCAGTAGTTGGATAGTTATTATGTCAACAGATAGCTGGTGGACCAAACAGTGACACTCCACAACAGCTCAACCCAATAGCATATTCGTAGCCTTAAAGTGAAGAGAAGGTTAACAAATGATACTATAGACTAAAATATATGTCACATTACCCTTCCTATATCATTCACATAATATTTTATGACACAATTTTATCCACATTCCAATTCCAATATACAACTATTATGATGTCCCCTAACATGGAATTTCAGTTTAATACTGATTTTAAATATAACCCTTTTACTAATTCATATATTTGAATTTGTCATTGAACATTAATATCCATATTAATAATGGTTCAGAGATATATCAATAATATAGGATGTAATATGTTTTATATTAAACTATAAAATAATTAATAGCTTCATTGATATCATCTAATTTATTTAGTGTCTCACAATTTAATAATTTTTAAATTCTAATTGGCAGAGGATTAATATTTCAAAAAATATTTTTAATAGAAATAATAATAATATTATATTTAGAAATGAAAATATATAACTCATTGTTAATAAGATATATTTCTATGATAAAATAAATATAGATATTAATAAAAAATATAATATAATTCAAAAACATTAATAAAAACACACATTAATGTAATAATGTTTTGTTTCTCTATGACTTTGAAATTAGAATCTATAATTAAATTTCATACATTACAGTAAATATTCCTTATATTTAATAATATTTAAAAATTATATATTATATTATTCTTATATAACCTCCTTTTTATTTTTTAAATTATTTTATTTAATTTATCCAATGCCGGTGTTTTCTAAATATTCTTTGATATTACATTTTTTGTGTAAAAACATAGATACACAATAAATAAATATTATATATTCTGAACTCATACTGATATATAGGTGATTTAATAAATAATTTAACATAATTCTCAAACTAGATTGTGGTTTTTCCTAAAATAATATATTTCAAATTAGTTTTTTTTACATTATAATCATACATTGAGTCTTTCATAACAAAATGTTTGATTTATGTTATTTTAAAAAATTCACTATTGATATGAATAAAATCTCTATTATGTAAAATATTATTTTTATTATCTCAACACATTAAATATTAAAATAAATAATTCCACTCCCTCATGAAAAATAAAATTGTATAACATAATTAAAAGGCAATGATTTTAAACTATCTTATAACTTATAGTCCAAAACAAATGATCAAAGAGTAATGATTGTTTTCCCCAAAAATTCTTATTAACCCAAAAATTCTTCCATTAATCATCATTATATACCAATTAATCCTGAATGTCTCTCATTTTACCTCACTATAGATCTAAATAATTGTTTTTATAGACATATAGTGTCCACAAGCTTTATGAATCTACCTTGCATGGATAGTGGTTCTGTCCCTCTTCTTTTCAATTATAGAAATCTATTTTTTTAAACTAATTCTATTTTGAAATTATTATTTTTTAATATATTCGTATTCATCCCATATATCCAATATGATTTTCAATTAATGGAATAGTATACATCACTATCATTAATGTGTTCTATGATCTTTTATGTACACATATTTCACTACTGAAATCATTCTTTCATTATTCATTCTATATGTTGTGTTCTGAATAACCAACAATACATTAATTTTAGTGTATTCAAATTTATAAAAAATCCCCAAATTACATGGGATGTTAATATATGAAACAAAATTTCCATTCTCATGGGTTGTAATAAATGTAATTCCATTTCATTAATAACTTTTTATCTCATTGAATTTTATATAAAACTCTTATTTTATTTTTCACAAGTTGTTGATGTAATTCATTCTTATGATAATTGATTTATGTGGTGGATATAAGTCCATAAATATTTATTTCCCATTATGGTAATCAAATTAATTAGGTAATAAATTAATTTCTACAAAGATCGTATTTATGATAACAAGGTGAATCAACATTTTTCTATATTATTTGTCACCTGGGTGATTACCATTTATGATATGATTATATATATTTAATTTTTCATAGTGTAGATGTGATTCCACATTCTACAGAAACCACATATGATCATTATCTTATATTACGTATCTTCTATTTAGCTTAATTATTTAATGTTATACTACATGATTTATCAATGTTTATGAAAATAAAATTTTATTCTCTATCCGATATAGGTATTTATGGTATCCATTTTCAATTTTTTATTTACTTAGGAAAACCACGGTAGTGTGCTCAACTATGGAATATTTTATCAAATTAATTCTAGAAGGATAAATAATATTTTTATGTATATCTTGTATTATACAACTACATTAATTGATATTTCACAAAAAACATATTTTCGAATGTTTTATTGTAATATATTTGTTAAAAGTTGATATTAAAAATCATATATAATACAAGAATATAACCATACTGTAAAAAATATAATGATCTTTTTTATGTTTAGAATATATGATATCAAAAAATAATATGAAACCAGAAAAATAATCATAAGAATATAAAAACTAATGAAATTTTTATAATTCACAGGGTATGAGGTTTCCTAGAAATGACATCCAATTTTCAATATGGATAAGTGGAATTAGTTTTTTCATAGATTTCTTATGTGTAAATAAATAAATAATTTTTTGTTAACATCTAAATCACTATTCAATGTGTAATTATTTGTCCTCACACTACACCCCAGGAAATAAACTCCATACGGACATTCTTTGAATGATACATTGTTAATGTGAACCATTATGATTAATGTATTAATAATGTAACCATAATTTTCGTTTACAATCTAATGAAAATAACCTAAATGAATTATTGTAGTAAATTAAATGAATAAATTCCAAGTACAACTATTATCAAAACAAATAAAAAATTATCAATTTCTATAATTATGTCTTTAATTTAATATGAAAATAGATATTAATATAATGGATTATATAATTGTCATATGTGATAACAAATTAAATAATGGTATTCATTTGATAATAGAATCAAGAGTTAAAAATACCATGAAGATACTACATCATGTTATGAATAATGACCATAATCATATAGTGTGTCTAGATTCACTATTGATGGATAATTTAGCATTTAAATCCTTAATATTTCAATTACCCACAAAATATTGTGGTCCTACTGATTAATGGATCATAAAAATATGAATCAATGATATAGTGAACATATAAATAACTCTTTAATGATCTACGATTTCGATTATCATATTGGTAGTATATCACATAGTGGTAGAAAATGATATGTGGATGATAATGACAATGTATTGGGCCTATATTTTTGGAATTAATCATATTAATATTTCAATATATATCTATGGATAAATCTATGATGTTTACAAAGCGTTAGGTTTTCATAGCATCAGAAATTATAATATTCAAAATATTTATATATTTTAAGGGACATGATTAAATATGATTTGTATAATCTTTTTACCCATTATGTGGAGCCATGGATGGAAAATATAGAACATAGTTAATGATGGAATATTGGGTCTTCCATATACACAACCTATGTTTTGTCCATGTCGGATGTTTTTTTGGAAGGATATAAATGGTGCATAAATTATATAAATAAATATTTTAATTTAAATATTTCAATTAAATGACCTATCCAAATCCTCCCATAATAAATAATATATTATTACATATATCCCATGTTATCCTCATAAACCTAGTAGGAATTGAGAGGATCAGGATCGTTCATTATTAGTGAATTATGATTAGAGGGAGATAATGATCATATCACTTTACAGCAAGATCCAATTTGTGAACAGAGAAGGTAAAACTCATCATTGGTGAGGATTATCACCACAAAATATTGATCAATAATCTATTTAGAAATAATTATATTTTTACCTCTCATTCAATTGATAAGAATATATTTCTATATCTATTTTTCCTTAATATATAATTATTTTTACTTCAAATTATCTTTCATAGTTAATTGAATTGTTTAAATCATATTTAATTATTATTCAATGAATCACACAAATTTTACCAATATATATCCTTTTACCATGATAACATCATTGAATGATAGATTCACGTCATTATTTTTATTATCCCCCAAAAATCGTCACATTCCCATTTTTGGCCAATTGTGTCATGGATCAACTTTTTTAGGGCAGGGTATAGTCTAATCGAACAAATGGATTCATATAAGATTTGATAATTACTAATGGATCATAGATTGAGGAATGGATAAATCACTTTTGTTTGATTTATGTGATATATTCATTGATATTAGATCTGAAGGGGTGAAATGAGGTGTTAATGCTTCGTAGGGTGAATATGTTTCTAATAGTTGTCCACCATAGGAGAATATCAATGTAAGATGATGACCCCTATGAGTTTTATGGAAAATTTATATGTTTCTTTTTGGAGAAGAATTATCTGGTATCCAAGGGAGGAAAATTATATTTCTAACAAATTTCGGAATACAAAGCATGTAGTGAAGAAGAAAGAATACCATAATATATGGATTCTATGTCGGATAAATACTACATCCATGTTATGGAAAATAATATTGTAGTTGGGATCATATGCCTTGTTACCCAGCATAGGTAACCAGTCCATGTTCAATTTGTATACACATGGGAACCCCTAGTGGTTATACATATTACATCATCTTGGGGACATCCTATGTGGATGTGCATGTCTAGCTAAGCTACGTACCACGTTTTCACACCAATGATCATGGGTATATGTAAATTCTATTATCCTAGGATTAGACTTCATGTAGTATGAAATTTCTTTTAAATATGATTTTATAGTAGAAAACAACCAGTTGGTGAGTTGTGGTCTCACGACGTGCGACCCCTTGTACACACTATATACATCCCACAGAAGCATATACCTTCTGTATCTCCATTGAAAGTTAGATATTGTATTGTGATTAGCATATACTGATTATTATTCAATGTATAACATGATATATACTTTGTAGTGGATCTCAAGACACAATTTATAGTGTTGTAAGAGTGAATATTCTATATGAGATGTTCGATTTATAGTAGTGATATTGCAATATAATCAATTATATTATAGGATTGGAAACCACTATGTAACACTATTGAATAGTTTCCCCATACCATATATGCAAGATTAGTGGCAAACAATATCACATAAGACTAAGGGTCATCTACTTACCAACTAGAACCACATGTCATACCTAGGCACTTGACCTCAACCTACTGAGTGCCCTCATCTTACCAAGGTGTGGTTCATCTAACTACCATGTTTCACCCTCTATCACATTAGGGTGCACGTCCTATATCTAATAAGTGTAATCCCCTATATCCCTAGAGAATTATATCTTTATCATCTATGTGGAAACCAATTTCACCATAGGGAGTTGGTCCCCCATTTTAATTTTAACATCCAAGGGATATAGAGTAGTAATAAAGTTTATTACCTCTATAAAATATAAATGTATTCATAAATGAGACATTGGTTATTATATATACACCAATGGAGTTGTGTGATGACTCATCAACTATAGTTCAGTTGTGGAGATGGAAGTCCCCTTTCTCTCTCATCTGGGATTCATAATCAGCCGTAATGATCATTTTTTTCCATATATATGTGTTCAACAAAAATTATTGTATTTTTATATTTTTTTTTCATTTATAGAAATAGGGTTTTTATATACTCACCCTGAAATGGGATATTCCTAAATGTGTTCCGTATTATGAAGAAACTAAATATATCAACGATGAAATCAGTAAATCATAATAATACATCGATGTATTGACTAAATTTGGTAGTTATAATTATAGATCATGAATTGGGTCCTCATTAAAATTCTTTCATTTCTATTTATTTACCAAATGGGACATGATTTTTTGTTGGGCATGTTTATTCAAAAATATTATTTGGGTTTTACTATCAGAATCAAAATAAATCAATATTGGGTTTTCAAGAATGTTTATACTATAGATGTTTTTGTATTTATTTATTCATATTTAGTTTTTTTAGGAATGTGAGGTTTTTCTGTCTGTATTGGTAAATTTTTTTAAGCCAAATCATTTTAGATAAATACTTTTTAACACTTGTCTCTAACCCAAATACTATTGGAGGAGGGAATGGGGTTGACTCACAAACCATCCTAAATCCAAGGCTGAACCCAGTATATTAGGACATGATAGATCGGTGTCAAATGGGATTCAACCTCATTAAAGTGATTTAGTGTGACCCATGTCAAGGATAGGATTGGGAATATTGCAAAGTTTTGTTTGAGTGTCTTGAGTGTGTTTTTCACGGTGGGGAATCCAATAATGTTGTAGCATCCATTATATCCATTCATCATGAAACTAATAATGTACATGTCAACTAAAAATACAAAAAAATTGGTTGTAATTATGGATTGGTAAATTATTCATATATTATTTTGTCCTTTGAGTATCATTTATTGGACATCTACTCATAAATATGCTTATAATACTGGGTAACATCTTGATAAATTTAGGATGCCTATATGAAGACATCTAATATTGTTTATAAAACTTGATCATGATGAAAATTATCTGAGTGATGAGGTCTCAGTTCAGGGGCCCTGTCAAAAGGTTTTTCCTTAATGTGGGTAGGAAGAAGTGTCACGACTTCTCTAGAAGATGATGTCATCATCAGGGTAAGTAGATGAAGCTTGATGTGTTATAATTATTTATCAATTCAAAAGACATTGACCTATAGAGTTTTTTGGTGAGCTGAATCCTTAGACAAAGTAATATTAGTTTGAGTTAGTGATTATATTCATTATTCTACATCATACCTAGATTGCTCTGATATTTGTTCTAGTATCTAGTTATTTACATGGATTAGTAGAGTGATGGTGGATTCCATTGATGTAGGCACATGATATAAGGCCCCAGCCTTAAACCTTACTTAATCTTGAGTTATTACAAGATTACACATTGAGGATATTTTCAGGATTAGAGTTTTAGAGAATTAGATCATAAAACTTGCATTACATTCCACATATAAACAAACTGGTTACAGAAAGATAGTATTCTTCATTCCCATCAATGGAAACACATTTAAAATAAAACATGGATTATTTCTTGACACATCCTTGACTCGATCATCTTATCATGTACCTTTCCCTTGACCTGTGAAAAACATTTCAAAAACTTGGGATGAGCATAAAAACTCAGTATGGGTTATAAAAAAAACATGGAAAAGAAACATGAGTTCATATATACATATGAATGAATTCATACTTTACCCATAAAACATAGGCACTTTAAAATACCTCATAAAATCATGAATAAATCATAGAAATCATAAGACATAAAGGTAACTTGAGGCATTCATAACATTCTTACGTAGGGAGTAACCCTCTTGGTTACGTTTGGAATACTCATCACAGTATATTACCTAAAATCTCTTCGGAGAAACCTTAACGTTTCACTCCTTCGCGTTACCCAATGCATTGGAGAGCTATAACGGCCTCACCCGCCCTTAGTTTATCACGGAACCACCCGTCTTCATAATAATTTCCAAGAACCATAACATAATCATATCACATAAAACATGCATAAAGGAAACATAAAATTTCCACATTTCAATCACGAGATATCAATACAACACATTGATATAAAAAACATTATGAAAACCATTTTCAATTCCAAAATAAAAGAAAAGTAAAATATGGTATTTATCTTTCTTTTAAAAAGAAGGTATGGCTTGTAGAGGAAGCCGAAACTCAAATAACGGTCACGACGGCGGAGAAGTCGTTGTCGCCGCATACGTACGACAAAAACATTCCCTTTTGTCGTTTAGTAAACGCTTCGTATAAAAAAAGATTCCTTTTGAATAAACGTAAAAGTCAAAGGGGTTTATACACCGTATAAAAGAATGTTGTGTATAAAATAAAATATGCCTCAACGAAAGGAGATTGAGACGAAGTCCCATACCTCGTATCTGACTTGACCCGACCGTTCTGTAATCTCCTGAATAATAAACTTGAGTTAATCTCTACTTGCTTATGAATCTTTTTCAAGTTCATTATTCCTTTTATACCATGTTATGAACATCATGTAATCAGTTAAGTTAATAATGTTCATTTTGTCGGTATTTGGTTCTTAAGTCAAAAATAGACTTCTTACACTTACATGTTGTTAATTTGGTCAAAGTTTCATTATATCCAGAATGGTATTCGTGATTTAGATATCATATATGTCATATATATCAATTACATTCATGCATTTATAATATTACATAATCATTTAGAGGTAAGAAATGAAATACACCGTTCATGGAGACGGTAAGCCGTACGTACGCATGAACGCTACTTCCATTTCTATTTCATTATTTCTGGAATGGAATCATAATGATATAAGAGTATATTATAATTCCAGTATAATAACATATATAATATCATTAACTTTATCCTTTACACATCCCACATATGGTATTAACGAATCAAATCACTTTCAGGGGGCGGTAGTCCGCACTTCCTAAAATGAAGATATCGTGTTTACCCATAATGGAAACCATAAAGGTATGCCCAAAATGAAAAAAAAAACAGAAGCTTAAGGAAAACATAAACATGTTATATATCATATATAAAAATAGTGACATCATAATGGCCACCTTTGAAGGTGTTAAATGAGTATTGAACAATCATCGTTTCGGGAGGCAGAATTTCGCTATCCACGGAAACTGTATGTTCTTTAACCATTTGATGTAGTTGTGTGAGAGTGTAGCTAAAATAAATATTATAAAAACATCCTTGTATATTTAAGATACTGGTTTTGTTACAAAATAAGTAAATAAAAAGAGTTTAGGGGGTTGGAGAAGCAAAATAAAACAAATGAACATGAGAGAAAGAATTACCTTTAAAAGTGTAACTCCTTTTGATTTGAGCTTAAAGGCTTCCTTTGAAAGGATTCTTCCCAAAGGGAATCCTCTAGGATGAGGAGAGGGATTTGGATAGAGTAAATGGGCAGGGGTTGGCCGAGCCAAAGGCTTGAGGAGTGTGTGAAATGAGGTAGAGGTGGGGGCCTTTTATAAGAGGAGAGGAGGGGCACTTTTGGAAAGTAAAGAAATATTACTTTATTTGAAAATGTGTTTCGGTTTCAAAAGGTCCCACATTGATATAATTCGTGGCTAAGGTGATAAGGGTTCGAAATCCACTCATCCAATTGGTTTTGGACATGTTTAGTTTATAGATTTTATGATATCATTCCATTTTATTTAAATCGTCAAATAATGATGTCATCGCTGCATCATTATGTTGTCATAAATAATTTAATTTATTTAATGTCTAAAAATCATAAAAAAAATACTATAATGTATGAAATCTTTTTAGCATTCCAATTACTATTTATAATCAAAAATCGGATCTTTATAACCCCATGTAAAAATTGTTTTCGTAAAACATCTCTTGTTTGTGTCATTTTTACTCTAACATTTAATAAAAAGTTATTTATGTCATTTCCAAACCAAAGTGTCTCCATGGGGTCCCCAAGTTGACCCATGGCTTGTCTTGGTCGGCAATGACACAACCAATAAGGATGGGAGATGTGTCTAGGTCATTTCCTATTATTAAAGCATTATTTATATCTTAAACTACCCTAATTACCACTAATCGCGATTATGAACTTAATAAGTTACTATTCACCAAAAAAGTATTTTAATCTCATTGAACCACATTTTACTTCTTAATGACAACCATGTACGTCTGATTTTCATATTTCAGTACACATTAGTGGTAAACTTTCATTTAACTGAAAAATCAGTTTTCTTGATTACCACTAAGTGGTTTCACTATTCATCAAAAATTGGAGTTTTTCAGAAAATTACCAAAAATTCACCCTAATCTATATTTGATATTCCGAATTCAAAAATGAAGTCTATTTTACAAAATTCAATACATATAAGTCAAATTAATTAATTTAATAATTAATTCCCGCTGTCAGAGCAAATAGCGTGTTTTTACAAAACAATAAGTATCAAAAGATTGACACCAGTTTAAGTCTAATTTCAAAGTGAAATTGATTCCAATGACCACCATTGGATAAAATGGTAAAAATATATTCATATTACACATTAAGACCAATTCAAAAGACAATCTTATCATATAAATAAATTAGATTAAAAAGCAGATTTGATGTAGAATGCAGTATTTTTCACTATTAATTAAAAAATGAACATTGTCAGAAAAATACCAAAAATTTACACAAGGTAAATCTTGATGTCCCAATCATAAAGGATAAGTTTATTTTGACAAACATAGTTTATAAAATTGTGAAAAAATAGATTCAAAAATGTTTTTCCATCAAAAGGCAGTAAAACAATCTTTTAAGATTATTAGTGTATTCCATGCATAAGATTGTATTTATTTTCATATTAAGCCTCTATAACACTATCTTAATCATTAAAAGACATAGATAAAAATATCTATTATTCATTACTTACTTGGGATGTTACATCCTTCCCCCCTTTAGAAAATTGCGTCCCCGCAATTTATTTACATATCGAATAAATTGGGGTACTTATCCCTCATTGCATTTTCAGATTCCCATGGTGCCTCTTCAATCATGTGGTTTTTCCACAAAACCTTTACCTGCTTAATCACCTTATTCCGTAACACTTGCTCCCTGTGGTCAAGAATCTGGACCGGTTGTTCCTCATAAGATAGGTTCTCTTCCAGCTGAACTACCTCTGGACTCAAAACATGAGATGGATCTGGCATATACTTTCTCAACATCGAAACGTGAAAAACATTGTGTACCTGAGATAAACTCATAGGTAAAGCCACTCAGTATGCAACTGATCCAACTCTTTCCAGAATTTCGTATGGTACAATGAACCTTGGACTCAACTTTCATTTCTTACCAAATCTCATCACACTTTTCCAAGGAGAAACCTTGAGAAAAACATGATCACCTACCTCGAAAGATAAATCCTTCCTCCGGCTATCCGCCTAACTCTTCTGCCTGCTCTGAGCTGTTCTCATGTGTTTCTGAATCAACTGAACTTTTTCTGCCATCTCTTCTACCAATTCTGGTCCCATGAACTTCCTTTCACCCACATCATCCCAGAAAGCTGGAGTTCGACACCGCTTCCCATATAATGCCTGAAATGGTGCCATCTGTATACTGGAATGGAAACTGTTATAATATGAAAATTCAACCAAAGAAAGATGTTGGTCCCAACTTCCCTGATAATCCATAGAACAAGCTCGTAGCATATCCTCCAAGGTCTGAATTGTTCGTTCTGACTGCCCATCTTATTGAGGATGAAAAGCTGTACTAAAATTTAATTCAGTACCCAACGACTTCTGAAGGCCTTTCCAAAAGTGAGAAGTAAACCTGGGATCACAATCCGATACAATGGAGAGAGGAACTCCATGTAACCTGACTATCTCTTTAAGATACAAACGGGAAAGTTGATCAAGAGAGAAAGTATCTCGTATAGCAAGGAAATGAGCAGATTTGGTCAAGCGATCAACAATAACCCAGATTGCATTATTACCTCGAGATGTCTTCGGTAATCCAACAACAAAGTCCATGGATATATTCTCCCATTTCCACTCTGGCACTGGTAAAGGCTGAAGCATCCCTTTCGGTAACTGCCGCTCTGCTTTAACCTGCTGACAAGTCAAACACTTCACAGTAAAATAAGCAATATCTCTTTTCATTCCATCCCACTAGTAATACTCCCGCAGATCTCTATACATCTTAGTACTGCCCGGATGAACTGAAAACGGAGAACTATGAGCTTCACATAACAACTCTCTCTTCAACTGTGAATCACAAGGCACACACAATCTCTTCCCAAATCTCAAAACGCAATCATTATCAATGTTGAATTCATGCAACTTACCTTTCTGAACCAGCTCTACCCTTTTCTGCAACTCACTGTCTTGCTTCTGTGCTTGCTTGATTCTATCTGATAGAGATGATCTCACTGATACCTGAAACAAAACAGAAGGACTTCCTGCACCAACAACTTCTATGCCAAATTTCATCAAATCATTAACCAAAGGATCACATTCCAAACGCAACATTGTTATTGAAGCATTACTTTTTCGACTCAAAGCATCAGCCGCTTTATTTGCTTTTCCCGGATGGTAATGAATTGTACAATCATAATCCTTGATTAATTCCAGCCATCTCCTTTGTCTCATGTTTAACTCTTTCTGAGTGAATATATACTTTAAACTTTTTTGATCGGTATATATTTCACACTTTACTCCATACAAATGATGCCTCCAAATTTTTAAAGCAAAAACAACAGCAGCTAATTCCAAATCATGTGTAGGGTAATTTCCCTCATGAGTTCTCAACTGTTGTGAAGCATATGCAATTATCTGATCAATCTGCATTAGGACGCAACCAAGTCCTTTCAATGAAGCATCACTGTATATAACAAACTCACCATTCCTGGAAGGTAGTGTCAAAACTAGAGCATTCACCAATCTTCTTTTCAATTCCTGAAAACAATCATAACATTCTTTTGTCCAGATAAACTTAACAACCTTCCGAGTTAGCTTAGTCATTGGACTAGATAACCGTGAAAAATTTCTAACAAACCTTCGGTAATAGCCCGCCAAACCAAGGAAGCTACGAATATCGGTTACCTTTGTTGGTCTTGGCCATTCTTCCACAACTTTTGTTTTTGCAGGATCAACAGTTATTCCATCTTTAGAAACAATGTGACCAAGGAAAGAAATTTGTTGCAACCAAAACTCACACTTGCTGAATTTCCCATACAATTTCTTTTCTTTTAAGGTTTGCAAGATAACCCTTAAATGTTTTTCATGCTCCTCTTTACTTTTAGAAAACACCAAAATATCATCAATGAAAACCACCACAAACTTATCCAAGAACTCATGGAAAATTCTATTCATTAAGTCCATGAATACAGCAGGGGAATTGGTTAGCCCAAAAGGCATTACTACAAATTCATATTGGCCACATCTCGTATGGAACGCGGTCTTCATAATATCTGCCTCCTTTACCTTCAGCTGATGGTACCCCGATCTCAAGTCAATCTTTGAAAAAAACTGAGCTCCCTGGAGCTGATCAAACAATTCATCGATATGAGGCAAAGGATATTTTTTCTTAACAGTGATATTATTCAAGGCTCTATAATCAATGCAAAGTCTCATAGAACCATATTTCTTTTTAACAAATAAAACAGGAGCACCCCATGGTGATGTGCTAGGTCTAATGAAACCTTTCTCTAATAAATCTTGCAATTGCTCCTTCAACTATAAAAGTTCAATTTGTGCCATTCGATGAGGGGGTTTTGAAATTGGCTTAGCATCAGGAACTAAGTCAATAGTAAACTCAACTTCCCGATCTGGTATTATTCCAGGCAACTCATTAGGAAAAACATCACGATACTCATTTACCACTGGCACGTCATTAATCTGAATAGTTCTTTTATTTTCAACGATGTGTGCAAGGTAACATTCATTTCCATCTTTTACAAGTTTCTCGGCCTCTTGATATGTTATCAAAAGTAAGGGTTCATTCTTGTAAACAAACTGAAAGTCTTTCTGAAAGGAAACTTCTTTAGCTCTACAGTCAATCTTAGCATGGTAGATAGAGAGCCAATCCATTCCCAGGATAACATCAAACTCTACTAGAGGTAAAACAATGAGGTTTCCAAGTAGGTTCTTTCCACAGATAAGGATAGGAAGATTCTTATAAATTCTTTTTGCCTCAACATTCCCCCCAGGTGTTTTTACCAAAAGTTCAGGAGTCATTTCTTGAGATGGTATTCCCATTTTACTAGAAAAGGTTTCAGAGATGAAAGAATGTGTAGACCCCGAATCAAAAAACACACTGGCATAATCAGAAAAAACAAACAAAGTACCTGATTCCACTTCATTTGATGGCCCGACATCTGCTGATGTAGTTGCAAAGGATTTCACCACCCCTTTCTGCTTGTAGTCTAACTGCTTCCCATCACTCAAGCTCCTTGTCGGACACTCGTTTGCAAAGTGACCCATCTCATTGCACTTATAACATTTCACTAACTGTAAATCGAATTTGTTCTTACCTTCACCTTGATCCTTCTCAGTGCAATCACGTGCCTTATGTCCCATCTTACCACATCGTTAGCACTTCCCAGAATTCAGGAGACATTCCCCAGCATGCCTTTTGCCACATTTATCACAAACTGGAAACTTAGTTCTCTTACCATCGGACTGTTTTGAAGAAATATTACCTTTCTCCTGCCACCTCAGTCTCTTCTTTTGCTGGTTTTTATAGAAAACTTGGTCATCGGCAAACTCCATTTCCACCTTCTCAGCACATCGAACAAGCTTTTCATAACTTTTAAACTCACGAGAAGCTAATGCCCTTCGATACTTTGGCTTTAATCCTGAGTAAAAACGATTGATTTTACTATCAAGGTCCCGGATAAAATTTGGAGCATACCTTGCCAATCGAGTGAACCTTTCTTCATAGGCAGCCACTGAGTCTTCCTCTTACCTCAATTCCAAGAATTACTTTTCCATCATAAGTCGAACAGCCTTAGGAAAATACTTCTCAAGAAACATACCTTTGAATTCATCTCAGTCAAGAGCATCAATCTCATCAGCGTCCCTGATATTTTTAACCATAGACCACCACTGATCTGCTTCACCCTCCAAATGGTAAATAGCAAGACTAACCTTTTGATTGTCTGAACACCCCATGACATCAAAAATCTTCTCCAGTGCTTTAATCCACCCTTCAGCTAGCACAGGGTCAGATGATCCTCTGAATGATGGTGGATGTTGCCTCATGAAATGTTCCACCACTGACATGTTCCTATGCGGTTGATCTGGCTGATCTCGTGCATGGATACCACCGCCATTTATCGCTTGAGTCAACTGCGCCATTACTGCAACAAACTGTTCAGTTCCAATTCCGACCATTTCTGGATGTTGATTCGGAAGGTTATTTCCTTCTGTATGCCTTCCTAGAACTGCTTCCCTGTTTCCTCTGCGGAAAACCATTCTGAACAAACATGTCTTAGATGAAGCAACATGGTAATCTTTAAATGCTATATCAAAAAAAAATATTTTTCGATAATCATTTAATAGAATTATAACTCCTAAAGTTATCTAAACCGACCTTTGATACCAACTATAAGGCCCCAGCCTTAAACCTTACTTAATCTTGAGTTATTACAAGATTACACATTGATGATCTTTTCAGGTTTAGAGTTTTAGAGAATTAGATCATAGAACATGCATTACATTCCATATATAAACAAAGTGGTTACAGAAAGATAGTATTCTTCATTCCCATCAATGGAAACACATTTAAAATAAAACATGGATTATTTCTTGACACATCCTTGACTCTATCATCTTATCATGTACCTTTACCTTGACCTGTGAAAAACATTTCAAAAACTTGGGATGAGCATAAAAACTCAGTATGGGTTATAAAAAAAACATGGAAAAGAAACATGAGTTCATATATACATAATAATGAAATCATACTTTACCCATAAAACATAGCCACTTTAACATACCTCATAAAATCATGAATAAATCATAGAAATCATAAGACATAAAGGTAACTTGAGGGATTCATAACATTCTTACGTAGGGAGTAACCCTCTTGGTTACATTTGGAATACCCATCACAGTATATTCCCTAAAATCTCTTCGGAGAAACCTTAACGTTTCACTCCTTCGCGTTACCCAATGCATTGGAGAGCTATAACGGGCTCACCCGCCCTTAGTTTATCACGGAACCACCCGTCTTCATAATAATACCCAAGAACCATAACATAATCATATCACATAAAACATGCATAAAGGAAATATAAAATTTCCACATTTCAATCACGAGATATCAATACAACACATTGATATAAAAAACATTATGAAAACCATTTTCAATACCAAAATAAAAGAAAAGTAAAATATTGTATTTATCTTTCTTTTAAAAAGAAGGTATGGCTTGTAGAGGAAGCCGAAACTCAAATAACGGTCACGACGGCGGAGAAGTCGTTGTCGCCGCATACGTACGACAAAAACATTCCCTTTTGTAGTTTAGTAAACGCTTCGTATAAAAAAATATTCCTTTTGAATAAACGTAAAAGTCAAAGGGGTTTATACACCATATAAAATAAAGTTGTGTATAAAATAAAATATGCCTCAACGAAAGGAGATTGAGACGAAGTCCCATACCTCGTATCCGACATGACCCGACCATTCTTTAATCTCCTGAATAATAAACTTGAGTTAATCTCTACTTGATTATGAATCTTTTTCAAGTTCATTATTCCTTTTATACCATGTTATGAACATCATGTAATCAGTTAAGTTAATAATGTTCATTTTGTCGGTATTTGGTACTTAAGTCAAAAATAGACTTCTTACACTTACATGTTGTTAATTTGGTCAAAGGTTCATTATATCCAGAATGGTATTCATGATGTAGATATCATATATGTCATATATATCCAGTAAATTCATGCATTTATAATATTACATAATCATTTAGAGGTAAGAAATGAAATGCACCGTTCATGGAGACGGTAAGCCGTACGTACGCATGAACGCTACTTCCATTTCTATTTCATATTTTCTGGAAAGGAATCATAATGATATAAGAGTATATTATAATTACAGTATAATAACATATATAATATCATTAACATTATCCTTTACACATCCCACATATGGTATTAACGAATCAAATCACTTTCCGGGGGCGGTAGTCCGCACTTCCTAAAATGAAGATATCGTGTTTACCCATAATGGAAACCATAAAGGTATGCCCAAAATGAAAAAAAACAGAAGCTTAAGGAAAACATAAACATATTATATATCATATATAAAAATAGTGACATCATAATGGCCACCTTTGAAGGTGTTAAATGAGTATTGAACAATCATCGTTTCGGGAGGCAGAATTTCGCCATCCACGGAACCGTATGTTCTTTAACCATTTGATGTAGTTGTGTGAGAGTGTATCTCAAATAAATATTATAAAAACATCCTTGTATATTTATGATACTGGTGTTGTTACAAAATAAGTAAATAAAAAGTGTTTAGGGGGTTGGAGAAGCAAAATAAAACAAATGAACATGAGAGAAAGAATTACCTTTAAAAGTGTAACTCCTTTTGATTTGAGCCTAAAGGCTTCCTTTGAAAGGATTATGCCCAAAGGTAATCTTCTAGGATGAGGAGAGGGATGTGGAGAGAGTAAATGGGCAGGTTTTGGCCGAGCCAAAGGCTTGAGGAGTGTGTGAAATGAGGTAGAGGTGGGGGCCTTTTATAAGAGGAGAGGAGGGGCACTTTTGAAAAGTAAAGAAATATTACTTTATTTGAAAATGTTTTTCGGTTTCAAAAGGTCCCACATTGATATAATTCGTGGATAAGGTGATAAGGGTTCTAAATCCACTCATCCAATTGGTTTTGGACATGTGTAGTTCATAGATTTTATTTTATCTTTCCATTTTATTTAAATTGTCAAATAATGATGTCATCGCTACATCATTATGTTGTCATAAATAATTTAATTTATTTAATGTCTAAAAATCATAAAAAAAATACTATGATGTAGTAAATCTTTTTATCATTCCAATGACTATTTATAATCAAAAATCTGATCTTTATAACCCCATGTAAAAATTGTTTTCGTAAAACATCTCTTGTTTGTTTCATTTTTACTTTAACATTTAATAAAAAGTTATTTATGTCATTTCCAAACCAAAGTGTCTCCATGGGGTCCCCAAGTTGACCCATGGCTTGTCTTGGTCGGCCATGACACAACCAATAAGGTTGGGACATGTGTCTAGGTCATTTCCTATTATTAAAGCATTATTTATACCTTAAACTACCCTAATTACCACTAATCGCGATTAAGAACTTAATAAGTTACTATTCACCAAAAAAATTATTTTAATCTCATTGAACCACATTTTACTTCTTAATGACAACCATGTATGTATGATTTTCAAAATTCAGTACACATTAGTGGTAAACTTTCATTTAACTGAAAAATCAGTTTTCTTGATTACCACTTAGTGGTTTCACTATTCATCAAAAATTGGAGTTTTTCAGAAAATTACCAAAAATTCACCCTAAGATATATTTGATATTCCGAATTCAAAAATGAAGTCTATTTTACAAAATTCAATACATATAAGTCAAATTAATTAATTTAATAATTAATTCCCGCTGTCAGAGCAAATAGCGTGTTTTTACAAAACAATAAGTATCAAAAGATTGACACCAGTTTAAGTATAATTTCAAAGTGAAATTGATTCCAATGACCACCATTGGATAAAATGGTAAAAATATATTCATATTACACATTAAGACCAATTCAAAAGATAATATTATCATATAAATAAATTAGATTAAAAAGCAGTTTTGATGTAGAATGCAGTATTTTTCACTATTCATTAAAAAATGAACATTGTCAGAAAAATACCAAAAATTTACACAAGGTAAATTTTGATGTCCCAATCATAAAGGATAATTTTATTTTGACAAAAATAGTTTATAAAATTGTCAAAATATAGATTCAAAAATGGTTTTCCATCAAAAGGCAGTAAAACAATCTTTTATGAATATTAGTGTATTCCATGCATAAGATTGTATTTATTTTCATTTTAAGCCTCTATAACACTATCTTAATCATTAAAAGACATAGATAAAAATATCTATTATTCATTACTTACTTGGGATGTTACACATGATGTGGTGATGCTCTCATGGTCGAGCATCAATTACATGATTCATAGAGAGTAAAAAAATTTATTATCCATTATTAATATTTATACACACATATATCTATAACAAGGTGATATGAAAAATTATTTGAATGACTCATGGTGAACTCCTCTCAATAGATAATACATCGACATAGTGCATGATGGTTTCTTATTGTCACAAAAAAACATTACAGGGCCTCAGTAGATATATACATTACACAGTAGTATCGTTGGGAATACATAGTTATGAATTAGTATAGAAAGACATTTTGTTACATAGATCATTCTAGAATAGATGCAAATGGTGGTTGGAGATATTACTGGACATCACAAATCTGATTCACACTCACGAAAAATCCATTTATAGTTCTCAAGGTCACGATGTAGGATATAAACACATTGAAGAACATAGAAATATGGTTATATGGTGTAGTGTTTGTGATAAAGATACAGTCATCCATGATTGGGGTGATATTCTAGTGATAGGGGAATTCACATGAAACATGATTTCCAAACCCGTTATTTTGTGGTGGGAAGATATATAGTTGATGCACCACTACAGTACAGATATACAAATGATCCATGATCTCTCATTATTGGCTATGGAATCAAATATATATGTTGTGATAGTATATGATAAATTGTAGATCTAATGGTAGGAGATGAATTCGGGGTTCAAAACTATATGCTTCTCCCACCACCACCACCAGGTCTCCCACCCCATGCTTTGATAGATGGTTTTTGGGTCTGTTCCATCTACATTATATAGTGTAATAAGATTAGATAACTCATTATAATATTCATGTTAGGATCATTTTATATTATACTCTTTATCAATAACATTTATTAATAGGATTATTACATAACATTATATACATATCCATCACTAGAGAGAATGATCTCCTCCTTGAGAAGATAACATAACAACACTTTCTAGAGGTTTTGACTTTGTGTGATACATGAATACTACTTATTTGAAGGTAGTGACAGATGGTACTAAGTTGAGAATGTTTTTCATGAGAACACATTGTCATATTGATTAAGCATTATGAAATCATATTATATATTCACTAATTTTTTATGATACAAGAAGATATTTATTTTCCACATAAGTGAGTTATATACCTTCATATTGGTGGGACACAATTATCTTTTTTATGAGATAGATATAATGATAGCATGGAAAATACTTGTATGAATTAATCTACAACCCATCAACCATTCGTTATTGAGTTTATTCCATGGTGCTACACGCTTATTAGGAAATTGGATTCCTTTAGTAGTTCAAGACTTTATATATGCATTCCATGACGATATTCTGGGACTACCTCTATGTAATAATATGGAATTATTCTTTGACATTTACCATAGGACCACACCAATATATATTATGGTGTATTGGATGTCCCCTACCGAGAGCAAAGAAATGATCATGTATTTGGAGACGTTGGATATAAGGCTTTCATCAAACTCCAGGTGTCCACCTGGAGGGCATCAGTATTATTTTTAAATATGGTTGTAGGGTGAATGTATATTTCTGCTGACTATCATCTCATGGATCATATAATGATGTAGAACAAGTAACATTTTAATAGGATTTATGACCCCATCAAAATGTTCAGAGGCGAAAATTGGTTCATAATGATCAATAAAATGTCTGACAACAACTTCTTTAGTGTTTATAATGATAATAATATGAATAAATTATTTAGAAGTCTCTATAGATAATATGATATCCAATAGAATAATTTCAGGATGAAGAATTCCATAAGGTCATTTTTATACCATATAAAACAAATCATTCATCCATATTTTCCCTAATTTGTTGTTTTATTCATTGTTGACATACAAATTTTCTCTATAATAGAGGATGATTATATATAGAATCTTAGGATGATCCTATACTTACTCATGTAGCACCATCATTTTGGGAATACTTAATAGTGTAGGTTTTGGATCCACTAAGTCCACATTTGATTGAATTCCATCTATAATCATTATTTTTATATAGAAATAGTGATGATTTATTTGGTTCTTTAGTTAGATACACCAAAAATAAAATTGGTGGTGTATAGTTTCCAATGATTTTAAGGGTAATACATGAGTTATTATGGTATAATTCCCCAGTATTTGAGCCCCATTGACTACCCTCACTTGTATTGGGTTTTTATTTTACTAGACAAATCTATTTTAGTTGAATATTAAATTGTTGAGGCTATGGTTGACCTAGTATCAATTATTATTATTTATGTAGGATGGAATATTTTATTTAATGATTAATGGTACAACTAGATATTTGATTCATTGACTACTAAAGAAGACACATAAAATGATAAGCTATGGGTATGGGTAGTCAATACCCAATGAGTAGAACAATGTGACATGTTACCAAGATACAGAAGTGATATTAATATTGATAAAGATATAGAGGATATATCTTTTGAGACAGTTTTTTTATATTTTATCTAAACCACTAGAGTATCATGTATATCATTAGTCAGAAACTTCAAAACATATAAATGAAATTATTTTATGATTTTCAACATGAATATGTGTTCATGATATTATATATGTTGAGGAAGGTTAATGTAGTTGAATATGTCCTTGGTAGGAAATATATTTTTTTACATTATCATTGAGTTTTATATGAAAGTGGATTGGTTGATGCTGAACATGGTGAAGAATAGGGGTATATCATTTCATTATTTAATGGTGGTGACTCCTATATACCTTATTCATGTGAGATTGTCTCAGTTTAGTGACAATAACTACAATGTTTTATATGACAAGATTGCCTCAAAAGATAAACCAGATGAATTTACCTATGTAGGAGGGAACATCATTATTTTCTTGTAATTTATGGTTGTTACAAAAATGATTCATGAGGAGGAGATGGTAGAGTTTCACACATCCTCACATAGTTGTAAATACCTTTGTGGAATATAGGTAGAAGGACCGTTAAAGGTAGATTTGGAAGAATTGAATTTCATGAACTATCATCATGATTTTATATCATTTTAACACAAGATAACTAGTAATGGTTGAATATCATGTTCCAATATTCCATACAAAGCCTTTGGCGATAATAGACTGGAAATGTTTTGGGATATAAAAATACCTTTTTATGGATTCCATATTTAGAGATATTCCATGTTGCTATTTCGGTTATTTCACAACCTAATGATGAAGTCATCAAATTTCCATGCTATCAAGGGGAATAGATCGATTGAGATATTGGGGATTTTATAGATGTGAAATTCATCAAGTGTCATGAGGTATATCTCCATCTATGATTCTAGGATCACATATCTTCTATGGAGAAGACATCAGGATCCCTTTGGGGGATCATTTGAATATGAGTATAGAGGAAATCCCCATCTAGATGGTAAAATGAAGCTGAGTACCTAGGTTTTGTAGTATATTCTGATGTCATCTGTGATAGACATTATTTAGTGGTGGGAGCGTAAGTTTAAATTAGTAGAATTTTTATATAATAATATTTCTTTTTCAGTCATAGCAATAGAAACATTTAATGAAATATATGGGAAACCCTACAGGGCACACACAAACTATATTGAGGTCACAAATAATTCTCATGATAATGTCTAGATGTTATAGTTGAAGAAATTAAAGGATTGTGAGATCCATGGTGATATGAGGATAAAATAGGTGAGATATATATGTTACACATATCAATATCATAGAACATTTTAGTCTCAATAGGGAGACAATTATTTTCCTAACAGGCTCCCAATGATTAGGATTATAGAGATTTGTAAGGTTAAGGAGGAAATACATTAGGTTCGTCTATCCATTCGAGATCATTTTTTTTTGTTTCGGGATTTTTTGTACCACTTTTCCTTACCCCTACTACTGGATTGAGTTCATAACATGTTTTTTTTGCCACAACTGAGGATATAAGTGCTTGACACTATAGATATTATTAATAATTTTGATATAGATATAAATGATAGATCAACCTTCATAGGTTACCAGATGGTGAATCATGATCAAAACAAGTAGATCATGTATAGATGGACCATTCCATTACATCATGTACTTTCGAAACATGCAGTAATTAAAGAGAGGACCTAGGACAGAGAGAGTTTAATACAGACTCAATACCCCCCCAATTTCATTTTTTACCTTATGATATTTTAGGTAAAACTCTTTGAAAAATGTTAGCATGTAATGAAATCAGTATTTTTCTTTAATTACATTGTATATTTCTATATATCATTTTATTTTTAGCTATATTAGACACAATATTGTGGTGTATTAGGACCCTGGTTTTAATATATTAAAAATATTAATATGGTCTAATACAAGATCATATATTTTTTTATGTAATTTTTTTACCATTATTTGGAACTTGAATTCAAAATCAGTGACCATGTATGATTTAATAATGCATGGTTTACCCTATACATATTAATGGTTGGTCCGTGGGAGGTGTTTAATGGGAGGATTCATTTAACAAGGTAATTTAATAAAATGAATTAATATTATTTTAATATATTAATTTAATTCTATAGCTGAATATAGCATATATAAATAAAACATGATTATATATTTCTAAAGATATCCATATAAATATGGAAGGATTTAATATGATGAGTGTTCTTCGTTAGTGATTTGAGATTAGAGGATGACAATAAACATATAATGGGGTATTTTCAGTTAGTGAAAAAATGAAATGGTCCATAATCATCATTATAAATTGTGATATTTTGAAATAATTGATCTATAATTTAGTTATAGTTCATTATTTAATGTATTGTGCCATTGTATTGATAATACTGGATTTTTATATCCAGTTGTATTTGATAATTGATTACTCATCCATCAACTGATCTTATTAGGTAAATTAAATTGATTACTCTATTTTATATTTTTTATTCCATGTTACAACCCTATATTCCCCATATATTAATATCTATTCATGATCGTATCATAAAATTATGGATTTAGCTATTTATTTTGTCTCCACTGTTTTATGTGTTTATATTATTTGGACAATGGGGTTGTTCTTTCAAATTATCTTCACAAGTTCGACTGTGATCAAACTCTATGATTCATGAAGAATAAATTAGTGATGTATGGATTCAATTTTTAGTGATGGCTCAAAGAGTGTTATTGGGTTGAGTCAAATAGATTTAGAAAATTTTTATTCTAAGTGGTGATGAGTGGGGATGACATGCAATACAGATACACAAGGTACAACATATGTTTGATTACTAGCCAGTAGATGCTAGAGATCAATGTTTTGTGACACTATCTTTTGTTTTAGGTGTTTAAAGATGATATATGAGGAGGAGGGAAAGGATATAGTATCTCTATGAAGATACAGCTTTTTCTATATATTATCAAATGAAACCTTATATAGTGTATAAAAAACAAATTCTAATTACTTCAGTTTCTATGGAGACAATGAATATAATCATATCTTATGATCACACACCATGTGTGTAGGACCAAATGAAATGTGAGACAACATGAGTACCCGACCACCCCATGCACTATGGTGTGATTAATATATCTTATAGGTGTCATCCACTTTCCACAATAAGGCATGAGTCCTCAATTAGGGTATGTTCCCCATAATATCTCTAGGGCTACAGATACATGAATGTACTATACACAACTCTCATGGAATGATGCGTGGGTTGAAGAGAATTGGAGATGGGCCATTGGTGCTACATTAAAATACATCTACTATATCTATGAAATTGAGAAAGAGATCTCATTTACCACTCTTGTGGTTTTATATATGTGATTAGAGTGAAAGTTATAATAAATGTACACTCAATGATAACTTGTACTTGTATATTTCTGGTTAAACATATTCTGTTATTTCAATAATGTTTTCCTAGAACATAAAATTAAAATATCACCTTTATTTTTATATTAATCTCTGAAATATACTAGAGGAACATTTCATTCTACAAAAATATAGAGAGATTCACCTATAAACATTAGTGAATTTATTCTCCCATGAATCCTAGAGGGTGTTCCAATTGTGGAATTTGATATAACAGTTGGAATCGATTATCATAAAAAATATAATATCAATATAAAATTAATAATTAATGAAATTTAATTTTTCATTAAGGGGTAGACTATTATAATTATCAATAAAGATACATACAATCCTGTTAGTTGTTATGAAACACATCACATTATGTTATTTATTGAATTTTATTGTCAAATAGTTGAAATACATTCAATAATATTGATATCATTTTCAACCATTTTAAAAAATACATTGATTTGTTTTCTACACAATTACATTTTCACCCCTTCTGAGGCAACTATTACAGTAATGTAGCAGCGGCGGAACTATAAAGGCGGAGGCACATTAGTTGGAATTGTAGTGGTGGTGATACTGTAGCGGCATGTGAACTATAGTAGTATTATTCACCGAGGGGTCATTTGGACCATATAATGTGTTATCAAGGCTTGTATGAAAGACACATGGCCTTGGGACTTCGGGATATGTTATGGGTCTCCCTCTACCTATTTTATAAAAGAGGACTTTTCTTTAATAAAAAATGGATGCTTCAGCCCCAACCATTAAAAAATCATTTTCACCCCCCCCCAATATACAGTGTTCTCAATTGAACTCATTCTCGGAAATCAAAACCAAGAAACAATACCCAATGTATAATTTCATATGAGGATATAGTTGATTAGAAGAAGAAATTTAATTACATTTTGATGAAGATTTTTTATATGACAGATTGTGTCACCATGGGATTGTTTTCATTCAAATGAATAATAATGGGTCCATGGGGCGATGGATTGGTTAATGATAACATAATTTGATCATGATGAATATTAAATTAGCTCTACTAAGGAATTCTGAATTATCCAACAAAATTTATTAAAATAAATTTTTATATATGACTTACCTCTGATCAAAGTATCACCAGTTGGGGGAAGAGAAAGAATATATTCCAATAAATCTATCTATACATGATATTGATAGTATGATTTTAAGAACCATCATGGTGACTAATTCTATTGATATGATTATGTATTTTATGAGTAGATTAACTATGGTGTACCATATTAATTTTATGTTTGTCATTTTTTTACAATACTAGGACAAGTTCCAAAATAAATGAAGAACATGAGAATTATTCATGATTCACAATACACATTATGCAGAATGTGATCATTTTTTTAAATTCCACAATTCTGGGTTCTAGATAGAACATGTAGTATTAATGTGATTCATTGTAACTAATAATGGAATATATTTTAATAACAGAAAAAAACATTTCCGAGTGACCGCTCAACGATTAGAAAACAATATTAACAGTTTCCACAGTTTTGTGAGATAATATAAAACACTATAGGAAATAATTTCACAACATTGTAATTGAATTAAACTGTTAACATGAATGGGTATTGTGTTTAACAAGAAAAATTACTTATAAAAATTTCAAAATACTAATTAATATGTTTTCCAGTACATCATTTCTACCCATTTTCCAATATATATAAGTATTCATCATTTATAATGATAAAAGAGTAAAATTCCATTGATTTTTACTCTTATTGAATGAAATGTTGACTTACTATTCATCTCGATAGTTGAAGGCTAATTAAAATATTTTTTATAAAGGGGATTTGGTGTTAGCTGTAGTTATCATTGTCTTAAAGATTTAGATACCCTGTATTTATGGGGATATGTATGATTCCTAACCAAAAAAAGAGTGTAAAGTATATATTTACACAAAAAAACCAATCATAGGAAAATGTAGATGGATGGATCATTTATATTAAACTATAATTCAATTAATTTTCACCATAGAAAATCATATAAATTCAATATTTCATTAAGAAAAAATGACTACAATTTTCTTGTAATGATTATGATTTGTGGAGATTACTTTTTCATGGGCATAGTTAATATGTTCACTATGATTTTTTAAGAAGGGATATCTTCATTATTATCTCGAATGATTTCCCAATCATTATTACTAATAAAAATTAGGAACAAAAATTGAGATGATCCAATGCTACCAAACCTTATAAAATAATTTATAAATTGTATATTTATTATGTGTAATGTTTATTAAGAGATTATTGAGGTTTGGTATAAGGAATTATATCCCATATATTATATTGTAAATGAAATATTTTATAAATTGATCTCACAACATTGTGTCACTATAGAAATATGAATCACAAAAACATGTTTATATTTATGTGATAATTATGAATGGGATAAAAAGAAATCAAATATTTCTTTTATATTGAGTGATGATAGGTAATTCAGTAAGGGAATTCCATAAAAATGATGAAACCACAACCATTACCTTTTTATAAGACGAATGGAATCACTATTTACTTTTTATTGGACTTATTATATTACCTATTAGAAATATTACATGTGGGAAATCAATTATTGATTAAAAAAAATACAATTTTTATTAATATATGTGATTTTTTATCCATTAATAACTTTTTAAAAACTATGTATTAACATTATAGTTAGAATAAATTATAAAAAACTATCAATTTTTTAAAATTGTTCCCCAATAATTACCTTTTTGTACTATATGTGACTTGAGAAGGATTTGAATAATGAGGTAAACATTATCCTAGTCTATTCTATAAATATTGCTTTGTTGTCTAAGGGGACTATTCAAAAATTATAAGACATGTTATGTGATAGGTAGCATTATATACAATAATAGTTGGATAGAAATTATCCACTAATAAAAAACCACTATAACAATAGCTTTCATTTATGTTTCTAAATTATTACATCAGAAAAATTTTGAGATTAGACATTGTAATCAAACTATAGAGAAGATACATGTGATATAGAAAAATTTCAATGAAAATTAAATTTGATAATGTTTTTTATGGTGAAAATATATGCAAGGACATGGAATTTGTTATTGGTAATAATATATTACTAAAAATATAAGATTGGAAAAGAATACAAAAAGTTACAGAGAATATAAAAATGAAACAATGATTTATTAAAATAATATAGATTCTAGTTAATGTATGTGTAATTTCATACCAGATAGCACTAAATCGAAACCTAAAAATGGTACATGAATTATTTCCACATGTAATAGTCTTTAAATTAAATTCCATTCCCAATGCATATACTCATCATACATGGTGTGGAATTATAACCAAACCTATCATATGAATATAAAATAATCTATATTATTTATAAAAAGGAATAGTTGTTGAATAGAATAGAAACATATGAATGGTTTGTGGATAAATCTCATGTTCAATGATGTGACATAGTATTACAATAAATTTTGAACGTCTAAATATGTAGTTCTTTTTGTTAGTGGGAAATCATTTATAGGGAGAATTCCTAGGAGGGTTGAATAATCTAATAAATAAAATTATCATTATCCAATTAATAAAATAAAAAATGTTTCAAAGATACTATATAAAAATGTTAGGATAACATATAAATTATATTGAATTTTTATAGGAACATTTAACATCATGGATTAATATTGGTGATAGAAGAAAATAATGGTAATATAAATATTCAACAATGAATAATGTATAAATAATGGAAATATTATTATAAATGAAATCTCCCATAAAGATTAGTTATAATCTAAATAAAATACTAATTTATAAAATCAAAATGAATATTGGACATTTTCAAGGGGATTATTGAATCAATGTAAATGAAGTAGTAAATAATATTACTTAAGAATGTTGAGCGTATAGTGTGACGTGAAAAGTCACCATTATAATTGTTATATTACAAAACAATTATATGATATAATGATTGGTAAGTATAAATGTTTTCGATTATTTCTACTGGTAATTGTGACTATTTGAAATTGGGACAATTGGTTATATTTTTTCCCTTCAAATTTGTGTTTTTAAAGGGTAATGATGGGAAATACTTGATGTAGATAGGTGAAATAAAGGACATAACCATGATGAAAATTCCTTATGATGATATTTTATTATATCATTGTAATTATGATGAATCATTGTGATTCACAATTTATCATTCTCAAAATTATCAAAAGAAATTGATTTTGAGGTGGAATCAACTATAGGTGACCTTAGAAATGGTGTAGATCACAGATAGAAAGTTTTTATATGAGAATCCCCATAAAAGTTACACCATACGAATCCTTATAGTTTGATATTAAACTAATGTGATAATGGTATATGTATTTATTATCTAAGATGTATTAAAGTGAAAATTATTTTATAAATTATATTATATTTAAATCAATACTGTCGTATTATTTATTGTATAATCCTATATAAATGAAAAAATCCACATTTAAATAAGATAAATTTGATAATATTTTTGATATAATGAATTCATAAATATATTTTTTGGGAAATAAAATATATTTATATATTTCTTCAAAATATTTTACAGAGCAAACTAATTTCTTTCTAATAAATATAAAAAAACTAATTTTTACATACATAAATAATTATTATATCATATATAGTATATATAATTCATTGAAATTGACATTAATTATTAAACAAATTATTTTTTAACAAATAAGTACTTTTTTTAACAGATTAAAATTTAACATATATATATAATTATTAATATACAATTAATGTGCTTCATGAAATAACTATGATATAATTATCAAATGGTGAATTTTCTATAATTTTTTGAGACTAATTAATATCTAAGCTAAATATAAAATTTGATATAAATATATTGTGAGTTTTATGTCATAATAATGGAATTCATGTCATGTAATAAATATATTGATGGATTAATCAAATAGAAATGTGTATACAAATTATAAAATATAATTTTTTTATACATAATTAATTTTAAAAACATATAATGAATCATCACAAATATAAAGATAGTTATATGGTTCTGGAATAAATTCATTTCTATTTTTACTAACTTCATCAATATGAATTGTTTTATTTTGACGAAATAATCTCATAAACGTTTATAATTATGAAACAATTCCCCCATTAGAAAAAACCATGGTCTAATACTATAATACCAGAGATGCTACTATATAAGGTATACACAATAAGTTGAACTATCACACAATGTTCACTCTAATGTAAAATTATTCATGAGTATATTTAAATGTCTAATTTCTTAATCTGATTATTTTCACAATAAATTAATTTTCATTTTTAAATTATTTATAGATATATAATCTAAAAATGATATTTTTTGGGGGGGTTTATAACAAATTTATTTTTCTTCGATTATTTATATTTACTATTTTACAATTAGTCTGAATTTTATACCATTATTAATAAAAATATTAAGGAAATGAATCATTTTACACACCAATAATTAATGGATTTTTATATTATAATTCATGTTATACATTTTTTATAAGTGATTATAGTTTTCAAACCTATGATTAATATTTTATAAATGCATTAATATTATTACATGACATTTATTTCTTATATTATAACTTTATAATATGAAATTAAATTGTGAACATGTTAAAATGTTTTTTAGAACGTATATAATTTAACTATTAAATTCATAGGCCCAAATTATATATATAAGTAGTGATTTTTTTTCAGTGATAATTATTAAGTTAGATAATGTAAAAACTATCTCACTTATGGGAAAAACATGTAAATGTTACAATTAACAGTCTAAAGGAGATATAAAAATATAAACATATTCCTATAATTAAAGATATACAATATTACCTACATTATCTAACCCAATACTCATTTATAAAATAATTATAAATAATCATAACTATGATAAAATAATGTGTAATATAGGATGATTTGATATGGGGAATTAAAATGTATAATTACTATAGATGTAATTGTATATTAGTAAGGTTTACATTTAATTGATTTTGATATTTGTGATTATTAAACCTATGGTTAATGTACATTCATTGAACTCATTACAAGATGTTTGGGTTTACATAAAAAATTCAACACTTTAAGACATATTCTTTATTATGATCCAAATTTCATTTATATAGTTCATATATATACTACTTATTAGAGTTTATATATCAGGAAATTACATTATTTATATTAGTTTTAGTTCAATTTTTATCCATCTATTTTGTGATGTTATGACTTAATGGATATCCTATTGAAAATAAAGTAGTTTTTATCAATTTTCATTATTTGAGATAGAAGATATATTCACCACAAATTTCCTTTTATGTGGTACATTAATTATCATGATATATTTGTTTACCAAATTATCCATGCATTTTTTGGGATTTTAATGTATATATAGTTATCTGTCAAAAATATTTTTTTTAATGTTTTACTATATTCATTATAAAACTAAATCATTTACAATATCAAAAAAAACATCATATATCTTGGTAATGTAAATGAATATGTAGTTTTTTATAACCTAATTTGACTTATATACAATTTAACATGAATTTGGTTATGTCATAAATACACATTGTGATGAAAATCTTGAAACGGAAAGGATAATCCATAAATAAATGATCATTGTAATGCATGAAGGGTGGTACTATGACTGAACACTTGGCTAGAAGAACCCTAGTAGATTTTATTTAAAAACATAACTGTAAAATTATGAAAAATGATGTTTGGTCTTTTTGAAACATTTCTTTGTTCTCTTAACAATGATAACATTTAACCCAATTAATATCTCATTAAAAAGCATAATAATTTAATGTACCCTACCATATACTTTTATTAATAAGGAAACATAATTTAATTTTTTGGATGCCCCAAAACTTCTATATTAAATTAATGGATGTTGACCTAGACATGCACATTATTCTATTAAATGGATTTAGATTTTATTTCCATATTTCACATTATATGTATATCCATGTTTTTATTTATGTAGAGGTTTCTTGGAGATTCTATGATGTGTCATGTTGAAAATTTTGTAGAAAAAATTTGACTAAATGAAATTATTATTATGAAAAAAAGATATTACATTACCCCAATTCATCGACATGTCTCATGATGAATTTTTTTTAGATTTATTTGTATACCACTTCCCATATTATAAATGTGTATTAGAATAAAATCTCGATTGAATAAATTGATTTCAATAATTTTTCATTCTGACGAAAAGAATCAATATAAATTCCTCAATTATTGTTTATCATTATCAGTCCTTTACCATGGAATTCCTTTTAATTAATTGTTTTCTTATAATTTTATCTTTTGGTGGATGTTTGGGACTAGTTCGTTATGATAATTTTTGAGCACTGGAGATTTCAAACGTGTTTTTACCCTCTTCATAGTTAGTGTGCATGAATGAGAGTGTTATCAGTTTGAATTTTTCTTACATGGATTTCTAGGCATTGATTAATAATGGATTCTTTCTAGGGGTAACTATGTGGATTGTCTTGGGTATTAAGGACATGGGGGTAGTTTAAGAATAGATTGGTGAAAGCTTATGGAATGTCTATGTAATGGATCTATCTTTTCATGAGGTAAATTGCATTGTTGGTTCATGGTTTCACAAAGTGTGAACCCATCCAATTACAACATCTAATCTTATTAAGTATTTCTATATATGTTGAAACATGGGTTGAAAATCCACACAACTAAATTGTGAGAGTTTCCTAGATCCTTATGAAGTTGAAATTATATCTCTTCCACTATTTTGTTTCAATCTCACATTAGGTTTTCACTCCCTTTAATGAACTGGGAACTTTAAGGGGATCTAGAAAACCCTCCACCCATGATCTTGTTCAATCATTTAATCCCTTTTGATGTTTTTAAGGTGAGTTACCCTTCGTTCTCCCAAATTTTCTCCACTTCATAATTTCTACCTTTTGTTCTTGAATCTCTATTAGATTAGATCCCTCTTATCAAATCCCTATAGAAGGTGTTAGCTTATTTTTGTTTAATTTTACCCAAGGTTGTGTTGTTTCATTTGTTAGGGAACCTTATTTTTCCTTCAATATTTTTATTGTGATCACACGTTGTTGAGTTAGGTGATTCCATTATTTTTTTATGGTGCTTTCTATTTATACTTAAGGTTCCCTAATAACTTTTGAAACTTGAGAATCATTGATTATTATGTGTTAATAAAAATTATTTTATTATTTTTATGATGATGATTTTATGTACATGGGTTTTAAATGACGTTTTCCCAATTAACTCTGTATTTTTATTTTATTAATGTTCATCATAAAATAAAATTTGGACTTTAAAAATGAATTTTTGTCTTTTATGTGGTGTTTGGACCAGGATGGAATATAATAATATGTTATTTATTTTGAATTAAGTATCATATGTCGTCTAGGTAACTCTTAATATTATTATTTTTCTGTTAAATATGGATTTAATTACTTTGAATTAATAAATTTGAAATTTAATATAATTACAAATGTATTATTTGTTTTGTTGTCAGTTGGAGCAGAAATATATTCCATGGGTGTACATATGGAGGGACTCACAAATGATAATGGATATCTTTTCAAAATTTCCATGTAATGACTAGATTTTCAAAAAAGTCCATACATATCCATTCTTTTCTTCATTTGCACTTTTCATTCTAAATGGATATTCTAAACCACTTTTTATTCTAGTTATTTTTTTAAAGTGACTCATAATTTGGATTCAAATTGGGTTTTTTGTATTGGACCATGTGGCACATTGAGCTGTGGATTGGTTTATAATTTTTATGAAGGACCATTAATACCCATTTTAGGATGTTCGGTGTATTGAAAAATTATTGGATGAATAGTTTAGAAATTGTTGTGATTTTTTAATATCAATCCTTGAATGAAACATGTATTGTGTGGGAAGTAGTTTTAAAACTCTTTTGATGAAATTTCCCTATTGGAACTTGTGTATGGTTCTTTGTGTGATGGGACCATCTTTTTTGGATCCTTTAAGGGGAGGTTAATAAAAAATGTGGTGTTAGAGTTTTGGCTCACAAAGCACGATGAATGTGGCTTATATATGAATATATCAGTTTGAGGACTTCCTCAATTTTCACAAACTATTGTCATGTGATTACATGGTATCATCTAGACTATCATGTGATGGTTATATATCATACACAATTAGATGTGTTGGTAACCCCTTGAATTACTAATAGGCCATGAGGGATATTCTATTGTTGAATTTATTATAGAGTATCCATGATGGTTATTTACAATGGATATGAACCATCATTTAGAAGTTGAGTTTAATCTGAGTACATCTTGGGATTTATTCTCGATATGTTTTGGAAATTACCATGATTATATATCTGTATGTTTTGTTTTAATTATACTGAAAGTTAGTTAGTACCCTTGATAATTTATTCTTGTTTTGAAGGTATTTATACTTTTAAATAGAGCTATTTTTATCAAATATATTAGTTTATATATGTTTTTTGTTCCTGAACTGGGTTTTGGAATGTAAAACCATTTTAGAAAAGGATTATTTTTCTTTTTTTTAAATAGATATTATAGAATGTTATATTTGTTTCTCTAAAATGATTAAAACATATCTTTCTTAAAAAAAATCCACCTAGTGTTTACCCTTGGTAATTTATTCTCGTATGCTTTATCGTTCTTTTAGTTTTAGTTTTTACCCACTATTATATCATTATTCAATTATATTCATTGATATACATTTATAGTTGGTTTCTTATGTTACCATTATTTGGTTCAATTTTTTATTATTATATATGAGAAAAATAATTTTTACTTGGTTAATATTTGATTCATGGTTATTGTCTCAATCCAACGAGTATTGAGAATTCCTCTCAAACCATATCGAGGAATGTTTCATGTGTCTATTAAGATTGATGCTCAGTCTAGTTTCTCAAAAAATAGTATTAGAGAATCCTTTTATTATTCTGTGTGACTTATAGAATAGATACTAGGGATTTATGAAAATTATAGGTATGTAAGGAAAGGATATCATGATCCCTTTCTTTTCATGTTTCTTTACTTACTAGTAGTATTCAAGGACATGAGTCTTTTGTTTTAGTTTGTGTGGGTGGGGAATGGAAATGAAGGTGAATCGATGTTGTATAGTGGGATTAATTAGAGTAGTGACCCATATAGAAACCATGTACATTGTTCAAGGTACACCAAGAGGATAGTAGTTTATTGGGCATGGGAATACTAAACCATGTGCCCGTGTTCAGAATTCCACCAGTTTAATATTTTTGGAATTCAATTTTTTTTGTGTTTTCAGTTTATTTTGGTAGATGTGTGTTTGTAACGACCCGAAATTTTTAAATAAATTTTGTTCCCTAATTTTATGTTTTATTGTTATACTCAACAAAAATGTTTTATTTGATAAACATGATTATAATTAAAATGAGATCAGTGGGTTTTGACTATTATATAACCATCGGTCAACATGACCGCTGTGAACAGAATGTTTTGATTATTGTCTCTAAATATAAGTAATCTTGGTTAATTATTATAGAAAGAAGATTCGATGGCCTCACCTAGTAGTCTTGGACCGATCGAAGCCCATCTAACAGAGCTTGGGATGGAGGTAGCACCACTGGGCTTTGCTCTGGTTCAAATCCAAGCCGAACTTCATCATGTGAAGCTGGAACGAAATCGCCTTCGTGAGAAGTTCAAACTGATAGAAATTACTACTCGGGCAATGTTGACTGAGCAGCCCCAAGCTTCTATCACCCTAGCACACCTTACTCTTAGGTCCTATGCTGGTATTATAAGGGGTTATGTAATGAGACTGTAACTACCTTGTGTAATCCTTGTTTTTAAAAAAAATTGGGATTTCTTCTTATGATGAAGTTTATGAATTTTGAAATGACCGGATAAATATAGTATGCATATTTTTGATGAATTTTAGAAAAAGGATATTTTAAATATGTTTATGTAAACCCTAAATAATTAAAAATGTGTAATGATTTTCAAAAAATGGTCTTCTACAATTATGTTCAGTACTAAATTTAGAGTCTAATAAGTTCAACTTGATTTTTGATGAATAGTGACTTATGAATAGTGATTTTATGATTAGGATTAGTAATATGACCAAATGGATTAGTAATCTCACTTAAAGAAAGTTTTAAAATAATCTAGGCACCTTGATTAAGTAATGTGATTCAATAAAATAGTTAAATAACGGTTTCATTAATTATTATTCAAGTATTAGTTTTTTCAGGTGAATAGTGTTTTTTAATTAAAAATTTAATTAAAAATTATTAGAAAATTATTTTTATAAAAATGACTTTATTTTTGAACTCAGAGCATCGATATTATGTTATGGTAATTTTTGGGGTTTTTTCTGAAAAAATGAATTTTCGATGAATAGTGTTTTTATTTAAAAATTAAATTAAAAATATTTAGAAAATTATTTTTATAAAATGGATTTCATTTTTGAAATCAGAGCATTGATATTTGGTTAATGTGAAATTTTGGGATTTTTATGAGAAAGTTGAATTTTCAGTGAATAGTAAAAATACAGTTATAGGGTTTCGGTATGTTTAATGACATCATAACGGTGTCATGATGATGTCATGAGATCTTTTGAGGGTTGGCCGGCAAAGGGTGATGAATTATTGTTTTGGGGGCCCCATGTGGCCTAACTCCATGATAAATAACAAGGGAGAGCACATGGGTTTGAGAAAAGCCCATGTGAGGTGTCCCTTGGCCATTAATGCCTTGTCCCCTCACTTTCCCTATAAATACCAAGCCCTCCTCTCATCCATTCGACTCCCCACTCCTTCCCAACGAATTTATGGTCTCATTACCTCCCAAGGAGTCCTCCCAAGGTGCCCCCAAGCCCTCATGGTCCCAACCTTTGAGGTTTAAGAGTTACATTTTAAGGTAAGGGATCCGACCTCTCTCTTTCTTTTCAAGTAATCTCTTTTATGTCTTTTCTTTTATACTCCATGTTCTTATGTTGGGGGATGTTCTTTTATATTCATCCTACTGCCTATTTCATGTTCATATGATGAGAGACCCCCCCCCCCTTGCTCTCATCAATTCGTTTTAAGAATGTTTAAGTGGCGCTGTTAGGCTACCGAATTTTTAAGGGATTCTTTCACCTTCCTCGTTTTCAAGTTCTATTTTCATTCAAGTCTTTCATGTTTCTTTGTATTATGTTGGGGCATGATATCTAAATTTATCCTACTGATCTTTTATGATCATATGATGAGAGACCCCATTTTATCTCTTCAATTCAATTTGTTTGAAGTTTTATGTGGCGTCGTTAGGCTGCCGAATTTTTAAGGGATTCTCTCACCCTTCTCTTTTTCAAAGTTCTACTTTCATGTCAAGTCTTTCAATTTAATTTCTATTATGTTGGGGTATGATCTCTATATCTATCATACTGGAATCTTATGTTCATATGATGAGAGACCCCATTTGATCTCTTCAATTCAGTATTTTGATGTTTTAAGTGGCGCCGTTAGGCTGCCGAATTTTTAAGTGGTTCTTCACCCTTCTCGTTTTGAAGTTCTACTTTCATGTCAATTCGTTCATGTTCCTTTTTGTTATGTTGGGGAATTATCTCTATATCTATCATACTGAACTTTTATGTTCACATGATGATAGACCCTATTTGATCTTTTCAAATCATTTTTGTTGATGTTTAAGTAACGCCGTTAGGCTGCCGAACTTTCATAAGAGAAATCTAATTTTTTTCTCCCTTCCATGTTTTTCATTTCAAATGGTATGTCCTTGAAATTTCATTACCATGATCATGTATCCTTATTATTCTGTCCATGTACTATTTTATGGGTCATTTATGAATGTTTGACCCATTTTACCACTCTTTTAATGTCTTCTAAAACCTCGGAACATTGTCGTTATGCTGCAGAATTTCTGTCTCAAAATGTCTATCTCTTTTTCTAACGTTCTTTTATTTTATTAAGTGAATACTCAAAGATCTTTCTTCTAAAGGGGTATTCAAATATATACCAAAATGTTCTATTTTAAATTCTGGGATTTACATACTGGATACCCACCTTCCTTTTCTGTGGGTTTTAAAGTGATATAAAGATCATGTCCTTAAAGCAGTTTTTAAAACGTTGTGATTATGAAATGAAACCCATTTATTTTATGCTATATGGGTTATTTATGAAATTTTTGATGATGATATATGTGTCTCACATGATAATGAAGGCAAATTTAAGGTTGCTCCCTGATAGCCCTCCAATGCATTGGGTAATGATGTAACCACTAGAGATTACAATTTTAACGATGCCTTGGTGAAAAACCTTGGTAATTTTTAACGACACATTGGGGATGGACCTTGGTGAAACGAAACGATTGTCAATATTAAATGTTGCAGCCACATCTTCAAGTTATGAAAAAGTTTTATTTTTATTATGATATGCCTCATGATTTCATTTTCATGCATTAAAGTTCTTTTCATGACTTTATTGATGTATCTCATGTTCATATGTAAAATGTTTCACTTGTTTCCCTTACTGGGCCTTCTGCTCACCCTTCCTTTTGATGTATGTCCCCAGGTTGAGATGCAGTAATGAGCCTAGGGTGAACATGAGGATAACCCTTTCAAGTGTTTAAGAAGAATGTTTTTTTTTGTTTCATGTTTTATGTTCCTTGTTTCCAAGACACTAAACCTTAAAGATCCTCAGTTCCGTGTAATGGAATGAAAAGTTATGTTGTAAAAAGACGGGATGCTATAGTTGGTATCAAAGGATGGTTTAGTTATTTGTGGAAATTAGGATATGAAAACTCTAGGAGGAACCCTATAGAAAAGTTTAATATAGGAAATCTTCCTGGTATTTTGGTGAGTATTGAGTAAGGGGTTGCCAAGCAAATACATCCCTGTCTGGATACGAGCAGGTAGAGGTGGCTCTGGAACAGATGTACATAGGGGTAAAACCCGAAAACACCGCTTTGAGCTAGACTCGAACGGGAACTGGTACATGACAACGGGCCTTGCTGAACTCTTGGTTACGACACTCCCGGGGGATATGCTTTGGTAAATTCATAAGCTTGGTATGAACCATTGTTAAAGGAACAAAGATAAAATAAAATAAAGGTTCACATAAGAATATATGATCATTCATAACCTAGATGGGAACCTAGGAGATCACAAGTTAGGGTATACCTTTCATATACAAGTTATCCTTATATGCTTTCAGTTCCTTTTCATGATTATTAGCTAAGTACTTAAGCCCCTAATTATGCTTTCTCTTCTTAGTTAATGGAAGAACATGTTCCGACAACCAATGTGATAGGAAATGCGACGATTTTCGTATTAATATGACAGGGATGATTAGGGGATTAAAATATGATTATTATTTTGGAAGACGTTCATTATTTTGGGAACCATATTTGATCGAGGTAAATAGATTACTACGGTATTTTCATTGAGGAGTAAGGTTGACTTATATTTTGAAGAATCGGTGAATTTAAGGTGATCTTATAGTAATTTAGGTTACTTATGGGAATGACTAACCTATCTTGGGTAAAATATGTTTAGGTTAGCTACTTTTTTATAAGATGTTAGGAGTGGTTGATGTTGTCTGGAGATGAACAATGTAGTTGTTTTGGAAGACTATGTTATCAAATCCTTATTGTATTTGGGTTTCAATCTTAGTTTGGTTTGTTTTGAGGAATTTTAAGGAACGTTATTTATGGAATGGTCTATGATGAACTTTGGGTACTACCATGGAACTTTGATGATTTAAAAGTAGTTTCCATTCCTATGGGATTCTTTCTTTTTGAAGAGTTGTTTTACCTTAACCTTTCTGTTTTTGGGATAATGTTTAAAGATAGAAGAAATAGATAGTTAATCTTTTGTAGATTATGTGATTCTATAGAAGATGATTCTTGTTCTTTTAATGAGACCAAGTGTTTTTGAATTCTCATCATTTGGAGAAAAGATTAGTGTTGGTAGGGACTTGTTAAAGGATGAAACTCTACTTGAAGGTAGGTATATTTTCTTATGTTTTTGTTCTATGTAGTAAATGAAATCCTCAAAATTATGAAAAGAAACGTAAAACAAAAATGTTGTTGGTTTACGTTTCCTACTCGGTAATCAAAGACCATTTACACACATCATAAGTTTGGGATTTTCTCATGGTTAACTTTCTCCTAATCATGTTCTCTATCACTCTCCCTCAGAACTTGACCCTTTGTTTTTTCCTCCATGTCCATGTTTTCCTACATGGAACCCTAGTGTGGGTTAACTCGGGTGACCATTGTACTTCCCTTTCTTTATTTTAAAGTAATAGTTTTACTGACTCCTTTTCCGATGTGGGACTTTCAATGAAATTTCAAAACCCAATTTTAAAATTGCGAGGACACAATTTCTTAAGGGGGGAAGATTGTAACGACCCGAAATTTTTAAATAAATTTTGTTCCCTAATTTTATGTGTTATTGTTATACTCAACAAAAATGTTTTATTTGATAAACATGATTATAATTAAAATGAGATCAGTAGGTTTTGACTATTATATAACCATCGGTCAACATGACCGCTGTGAACAAAATGTTTTGATTATTGTCTCTAAATATAAGTAATCTTGGTTAATTATTATAGAAAGAAGATTCGATGGCCTCACCTAGTAGTCTTGGACCGATTGAAGCCCATCTAACAGAGCTTGGGAAGGAGGTAGCACCACTGGGCTTTGCTCTGGATCAAATCCAAGCCGAACTTCATCATGTGAAGCTGGAACGAAATCACCTTCGTGAGAAGTTCAAACTGATAGAAATTACTACTCGGGCAATGTTGACTGAGCCGCCCCAAGCTTCTATCACCCTAGCACACCTTACTCCTAGGTCCTATGCTGGTATTATAAGGGGTTATGTAACGAGACCGTAACTACCTTGTGTAATCCTTGTTTTAAATAAAAATTGGGATTTCTTCTTATGATGAAGTTTATGAATTTTTAAATGACCGGATAAATATAGTATGCATATTTTTGATGAATTTTAGAAAAATGATATTTTAAATATGTTTATGTAAACCCTAAATAATTAAAAATGTGTAATGATTTTCAAAAAATGGTCTTCTACAATTATGTTCAGTACTAAATTTAGAGTCTAATAAGATCAACTTGATTTTTGATGAATAGTAAATTATGAATAGTGATTTTATGATTAGGATTAGTAATATGACCAAATGGATTAGTAATCTCACTTAAAGAAAGTTTTAAAATAATCTAGGCACCTTGATTAAGTAACGTGATTCAATAAAATAGTGAAATAACGGTTTCATTAATTATTATTCAAGTATTAGTTTTTTCGGGTGAATAGTGTTTTTTAATTAAAAATTTAATTAAAAATAATTAGAAAATTATTTTTATAAAAATGACTTTATTTTTGAACTCAGAGCATCGATATTATGTTATGGTAATTTTTGGGGTTTTTTATGAAAAAATTGAATTTTTGATGAATAGTGTTTTTATTTAAAAATTAAATTAAAAATATTTAGAAAATTATTTTTATAAAATGGATTTCATTTTTGAAATCAGAGCATTGATATTTGGTTAATGTGAAATTTTGGGGTTTTTCTGAGAAAGTTGAATTTTCAGTGAATAGTAAAAATACAGTTTTAGGGTTTCGGTATGTTTAATGACATCATAACGGTGTCATGATGATTTCATGAGATATTTTGAGGGTTGGCCGGCCAAGGGTGATGAATTATTGTTTTGGGGGCCCCATGTGGCCTAACTCCATGATAAATGATAAGGGAGAGCACATGGGTTTGAGAAAAGCCCATGTGAGGTGTCCCTTGGCCATTAATGCCTTGTCCCCTCACTTTCCCTATAAATACCAAGCCCTCCTCTCATCCATTCGACTCCCCACTCATTCCCAACGAATTTCTGGTCTCATTACCTCCCAAGGAGTCCTCCCAAGGTGCCCCCAAGCCCTCATGGTCCCAACCTTTGAGGTTTAAGAGTTACATTTTAAGGTAAGGGATCCGACCTCTCTCTTTCTTTTCAAGTAATCTCTTTTATGTCTTTTCTTTTATACTCCATGTTCTTATGTTGGGGGATGTTTTTTTATATTCATCCTACTTCCTATTTCATGTTCATATGATGAGAGACCCCCCCCCCTTGCTCTCATCAATTCGTTTTAAGAATGATTAAGTGGCGCCGTTAGGCTGCCGAATTTTTAAGGGATTCTTTCACCTTCCTCGTTTTCATGTTCTATTTTCATTCAAGTCTTTCATGTTTCTTTGTATTATGTTGGGGCATGATCTCTAAATTTATCCTACTGATCTTTTATGATCATATGATGAGAGACCCCATTTTATCACTTCAATTCAATTTTTTTGAAGTTTTATGTGGCGCCGTTAGGCTACCGAATTTTTTAAGAGATTCTCTCACCCTTCTCTTTTTCAAAGTTCTACTTTCATGTCAAGTCTTTCAATTAATTTCTATTATGTTGGGGTATGATCTCTATATCTATCATACTGGAATCTTATGTTCATATGATGAGAGACCCCATTTGATCTCTTCAATTCAGTATTTTGATGTTTTAAGTGGCGCCGTTAGGCTGCCGAATTTCTAAGTGGTTCTTCACCCTTCTCGTTTTGAAGTTCTACTTTCATGTCAATTCGTTCAAGTTACTTTTTGTTATGTTGGGGAATTATCTCTATATCTATCATACTGAACTCTTATGTTCACATGATGAGAGACCCTATTTGATCTTTTCAAATCATTTTTGTTGATGTTTAAGTAACGCCGTTAGGCTGCCGAACTTTCATAAGAGAAATCTAATTTTTTTCTCCCTTCCATGTTTTTCATTTCAAATTGTATGTCCTTGAAATTTCATTACCATGATCATGTATCCTTCTTATTCTGTCCATGTACTATTTTATGGGTCATTTATGAATGTTTGACCCATTTTACCTCTCTTTTAATGTCTTCTAAAACCTCGGAACATTGTCGTTATGCTGCAGAATTTCTGCCTCAAAATGTCTATCTCTTTTTCTAAAGTTCTTTTATTTTATTAAGTGAATACTCAAAGCTCTTTCTTCTAAAGGGGTATTCACATATATACCAAAATGTTCTATTTTAAATTCTGGGATTTACATACTTGAGACCCACCTTCCTTTTCTGTGGGTTTTAAAGTGATATAAAGATCATGTCCTTAAAGCAGTTTTTAAAACGTTGTGATTATGAAATGAAACCCATTTATTTTATGCTATATGGGTTATTTATGAAATTTTTGATGATGATATATGTGGCTCACATGATAATGAAGGCAAATTTAAGGGTGCGCCCTGATAGCGCTCCAATGCATTGGGTAATGATGTAACCACTAGAGATTACAATTTTAACGATGCCTTGGTGAAAAACCTTGGTAATTTTTAACGACACCTTGGGGATGGACCTTGGTGAAACGAAACGATTGTCAATATTAAATGTTGCAGCCACATCTTCAAGTTATGAAAAAGTTTTATTTTTATTATGATATGCCTCATGATTTCATTTTCATGCATTAAAGTTCTTTTCATGACTTTATTGATGTATCTCAAGTTCATATGTAAAATGTTTCACTTGTTTCCCTTGCTGGGCCTTCTGCTCACCCTTCCTTTTGATGTATGTCCCCAGGTTGAGATGCAGTAATGAGTCTAGGGTGAACATGAGGAGAATCCTTTCAAGTGTTTAAGAAGAATGTTTTTTTTTGTTTCATGTTTTATGTTCCTTGTTTCCAAGACACTAAACCTTAAAGATCCTCAGTTCCGTGTAATGGAATGAAAAGTTATGTTGTAAAAAGACGGGATGCTATAGTGTTGGTCTTAAATGAATAAATTTTTTTCGCTTTTTTTTTCAAATTGTAAAATTTTTTCATTTTTCATTTTGATTCAAATGTTCTCATTGGTTATAAAATTTCATTTAAAAAAGAGTGTTTTTATTGAATTATGCTAACTAAATAAACTCATTTTTTAGTTTTAAATTAAAAATATTATTTTTGAAAGAGGAATTTGTTTCTGTTTTTTGATTTTGGGTTTTGATATAGGTGTTTTTATTTTATGTTACATCTATTGAGTTTATTGTTTTTGGATTCATTTTTTGTGTCTTTATATTTTTAGAGTATTCCACAATGAAAGGATCCTACGGTTTCCAGGAAGTTTCATCCAGTTTTTATATCCTACACAAAACTGAATAAGAGTGGTAGAGATTATTTCTTCTTAGGTGTTAATAGTTTTCCTTGGTAATCATTTCCCATTAAAAGATTTATAGTAGATAGAGGAATATTGTAGTGTTTACATGTCTTTGTGTAGTCTTGGGTTTATGAGATTATTATATGTTCGGGGTATGTTTGATGGTATGGATGTGGATTAGTGGTAGGATATCATACTAGTATCATTTCAGGATGTTATATTATTGAAATTTTTTAGTCCACTTTCATCAGATGGTCTATAGATTCTGAGGTGATTTTGATGATTTTTGCAGAGCTCTTGGGTGTTCAGCAAGGTCAGCAAACAGTGAAAGAAAATGTTGAACAATTTATGGGGATTTCTTCTCCTGATATAGATTCATAGGGTATGTTCAAATATCCACTCCTTGACTATGGTCTCTATTTAAATATCAAGGATCAAGTTCTCTAATCTAAGGAATTTATGTTCAGGAAACCCATGGGATAAGTGCTTCTAGAAGAGGTAGTTCATATGTATTATTGGTGTAATTTGAAAATATATTTTTTCTTGGGGCTCATAAGACTTCCCTATTAAATGTAGAGTGTACTCTAGAATAAAATTTCTATGAAATGTCTCATTCATTGGTTTTGAAATCACACTCACTAGATAATTCTATCAGGATTTTTTAGTTTAGATAGTTCAGGAATTCGAAGTCACCGTGTCAGAATCCTCCGAAGTCTTGTCCTCGATGGTCCATTTCGGTCGTCTATAAAATATTATTAAGTGGAGTTTATAGAATTGTAGATATCATATATGGGATTCTGGCCTTTTAATATGGTATGGAAGATGAATAAAAAATTATAGCTCTATCTATAGTCCTATATGTGAAGCATGTCATATAGTCCATAATCCACGTGAATGGGGGGAACCTTTGAGTGGGAATAGTTTAAATATTCTCATTAACATTTTATTTATTTTTTCATGTTACTCTTTTTATTGGAAAAATAAAATTTATATCATATTTTTAATTTTTTTGTAGACTATTATTTTGTAGTTTAGATAGTTGTTCCTTGTGCTTGAAAATTATATGGGGTTTCCCTCAATTGTTTTTATCTTCCTTGTAGACTTGTTTGGGTTTTTTGATGTTCTCATTTTGTATTGTATGTGTATAGACTAAATGATAAGTCACAGTTAATATTTCTATTTGGTTCAAGTTAGTTTCATGTTTTCCCCCCTTTTTTGGTGTTTTTTGGTTTGGGTGCTTGTTCTCGGTGTTTGTAGAATCATTCATGTTAGGTTCCAATCATATTGTCATTAACCAGATCTAATTCTTATGGTGGGTATAAAATCTTCCCTCATCCTTCCATATACTTCTCTTCATTTGGTATGTCCATAGAATTTTTTTCTATCTAATATGAGTAGTAAAATATCACTCTCAGGTTTGTAGATCTGTTGAGATTTTTTCTATTTATATTTTTCATATGGTTCTCATTCAGTTGGGTTAATTTATGGGGGTGGAAATATTTTTGGATGTGGTGAATTAAGACACGCCAAACATGGTATTCCTTATAATTTATTACTTAATTGGATTTGTTTACTTTGGTTGAGGTTGAAGTCATATTTTTAATGATAATTGTTTATTCTTGGAGATTTTTGGTTAGTTTTGAGACCAATTCATGGTTAGTATATATGGATTTAAGGGAAAAAATGAATTTCATTAATTACTATGCTATTTTTATTAAAATTTTTCATTCGTCACTTTCTAGAAATGACATGGTCACAATTTTTTCGAAAAGGTACTATTTTAAAGGGTAACCTTGTGGATTTTAATAGGTTTCAGGGACAAGGGAAATGGTTTGTTAATGGTTATCTGAAACCATGTACCATATGTGTGAGATGGATCTATAATTTATAAGGGTTAAATTTCATTGCTAGAGCATGTCTTCACAAACTGGGTGGACTGACCATGCATAGTTCCCTTCTTCTTCTTCTTCTGTATGGTTCTCATAGTTAGCGCACTATGTGTAAAACTATGCGTCTAAAGCATACATGATTCAAATAGACTTAAAAATTAGAAATTACATATTTTCCCCTCATATTCATTAAAACCATTTCATTTTTATCATACCTTTCTCACCCTACACACACATTTGGTAACTTAAAAAGTAGCATCAATTTCACTCCATCTACTATTAAATCCACTTTGAGGTTCATATGGTGAGATTCTATTAGTTTTTTTTCAAATTTCCCCCACTTATTCCCTTTCAGTATTTTTTCACGTTTCTCTCTTATCTAGGATCCCTCATCATAGAACAATTTGTTGAGGGATGTAAAATGTGGTTTGTTCTATTTTATTTCTAGTTTTTGTTGTGTGATCATTGGTCCTCATCACCCTTCAATTGGGGGTATCGTTATTATCACAAATTGATGAAGAAGGTGTTTCTGTTATTATCCATTACAAAACATTACACTGATTCTTGTGATTCCTTAATTACCATTGATATGTGAAATCCTTTAATGTGGTTCATTACTGTAAATTATATTGGAATTTTTAAAATAATTATTTCATGGAAGTGGGGTTTCAATGATGATTTCCTAATTAAGACTACATATATATATGCTTTTATGTTGTTTTATGAAATGAAATATGACATTTAAGTAAGAAATATGGTATCTTCAGTTATGTATTGTCTAGGGTAGAAGTTAGTAATTTTTTTCACTTGTGAATTTGGTTTTATGAGTAGTATGGGTGCCTCCTTATATCTTGAGGGTTGTGTAAAAAAATCATCAAAATCCCATTTATTCATAAATTTAAATTTCATGTAAATAGGTGATAATTTATCTGTGACATTAGGTTTGGGAAAATTTATATCTGAGCGGGATATTCATATAGAAGATCTCAGAAATTATAATAGATCTCATTAGAAAATTTCCCTATTGAACTCATATTTTCAAAAAATCCTCCCCATCCCTTATTGTCTTCATTCACCCTTCCTTTTTAAAGGGATTTTTGAAACACCTCGAGTGATTATAACTATTCCATTTTTCCAAAATGACTCGAAAAGTGGTTTATAAATGTTTTCTTTAATTCTTGCCTCCTTTTTCAGTTTGATATGTTGTTTGCTTCAAAAACAGTTCAAATGCCAATTTAACTACATTTTTTCCTATTTTGTGTTTTCAATAATGTATTAAAAATGGTTTATGAAATGGATTTGAATTAGAAATATTAGGATCATTTTGTACATTGTGGTTTTTGAGAAATGTTTTTGAACAACATTTGACATAATGTTTTTGTTAGAACTTGTGTGTCGCTTGTTTTTTAAGCAGAATCTCTATGGTGGATCGTCTATGAAGAGGGTCATCACCTAGGTGATGTAAATATTTTGGTGAGTAAATCATGGATGATTTGGTTTTTTTACTGACTATTATCCTATGAGGATCTCATTATCATGTATGTACTATTATTGTTGATAGCCATGGTGTCATCTATAGAGTCCGGTGAAAACATTTTCTCATCCTAGATAAGATTGGTTGGTAACCCCTAGATTTGTTGAGAGTCTAGGGGGGATGTTACACTTGTGACTATAGTTTATAGAAACCTTATTTCTTATTGAAAATGGAGTTTCACAATATGAAGGAATTTGAGTCTGATATGTGAATGTACAAGTATTACTTACATAGATGTCTCGTAAATTCCAATGACTATTTTTATGTATGTTCTATATTAATTTTTTCACATGTTTTTTATTAGCTTGACTATTTTATAATTGTTTTTATGTTTTCTTTATAATCATCATATGTATTTTTTATAACACGGTATAGATTCAAATGTTGATTTTGATTCATGAATTGGGATTTTTGAATGAAACCCCGCATCAAAAAAGGAACGTTTCATATAATGATTTAAGAATGATTTTTTGAAAGGTGGGGTTTTTCATTAAAATGTTAAAATAAAAAATTATAAATATATTTAAAACTTTTTTATATCGATTATTTTAGGGAAGAAAATGTATGTAATTTGTTGCTCTCATTTAGTGTGTACTTTTATGATCACACCATATGTGATCCACTCAGTATCTGTAGACTCGAGAAATTTTTTTCATTTAGGTTTCGGGTTCTAGTATTATTATAGAGTTGGTTTTCTATCAGGGATAATATCTATTGGGAAATCACTTATAAATCATTAAATTCTAGTTTGTATTATATTTTTTTTAGTTTCCATTTTGTTAAACCACTTTTAAAACTAAATTACATTTTATTTATCGATGACGATTTATTATTGGATTAGGCTTCATGATCTAATTGGGTTATTTGATCAGGGGTTTTACTAGGTGAAATAATTCTCATGTGAATCATCTTTGATGTCTGAAATTAGTTTCCATATTAAGGGGATCATGAATCCATATTGGGCGTTGACGCTGACTAGACTAGTTGTTAAGTCAAATTGGGTATCAGCCTAGTTTTTAACTATCATGGATTTGTTTTTTGAATTTATTACACGTAATCACTTATTCTATATTTAAAATATGATAGAATCAATTTTAACATATTCATTAATTTTCAACAGGGTTCACCTTTATTGTATCCTAATCAACAATAAACATAGATTTGGACAATGTAAAATTTCCACAAATACAATAGAAGGTATAATGATTTATTCAAAATTTGTTAACATTGTATCATTTGTTTTGAAATGTAATGTATTTATATATATATTAATTCAATAATAATAGACTATTTGATCCTCCAAAAATTATTTTACTCTGTAATAATATTTTATGAAAAGTATTGACTATACAATTCATGTTTCTATGATGATGCTATTTATAATATTGGATGATTAGTCATAATATTTGGTATTGTATTTATATTAACCTTGTAATATAACATATTTAATATGAAACCCATCAATATATTTTGGTAAAAATCTATAAAAATTAATAAAAACATAATTTTACAATTCAATATGAAAAGATAATTTTTTTTAATTCCAATATTGACAGTTTGATGCTAACTAAAGGAATGGGAGATGTATTGAAACGAGTTATAAACATAGATATGTTCACCATGATAAAGTTAATATAGTTTTATTTTAGTATAATTGGATAATTTTTATATTAATGAATATGCCCTTACTTATTAAAAATATTCTCTCCCTTATGGAGATTCATGATGATCTAAAACATGGTGTAACAATAATATATATATTCATGTAAGAATTACTCTCAAATTAAAAGGAACTACTAATCCAGTGTATGTTGGAAAATGGATGAATTAATGAGAGAATAACTTTGTTGCACAAGGATCATAATAAAGGTAAAATATAAATATAGGAATTACTAAAGGTCTATATTTTCTAGTGGCATTACAATAGTAATATGAGAAATAAGGAGGTTGAATATTTGGGTTTGAAAGACTAAATTTTTTTAAACATGTTGTACATAAAAAAAATTCTAATATATAAATATATCATAATGATATATGTGGTAATTTTTAGTGAAATTGGATCCATCATTTCTTTTCAAATTAATTGATGAAACATAATTACTATAAAACATATAAAATATTTAGAATGGTGATGATGATATAAATGAGTTTATTCATTTATTAAGTGAAGAACGATTGACATATTTCAACCAAAAAAATTACATTATAATTATTTGTAATATTTTATACATTCCTTAAACACCAAATATGAAGACCTAACTACCAGATGAAACACATTACACAAATTTCCATATACACCATGGAATCATGATGATATGTTTCGATTGAAGAGAATATTTCTACAGATATAGAATAAAAGTGGGAAATCATGTATTATGTGTCTATTTTTCTTTCTTGAAATATTGTTATGTTAGAAAAAAAACAACATATAAGAATCAAGCAACATCTACCTATACCTATTTGGAAAATGGAAATTATATAGTGGGCATTGACAATAGACTTCCAATGATTCAATTTAAGAATTATATAATTGTCAATTGAGTCATTACCATGTATCATAAACCATTCCCAGGATTATGTCAGAGTAAAAAGATATTCTACGCATATGTAATCCGGATCATGCTTCTACATGGCCAGCCATGTTTGAGTACATGGCTCTGTTTGTGTACAATTTTCTTAGATGTGACTGTGTATCCGTGTGTAGTGCATTTGAGACTTTATAATCCTGGATATTTCCATGTAACCTTCGAGGTACATGATGAGAATATAATTGCGGTTATACACATTGTGACATGATTCACAAAACATGTGAAAATTATATCTACCACTACAAACCTCAAACCATAGACAGACCCCCAATAATGTGTATTACCAGATCATACAATAAGGATTTTATGATTTTTCAAAAAATATGGATCCACGTCACATATCATCATGTGATCGTATGATCTCTAATCCAACTATAAACCATGAAAAAAATATATATTTTCATCCGATGATATTCTTCATTACCTCTTTTAAAAATCTATCTACCAATCCATATGGGAATCTCTATTCCATCTCCCCTCCTGGTAGCAGCATTAAAAAACCATAACCTGTGGCCCAAAATATAAGATAATCTTATATTGTGACACAATCCCACATGATTCCATGATGGGGTGGTAAATATCAATTTTTTGTTCCATAAATTAGGCATAAATGTATTAATTAGTTGAGATTTCTTTTAAACCATTGATTAAATGAAACACTATTTTAAAAAAGCATAATGGGCTATTATAGAAAAACAAGATACATGAAAAATAGGCAAGGGATTCATATTTTTTTGGTTTTCCTTGATCCAATGAGATTATGCTTATTTATGAAGAAAAAAATCTATATTAATAATTTCTCCCAATAAACAGTAAAAAATAAAACCACAACTACAATACGATCAAAACATGAATCATTCTGTAGGTCAACAGATTCTCATTTTCAAATGATTAAAAAATGATGAAAAATATGCATAATATAAATTTTTTAGATAATGATGGATCGATCACTTAAAAATATTGATTATATTTTATTTTCATTGGTGAGATCCTTAAATTCCACTATACAATGATGTATGGTCCACGATTTGGTAGTTGTTCATCATAGAACAATCCTAATACTATCTCTTTAATAGATAAAGTATATTCATATAACCCTGGTATTTTCTCATATTGATATATTTACTTATATACAATGCCTAAAAATATCAATTAATAAAATTAAAAAATTTATTTATTCAATTTATTATTTACATCATTGAATATTTGAAATCAAGTGCCTAATACAGATAGTGGTGACGTCCCACCTTGGGTAAAGCACACCCTCTAAGCTCAAAAAATTCCTTTTATTTCTAATCTGATTCTCTATTAAAGAGTGGCATTACTTTTTTTAGTAAACCAACACATGGAGGATGTTTAATATGTTTCAATACACAATTTCTTGGCACATCGTGCCTCGTAATCTAAAAACATCATGGAACCTAGATATAAAAATAATGCATAAATATTTGAAATTGAATTCTATAAAAGATATATTGGTTAAATTCTCCCCATATTATAGAGTTACATCCAGAAATCCAAAACCGAATGATATACAATGAGATGTGGGAATTCAGTATGCATATGTGTTTTCCCACTCCCTGGTACACTTAGGATGATTCTTATTATGCTAGTGGACATGAACTAATGGAATTTCTTGGTAATATGGGATCCTCTCTTGATGCTCCTAAGTCAATATTGGGTACTCAACAATGTAATCCATATCCTCGATGTACAAAAAAACTAGAAGATAACATGAAACAATTTATTCATGTATATCTGGAGCTATGCCATGTGGAATATTTCAGGTACCCAGTTTAATTTTGGTCATGTAGCTATATAATAAAATACCATTAAAACTATATATTGTATCTCGAAATTGATAATAAATATAAAAGAGAGAAATTCAATCTGGTGAATTTTCTATAATACATTTTTTGTTGAGATCCTCATGGACACCTAATCTCCTGCTTTAAAATGCAATCACCACGATCATCGGTCTGTAAAGGACTTAGGATAGGTCTCTGTAGTCTTCATATTCTCCTTGAAGATCTTAACCTTCGTTATAGTTGGTCACTACAATTTTAGGCCCACAAGTGATGACTCTCATATGATAGTCCATCATAGTGGTAACCTACATGGACACTTTTTCAAGGACAGAAACCGTGTGATAACAAATCTCTAGTAACCACTATTATGGTACGGCAACTCCACCGAATTTATTTTGTTCGACCAACAACATCCAAACTCCTACTTCAATTCACATATATTTTCCTCGAAGAAAAAAAATGGTATTCTCAGTTTTTTCATTAGTCATGGGGAGGATATTCATATTCAAATCAAATGATTCCAAATTCCATATAATAATTCCTTCCATAAAATTGTTAATTGAGAATCGCAGTCAAAATGATCATTGAGGGTTCTCCATGGGTATAGAAAATCTACAACACATAATTTCTTTTAATTCCGTAGACTGAAATCTACACTCTAATATACAGGAGGTGGGACAACATGGAAGTCATTTTATGATCACTTGTAATAAATTATTTCCCATAGATTTATGTGGTAACCAAATTAGGATGACCATTTATATCCAATCCCACATCTAATATGGAACCTCAAGGTGATTAAATAAACATAATGCAAACTAGTGCACCTCTTTTACATACATTAATTTGAGTCATCAAGAGGAAAAATTTAAAACTCACATATTTAACCATGATCACCAGAACTGCAACTAATGTTTTTCATAAATCTTCACCAATAAATTATGTGCTAATATAGGTAATGTATGAAATTCACTCATAACCTCATCCATCATTGACATTTCTACCATATTTCATCATCTAAAAATAATAACATGATCACTACTAATAGAAAATATATTAGGATGATTTTCTGTGTTTATATTATAATGTTTGGTCTGACTGTCGATATTCACATGTTGTACCTCCCGGAATCACAGAAAATATAGAGGGAAAAACTAACTATTAATGGTATTATTCTCAATTACGTTAAAAAGAGGATAATATCAAATAGGTTAAACACTTTTACACAGAACTCATTAAATACAAACAGGATCTTCTATCAATGGAATCTTCTACCACTCTTTCCAAGCCAAATCTATATTGAATGAAAATTTCATATTGTTGGATGAAATCTACCCATAATGTCTACCACAATGTTAGATCCTTATGAGAGAATATATTTAGGAGGCTATTACGGTAAGAATATATAATATATTTATAATCCTATTGATATTTCCTCCACATCGTTACATTGAAGACTACCACTCCTGCCTCAATATCATGGGTCATGTATTTTAGAATGCCACATACTCAACACCCTACTATATTAATCATAGAATGTAAGCACTTAGAAATCTATATACCAAAAACAAAAAAGAAAGAAAAACCCTCATTATCCACTAGAATGGGTTCCTCTCATAGGTCAAATATATTAGGGGATATGATATCGTAGAGAAATTGAGTGCGAATCTCTACCACAATGCCTCTACATTTTTCAGGTACAATAGAACACCATCCATTAATATAAAATTTACTATTATGTGACACTCTAGAATACATTATTGTTACTTAAATATACATATATAAAATTTTTTATCTCAGAGTACATCCAAAACCATCCACATGTGTCCCACATTCTACTTCTCGTAGGTTGAGTAAAAAAATGATATAATCAATGAATACTATGAAAAATTTTACAAGGACTGGATCAAATACTACGTTCATGAGCCCATGTATTCATATGGGGCCTTAATCATTCCAAACACAATTACCAATTACACATTGGGATCATAGTGACATCAATATGAAACTTGTAGTATATCATCATCCCATTCAAATTGATGGTGATATCACAATATATGTTTATTCATAAAGAAAAAATATGTGATTCTAAACTGATCAGAGAGGACATAAATATTCAATAATTAAATCTTGATCATTATTCTCTCTTAGATTAGGTTACATTAATCTAAAAAAAGCTCAACAACTTGTATTCTATCTTGGAAAAAAACACTGGGAATTCCTTGTGTGATATAGTGGGTCTAAAATTTCTCTTCCTTTTCATGTCACCAAAATACAACCCCATCTCACAATGATTTACGTGATTCGTATCATATATTTTTCTACAAAATGGGTCCATATTTGTGATTACATCAATGCATAAATAATTCTCTTGATTGGGAGGTAATCATGGATCTCCCTAAATAAATTCCCTCATACTCATCTACAACTATAAAAATACATAAGGATGTAGAATCTGATGCACTAAGAATCATGCTAGAAAACTGATGAGAACTCAAATGTATTCTTCTATGAGTAATCATTTCTAGATCCACCATCAGTTTCTTCCCACCCAAAATGAAAACCCTTATCCGATTACTACATACAAACCACATACTCCACGTAAAACAGTTAATCTAGGCATGAAATGCTGATAACCATCTCATTCCTATCATTAAATCATTGGGTCTCATCACTAATATAGATCGGTATCAAATTATACTATCAACTACATGAGTAAGGTCTCACCTTCCAAACATGTCTGTTATTTCTATGATTCCACCAGTTAGAGTCACCATGATTTGGGCTCAAGAAAAGTGTAAAACCAAATATTATATGTCTCGAAGAGGTAAGTGAAAAAAGAGGAATGTCTCACACCTATTTAAATCAGTACTAAAAATAAAATAGAAAATAAATATATAATTCCTCATATCATCCCTATATACTCTATGTGATAAAAATAAACACATTAATTCTCCCCTCAACACATTCACGCAATACTATGAGCATTGAATGACCCACATATGGTCTTTGGTGATAACAAGTCATAAAATATTCCACCTACATCTTCTCTACTAGGTCACCTTCCAATTCTTAAAAATTTATTTCCAAACCACTCTTACCACTTCCATTACCTATTCACCCCATCCATTATCTCAATATATTCATCACATTGGTTTAATAAATTTAATGAAATATTCCTCTCTCATGCAAGATCATCACTACTATTATCTAAAATAGATAGATGCATCATGTGAGGCCTATACCAACAAAACTCTATAATCAGATTTCATATTCAAATGTTTCAAACATCTAGGTCCTTGGGTTTTATTTAAATCCTAGTCATAGAAGTGTCTTCTCTTATGTTCCCACATCCAGGACAAACTATCTATATCTAATCTCCCGAAAAATCTCTTTATCACCAAGGAATTCTCTAACACCCTAAAATAGGTACGAACTCGAAGAGGTATAAAAATAGTTGGTATGTATGTATATAGTCTTTTATTGAATTCTATATCTCTAAATAACTCATCACAAAACATACAAATCATGTAAAAATTAAGGTTGGTGATCCTCAATGAATACTCAGTTACATTCATGTTTCAATGTTGAACTTGTATTAGCTCTTAGATGTGGACATCCCAAAATGTAGCTTGAGAAAAATCCTCTCTTGAAAGGATTTAAAACTCTTTCCAAGAAATATTTTCCTCAAAATCATACTCATCCACTGGGCCCCACCATATTCTTACAAAACCGTGAAGAACAATCACTTCCTAGACTATATTATTGTCATTATGTTTCCGAAAATTATGAAAGACTCATGTAAATACCTCATTCTATTCCTCACCCACCTATAGATTGGGATAACCTACAAACCAGAGTGGCTTATTTTAGGAATCTCTTGAATCAAAATCAACCTACACACCTAATATGAAATTATTTCCTAAATAATATGTTTTTGGGCAGGTGGTGGTAATAATTATCCACTCGAGATGCAACACACTCTGAAGTGGACCTGTATCAAAGCACCATTACAGAGGGAATCATCAATATGATTCTGAAAAAACATCCTTGGTAAAATCATTATAGATACATATTTTAATAAGAAATATATACCACAATCAATTAGTATATATGGAGATATGATTGAGGGATTATATGGAAATGAAAAATCATTCTGATATAGTGTATATACCAATTTTATCAATATAACATGTGTCCAAATGTACCGATTAAAAAACTTAGCTGTCAGAGTCCTTGTGTATAGATACATCGGCAACCTCATTGTAATTGGATTCACTTTCATGAGTGGTGATCATGAGACACTGTTACCCAAAAACCTATCTCACAGATTATGTTTATAACGAAGAATCATCTCGGATACCACTATGTAACTACTTGACCCAATGTTACCTCTATGGAGACTTCCCAAATCTCGATCATGGTCAATCTAACCACATGAACACAACATGGTATTTTCAGATCACTATGATCTTCCCAATAATGGTCACTCAAGGAATACAAAAAATTATCATCTACAGAAGACATATCTTGAGTGGGAAAAACCCATTCAGTGGGGAATATAATAATATTTTATAGGAAAACCATAAATCACAAAGCATATAACATCCAAAATAAAACTCATCTTAGCTTACGAAAATGTCAATAGAATAAAAAAAATAACATTTATATATTTACATCATATACAGAGTGTCTAGGTAGACTAACAATTGTAATTCCATCATAGGATTCCTACTCAAAGTTTCAACATAGAAGACATCTGGGAAATAGTCCTCCATGAGTTTGAAAATATAAATGGAGTTCATATAAGAGGTCATGCTCATCAAGACTATGAATAAGATTTACACACTAGAAGTCTAAAGATATCAATATAGATATGAGGATCACTATTAAATACAAGGTGGTTAATAACATGAAAAAATTGATTAACCTACAAAGTACATGATGAATTATCATGTAGGGGTTTTCATGATGATACCATGGATCCCACTTAGGAAAATTAATATAGCGAATTTAAATTTAGGAATAAAAAATGTATACTTTCGAACTATACATTAGTGAATTTTATTATCGGGAACCACCATCCTATTAATAGATCATGGATCCATACTAAACCCATAAGTAAAAGAACAAGATAACATTCCCTAATGAATCATATCCAATATGAACAGTTAAAGGGCTTTAATTTAATTTTGAAGTACAAAATTTCATGTACTAGTAGTACAATACATGTCTCTTTTTAAATTTTCCTATGGTATATAACATTTCCCATTCACATGTATTCATTAGGTACACAACATATTTGATTGAATATACTTATAATTTTTCCCACATGTGTATTCAAGTGTTTGAGTATACATCACCTCCCAATTACACCCAGTCTATACATGTTCTTTTCTGAGTACGTGGAATGTTTTAGGATGTCTACTCCTGACCATGTCTATGTAACTTATGACAAATGTGATGAGAATATAGGTAAGGTTTATTTGTCTTTTTTATATGTGTTAGACATCATGTGACACTTTGATACTCTATAGAAACTATAGTTCCACATTTCAGTCCCCTCATGACATATATTCCCATATTGCAATCATTATATAACTTGATTTTTCTGATCACATGAATACTTTATGAAATGTCACCACATTATCCTAATTTATCCAATTAGGCCATGAATCTAGACGAAAAATAATGATTTTTTCTCATTGAGTCTTTCAGTGACTGCTTATTAGAATTTATCCATTGATTTGAAAATAAATTACCCTATATTAACACCTCCCAGCAACTACATGCGAAAACCACATCCGGGACCAAAAATAAGAATTAATCGGATGTAATTGCCATAGTTTAATGATACTCATACCATAATAATCTCATGAATGCATTATTAATACATTATTCCATGAAATGAATGGAGAACCATTGATTTATTGGTATTTTGGATAAACCACTAATAAAATGAAGCATTAGTGATGAACTCACAAAAAATAAATGAGTGAATAAAAAGAAACATGAAAAAGGGGAAATAGAGTTTTTTTCTAGTTATACTTGATATGTTTTAATTGTATTGGTTATTTAATAACAAAATAAAAATAATGAATTTCTCTCATTAAACCCCATAAAATATACCCAGACATACAATACGATCAAACCATGAATTAATTCATTGGTCAAGTAATTTTCATTTTCCACAGGATATGATATTTTTTAAAAATAAACATAATATACACATACTACATCATGGTGGATCGATCACTGATGACAATTAATCCATTTTATTTCCATTATTGGGATCCTTTAATTCTTTTGTACACCGATTGACACTCCATGATCTTGAAGTTGTTCATCAAAGAATGATCGTCTAACACACTCTCCAATAGATCTTGACTTTTTAAGAAAACACAAATATTTTCTCATTGTTGTATATTTATATAAATAAAATTGGACATTATTTAATTTAAAAAATAAATAAATATTTTATTTTATTTTATTATTTATATATGAGATGGATTTTCACCAAAAAATATGACACTGAATAATATTATACCAGACGTAGCATCAATCCCAATCTATGAACTCAACCATAGTCTTTTATTTTAGATTTAATTAGACCTTGCCTCAGAATCCCATATCATCTTAGTTCATCGCTTCTAAAATAATTCATATGTTATTAGAAAATAATACATGGAATAATTAGATATGATGCATTATAAAATAATTATTTCACACATTTAGTGAAAAAAATAACAAATTTATATATTCCAATTTATATTCTATCAAATATTCAATAGGAAATAGAATCTAACACAAATAAATATGCTAATAGACAAATTATTCTTTATAAAATATATTTTCAATGATAAAAATTCATACATCACTTATAATGTCAATAATAAATTATATATCATTTTATTCCTTTTATAATTATATTCTTTTTAAGGTTTATAAGTAATTAATAACATCACTGACAGAATATTACAACATTTGGTAATCTTTTCTACATAATCTATAATTTGAAATAGTTTTTTTCCAATAAGAATGCTGACTATGGAAGTCCATTTTCTACCAAACTAAAATTATTATTTGGTTCAGTTGAAAACATTTTAGAACAAAAATGAGTGTAATATTGTAGATCATTTTATAATGTTTTGGAAACATGGGTCATTAATTGAACTAATTAACTTTATCAATTATTTCTAATAAAATCAAAATATCAAAGCATAAATTTCCCAATTATTATAAACTACTATTCTAAAAAATATTTATTCAAATTAAAGAATATTTATTCCCCAAAATCATGTATCAGATTTTTTCATCGATGATTAATAATATGGAATCTGTCAACTCCGCATTGAGGTCTTATGCTTCAAGACCAATATAACCTTAGTAATTGTGTATTATACCAAACATGATCTAGTAAGACTTCCCTCACTAGAATCATACCAACAAAATATTGAAATAGAAGTCCATATATATAATGTTATGAATAAAGCCATATATATTGAAGAGTTGTAATTGTTTTTTTTTCAAAATCTACTAATGGTAAATTTTAGTCATAGTCTATCCCAAAAATGAGAATACATTATTAATTATTTTTGTATAAAATTTATTGTTATCATTATATTTTTTCATTATTTTTTGGGATAAAATATACTAATCATTTTGATTTATATCCACATAGAATTTAAAATTTCATTCTAGAATCTTGACATAAATCTAGGAACTCTATCCATGATAAAGGATTCTGGAAACCGATTATTTCAGAAAATATTATTCAAATAGTTTTTACATAGGTCATAAAATATAATTGTTTCTTATATAAGAATTAGATGTTATAAAGTAATAAATATATATTTTATGATCAAAACTTGATAACATTAACATGATGATCTGAAGATTAATTTCCTAACATCCATTGAAATATCCCAATATATTAAATCAAAAAAATAAAACTCTTTAATAACTATGTTGTTCCACAATTCTCTACATTTTCATGATGAAAATTAAAACATCTATAAATGAATTAAAAACATCATTCATTGATTTTGACTGAAAGATGATGTGTTTGATGTAACAATGAATCATTTTATATTATTGGGACCCTCTATACATAATGGGACATATTCTTAAAAAATATAATTCATTTAAATTACATAATCCACGTTCTATTTCCAAGGATTAATAATTAAATCAAGTATAACATATCAATAATTTTTTAGCTTCATAATTGTAATGTTATCATAATACTTCTAAAATATTATTGATGAAAACTAATTCATTTTTTAAAAGTCTATCATTATTTATATCTCACTAGGTTTATAAATTATTGCATATTTTTTCATTTCGTCTTCCTCTATAATAATGTTTTCCAATAATCAAATAAATAACATGTACTTGTTAACATAATTCAATTTTGTAATTTATGTATTTATTATGAAAATATAAAAACAATAATTAAATTTCCTTGATATTCAAAATAGCTCAAAAAAATTGGTATAGGCGAACTCCACAAACAAATAGGAATATATGAAAAATCACACCATGAAAAAGGGTACCTCAAAATATTATAATCAGTATATACTAAAAAATATATATATATAATTTTTATTTCTCAAACAATTAAATGTATATTGGATTGCACATGACTTTATCTATTATATATGGTAATTAATTTCATGGGATCACAGTCCATATTCCACAACCATTATCCATTAATCATAAATGTATCCCAAGCATAATCATAACATTTCAATATATAGATTTTAATATTATTCAAGTATAATAAAAATACAATCTTTTATTATTTAAATTTACATATCTATTTCATTAAAAACATACTTGATAATAAAATTCCACACAACTACACTAATTTTAAATTAAAATATTTAATGTCGGATCATAAATTTTATAAATAATATATAAATTGTTTATAATATCTATACAATCCTAAAATACTAAATATTTTGAATACAATTTTCATTATTTATGAAGATATTACTAATTTTAGTCTCATAATATAAATAATTATTCTATTATTAGAAACACTATGGTCATATAAATTTTTTAATTTGATACATAAATTATGTTTATATAATTTAATATACACAATGTGATTTCTTAAACTCTAAATGAACAAAAGTATATATGATGGTCTTCCCTTAATCATGAGTATATAAGTATTTTAACCGAAATTATAATAATATTTTTTCCAATTTGAATGTTGAATATCATTATATATATTTAAATAATAGATATAAGAACATTGGAAGCACCAAAATGAATTACCAAATATATTAATGATAATATTATTAATATAAGTTAAATTCAGATTTATATAATTGTTTCCTTCAATTAATGAGAACAATGGTAAAATTTTGGAATCTAGTGAGGAAATTTTATTTTTCCAATAAATATATCCTTTCGGATAAAGAATATTTTTATTCAAAAACAATTCATTATTTATTAAAGAGCCAATATTTAGTCTTATATACGACAAATATTACTGTAAGAAATATTGTGAATACTATGTTAAAAAAATAACAATTTCCTTCTAGTAAAAAGTTCATTATTTAATATTAAACTCCCATCATTTTGTAGTTCAAATGAATTTAAATGACATAGATTTTATATATATATCAATGACATTATGTCAATGAAAATTTTCATTAACATCACTTATGGTAATCCTACTATATCCTTCCATAAAAAACAATGAAAAAAAATAACCATTATGAGAGGTTGAGGTTGGACCTAACAATGAAATAATTTGGTTATTATCCATGCCAATTAAAAAAATATTTAAATATCATCACACTCCATTAAGACATTTCTTCATGAATGAATACCATTTCAATCCCCTCATGTTAATTTAACTGTGAATTTGTTAATTTCTTATATATATTAGAAATTATTTGAGTTTTTTGTATTTATAAGAGTTTTATGCTGGTTGGAAATTTTTTTCCTAGGGGGGAGTGAAAATCACCTTATCCAATAGAGGACACATTTAATTCATCCCTCTAGTAAATAAAATATAAATGCTTTTGGTGTATTACACCATGATTTGGGATGTTTGAGGTTAATTTATAGTCATAAAAAATATTTTAGCATAAGGGTCAAGAAATTCCCCTATAATGGAATAAAAGAAGAAAGGATATCATATTAGATGTCCTTATGTAATTTGTTCTACATGTTTTGGGTCATATATGGTGTATGTTTGTGGCTACGATGTTGTGATTTTCTAGTCGTGGGATTTATTCTACAACATTGTGAGTTGTTTTGGAACTTTTTAGAGGGGAATGTGGGCCTTAGATATACCTCGTTTGGAACCCCCATTCCACAAACCGAGAAGTCCTTATACTAGAGGGTCTAATTTGTATCATATTGTGACATAGTGTAGGAAAAACAATATGAAATCTAATTTCCCATCTCAAAATTTAATTTTATTTCATCATTAAACCTCTTATAAATTTATGATTATTTTCCACTTATGCCTCTTATTTTCATCCAGTCAAACTAGATAATCTCACAACTTTCTATCACACCTGTCACACTTGATCCTAATACTATGATTCATCATATGCTATGAATTTCAGCACATAGATCCCTGCATTCCATTATTTATTTCATTCCCACTCCCTTTAATTATATTCATTACATATGCAATCTCTGAGGAATCTAAATAACCATGTGGAATAATTATTTAAAAAAAACCTGTTATATATATTTTTCCATGATTATGAAAATGAATTTTATCTATTCATAGGTTTATAATTATCAATAAAGTGTTTTGATTATATCTTATTGTGAGAGAATTATTATAATCTGTGGAATTTTTTTTAAACTTCATTAAGTTATATATAATTGTGCATGTTTTTTAGTTTCATACATTTATATTGATTTGTATATTTGTAGCCTTTGAAATTGTGGTGTCATTTTTTGTTGAACAATTCACTTGTAAATTTTCATTGGTTGTCTGGTGGGTTTTATAAATTTTAAATGAAATTTTTTTAATTCATAAATTTGTTTCTTGTGTAAAATCTGTAATTTTTAATCAAATATATTATATCCATTTTATTGTAATCTTATAATATAATCTATGGTAAAAATTTACATATTATCTAAATATGTTATATGGGGGTATACTTATATTTATACACATTACGAACATATGAATCTATTTTATTTTTAATCTCAATAAAATTGTGTTCATTTTTAATGGGATATCATAAAATCATGGGTGAAATCATACTAGCCTTGGTTTTACCAACACCCAAAAAAAACCAATCATGTCTAAAAATAAATTGACTATCATTTATTTTATCCCAGATATATACACCCTTTCATTTCTGGTTTTCATCTTGTGTCGAAATGAGTTGGTTTGAGTGGCGTTGTGTGATAAAGATTGCTTTGCAGGTTATTAGTAGTCATTTTCCATTGTTTATTTTTATAGGATTGTATTGTATCTACCAATTCCTACAATGGTTATCATTTAATAATTTTCTATGTGAGATATTTTTTATTCCATTAAATTTATATTATGTGACACACCATTTATTTCTACAATGTCATGCTCACATTTTGGTTTTCATTATATTAGTATAGGTTTTTTTATTTTCATGGTAATCCAATGATCATATGGGTCAGAATGAATTTATCTTAGGAATCTATGTTGTGATTCATGTTATTTTAGGGTTGAATAATTTTATTTTGATTAGTCATTATTATCTAACAGTGATATAATTCCCTAAATGATCAGGAACATTCCTCATGGTTTCGAACAGACTGGTATAGTTGCCTAGTTTTGGATTAACTCATATTTTTTATAATGAACGGTATAATATAATAGTTTTTCAATATTTACTAGTTTTATGAAACCCCCTCTCATTATTTGGGTATGATTCAAAATAATGTTTATTAATACAGATCTATGAAATCAATGTTATATCATTGTTAGGTTTCTAATCAATACCATTTACTATGAGTATGTAGTTTCCATGTGTAGTTATCGATTAGATTTTTCATCATATTTACTATTTAGTGGTTGTATTTTGGATTATTTATATGTTTTTTATTATATTATATGATTTGGCATGGAAATGGGAGGGGATCTCTTGTAACATGGATATATCACATGATGTATCACTTTATGTGTATCCCATGAACTAATTATTAGAATTTTAATAGATCATATCACACAATTAGTACTTTATATTCAAAACCATGTAGCCAATATATGCAATGATCTAAATCCTTTGGATGTTTATTCACCTTTTTCAATGGAATATATTTATATATGGTATCCATTTTTTGGTTGATATGAAGTCATGTATGTTGTTTCATTAATTGATGTTATTAGATTAATAATTTTAGGATGGTTTTGCTATAATTTATTTATGTTTTTATTAAAATTTGTTCTACAGATAGAGGAAGGATATTTAGAAATTTTTAAACTAATAGAGAATTATGGGTGGTGATTCTATTTTTGAAAAGACTATATTATGATTTAATTTATATATTTACATTTTTTATAAAAAAATCTGACTTTTACATGATTCGTTATAAAAATAGTGTTTTAATGTTGACGTTATCTTTAAAATATAAAAATATTTTTTAAATAGTTGTGTTATTTTAATGGTTTAATGATTTAGAAAACACAGTTATAAAATTCTGAAATATATAAGGGATACCTTAGAAAATGTTTTCATTTTATCTATTTGGGTGAGTTGTTTTATGAAGTTATCTGGTTTTTGATGCGGTTAGTTGTTTTAATTTATGATACATCGATTAATGAAGTTCATGTTTTATATGATTCAATGTATTCATCCTTGAAATTATTCATAGTAGGACATGTATTTTGTTAATTGGTTGGATATTTATTGTAATTTTATAATCCTTTAGTTGTATTCGTTTAATCTTACATATTTATCTTGACTCAGAATCATGTGGTAGATATGGAATCCACCTTAGAAATGTGTCTAATATATGTCTTCTCAATTCATCATCTATAATACCAAGGAGGGGACCCTGATCCTCTTTAATATATGGAGTGGATGTGATAAATATATGACTTTTTCAAAATTATTTGATAAACCAAGATAGTATATGTTTGTGATGAACTATGTGAGATACCATGGTAACATGATCACTATACCCATCATGAGATTGAATAAAGGGCATTCATGACCCCTTCAGGTGGGATACATGAACATAGAAAAATAAAAAATGTGTGTGGGAATTTTTTTTACAAAAAACTGAAAAATCAAGATAAAGAGATAAATAAGAAAACAAGAAAAAGTATACAGGGTGAAGTGTAATTGAATACAGACATGAAAAAAACCTAATTTAATACGACAAAAAACGATGAAAAATGACAAAAACCCATGTCCCAAAAGACACAACATAGAAAAAGATCAACATCTACCACCACTATACTGAATTTTACCCCAACATGAACCTAGATGATGATAATATATAATCACCCGAAGGCATAGAAGGTTGTGATCTAAAAGTCCAATAGGTTCCCACCAATTATTCCATAATAAAATCAAAACATTTTATTAACCAAATCATGATTTTAGTTTTAAATAATCAGTTATGGAATTAATAAATCATATTGAAATATATCAAGTATTCAATTTAAAATAATGGAACAACATAAAAATTTTGTCTTGAGAAATTTTTTATAGAAAATAGTTTAAATAAATTCATAAGGCATGTAAAACATTTTATATTAATCTAATTTATTTAAAATACAATCAATTCACTACATGGTCATCTTACAAAATGTATAATAGTACTATTGAACAGGATCCTCTCACTGTCATCGATGAATGATGGAAATATGTGAATAATCATGTACAATTGATATCAAAGGGGACTCATCACCATCCATTCTGTGTTGGGTCCTGCTATTCTATGATTCGTTTCATTTAGAAATCATAAAAAGAGTGATATCATGATAAATCAACAACTACATTGGCTAGAATATTCTCTAATACAAATAAATTATATGTCGTTAATAATAATACTACAAAAAATACAACTCAATATACTCTCCTATTTCAAATATGAAAATTTTCCATTTAAAAACCACAAATATTTTTTATTCAAAACGTGACTTTTCGATGATAAAACTAACGAGTTTCTATCAAAACCATTTCAAGTATTTTTCTGAAATATCAATTCCCAGTAAGTTCAATCAAATAAACATCACAAGAAAAATCAAGTAATTAAATTTAACAATTAAATTTAACTGAATTTCATCCAATTTCACTACACCATGCAATTTAATGAAATTGCGGCGGGGCAGGGGGGGGGGGGGGGGTTCCCCTATTTCACATCTAATTTTGATTTCAATTAAAATACCAAAATACAATGAATTTTTATAATAAAAAACATGTGAATCAAATTTTAAAACTTGAATATATATTGAATATTAAATTATAGTCAATCTAAATTGGGTTAATAAATGCTTCCAATCAATACAGAACCACCTAAATCAAGATCACGAGATATCAAAACCACGATCCCTAATAAGGAAATCCTAAAATAGAATGTCGAAAATGTCGATCTTGAAAGAAAAAACAATATTCAAGATCCTAAATATAATGGATTTGATCCTCAAGAAAAGGATATCTACAAATCCAGGGGATTAAATAAAGAATATTGGGGGAAATGGAATGGGAATATGAATTTTAATGTGTAGATATTGTACATTATTCTCCAAGAATAAATCTATTTTTTCAATGATGTAGAGGCGGAAAATTGACACTTATCTGAAACTATGGAAATTGAAACTATAGAGTAGTTGAGATAGGACTTTTAAGACCCTATACAGTTGGATTGAAAATTTAGAAAAAAATTAATAAAATCTCGTGAACAATTTCACAGGTAGGGTCAAATGGTTATATAAACCACGAACCCTAAATATGCACCCATTTTTTGGATAGGTATATAGTTTCTACTTAGTGTGAGTATGGTTTTTCAAACTTTGAGAAAATGCAGAAAAGCATCACATTTTATTTTTTTATTGTTTTCACTAGCTTGGTGCACAGTTTGGTAAATTTGTGCGACAACCATACATAACCCAAAATTCATTCAATATTTTCAAAATTTCCCCCAATTCCCTGTTCTATGAATCCCAAACAACAGATGTTCAAAATTTGGGTTTGTGAATAATTAAAAAATTAAAAAGTATATTACAACCTCCTCATAAAATAATATTTTGGTCCCCAAAATGTCTTCTATGAAGATTCCATATCGAAAAACTGAGGCCACTTCTCTCTCATTACTACATCCCTCACCCAGATACCATGGGAATCAAAACCATCCATCCATTACACTCAAAAAAGGTATCTTCATCCCACAAGGTAAATCAGTTTTATAGTACACTATCCTGACATTATGTACATTCATTTATTAATTATGTTCAACATTAAGATCAATCTTTCATAAAACATGTGATGGGTCAGAAAGATAATTTCATAATTTAGATACGAAAATCACATTGTATATCTACATCAGCTATAGTGTATGTGATTAAAAGTAATCAGAATTACCCACCTTCTCAATAACCTAAAAATATCTTACAAAATGTAAATTAGTTATCATATGATTTTAGGGATGTCGAGGAACCTACTGAGGTATAATATTCATGAACACATGGTCAGCAACTAAAACATCAATGGTTTGTGACCAGGATCATCATAAGACTTATACTGGCTATGTGCCATTAAAATTTTTAGATGAATCAAATAAATATTTTTTATATTCTCTTAAACCATGGACATTCCAACCTAGAAACATTCTCCAATATTTTACAAAAACAAATGAAATCTACAAGGCCAACCATGAAAGGCCTCAAATGGATCAATATTGATCAAATAAATGTAATTATTATTAGAATCAAACTCAAAAACCACCAAATGATCATCCCATGCTCCACAAAAGTCAATGATTTAGGGATGGAGAATATCCAAAGAATTCATTATTGAAAATTATATCTTTACATCTGACTACATATGGTATGTCATACTAATACAGAATTGATATCCCAATGCCTCTTGAAGGCCTTTGCAAAACTGAGAAGTTAAATGGGTACCTATATCAAATACTATATAAGATGGAACATCATGAAAAATAACAATATTATTCACATATATATTTTTGAGCACCTCAACATTTTCTGTCTTTTGATAGTTTATAATGTTATTCAATTTAGTTAGTTGTTTGATCTCAACATATTTCATCTTCTTCTTTCTCTATGTATGATGATGAAAAACCAAAAAGTATATAAATATATCACCCCACTTCAATGTTGTAACTATAAGTGGGAGATAAAATTCCAAAAGATTATGGTTATCAGGCTTGACTTATTGGGACATATAATAGTGAGATATATAATCAAGAATTCCCTATCTATTACCAAGACACCCAAATACATGTCGTATATCATATAACATATTTGTGGTTGTAGGTTTTACTAAGCACCAATAATTATTGAAACCCCCATCACCTAATGCCCTATCCCTATTTAAATAATAATGTGATTATAATAAAATAAAATTCCCTCTATGGAGAATGGCAAATTAGTTAATGTCTCCCAACAATAGAGAGAGTCTCTAATTCTTTAGGACATATAATCAATCAACTATTCCTAAGGAATCATATCATGATGAGTGGATTTGAACTAAATAGTGGAAAATTAATAATTTCCCTTATATAACGGAACACTAATAATGAACATAGAAAAACTATACATCATGTTCTATTATAATAATGGTTCATTCACATCCTGGGTCGTAAGTTCCAATGAAAATTCATGTACAACAACAATACATATCCATGGAATAGATTTTTTGTCTGTGTTTAAATATTTCATGTATTCCATCCAAGGTCTCTTTTAAGGATTCTAATAAATTTATAAAATATATAAATCAAGATTTTACTGTAAGAAAACATGGAAATCCTTTCTCTGAAAAGGTAATTTCATCATCTCTTTAGTGTGTGCATTATAGCTATGAGTTCAAGGACATTGGTCAGTATTTATACTCATGTTTCCTTAGTTTAGGAGTTCCCTAAAAAATTACATGACCACCATGAATTTTATTTGTAAGAACCCGGTTTTTGATGAGAAAGACTTTGGAATATTCTTGATAATATTCTCGAGCAGTGCCTTCAGACGGCGTGCGATTCCGAGCCCCGGAGTGACCGAAATTAAATTTTCAGTGCGTTCACACTAGAAACAATAAATAAATGATATAACTCTTAAACGGTGATCTGGGTCAGGGATCCGAGTGTACGGATGGGTCCGGAATGGGGTGTTTACCCTACGAGCGACATAAAACTTGTCGGCGCAGGATGTTTGGACCCCTCGCCCGCTTCCGGAACGTTAAACGGATAAATAAATTAAATTAATTCATTTAATGTTGAAACGTAGGTATCTCTTAAACGATGGCTCGGATTGGAAAACCGAGGGCACCGTTGAGTTCAGAATGTGCCGTTTACCCTAGGAGTGGTATAAGTATTGCGGGCGCCGGCCGTTTGTGAAAAATGGCCCTAGGGGCGTTTTCATAATTTAGCGGCTTCAGACGTTAATTTTTTTAAATTTTGAACAGGATCTCGGATTAAAATTACGAGACCGCCGTTGTGATCGGGAGGTGGTTTTTACCCTAGGGGAGGCTTAACCTCGACCCTGCTGAGAGTTCGGGTCCGGGCCGACGGGCGGGTGGTTAAGCGTTTTCTATTTAAACGCTTAACACACCCTCCTCCCTCCTCTCATTCCCCTTTCCCCTAGCAACCCCTCTTCTCGCTCCTCCTCCTCCATCTATGGAGAGACTCCGGTGAGACATCTCCGGCGAGGTGTGGTGGCCGGAGGATCGTCGCGAAGCGTCGGGCGAAGCCCCGCGAGGTAGGATTTGTCGTTTGAGTTTTCATTCACCGCACCTACTTCGAACTCGATTAATTGTTTTTAAACTCTGTTTGATTTTCGAACGAAGCCCATGAATTCGTATAAGATTAAATTCCCTTTCTAACGCATCTTTCGGATTTAAATTCCGAGCTCCTTGGCATCCGCAATGATCCGCCGAACATTGCGGGTTTTTGGTTTCCGGCGGGCTCGAGCGGCGGCGCGACGAGGGCGGACGGCGCGGCAGGGGTGTCCGCGGGTGTCCGGTGGAGGCGCTGGGCATGGCGGGGTGTCTGTCAGGGTGTCCGCGGGACGCTGCTGGGGTGTCTGGCGGGGTGTCTGCGACGTCGGCGCAGGTGTCCGGGAGAGGCACTGGGCGCGACAGCAGGGCACCGGGCATCGACCGGGGCGTCTGGCGGAGCGCCCGGTGAGGCACGGTTGCCAGGGAGGGACGACCCCGGGGTCGCGTCGCGCGACCCCTGTGCGGCGACGAAGACCTGCGCCGCACGGGTCTTCACGCAGCGGCCACGAGAGGCCCTCGTGGCCTGTCTGCGCGGGGACCGGGTGTCCGCGGCCGGCCCGCGCGGCTAAGCCGCGGGCCGGCCCAGGCCGGTCCAGCCCCAGGGGTTATGCCCCCTCGGTGTTCGGACACATGTAAATTCTGCTACGGGTGTCCGTTTTGAGGTCCTCTTGTGGCGGTGGGACCGTATTGATGAGACGGTCTTTTTGAGATGGTTTCAGGAATTTTTAATTCCCGAAACGAGGGGTCGCAGAGGCGCGATGTGTCTTTAAGTAGACGAACGTTTTCTTCCGGGATTCTTGTTTTGGACGGTGTGGATGCGTCCGACGTCCGTTTTGAGCGCTGTCAGCGGCGTTGTGACCCTGGCACTGAGGCGGAGGTTTCTAGTGCGGTTCCAGGCGTTGACGCTGGAGTTGAGGCACGTTCCCCGCGGCCCGTATTTTGAGTTGCGTGCAGCTAGTAGCGACTTTTTCCTCAGACGTCCGTTCGGGGCGTGCAAGCAGTCTATTTTTGGTGTTTTTCCGAGGGCAACGCGTTGGCGCAGTCTGCCCGCTGTAATTCCGCACAATGGTGCGGGCCCCGCGAGGGCCGTTTCGGGAGTTGACGGTGATTTCCAGCTTTATCACCGGGTGACAGTTTTGGAAAAGTGAGTAGTCCATTTCGTGTACTTTTTCGAGAGGATCGCAACAGTGCGATACGTTTGTTGCGTTTCTGGACCGGGATGCGGGTCCCACGTGGCACCGCTGATGTGCGGTACACCAGGATGCACCTGTTTCTCCGGATATTTGTTGCACTCAAGTGAGTAGTTCTTTTGACGTGTTTTCCCGAGGGGATCGCAATGGTGCGATGTGCCCGACTATTTTCGGGGCCGAGGCTCGGGATCACGGGATGCCGTTCGGGCGTGAGGCAGTGTTAGTGACATTTTCGTCGGATATCCATTTGAGGCGAGTAAGTAGTCGATCTCGTGTGTTTTTCTGCGAGGATTACAATGGTGTGATCCATTTGGTTGTGCGGAGCCTCTTGCGCGATCTTGTTGAATGTGGAATGAGGAAGGTGCTCCAGTGGTGGTTCGCCCTACCTTGTTGTAGCGAATCCTTGGTGTGTGATCGCGCACTCTTGGGAGAGTGATACAAATGGTTCTCGAGATGTGGATGGTCCTGCCTGGGCCTTTGAGGTGGAGTTGTTACGTCATGCCTTCGCGTTGACGCTGGGTGTCGTGTGCACGATAGCCTTTGGGCTGGAATGGGGTATAATCTGGGAGTATACGAGAGCGCTTGGAGGTACATGTGGTTGTTCGTACCTGAGGATGTTTGTGCGCTCAGTTGGGGTTGACTTGGGGCCACACGTTGTGTGGGCCCCACATGCGTGCCATTATCTTCTTTACGTACTTCGACCTCTCGCGACGTAGAGGGTCCCTCTGCGCTCGTTTGGTTGACCAGCAGGGTGGAGTTTTCACATGGCTTTGTGCTCGTTTGTTTGACCAGTAGTGTGGAGTGTTCCCCTGGCTTTGTGCTCGTCTATTTGACCAGAAGGGTGGAGTTTCCCCAGGCCTGGTGCTCTTTTGTCTGACCAGCATGGTTGAGCGGTCTCCCCCTGGTCTTGTGCTCGATGGTTTGGCCAGCAGAGATGGTTTGGTTCCTCTGATTCTTTGGCTGTGATGGGTTTCAGTACTGTTCCCTTTCACCGGACTGTGACACCGTCTGCGACTACGGGTGTTCGTACAACGTGGGTGTTTTCTCCACTTTCTGGGATGAGGTGTCTCGGTCCGCTTCGACAGTGACTCAGTGGATTGGAGTGGGATTTCCTTTTGAGGCCTGGGGAGTTTCTCCCGTTGTTCTGTGTTCCCTAGTAGAGCTTGTGGTTTCAGTGTGACCAACACTTTACGCGGGCACCAATCCTCTACCCAAGAGGTTGTTACAGCAGGACTGAGGTTGTTTCCAGTAGGGCTGAGGTTGTTACAGTAGGGCTGAGGTTGTTCCAGCAGGGCTGAAGTTGTTCCAACAGGGATGAGGTCATTTCTAGCAGAGCTGAGGGGGTTTCGAGCAGGGCTTGCCAGTGGGTTACCATCCTGCAGGGATGGCCAGTACAGTGGTGTTTACCGAGCAGTACCATCTAGCAGGGATGGCCAGAGCAGTGATGGCCTTACCTCCAGCTGGGCTGGGCAGTGGTCCCTGATGCCGAGCTTACCTCCAACTGGGCTGGGCAGTGGTCCCCGATGCCGGGCTTACCTCCAGTGGGGCTGGGCAGTGGTCCCCGATGCCGGGTTACCTCCAGCTGGGCTGGGCAGTGGTCCCGTCGCCGACATTATCCGGGTCACCCTCCAGTGGACTACCCTGTTATGGGACTGGGCAGTGAGGCACCTGTCGACTTACCGGGTATCCCCGTATTGGGAATCCATTGACTTCCAGGGATCCTCCAGCGGGGCTGGGCAGGGGGTCGCCTGTCGACTTTGAGCAGATTTCTCGACTGCGGGGCAGTGACGAGTTGTGGTTGACGTTCCCCCAGAAATCTCAAGTATGAGGAGCGATTTCCCCCACCGAGATGCGTCCTTGTGACGCGACCTAAAATCGTACTGGCGAGTCAGTGTCGCCCAAAGTGGATAGTGTCGAGGTGTGGTGATTGAGCCCCTTGGCTTGCGGTTCGGGGCAAACGTGCGGGATGCTGGGCATCGATGGTGTTAATTATGGGACTGTTGGATACTTCTTCTTGGGCTGAGCTATGGGATGAAGATCCCCTTACGAGTTTGTTCGGGCTTCTTGACAGAGCATACATATGTATATACCTTGTTTCTGGCACCCACTTCTTGGGTTTGGCTACTCTCCTTTGAGGAGAGGTGATGACGCGCGGGGTATGCCACGTGCATTCCGTGTCTAGCTTCTCATGGTTGGACGAGTCTACTCTCCTACTATAGGTAGCGATGACTCGACGAGAAGTTCATCTTCTCACCATTTCCAGCTCCTTGTGTCTGGATGAGTCTACCTTATTTCCTCTTGTTGGGTTGAGCTGGACTCTTTACTGCACTCCTTATTGTACTCATTTACTTTTCTACTCGCTCTACTGCTCACCCTTCGGTACCTCCTTTTGTTGCTCCCTCGAGCCTTCGGGGTATCCTACTGAGTATTTTTATACTCACCCTTGCTTGGGCTTTGCCCGCACTTGGTGTGCCCTTGTAGACGACGGACAGGTGGAGTGTGACTTCAGTGGAGCGTATGAGCTTGGGATCTTGGACTGTGTGCGGTGGTCGTGGCCGGGTTCCAGGTGGGAGACCCGTCAGCAGTTTCATTTGTTTACCTGTTGCCGGGTTGTGGCACTTTTTGGTTGGGCGTGTGTTTTGCCCCTTTTCTTTTCAGTTTGTACTTTGTACTTGTAGAGGTCGATGCACTTTGTGATATTTATATAGCAGTTGCCCTTTCTTTTTACTCTTTTGTCTTTTCTTTTACTCTGCACTGTTGCATTGAGGATGCTGCGTGTGTGTGTGTGTACAAGTGCTTAGGCAAAGACCTCCTCGATTTTTTGTGCCTTCGGCACTGGTTGCCAGCCCCTGGCCTATGGAGGCAGGCTTGGGGTAGTTGCGGCTCGAGCTCGGGTAGGGTCGGGTCGTGACATGAATTCTTCCTAAAACTAAGCCCAATATATCAATGAAGTTTAAATATCCTAGATCAACCTCAAGGAGATTAAAAACCAATGTATTTTTTAATAGATGTGTCATATCGACAAAATAACTCCAAAATTTTTTATCCAATGAAATAATAACTCCTATAAAAGTTACAACTTTCATCGAAGAAGCCATATATGGAAATTGAATTAAAAATAACTAATAATACATAGCTAATCCAAAGAAGCAATGAATTTGGAAAACATTCCATATTTATTCCCATGTCAGAACAGTTTTTTCCTTTTCAGGATCATCTAAAATCCCATATTATGAATCCATGTTTTCAATGAAAAACTATTTTTGGATCTTGAAGTCACATTTCAAATTCTTGGCATAAATTACTTTATTTCTCAACAACTCTATAATTTCTCTCAGATAATGCACATAATCTCTCATAGAATTAGTGTAAACCATGACGGCATCCCCCATGTAAACCAAAAATTCGTGGGGGAAATCTCTCCATGCTATTAGTACAATAATCAATTGTCTTTGAGATCACATGATCCATCCTCGGTGTGAGAAACAACAGATAATGGTATATCAGATGCATTGAATGTGACCCCATTCGTACGAGGCTTACAAATTAAAGTATCATATTGAGTGGTATGGTTTCACATATCATAGATGATGTGGTATAGATATTAGTTCATAGGAAGGTGCCAAACATATCTCAGTTATCGAGAGAATCAATGTTCACATAGTTCACTTCATTCCAAATGCTCTGTTAGGTTTGAGTTAATTGGGGGAATGATCAGATCTTGTACATGAAGTGATTCCGATGAATGATTCCTCTTCTCATCCACTAATGTTCAAGGAATAATTGAAGACTACTGGAATGTTTTAATCATTTAAGCTAGGAATTATTGGAATGGGAAGGTACATATACCAAGGTTAATTCCTATTAGATCGTGGTCCTTATTTAGTCTTCCTACTTATCCCGGTTATGGAAGGAATCAGAGATCTCATAGTTCACTTTATCTCCAACACAGTATTGGGCTTGAGGATCAAAGGGGCATGATCATGGATTATTCATAAAATTGTGCTTATGTATGAGTCATATTATCATTAACTGATGGATTATGGATAATGGAAGACTTATGGGACAATTTAATCCTACAAGCTCAGAATAATTAGAATGGGAATGGTCTTACACAAATGTGGATTCACATTGGAGCTCAGAACGTTGGAAGGCTTCATAAATATCTCAGGTATGGAAGGAATCATATTTCTTGTAGTTCACTTCTTCCAAAACTCACTAATGGATTTTAGGTTCTTGTTCACATTTAGAGAAACTATGTCCATCCTCTTTATTTTTGTGATTTCTAGTGGATTATACCAAAATATATTCCATATAGTGGGGGACATATTGAATTATATCATTAGTTGGGGCTTATGCACTTATAATACCTGATAGGATGGGTATTACACTCAAAGGCTTCCCATTTGTCATGTATTACACTATAAGGATACCTTATTGGTAGAGACATGTTATATTATATTGGTAGTTGAGGCATACATGCTAGGATTGCCCATTTGGTATACTCATTCTTTATTATCTGTTGGATTAACGAGAGGTGGTGATGTACAAGATGGTCTATCTAGGAGCATGATATTGGAAGGGTCACATGAATACATGACCCTGGAAAATTAAGGACACATCCCTTGTAAAATGGGGATGTGGATAATAATTCATAGATGGGATCCACAAGGCATGAGGGAAATTAGGCATGCCAGACAATGATTTCATGTCATAGAAAACTTTTCCAGAATGTCTTTGTCCATCCAATAGGCATGTCTTTATTGTTTGAATGATATTATGGGGCACTAATCTGACATTGTAGACACATCCAAATGGTTCTTCCGAATCAATTATCATTCTATGTATGCTTTACAATGGGAAAAGAATCATGTACATGATGCTTTCCTGACCAAAAAATTCATATCTAGGGTCTTGTTCATGATCATCTAGCTGGTCTCAGATGTCTTCACCTGATCAAAGAGGAAATTTCTAGAGTCTTACAAAAGATCAAATCATTCTTGATTGTCTGTTGTCTCATGATTGACCTGACTTGTCTTTGCAATGTTTCATGTCAATATTGACATGTCTATGGAATATAAAATTATCCTTCAAGTATTCCAATGAATCATTTTCATCATTAGTGTCCATTAACTATGATGTCTTCACATGATCACGGGGGGGGGGGGGGGTAGCTCCGAGGTGATTAACATGGTTGACTTGCCTTGCCCTACGATTGTTAGGGGGATTGTCACTTTATTACAATATCCCATCCCAATGTTATCTTCTGTATATGGTTACATTTCAATGGGTTTTCACGAGGTCATGCTAACTTTTTTGAATCTTTTATTGTGATGAATTTTTCATGTAAAAGGTTTTCCAAGGACATAACGACACCATAAACGGGTCTCGTGATCACATTTCCTTCAACCATTCTGGTTGTGGGGTCTCTCAGATGTGTATAGGGCCTTGTGCTCATTCATGTATAGAAAATTCATACGTAATTAGATTATTCACTAAGAATATATATGTAATACTTATATAGGAATAGATATGAATGGATATTGTATGTGTATAGTCATGGGTTCTCTCATGTTCCAAGGATGCACACATGGTTGAGGGGTATCCTATACAATGGATTTTCTTGATGATTGTACATTCATGCACTGCATGGGGTCTACACTATGAAGCCTACACTACGAGTCCAAGAAGGGTTTCATTGTGAGTCCCAATGTTCATCCTATTAACTCATTATGGAATGTAGGAGCCCATCCAATCATCAAACATGCACATGGGATCACTCGGGAGTCCCTTAGTTCATGATTATAAAAGAAACTTTGGCCATAGAGTTCACATCCTTAGTACTTTCATTGAATGACAATAGACTTCAGATCCATTACACAATGATGAAAATAATTCATCATTTTCCGGAATTACAAAACTGAGGGTCCAAACAAATGATTATTAAAAGTTAAGGAGTCATGTGGTATTCATGAGACTTGGGGGTCACAATTAAACATGGATCTATAGGCCCTCCCTGGGAAAGTTATAAAAGAAATAATCAATGTTGAGGGGGCCATGTGATCACATGAGAACACTATTTAAACTATGAATTTCATGATATTCAGATTTTCATGTGGTATCCTATCGTTCCAAATAGCATGCATGGCTCCCATTTAATCACTTGAGGATGCCCTCTAACATGAGGTTTCCAGAGTACATTGTTCTTCCTCCATCCTTCATTTTCAAATATCCTCCCTCTTATTATTCAAGTGTATTTTTCTCAATGTGATATCCATTTATATTGGATGAGGGAGGTCGTTTATGGAATTATTTTCATGAGGTGAAGCATGTGTGCAACACTTGGGCGGTGTATTTCACATAGAATGATAATACCACTTCCTCATGTGATTCCCATATTTCTTTCAATGGCCTCGTGTGATGAAAAAAATCCAAATCACATCGAACCGAAAAAAAACATTAGAGGTGGAAGGGGTTATAGATCACTAATATACTTGTGAAAGCTTGATTCTTGTCCTCACCTTAGTTACATGATCAATGGATGATGATGACATAGATCCAATCACAATAATGGGATCTTGTGGAATGCTAATAGTGTATGTGCTCGGATATCATGTTGGCCTCTATTGGCTTCCCCGAACATGCGCCTCCATCTAAAAAGTACTGAGGATAGTTGGGGGTGATGGGAAGGTGTGTCTTCATTCCAAACTAGTGAAAAAAGTGTTAAATAAGTTATAAAATGTGTTGATGGATTGGGGGGTTTGTAGTCATCAATGTTCTTATGACATCCTCATTCCTTTTCATCAGTTTGGTCGCATGATCAAAGGATGATCCAATGATATACATGATCATTATCAGGGGATCATCAATATTACCACTCGAGCTTGATGTTTTGATCTCTTGATGACTATATAGAGTCATGTTATATTTCTAAGATATTATATAATTACTGGAGAGATGGAAGTGATGTTGATTGAGTGTCATGGTTACTTCGGATGTCGAACTAGGGAATCAATAGGTTGAAGGGGGAGGGCATGTGTTACACTGGATCAATCGAGTTTGAATTTGCGAGGATCGGGGCAGTCTATTTTTATCATGTGATGAATGAGGCTATAGAAGATGGCCATGATTGGTAGATGATGAGATCAGATGATGAGAATCATTAGGGGCACAATTGGATGACTCATATTAGATCCCCAAAAAAATACATCCCACATCAAAATCCAATCTCTCTTCCCCAAATATATATAAGTCATCCTATAAAATTAGATATTGTTATATATAAATAGGTTTTGTACCCTTAAAACATGAAACACTTCCAACTAGTTATCTCTTCCCACCAAGCTTGTGGTTAAGTCTATGCATGTGCACCTACTGGCATGCGCACCATGGTCTCAATAGACATAAGCTATTTTTTCTTGAGGGATATATGCTATATATGGTTCATCTTCCAACCATGTACGACTCTCATTGGACATGGTTGATACCTCTTGTCCCACATGTGTTTGTGGTCAAATAGGTTTGGATGGTGGTTAGAAATATTTTGTTAACTAGGGGTTGTAATTATGACCCTCTACTATTTAGAATAAAATTCCAAGTAGGATTATGGGTACAAGATGTATCTCCTTAAAACCCAAACATTCGGGTATGTCATTTTCCATGGATTATTCCATAATTTGGAATTGTCCATGGATCTAGGGCTACAATGTGTGAAATTCACAATTATCAGCGCCAAATTTTTTTTAAATATTGTTTTCATGTTCCACAAATATGTATGGATGATTGATAAATGGGGTCTTATATTTCAGCCTAATGTATTTGTTTCTGTTTCAGGTCCTGTGAGTTAATTTTAAATTAAAATTTTTTAGATATTATTAATAACTAATGAGCATTCCTATGTGGATATTCCATTAAACTACTTTGTACATGGGAGGATTTCTCCTAATCCAAAGGGCCTATAAGAGATTTATCACATGTTAAAGTGTATAAAATTGGATGTATCCCAATCCAAAGGGTTTATGATAGGATTTATCTTATGAAAATGTGTATATGGGATAATTTATCTAAATAAAAAGGGTTTCATAGGTTGATTTATCCAAACAACAAGGAAATATATATGGATTATCACATGCCTAAGAAGGTATACCATTGGTTAGCCCAATCCTACTACATGAAGAATAGCTTCATTAGTAATATTGACATATGATTTCAATTGTCTTGTTTACTCTATACTAGATTTTTATAATCTATTGTCCATTATTATTTTACTTTCCTCTTGATTGATGTATCATGATTCCACACACTTCATTATTGTATATAATTACTCATTTGATATTAAATATCTTCTATGTTGATTTGTGAAAAATTGTTATTGTTTCATGTTATTATTAATGAAAAATTATTCCACTAACCTTGTTTTCAGTTATGATTATTATTTTACCCTTGATGAAATGTTGATATGTTTTCCCTTATTAAGAATTTACGAACATCCCTTTCATATGTTTTTCTTTTCATAAGATATGAAGGTAAAAATAACTTTTCAAAAGTATAGAAGGTAGACTGGATGATTTTAAAATTAGAGAAATGATTATATTAAAGATGTTTATATAAAAAATATATGAGATGTGTATCCTTTGAATCCTAGTGTTGCGCAACAATTTGTGAAATAGAATTATTACTCATATAAAATATCAAAGTAAATGTGTTTGTTTAGGTTTCTTACCTATAGATATGTTCTCTTATTTCTCATTTCATGGGTACATTATCCTTCTTATGCAATGGATTCTTCATCTGACAGATTATTAGAGTGTTCATTAATCTCACAACTCTGTATAGATTTTTGATTTTTTATTAAATTAATTTATTCTTTTTCCTTCTAATAGTTTCTATAATTGTTTGAGGCACATAAATTATTTACAACTCCCCCTCATTAAATTTTATGCCAATTCCATATAAAATATTGCTGAACTTATTATTATAGAATGCATATATACCATAATCTTTACAGAGTATGGTAGAAGTAATTCTTTATTTGCAGTATTTTTACACATTCCAAAATTGTCTTTTTTCATATGTATAAGTTTCATATAAATACTTCAAATTGTTTCAAGGAGGAATCATTTCTATACTAATCTTTGTATGGTTTCTCTTTTCATTTGAAGTTAAAAATTTATAGTTCAGAGTGTGTACTATAACATGTACTACCTCTTTCATATAGTGGAGAGATATTACTCCTTTAATGAGTAGTTTTATATTCGTGTTGTCCACCATCATATTTCATCATTAAACATCTAAATTTATCTATGTTGTTATCATGTATGGGAATTTATATTTAATTATATGTTTCACAAGGTAATTATAAAAATCAGTTTATGTGTATCTGTTCTTATTATTAGAACACAATATTTTAATTGTGCACCTAAACTCAGTTTCTACTCTTTTTAGATACCAATTCATATGCTTATTGATTTATCAATTATTTTCATAGACAAGTCACATGTCATTATAATATTTTTACCAATGTAGATAATGAATTTTTTTCTCCATATGTAATATATATTTTCATTTTACCATATAAAATCATAGTATAAAAAATTAAATAAATTTTTTCTATATTATTTTTAAATCAATAATGTTTTAGGCCATTTTCCATCTCATGTAGACATCACATCACTTCCCATGATCATGTATTGTATAGGTAATTTAATCTATATATTTTAATTTATAAGGATTATCTATGTATAAGTGGTAAATTTCGTATATCCTCTGATGTAAGAATGATTTTCTCTTCATTGATTATAAGGTGACATGTGTTTTTTGGACTATTTACCTATGATATATTTTAACTTTTTAGAATTTATCTCAAAAGATAATTCATGACCTTATTCTTGACCAATAATCTTATTTGGTCAAATGAATCTTCTTGAGTAGAGACATAGAGTTGAAACACACATAATATGTTTTGATAAATACCATCCATAATGATCAGTTGAGTATTCATAATTTCCCCACACGTGGGTCATTAATTTATAGAACCTGTGATCACAAAATCATCATCATTTCCAACAAAACATTTTCCCTTAGAATATGATTTTTAATAGATTTTCATTACCAGTCATATTTGATGAGTATGAAATACCATTGATCTATATAATATTATTCTCTATAAATTTGAGAAGTATTTTAACTAAATTATCCTTATATTAGTATTACTTCCCCTCAATGAGATGTTAGGTTGGGTTGAGGCATAAAATAACCTCTCCTAAATCTATGGACCATGAGTACTGAAACCATACTCATATTCTTCTTCTTCATATGGATAATATATATTCTTCTAGATTATCATATCGGGTGTTCATGTATTCATCTTTTTTTGAACTCTAGAAGAAAAATTTTCACCAATTCCATATCTACAATAAATAAAATTATTTCCATAGATAGAATAATAAAATAAATACCATAGAAATAATTTTATCTCAGGGATTAGTAATATGTTATCATCCTTCATTGATTAATTTTAATAGAAAATCCTCTTATTTATATATATCCATCATAATGTTGGTTTATTATGTGGAGTAAAATGCTACAAAACTGTCTCCCCATACGAGGATCCATTTCTAATATAATATCTATTATATCTATTATAATTATTTTAGTTATTCCTCTCTTCTAGATGATTGTTTATAAATCAATGAATACTCTCATACCTCTATTTGTCATAAGTTTTAGTTTCAATAAACCATGTTTTTGACATCCCAATGCTGGTTCTGACATGGTCATAACTATGATTTTAATTATGATTAAACATTTAAATCATTTTATGAACCTTAATCTATGATAATTCTACATTTACTAATGATCTGGGGTATTTGATCAGTTATAATTTTATTAAAACCATCTTATACATTCTTTACTATGTAATTTTTTTCATATGAGAGCATTACAAATAAAATTTTATTCTTGTCCGCACATGATATATTCTACGATTAAGTATTTCTTCTCAACCTTTTAATTAAGTGAACATATTTTCATGGTCTAATATTTTAAACTATAATTGTATTCCTCAATATTTTTTTCCTATTCTTAATATTTTTTTTTGTTCCCCTTCTCTTCTAGAGTCACAATGATTGGGTAGTTGGTTTTGAAATTCCTTTTATAGTTAGTTTATTTTAACCACAAGTTTAACTAGGTATCCTAATGATTATTGAAATAGGTCATTGATTATTTTATTTTCCTTCTATTTATGGTAGATATCTTTTATATCCCACTCATCTTTCACATTAATATTGAAAAAAAAAATCCGTTCATTTCCACATTCCTCTCTAGATTCGAAATTTTTAATAGTTTTTGTCATATCACCTTTTTGATCCAATATGATTTATTAAATCTACTTCCATATATAATTTTCAGTATATTATTCTTGGATCTTTATGATCATACATTGAAACATTCTTTTAGATTAAATATTTATATTTGAGTGTTTTTTGGTAGTATTCTCTTCTATGGGGTCTATATGATTTTTTCATCACCATATTTATCATTATAATTTTCCCCTAACATTGTTTAAATGTTTCAAACTATATAACATTGAAAGAATGATTTTGTTAGCTTTTTTATAATATACCTTTTACTCTATTGAAATTTTTGGATAAAAGATACACAAAATAATTATCTATATATTCTTCTCCATGTCCACATTTAATGTAGTTAAACTTATTCATGTATTTGAATTATTTTTTATTACAATAAATATGTAATATTCCATATGGATTTACTCACATGTAATAAAAAAATTAACTACAGAGCATATTATCTATAGAGACATGGGAAAAATATATCTCTTCAAGAGGTAATAGATTTGATTCTAATATAGATTGTGGCCATCATAATATATTATTTACAATTTCAATGTTCATTAAAACTTACCCAATTCCTAATATATATCTATTAAACATAGTGATTATGTTGAAGTAATTATCAATATTTTTATATAGATAAATTTTTAAATCATCAGATATATTTTCAAAGAGTTGTACCTTATCCTATGTCAACATATTATCACCCGTATATATATTGTATGTTATTTCACACAAGACCATATAACTCATGTAGCTCATAACTTTCATATATATATATTTCCTGAAACAACCTAATATCTTCAAAGCCACATTCACAGATTATATTATAATGTCATTAAATTTGAATTTTATGGCACTGATAATGGTAAATTTCACACAATTTTTTACATCCAAACAATAAAATTTCTAATGGAAATATTTGGTCAATTACACACCCTTATAAATTTTACATTTAGTGTTTGATGGAATTTGGAAATACCTTTACATAAACAACACACTTTAATTCAAGAGAATATTTTTTCAACTATAACCCTCTTTTAATATTATATTTAAGGTTGTCACCATCATCCTTATAAAACCCTTCTACACATAATTCATTTAAAATCAATATTTATAAACCTGGTGAAAAAAATATGGGTGAGTTTAAATTATTAGTAAGGGTAAATATAACCATTCAATATTAAATGTAATTATTGAGAATAAAAAGTGAATAAGTGTATGATGAAATAATAAAAGCGTGTGAGCATAACTTAATATAACTTATAACCATAAAACACTGATTAGGAATCATTTCGCATGGAATAAGGATTTTGAAAAAAAATATTAATGGGAATCAATATTATTGATCCATGTGATGTTAATCATTTTCAAATGAAACATTTAAAACCCATAAAAAGTATTAGAAGAATTTATTACTTTCTCAAAACATCATCTTGATAACCCATTTTAATATAGTGTTGAAAATAACTGGATCATAGTTCAATCATTAAGGGAATCTCTAAGATAGCTTCCACATTATTGCTTCCAATGACACGGAACACTGCCCAATTAATTTGAGAACTATATGGGTGGATCCATTTTATAAGCTGTATCGGGCTCACCTTATTCTATCTGGGTGCTACCACTATATAAGTTATATTAGATGCACCCAAGAGATATAATGTGGCTCAACCCTTCGTATAAGTTGTAGTAGGATCACCAGTTCATCATTAATAATGTTTATGTACAATTCACGAATGATTCATTTATAGTTCTCACTTATCAATCATAAAAATATTTATTGTTCTTTAATAGATCAATTAATAAAGGTAAAATAAATGGATTCCAAGACAATCTAATAATCCATCCATATAATGAATTTCTATGGTATCTATATAACATATCCCTTGTAGAGTGTGTATATAATCCCGTTTTGTGGAAATTTTATTTCATGATATATAATTAAAAGATCAATAAAAAAAATTTGAGGAAAATAATCATGTACCATTGAGTGTAATCAATGAATTTCATCCTAGATGGAATATTAATTTGAATGATCAATTGGAACATTTATTGAGGAAAATAGATTTTCCTTATGTTAAAAAAAATTTAAATTCTTAAACATTATTAAAAACTAATGAAAAAATTTTATTTCAAAATAAATATCAAAACATAAAAATAGAGCTTTAAAACATTTAATGGTCGTGATGGTGGAAAATTATTTTCCTGATGAGTATGTTAAAACAATTATCATTTCCAACATTTTAGTAAAATTTATAATGATCCTATTTCAGAAAATAACATGAAGATACGAACACAAGTATAATTTATAGGAAAAGAGGCTAGGGGATGGCGACTAGCACTGAAAGGCGTATCCCCTAAAATCGGGAAGGCATTGACTTTATATCTTATAATCACACTCAACCAGGCACACATCAAGATACAAAAAAAAGTAAAATTTATAGAAAAATAGTGATGAATGTATGTAAAAAGAGGCCAGAATACATGACCAACGTGAATGTACAAGAAAATTAAAGGTATAAGTAAACAAAAACTGCTCTTATAAATACCCTCGATGGATCCTACCTGAAGGGTAGGTACAAATCTCTAACGGTCATCTCTATGTTACTCCATGTCTAATGTCCACTTCCGAGCTACCTCCAGTCCTAGTACTCTCATCCCCAGTAAGCGTTGTCTGTCGTCTACAAAAAACACAACAAGGTTTGGGCATAGACCGTGCAGGGGTGAGTACAATGATACTCATTACGGACCCAAAGACCATCATGGTCTCACAAAATCTACAAAGGATAAACCAAAAAGCATGAAATCAACTTTCAACCTTACTAATGTATATTCCCATACATAAACCTAATTTATCAGGTACACCCATCCCAATCATGGAGAAACATAGGGTGTATCTCAAAAGCCCAAAGCTCAACTGTTCCATAAGGGAAGGAATACCATGATGGTAAGTACCAAAAATGTAGACCACATGAAATAATACCACATTGGTATCACCATGATGTAAAGTACCACAGAGGTAAGAACTCAGCTCACACAAGGTATAACATAGGTATAGTAGTAGAGATGATTCGATGTAACTACAAATAATCTTACTCTTTTAAGAAGCATACACACGTAGGATCAGAATTTATAGACCCACATAGGATCCTAGTACATCGTCAAACCAACACAGAATCCTATTACACCATCAGGCCAACACAAGATCCTAGTTCAATGTTATTACATTGTCAGACCCACACATGATCCTAGTACAGCGTCGGTACATCGTATGACCCACACATGATCCTAGTACATCATCAGAACATTGTCAGACCAACACAAATTCCTAGTTCATATTCAATACATCATCATACCCACACAAGATCCAAGTACATCGTCAGAGCCATCTATAGAGTACCCACACTAAGCTGTAACATCTCTAGGAGAGTCTACTCCTCAAACTATAGGTCGATACTTTAATTTCCACTAATTCCCCTAAATAAGTGTCCCAAATTACTTCCATGTTATAGGGGTCTCAATGCAATAGACGGCGCATCAATCAAATCTATGGTCTGTAAGTTATTAGCATTTTAGATCTGAGGGTTTGGTTGGATTAGTTCTCGATCCAACCCTACCATACCCCAACATTATCGCAATTATATGTTGGTTATACAAAAATGACATTCTCTCTCTAAGGTTGCTGGCATTGTAGACTGTTTGTCAAACGGATGCCCGGTGACAATGTTATGGCTGAAAGAATGTATAGGGTCAACACTGGTCTGGCTATGATCCAGCCCGGTCGGACCGACCCGGCCCACTAGGTCTAGCCCATCACACACTGGGCGACCTGTGGTGTAGGGTGGCTGCTGTGCGGTGGGGCACCAAGCTGCGGTGGGGCAACCATGGTGCAACTATCCTTTGCGGCTGGTTGGATGGTCGATCGTCCTCTATGCGCGGTGCGGTCGCACGCCTCGCCTTTGCCAGTGGATGGCTTGTCCGGCCATTCTCCCTTCATTGTTGTGGCACAATCCCTGACCACTTGTTCATCGGGCACCACATACGGGCACCACCACCCCCATCGTGTGGCCAGCCTCTAATTGACATCTTTCTCCTTCGCAATGATTTCATCAAAAATAACAAGGGACTGCAGTGAGGTTGGTCAATGTTTGTTTGGACCTCACCCTTCGTGTTAGAGTGGTAGCAAGTCGTTCATAACTTTTGAATCGTGATGAAAATCAAGATCAGTTAAGAGAAGAATTTAAAACCTACAACCCTACCTCAAAGGTTTTTTGTTGGGTTGTGAGATAAAAATGGTGAAGGAAAATGAGGATTCAATGTTCGTTGATTCAGAAATCACTCTTCTGAAGTCAGCTCATGCGTCATCCCCTTTCTTGAATCCAAATAACGTTCTTCGATGGTGTTCTTCATTTGGGAAAAAAGTTCTTCATTGGAGAGGTAGAATTTCTCCACAACTTTCTCCCAATTCTCCACACATCTCCAACCAATCATCAAATGAAAATAGGTGACAATGTAAATTAAACTATGTAGATTAATTTATGTTGTCATAATTCAATGTTGACAAATAAAATTAATTTAAGTTGGATGCAACAATTAAATTGGGAGTTGAAAGGGGTTTATCCCATTAAAGAGGGTTTGTGGGGTACCCACATTAAATTTCCAAATGGGGATTTTAGTATTGGTGGTCCCAACCTATTTCACATTAATGTGTGAGGATTTATTAGAAATAAAATAAAAGTTTAATTTTTTTTTATTTTTTTCATTTCCATGAAAAACACAAAATCAATATTTCACCCTCGACCTAATGTGATCGAGGTGAAGGTCTCCTTAAATGAATACCAGTGTTTCAATTTCAACGGTTCCCTCAAATTTAATTCCATGAACCAGTTTAAAATTTATAAAATCCCACTTGTACAATTACTGAACGTACCTTAAAAAAATTCAGAAATTCATTCTGGGCACACCAGGCCACAGAATCACGCGCCAAAATTTTTTTTTGGACTTGTAAAATTCATATATAATTAAAAAAAATTACATGGAAATTCAAGGAATTTACATTCTCCCTACCTCTAGGATTTGCATACTTGAAAGCCACAAAACAATACAAGGAATGTAGGTGGGGGTACTGAGCATGAATCTGAGCATCCCTCTCCCATGTACACTCTTGGAGGATCTCATGCTGCCAGTGAACACACACTAGAGGTATCAAACTCCCACAATGGAGCTGCTCTTGTTGATCCTCAATCACTACTAGAATCTTCGTAAATGTTTCCCCATCATTGACATCCATCTCGCTATGGTCGATGATGTTAGAATAGTCATGCACGAAACTCCTCAGTTGAGATACATGGAAAATGTTTTGTACCCGGTGCAACTGAGTGGGATGTTCTAGGTGGTAATCTACCTCTCCAACTCTACTGATAACCTAGAAAGGATCAATTAACCTCAGAGATAACTTGTCGCCCCAGCCAAATCTCTGCAAACCTCATCTAGGTGAGATACATAGAAATGCATGGTCACCATTCTCAAACTCCAGATGTCTCCATATCCTATCGGATTAAGACTTTATCCTACTTTGTGCAGTCTTCATCTACTCCTGGATTATCTGCACTTTCTCTATGGTAGCCCGTACCATCTCTGGTCCCATGAGTGCTGACTCCCCGGGGTCACTCCAGCACAATTGTGATCTTCAAGGTTTCCCATACCACGCCTCAAAAGGTTCCATCTCATGGGTGGATTGATAGCTATTATTTTATGAAAATACCACCAAAGGAAAGTGATCCTCCCAGCTGTGACCGAAGCTGAGGATGCAAGCACACAGCATGTCCTCGAGGGTATGAATTGCCGTCTTAGTCTAGCCATTTTTCTGAGAATGGAAGGAAGTGCTCAAATGACGCTGCATCCCGAAATCCTCAGGCTACTCCTTTCATAGCTGGGATGTGTATCATATATCACGATCAGATACAATCATCATGGGTACTCCATGGAGCTGCACAATATCCTACAAATAGAGGCATCCCAAAACCTCACTTTAACCCTTCTCTCTGATCGATTAGAAGTGGGACGACATGGTGAGTCGGTCAACAATCTCCCAGACAGAATTATGAAACCTAGATATATGTGGATATCATGTCACAATGACCATTTATATCCCATCCAAATTCCACTCTGGGACCTCTAAAGGATATACTAATCCTGCTGGTACCTGATGCTCCACCTTTACTTACTGAAAAGTGAGGCACCAAGGGAATAAATCTACTTAAGATTTTTCATTCCTGGCCACCAATGCTATTGTCAGAGACCCTGGTACATCTTTTCCACTCATGGATGTACCGCTAGAGGGTATGTGTGGAACTCCAACAACACATCCTTCCGAAGTGACACTAGTACCATGGTAAGTTCTCTGAAAATGATGATGTGCTACCCACCTTCATAAATTACATTAGGTGAATGTCATGGGGATATATGAGCACATAGAGCATCGTAGTTAGTGTCCTTGTGATGTGCCTCCTTTACTCGCTGAAAGAGTAGGGGAGTTACTGTAAGAGACAGAAGAAAATATGTTCCATAGCCACACCTAGCAGTTGTATACCATATCTTGGGCTGAGTGCATCTACTACAACCTTCCCCTACCCAGGAGTATAGACTATCTCGAAGTCATAGTCCTGAAAAAACTCGAGCCAACATCGTTGTCTCATGTTCAAGTCCATCTACGAGAAGATATACATGAATGTCTTGTTGACCGAGTAGATGGTAAAACAGTCATCCATCAATTAATGTCACAACATCCTCAAGGAAAAGACCATTTCTTATAACTCTAGGTCATGAGTAGCATAGTTCTACACATGTTGTCTCAGCTGTCGAGAAAAATATGTGATCACTGCTTGATCCTACATTAGGAAACATCTGAGTCCGTTATCTGATGTGTCACACTACACTACGTACACTACAGAATCCTCCAGTAGAATCAAGATGGTGGAACAAGTCATCCTCTACCACATCTCTTGAAAAAATCCAATGGAACTCTCTGACTAAATGAATGGTTGACCCTTCTTCGTCAATGCTGATAAAGATGTGACAACTCTGGATAAGTCTAGCACAAACCTCCAGTTGTATCCACCCAGAACCAAGAATCTTCGTACCTCTGTCACATTCCTGGGTAGCTCCTAAGAATTTACCACCTAAATCATCGCTTGATCATGTAAAGACCCGGAAATTTCAAGGAAATTTTTTTCTTCTTTTTCTTTGGAATTTTACTAGAACACAGTTTCTGACGGCGCCTAATTCCGAGGCCCGGTGTGCCCGGAATTAATTTTCGAAGTTTGGCTTGTGTACATTCAGTGAACGAGCGAGCGAGAATTTCTATCTTTTGAGCCGGTGCTCGGAATTAAAATCTGATTGCACCGATGAACTTGCAGCGCCGGTTTTTTCTTAGGAACTACTGTTCCGATGTTGCGTTTACACGAGTGTTGATAATAAAAATTGTGGAAGTTTATTTTATAACTACACTACAATTTTTATTAACTTACTATAAGTGTTAGCTCATGGTGGAAGTTGGGTAACCACCCAACCTCCCTTGGGAGGTTATGAGGGTGGTGGGGCCCACACGAACCCCACCTCTTCATATCCTCTAAAACCCCTTAACTCCCACTTAAATTAATTTAACTTAGTTATAACTTATTTCTTAAATGAGTTGAATTTAATGTGGTGAGTTGTGTGAGTCTTTTGAATTTCAAACACTTGAATTTCAAAAGCCATGTGAAGTTAATAAAATAAGTGGAGAAATTATTTTATTTGGTTGGGTTGTGTTGTTTGAGAGATTTTGGAAAAAAAGGCTTACAAGTCTTGAAGTTTCTTCATCCTCTTGACAAAGAACGTGAAGAACAATCGGACATCGACGAAGAACGCCACTTTCTCGGGAACTGTCTTCTGCGACGCCATACCCGCGACACTGACGACGTCTTCTTCCGTGACATCTCTTTTCGCTACACCGAATTTCATCACCTCTTAAATCAAGGTAGGGGAATATTTTGAGAATGGTATTTTCTCACTTGGTTGTTCTTCTAAAAAAAAGAACCGGATCAACTCATCATTAAGTTGAACCACAAATGTTTTATTTTGATTGCGGGTTGAGATAATTTGTATGCTTCTTTTTGTTTAAGAGGTTGTAGGGGTTTTCATTGGAATCCTTGAGTATCTTTTTCCGGCATTCATCATTGTTTTAAATAATCACCTGTTATCGGATTAACGGACGGAGGCCGGACCGCAAAAACACGACCGACCTTCCTCCCTTAGTGATTATAAATATTGCGGATTAGAGCGGGGTAACGTGGTGCCGTTGCACAGCGCGGAAAAGAAGAAACCACAGCCGGTATGGTACGGGTCAAAGAAACATGGCGCTGTCGCGCCGCACCGTTGAAGGCGGAAGAGACCGTGCCCGGAGTCGGGCCACGACGGAGGGACGCGGCGCCGTCGCGCTGTGCCAATCAAACAAGGACCGCGGCTTGAGCCGCAGCAGAGCTGGAAGGGGCGGCCGAAAATCGGCCGACGGCGGATAAGGAAGAGCCGCGACCCTACGGCCGTGGCGGAGCAGCAAGAGGCGGCCGGCCTCGCCGGCCGCCGGAGATTAGGAGAGGCCCGACCATCGGGCCGCGGCGGAGAAGTGGAAGGCGGCCGGCCGCGCCGGCCGCCGGATTTCTTAGGAGGCGGGACCCGCGGGTTCCGCGTGTGAAAGAAAAACTGCCGACCTAAGGCCATCAAAGATCCACAAACCCCGGGAACGCTTTACCCCCCGCGTGTGGCACACGTGCGGCGCCCAGGCCGTGCCACCGTGCTTGCCGCACCACCGGCCGGGCCGGGTCCAGCTGGACCGGGTCGGGTCGACCCGGTTCGGGTCGGACCAGGGGGGTCGGGCCAGGTCGGTCCGGGCCCAGACCACCCGGTTTCGGACGGGTTTCGGTTTTTCACCCATATCCTGGGCCACAGACATCCGAATGACGAACCGTCGATGGAAACACGATCCTTGGATCGAGACGGTCGTTTCGGTATATTACACTCAAGGTTTCAGAGAACTTTGGGTTCGGCCGGGTTGGTTCGTACACGAAGCCAACGGGGCCGTCGGAGCGGAAACGCTCATATCTTGAGCTCCGGACGTCTGATTGACGTGCCATCAACTTTGATGGATTTATCTAAGTGAGACAGATCTTTTTGCTTACTCCGACCGAGGTTTGGATGCCGTCAGAGTGCGGTCGGGTTGGTTCACACACGAAACCAACCGGGCCCTTGGAACGAAAAAGCCAATAACTTCCAGACCAGGCGTCCGATTGACGTGCCGTCTGTTACGTTGAGTTCCAGTTGATGATACAGATCTTTTGGCATACTCCGCCTGAGTTTTGGACACAGTTGGATTTTGGCTGGGATGGATCGTACTGAAATCCAACCGGGCCCCTGGAACAGAAAAGCTGATACCTTCCTGACAGAACGTCTGTTTGACGAACCGTCAGTGGCGTTGGTGATCCCGTTGAGAAACGGTCCTTATGAATATACCCTATGAGAGTTCGGGGTACAGTTGAGATACGGCCAGGTTTGGTTCGCTCACAAAAGCAACCGGGCCCCTGGGATGAAAAGGCTAATAACTCACAGACCGGGCGTCCGATTGACGCGCCGTCTGTTGCGTTGAGACCCCTATGACGAGGCGGTCCTTTGAGATACTTCTTCATGGGACTTTCAGATACTTGGAGCATTGACTTGTAGCTTGTGGAGCGGACCCTCCCAGAGACGAGCGTACGGAGTACGGAGACCGTGTAGCCGGCCGAGACATGAAGACTGCTTGTCCGATTCGATTTGGAGTGACTTACGTAGCTTAGTGGGGAGCACTACTTTGTTAGGTGGCAGACCAATAGCGGAGGAGCACTACTATGTGAGGTGGCAGACCCGCGGTACTCGACAGGAGATGTACCTCTGTAGGCTATGAGGGGGGAGCACTACTGTGTTGGGTGGCATACCCCGGCGGGAAGCACTACTGTGTGAGGTGGCAGGCCCGCGGTACTCGACAGGAGGTGTACCTCAGCAATCTTAGGTTAGTGAGCAGTACCTCGGAGTCGTGACAGGACCACTGTACACTCTAGAGACGGAGCTCTTCAGCAGTTACGGTTTCGATAATGAAAATCCTGGTTTGAGCTGAGACTTTTGACCTTAGTGTTTACCTCATGATTGAGATGGGTCACTTAATAACTTAGGTATATGTATGGGCATATACCTAGGTAGTGGTTATCCGTTGATTTCACAATCCTTGTGTTTCATCATGATTGAGATGGGTTACTTGATAACTTAGGTATATGTATGGGCATATATCTAAGTAGAGGTTATCTGTTGAGATCTTCTTGTGGTTATCCTTGTTGGTTTTAGTGAGACCTTGATGGTCTCGGGGTCCCTAATGAGTATCGTTATACTCACCCTTTCACGGGCTATGCCTGCACCATGTTGTGTTGGTTGCAGACGACGGACATCGATGATCATGGTTGAGGCTTGCAGAGCAGGATGGTACATGGAGTTGGACCACTGGGCGGGACGTGCTTGGAGCGGACGGCGGGACCCGAGGAACAGTAGAGCTATCTGTACCCACCCTTCAGGTGGGATCTTCAGTGGACAGCTCGGTGTAGCGGCTTTTACTTTACAATTGCTGTTTTCCCTTTCGAGTTGTACTTACTTTCAGTTTGTGTTTGTATACTGGCCCATTTACTTTTCCGCACATTCAGTTGTACTCTGTTATTATCTAGTGTTTACTATTCCTATTTCTTACTTTGTGGTTATTGTTTACTTTTCAAAGGCAAAGCCTTCCCTTTTACTGAGATTTACGCCTTGGTGCTAGTCGCCAGCCCCTGGCCTATGGAAGGCGGGCTTGGGGTAGTCACGACACGGGCCCCGAGGACGGGTCGTGACAGATCAACTACAAATCCATCTTCCAATTTGACATGTCCCAAAAAGTGAACCTCTCTGATCTAGAATAGGAATTCGAGAGCATACCATATAGATGGTGCTCTCAGAGTGCGTCTATAACTATCTACAAAAGATAGGCATGCTCCTCTTCAGTAGCTGAGTAGATTAGAATGTTTCCAATGAAGACAACCACAAAGCGATCAGGTTATGGATAAAAGATCATGTTCATGAGTCCCATGAAAACTGTTGGGGCGTTGGTTGAACCAGACGACATAACAATTAACACATATTGGTCATACCGAAATATGAATGTTTTCTTATGCACATCCTCATATCTCACTCTAAGCTGGTGAAAGCCTGATCTGAGGTCTATTTCGAGAACCACCGTTCTCTCTTCAGTTGATCAAAGTGGTCATCGATCCTTGGGAGTGGGTAATTATTTTTCATGGTTACCTGGTTTAGGAACCGATAGTCAAAACAAATCCTAAAGATCCATTTCTCCTTCTTGGCGAACAAAATCAGGGCTTCCGAAGGAGAAGGACTAGGCCGAATGAATCCCATCCTCTGTAGGTCCTCTATCTTTACCTGTAGCTCATGAAACTCTGCAGGAGACATCCGATATGCTGGTTTGAATATCGATGTCATCCTGGGGCACAAGACAATGTAAAAGTCCTCCACATTGTGAAGAGGTAGACCCAGAACATCATCAGGGAAAACATCCAAGTACTGGTCCACCACTACAGGATAGCTCAGACTCTCCACATCAACAACTATGAGGGTAAGGCTAGCCAAGTGATGAGTGATCGGCTGCAATATCCTCTGAGTAAGTCCATCCTCTGTTGTAAATTCTCCCTTCTCACTGGTGAACGTAAACATGGTCCCATCCGTGCAGACACACTGCACTTTGCGCCAAATTCAGTCAATCTGAGCATGGACTCTAGATAACAATTCCATACCCAAGATGAGATCGTAAGGCCTCAATGCCGCTACTAGGAGATCACAGATGAATATCTCACCTCCTAGAGTAAGCTCACAATGCTAGCACCAATGTGTAATCATCGAATCCTCCCTCGTTGGAGTCTGTAGTAGTAAGGTTCGATCAAACTACTCCATCAGAATCTCCAAGCACTAAATGAGGTCAGTGTTAATTAAAGAATAATTGCAACCTGTGTTTATAAGTATTGAAGCTAAAGTGGAGTAGACACAGATCATACCTCATATCATTTCTGGAGTGTTATGGTTATAGGCCTCAGCTTCATAGAGCTTAGCTCGCCCCGTCCACCTGCTCCCTATGGTCGGGGTGGACCACTTGGTGGTGGTGGTTGTAACATATTGAATTGTCTCCCACCACCACCTACCTGACCATCTCTTCTTCCACGTCCCCCTGCTCCCTGCAGACCTCCGCAGTTGAACCTCTATCTCCGCCTGGGTGGTCCTTCGACCGTATGTTGATCATCTGTATAGTGATTCAGACAGTCATGATCCACGTGACCTTGCCCACCGCATGTGAAACACTACATGTTCCATGCATGACTAGCTCTGTCCCATGTACCCTACACAACTGATCCAATGTCATGAAATCTTCCACCTATTGGACTGGTCCTCATGGACATCAGTGACACTTATTTGCTTCCAGTTACAGAAGACTCTGTTACATGACAACTTCTTGTGTGTCTCGCTGCTAGAGACTCCTAAGAAATAAAACTCTCTACTAAGAGGTCTCTCTCTTTCACCTGTGCCTGCATCGAAATGCTGAGAGAAATCATTGAATCCCTTATCTCCAACCTGAATCACTACTCAATGGTATGGGCCCTGAAGAATGGGTCTCAAACCATTTCAGTTGAGTAGTGTGAGAGGTCTGTGAACCTCACTGAGTACTGAGCCACAGTCATGCTGCCCTTCTGTAGATGAAGGAGCTCTTATATGCGCACTGCACAAATAATCATTGGGAAAACTATGCCTGAAACATGCTCTTGAATTATGCCGAAATAAGTGTCACGCCATTATGGACCTGGAGCATCAAACTCAATGATCTGCCTATCACCGCCTAAAGAATACTGGAGGACTGAATCGTTATGAGATCAATTGGTGTCCCTACCAGTCCAGAAACTCTCACCATGACCACTAGCCAATCCTCAGTAGCAAGTAGGTCTATATCTCATCTAAATATATGAGGCCTTTGGCACTGGAACTCGTCCAACGCGCCCAAGAGGCATGAACCCTCTATTGCTGGGGACAGTGTCATTGGTGACCAAATGGGTAATGGTACTGCTGGGGCCTCCACTGGTGCCTCCACTGGAAGAAGGCCCTACACCGAGGCCTCGTCGCTCAGTCGGCTATTAGTGCATACTATACCTAGAACCCTAGATGGTTGTCTAAGTGGAGGCATCCTAAAAAGAAAAAAGCACACCATGGTAAATAACATATACCTGGTGAGATGACTCAAAGAGATCACAAAGAAAACCCTAGAAAACACACACGCAATCAGTGTTTTCATGCACTGAGTTGGAAATTAGAAGTCAGGGTCCTAGAGTATGGATAGGTCAGCAGCCTCAACAACAATGTATGTCCTAAACTGATAACCACAATCATAAATCATACTCTATTTCTGATAATAATATTAAAGTCTTATGTTCCATGGTAGAACTGACTCCCCTGATACCAATTTGCCAAGACCCGTCCCCCAGGGCTCATTTCGGGACAACCCCAGGCCCTCCTTCCATATGCCAGGGGCTGGAGACTAGCACCGAAAAGGGTATCCCCTAAAATAGGGAATCCATTGACTTAATATCCTTTAAAAACACTCAACCAAGAACATATAAATATACAAACACAGTGAACTTTATAGTAAAAAAGTTCTAAAAGTAAGTAAAAAGTGGCTAGAAAAAATGAAGAACTAGAATGTATAGAAAAAACTGAAAGGTACATGTAAACTGAAACAACACTTGTAAACACCCGCCAAGGACCCTACCTGAAGGGTAGGTATAGCATTCGAATGGCCGTATCTATGGTACTCTTCGTATAATGTGCACCTCCGATCTAACTGTAATCCTAGTACTCTCATCCTCAGTCAGTGCTGTTCATCATCTCCACCAAACAGAACAAGGTGTGGGTATAGCCCATGCATGGGTGAGTATAACAATACATAGTAGGGACCTTGAGACACTCAAGGTCTCAAAAAATCCACAAAGGATAAAGCATAAAGCATGAAACCAACTGTCAACATTACTTAGATATATTCCCATAGATATACCTATGTTATCATGTATACCCATCCCAATCATGAGGAATCATAGGGTCCAACTCAAAAGCCCAAAGGAAAACTATTCCACAAAGGAAGGAATACCATGAAGTTAAGTACCACATAGGTATGCCACACAGAAGCATACCAGAAAGGTATAAACATGAAGTAAAGTACAACACTGGTATGAACCCATCTTACACTAGGTATAACTTAGGTAGAATAGTAGTGATGATTAGATGTAACTACTAATTTTCTTAATCTGTTAAGAGGAAGACCCACGTTGGATCCTAAATTGCAGACCCTCACAGGATCCTAGTACAACATCAGACCAATGTAGGATAATTTTACACCGTCAGACCCACACATGATCCATGTTCAATGTATGTACATCGTCATACCTACACAGTATCCTAGTACAACATCAATACATCGTCAGACCCTCACAGGATCCTCATAAATCGTCAGTACATCATCAAACCCAAACATGATCCTAGTACATTGTCAGTGTATCATCAGTCCAACACATAATTCTAGTACGCTAGTAGTACATCGTGATGCCCACACCACATCCTATAACATCGTCAGTACACTGTCAGATCCAGCTACAAGGTACCCCCCACTAAACATGCTCATCTCTGGGAGAGTCTGATCTCTATGCTACTGGTCGATACTCCAACTGCCACAATGTCCCACGAAGAATTTACCAAAGGTCCCCCATGTAATAGGGGTCTTAACATGATAGATGGTGCGTCCATCGGACGCCTGGCCCGCATGTTATTTGTCTTTTAGTTCTGAGGGCCTGGTTGGATTCATGCTCGATCCAACCTAACTGTACCCCAAAATTTTCCAATTCTTAAGTGTGGTATAGCCAAGGGAACTTCTCGCTTCTAGGTTTCTCGTGCCATAGATGGTTCATCAAATGGACACCCGGTGAAAACGTTATGGCCGAAAGAACATATAGCGGTGAAACTTGTCCGGGTCCGGTTAGACCAGGTCGGACTGACCCGGCCAGACCTGGCCCGACCCACAGAGTGACAGCGCGGACATGGTGCGGTGGGGTGGTGGTGCGGCCACGGTAGGGCGGGGTGCCGCGGGGCGGTGGGGGCGGCCGTGGTGGGGTGGGGCGATGTGTGGTGGTGGGCTATTGGTCTGCAGCAGCTGGCAAGATGGCCATCCATCCTCTCTGCGTGGCAGAGTTGCACACCATGCCTACTACGGTGGCTGTCCCGTCCGGCCATGCTCCCTTCATCATGGGGGCCCAAGCAGCGGCCCCTTAATCACCGGTCGACACAGACGCATGCCACCGCCATCATCGTTCGGCCAACGTCTGATTTCCATCATCCTCCATTGCAAATATTTAATCAAAACCCAAAATAGATTACGGAGAGGTCGGCCCATATTCTTTTGGCCCGTACCATCCATGTTAGAGTGGTAGCAATCTGTACATAACTTTTGAATCACGATGATCATCAAGAACATGAAAGGGAGGTATTTAATACCTCAAAAACTACCATGAATGTTTGTTTTTGTGTCGTGAGATAAAAACGGTGAAGGTGAAGAAGGTGTCAATGTTCATTGCTTCTGCAATCACGCTTTTGAAGTCGGCTCATGTTTCACCCTCTTTCTTGATTCTGAAGTACCTTTTTCGATGATGTTCTACATTTGGAGGAATAGTTATTCATTGGAGAGGTAGGATTTCTCCATAGAAGTCTCCTAATTTTCAACACATCGCCTACCAATCCTCAAATGAAAAGAGCTTCCAATATAAATTAAACTATGTAGATGATTTTTTGTTGGAATAATTAAATGTTGAAAAATTTAATTAATTTAAGTTGGCTCCAATAATTAAATGAGGAGTTGAAAGGGGTTTCTCCCATTAAATAGGATTTGAGTGGTCCCATAATTTAATATCAAAATGGGTGGTTTCAGTTCAGGTGGTCCCCACCTCTATAACATTCATGTGGGAGGTTTTATTAGATATAAAATAAATGTTTATTTTATTTTATTTATTTTTCATTTCCCCGAAAATAAAAAAATCTATCTTTCACCCTCAACCTACTACAGTCAAGGTGAAGGTATCCTTATGGGAATATTGATGCTGCGAGTTCAACAGTGCCCTCATATTTTAATTCCAAGCACCGGTTTAAAACATACTAAAACACGCTCGTACCCTTATTGAACGTACCCGAAAATAAGTTTATAAATTCATTACGGGCACACCGAGCCTCGGAATCACGCGCCATAAATTTTTTTCAGACTCGTAAAATTACCATATAATTAAAAAAAAATTACATTGATGTTTTGGGTCATTACACGACTAAAGAGATAACTAAAGATATATTTTCATAAAAAAATATTTTCACAATCATTTTAAATACCGAAGTTTGAAAAATGATAGTATTATATGAAAATATCCTGAATAAACATATTTGAAGTTAAGATTTGGAGTTGGAGAAAATAATAGCACATTATTTTACCCAAATAACCATTAGTATAAACAATTTCGAAAATAAATTAGATTGTGTCATAATACCTCTTCAACATTTGAAACTCCTCAAAGGTATGGCTCTGGAAAAAATAAAATTAGTAGAACTTTAAATATCATGAAAATAAAGATATTAATGATACAAAATATCACGTTTTCAATAGACATAACTCATAAATAAATATAGGTATATGAAATAACATATGTCACGAAGTATACAATTTGATATAAGAAACCATGAAAATGATCATAACATCGAAGTGATAATTAATAAATGAATAGATAATGTGTAAAACATATTTGACCAAATAATAAATAGAAATAAAAAAATATAATAAAAATAAATTACACACATAATCATATAATATGGAATAAAATGAAGATGAAATATAACACAATGGAAAAATTGTGTTATGAAATTCTTTAACAATTTGTATTCTTAAAGTAAAATACCCTTGGATGAAATAAATTAATTTCAAAAATAAAATAAAATTACATATGAATTATTCATGATATTACATATAAAAGGATTATTATATACACAATATAAAAGAAATTAGGTGTATATCATTAAAATATGTATCAATGAATGAAACCCAAGATGAAGTCCCTTACATCGAGTCATGTATTTTCTTGTATTTACCTCAGATCCTATATAATAAACTAATATAAATTATTTTATTTATTAAGAAACCTATAAAATTTTAATAACATATAATAAAATAATTTAGTTTAATTATTTTAATTATTCATTTAAATACTCAATCTGTTAGTCAACATCATGTTTTTTGAGGACGTTGGGTTCATTGTTTCAAAACCGCTTCAGTTGGTTGACCATGGTCAAATAGGTAAATCATACATAATATATTGAAAAATATTCATACAAAATTATCATCTTTATTCATCATTTATAAATTTTAAATCAAATGTGAATTATGTTCATGAAAAATTAACTATGATACAATCATATAGATGGTATGCCTAACACACATCAGTAATGTTTGATTTTTTCAACCATCATTATTGAAATAAGATAAGTATTATTTTATAATTACATAATTATCATAATTTCATATATAAAATTTTATGTATTTAAATATAATTTTATATATCATTCATGTTATTTGGTGATGAAAAAAGAATAACATCACTTCTTAGTGGCAGTAGTCGACACGTACCAACAAAAGATGTCAGAAATATTTAGTGAATACAAAGGTAAGAAAGAAAATGATATGTTATTGTTTTATAGTTATAAATATGTCCTAAATTATAATATTATGTCATATAAATCACATATATTCATTAATATTATCCTTTTTACCTTTCATGAAATGAAATAGTGAAAACAAATCACATCGCTAAACATGAAGGTGGTCTACTGACCCACTCATCTTTGAAAATGAGTCAAACATTAACTTATTTATGTTTTATAATAACTATAATGTACAGTGGATTGTGGGTTCCAACCCAAAAATATGGAATAACAACAAAATTTTCTTTTTTTCATTTCAAAATAACCCACTCGTATCAACAGTGGGAAGTGTATAATTTTTTTAGTTTTAACTAATTTATATATTTTATGTATTTTTCTATATTAATGAGAATAAACTATTGAAGTATTTTTAATGTATTTGATGAAACAATATAGATGATTGAAGATAGTTAACAATAGAGAGGATCAATGATGATAGATGAACAATCAAGATGATAATACCGGGCATAAACTATCTTACTTGTCAAAAAGGATTCCTTTTCATAAACAATATATGAAAACATAACCCCCTAAAATTTATTATTTTTCTCATTCATGACTAGAAAAATCACCTTGATAGATCAATCTTGGATTTCCCCACTCTAAAATTGATTCAACAATAAAAATTAAATCTGAAATGGAAAGAAGAACACAAATTTTTGTGTTTTAAAGTACTATATTGAAAAATTAATACATCCATGATCGAAATCGACAAATTATTGCATAGTTTCAAATTACAAACAAGTGGAAAAAATAATTTGAAGGGGTTGAGAATTGATCTCGCTGATCAATTATGAAATCATTGAAAATATTGAGAGAAAATGGAAATTAAGAATGGGCATTATAAAGAAATGACTTCCCATGATGCTTTACATTAGCCAAAAAACATGTTCATGAATTAATATTGAAACATGTAATTAGAAATTTTGGAAGATTGAAATGAATATGGGGAGGGATAACACCCTTACAAATAACAATAGTGATACATTGTTGGTCGCTCCAAGAGGTGTGCGGAACTCCTCACTTCTTTAGCCTCCAGGAACATTTGTGGAAATCGTATACTCATTGGATATCGAATGGTGAATGAATGATAGATCCCCTTAGACTTCTGATTAGCAATTTAAATATTCCATCATCTGTTGTAGTGTAACCACTGCAACCCACAATCACAGGTTGGTCCTTACTTTTGTGCGGCACACATGTTCTTTTTCATGCAGCAGACATCACTATAAAAACTCCCCCATAACTAGATACTAACCATTTCATTGAAATGAACCTGGACATGATTAGACCTACTGCATTTATTTTTAAAAAGAAAACAGTTAAAATAGTTAAAATAAACATAATAATTTTTTTTTTAAAATTATGTATTTCTTTACTTATTTATTTTTAATATTTTTAATTTATTGTTAAATAAATATTAAAATTTCTTTTTAAAAAAAATATTATTTAATGAAAAATTAATTAAATTATTATGATTATTAATGTTAATATTTTAGTATCTTAATAAAATAAAATTATTAACATAAAAATTATAAGATTAATAATTTATTAGTTTTGGTAAGTTATTTTATTTTATTCAATATAATTTATATAGTTAGTATTTTATTATTTCGATTGTCAATTTATATTGAATTATAATTATTATCCACTATTATGTTAATGATTTTGTTTTATTTGTAATTATAATTAACTCCTTTTATAGTTAATAAATGTAGTAAGTTTATTATTTATATTATTATTATTTTAAAATATTTAATTGAAATCAATTTTATTATATTAGTTTATTTTAATTATTGTTAATATTTTATTTTTAATATATTTTAATTAATTAATTAATTTTATATTTATAAATTTTTTCAATTTATTATGTATTTTACTAAATTTTAATGTATTATAATTATTATTTGTAGTTACTTATTATTTATATTATTTATTATAATTATAAATATAATTAATTTGTATTTTATTATTTAATCTAGTTTATTTTATTTTATTATTTTTTCTATTTTTATGTATTTTTTTACGTAACTCCCGCTTATCACTTCACCACTGCACACAGCCACATGAGAATGGATTATGTTAGCTTCCAAGAGAAACTGTGGTGTTAAACGACTTGTCTCAGCCTCAAATAGGTGAATACTAGCTTCTTCGATGGTGGTTCCACAACAACAGGTTCAGGTTGTTGGAGGCAGTTGCTGTTGGACGACTTCCTGGTTGGTGCACTGCGTAACGCCTCCACAATTGGAGCACCAAGTTGTTTCTCTTTTAAAGAGGTGTTCTTAATCATGAACAAGACCATAGGAATTAAATCACGCACTGACATGATTTTGACATGGAGACATTATTGGATGCTGATTTCATTTCTGTAAAAGGAGACAACAAGAAGGCTTTTATAGGACATCCACAATGTAAAGAGTAGGGACAATTTGGCGATCTACCTTCATTAACCATCATTTTTACTCTTCATAAGAGAGTATTACTATTGAGATCATTTCCATCTTTATGGAGTCTCTATCATGTAATTATTTATTTTTAGTGGATTCCTCTTTCTGGACTAGGTCCCGTGGTTTTTCCCTTTTTGGGTATTCCACGTAAAACATTCCTGTGTCAATATTTTACATTCTACACATTTCCGTTTGGTCATTGCACAACCACTTTAGTTATGCAGGATTTTATTCGAAGGGAATGATTGTATTTCCGCTACGATTTCACTTTTCAATTGTTTGCGTGTTCGTCGCATTCCCATATTTCCCAAAATTTGGTATTAGATGGATTAGTTTAAGTCCTCAGTTATAGAATGCGGTGGTAGACATCTAGTGGAGCACGTTTTTCAAGGACTCATAGGATAATATCAGAAATCAGTAGTGGTACCAGAGTTGTTTCTGGGATATCGAATGTATGATTGACTAGAAGGAGTCATGAGGTGTGCTCTGTTGTTTATAACAGTCAGAGTTCGAATTTTGGATTTATTTTTTCAGGGAGACTGATTGTAGGGATGGCAGTTATTCCTACTTGTGTCGGAGGGGCAGTTTGTTGGGCTCCTTCCTTGTTGGCGCACTGCGTAACACCTCCTCAATTAGATCACCAATATGTTTCTCTTTAATGAGGTGTTTTTAATGCGGTCTAAGACCACATGAATTAATTCATGAGGTGACACACTTTTTACAGGGAGAAATTATTTGACTCTGATTGTTTTTATATAAAATGAGTCAACGATTAGGAATTTATAGGACATCCACAATTTCAATAGCAGGGCCAAATTGGTGATCGCCTTTCATTGAAGATCATTTTTACTCTGTTCGGAGAGTATTACTTTAGAGATACCTTCCATTTTTTGGGCAGTCTCTACCATGTAATTCATTATTTTTGGTGGATTTTTCTTTCTGGACTACGTCTCATGGATTTTACCTTTTTTGGTATTTCCACTTAAAAATTTCCCATGTCAATATTTTACATTCAGCACATTTCATTTTGGACTCTCCATATCCAATTTATTTTTGCAGGCTTTTATTAAAAGGGAAAGATTTTATTTCAAGTACACATTCGCTTTTCAATTGTTTGCTCATTCGTCACATTCCTGTATTTCCCAATATTGGTATCTCTCTATCCTTCTACACTACTCCACAGTAGTGCGGCTCATCTTTAGCATGGAAATCTATGTCGCCTTCTTTGAAAGGTTTGAATATAGTGGTGCAATATTCGACAATTCATGTGGCTTCAACCATTAGGGGATTAGTGATCTGCACTAACTCCCACGATGATAAGCTTCAGATTGTAGAAAGGATACAAAATTACGTCTCATTTCTTCATGAATTGGTTTCAATCTTCAATGGAAGATTTGTATTATATCTGGGATTGACTAGGGATTTGGGGTAATCAACATCCGATCTGAAATGAAAATGTCAGTATTTATTTTTCTCAAATTCTAGTTCGAGTTTGTAAATATTTTTTTGATTAAATCTATGGTGGTCTGTCAATTAGAAAGGGAGATGGTGTGTCAGTGAGTCACAAGACAATGAATTAGGGATAGGGTATCATTAAGACAATAAAATTGCTATCAGTGGGGAAAAAATAGGAATTGAGCGGTAGTTTTCTATAGTCTGTAGGTCGAAGGAAGAGGTAGTGTGTCGGTAAGTCATTGAGTCACTGATAGTGGAAATGGTAATTGGCAATTCACTATGTCGGCGACATATTCAAAAATGATTGTAACTAAATTGTATCAATGAGTTGTTTCAACGAAAAATAATACAATGGTTTCAGTGATTCTCATCACCGATGAATCATTTTTATGTGAAGCATTAGTAATAAAAAATTATAACTTCAAAAAAATTAAAACATACAATAAAACATAAATTAATTAAATTAATTAATTTACTGAATAAATATAAGCATAAAACTGAAAAATATAACTAATATTGAAAAATAACCAGAAAAAGTAACTAAAATGAAACTGGATTGTTTTAAATAAAATTGAAATTCAAGATTCACATTATGTTATTGTCTTATTAAATGTAATCACATTAATTTGTAAAATTTATTAACATTGAAAAAAATAAAATAGGTAAATATTAAAGTTAAAATTAATGATTCAACTAATAAAATAAAATGATTAAATGTATAAAAACAACCTAAAATTATGTGACTTATGATTGAAAAATTAAAAAATCAAAAAGAAACTCAAAAAAAATTGAAAAAACAATTCAAATAGAAAACATTATTAAAAATCAAGGGTATTAATTATTCTTTTATTGAATTAATTAATTAATTTATGAAAATAAATAAATATTATTTAATAAATTAAATAATATTAATTAAATAAATTTATAATTAATGTTAATTTATATAAAGGATACAAATATTACTGAGTTAAATTAAATTATAGATTAAGATGTTTAAATAATGGAAAAATTCTCAATTAATTAAGACATAAAAAAATTAATATTTTTTGGCAAAACTAAATGTTAATAAAGTAAAAATATAATTAAACAAGTAAACCATAAGAAAATATTTTAGAGTCATAACATATAAAATGTATTATAAAATTAATTAAATAATTAATATAATTATTAAATAAAAAAGGCAAAATAATTAGTAAAACTTGAAAGAATAATTAATTAATATTTTAAAATATTAATACAAACTTGTGGAAAATAGTAGAATATATAGACACTTCAAATTACACAACACTCAGCATTGATTTTCCTTAATGAGTTCCATGTGTTATTAATAATTAATAAAATAAGTGTGTTTTTATTAATCAAATCAATATGTAACATGTCAATCAATTAAAAAATAGAGGACATGAAACTTTAAGTGAGGATTTTTAAATGGAATGTTTCAAATGAAATCATTCCTAACATAAAAATATTATTACGTAATTAAGATAACAAAGAATCATTAACTTTTAAAAATGACCATCCTTATTTATGAAACCTCGTAATAACTTATTTCCATTCAATATTATGTTCTAAATTCAAGAGTGACAAAAGGATAAAAATAAGTGGATTTAAGAGATTAACAAAAGAAACCATGTATTTTTACTTTCAATTAAGTTTCCAAAATAGAAAATTAAATCATTCATTTTAATAACCATATTGGTAGAACATAAATTATTTCATATAAATCAATTTTCCCCTTCATCATTTTCCATTAAGTACTCCCATAACCTTGATGTACTCATTTGGACACTAGGAACATTATTTTATTATTTTTCATCCATGTATATTATGATGGGAACTATGAATATACACTTATTATTTATTATAAATAGGGAATTTATTTAATAGAAACACACCATGTGACTAGGTTCTCATATATTCACCTTGGTTTCCCAAAAGCCGATTTTACTCCAATTTCAAATGATTCATATAAAACCCATTTAAACAAGATCACCATAGTGATAAATGATTTAGTAATTAACATAAATTGTGTTCCCAAATATGAAGTACAAACATATAATCCATAATCATTTGGTTATAATTACAAAGACAATTCTCATATATCACTCTCAAATATAGTTCATAAACTAAAGAAATGAACAAATAACTGATTAGACTCACTCAAAAAACATTCACCCACACATGATTCATATTAAATGTAAATAATAATACCAATAAGACATTTTTATTAAAAATACTCAATTTACATTCAATGTGAATCAATAGAGACAAAAATTGTGTAAAAATTATGAAAAAAATGAACCATTGGTTTTGTGACAATATATTGAAGAGCTATGGGAATTGATGAGATTCCATTGAGAACAGAATTTTTCAAAGAAGGTTGACCCCCACCCCCACACATAAAACCCATCACTATTAAAATTATGAATTAAAATGTGTAGAAGAACAATTTGAAAGTTAAAACTCAATGTAGTCGATGAAATGATTCAAAATTCTCTTTGATACTCCAAGGAAGGTGTTTGTCACAATCATATTAGATTACAACAGGGTTACATGCATTAATATTTAAGGTAGATACAAAATTTTTCAATTAGGCTCAAATAATTCCATGTAAAGAATTAATGTAATAGCAAAATGGTTGTAGTATTTAAAAATTCGATTCAATATGTTTCTCCAAAAAAATCAAAAAATTCATGCTAAAAACCCTAATTTTACAGGAAGAACTCTTTCAAAAAACACCAAGCCATAATTGTGGGTATGACCCTGCACACATAATTTCATATAGTGATTATTTTAATCCTTTGAAATTAATTTTCACCAAAAAGAATTTGGTATTAATTTCCTACATGAAAATATGCAGCAAATTTTTTTTACAGAGGGATATAATCATTGAAATTTTTCTAATAAGTAGTAATGAAATAGATATATTTTACAAAATCATCAAAAATAAACTAACATATCAGTACTTCCACAAGTGAGTCAGTATTGACTGACTTACCGATATCAGTGTATCGAAGGTTCAAGTGCTATAATAAAACATCAATGTATATATACTTTTAAAAAAAGAAAAAAATTGAAAAACAAATGCTGAAGTAAAATAAAAGAACTTCCCGGATAAAGTTTTATAGATTATTTTTTAATCATGAAACTCTAAATGATATGAAAAACATCGGGAATTATACTCCACATTGATACCAATAGCATCATACTTATTTTTTCTAAAAATAAAAACCATGATAATATTTTTAATAGAAAGATTTTATAAATAATCAGTAAACACCACTTTATTAAAAACAAAACATTTGAAAAGTAGTAGATAAAGACAATGACTGGACCATGGGATGACTCCCAAGAAGCACTATGTTTTATGTATCCAGTTTGGATTTATTAGAAATCATTTTTCAAGCACATTGAAGGTATCCAAGCCCTTTTTCTTTCCTCTAAAATATAGATTATCTCTTTTTTCCATTAACAAGTATATCCTTGTTCTCCTCTATAACTATCAAAACAACCCTATTCTTCAAAACAATGATAATAGTGATAGGTCAAGACCACATGGATTTCAATTTTCGGTGAATGAGCTTATGTCTTTAATTAAAGATAATTTCATTATGTCCATGTTTAAATTTTCTATTTTTTACAATAGAATCATGAAGGGCTTAAGAACACTGTTTTTATATCCTAGAATTTTCATAATACTCTCTCATTATCACAGCAAGCTCACTCAACTCAAAAAATCTCTTCTCTCTAGAAATCTAAAATATAATTTTATTCCATTAACTAACATATATGATATATTATTCAACTCCATAGGAAAATGACAACATTTCCCAAATAATATATTATATGAAGACATGCCTATTGGGTTTTGAAAAGCTATTATATAGGTCCACAAAGAATCATCTAATCTGAATCACCTATCATTTATAGAATGTGATATTATTTTCTCCTTAATTTGGTTATGATCCCTATTTTAGATTTCTAGCTATCTAGTAGACTATGGATTGTAAGTAGTACCAATTTTATGAGTCCATCCATACTTATCCATTGATCCATTAATATTATTGTTCTTAAAGTGAGTTCTATAATAAATGATAAAAAATATAGGGACTCCAAATATTAAAAATATATTTTTTTAACAAATTTAATAACACTATTTTCATGCTTTTTTGGAAGAGCAAAAACATCAACAAACATAGACACACAATATATAACTACTTGAATGTACTCATTCACATGAAATGATGAGAATTGACCCATGTAATCTAAACCCCATACATCAATAATATATTCATCTAAAATATCATTTTGATGTAACTCATGGAAACACCCATCATTTCCTAACCATTTAAATCTATCACATCCTTCATCATAGCTCATAACATCCTTCAATAAGGTGGACTAATAAAAACAAGATTTAATGACTTTTTTAGATGTCCTTTCACCACCATGGAGTCCTCCCCAAAAAATGATGTTATCACTCTCCAGTATATATTCATAATCTCTTCCTCTAACACAAACCTTATATGAATTCCATCATCACACCACATAAATAGAAAGGGATAAACCCAAAAGGTAAATCTTCTATTCTGAAATGAATTTCCTCCTTTGGTGACTGGATACATCTATTGGAATGAAAACTACTACTAGGAAATTGGTGTCGTCTGCAAATCATATAGACATTCTGGTTGACATAGTAAGATGTTTTTCCTTAGGAAATGAAGAGTCGATCTCCCTTGGATCTTCAAACATTGTATGATGATTCCTAGAAAGGTGGTCTACAACTTGGTTTTTGTCACCTTCTAATCCATAGTCTTCATGTTAAATTTATATTATAATAGGATCTGTCAAATAATCATAGGATTGAATTCTTTATTAGATATCATGTATTTCAAGGAATAATGGTTAGTAAATATGATAACTTTTGAGCCCAACAGTTTGTTCTAAACATCTGAAGAGAAAAAACAACAACCAACAAATCCTTTTTAGAGGTGGTATATTTTCTTGATCCTCATAAGAAATCCTCTTAGAATAATATAACTCATGATACTTATTATCCCTCATATTTCCTAGGAAATCACCAATATCTATATAACTATGATCACACATTAATTCTAAAGGTAGTTTCCAATATGGTTCAGTGAGGATAGGAGATTAAGTGAGTTTGTATTTGAGAAGATTGAATGATTTTAGAATGTTATAATAAATAAAGGGAGAATACTTGAAAAGTAGAGATCACAAGTGATTATTGTTTTTTGAGATTCCTTTTATAAAACTCTGGTAGAAACCAGAATTACCTAGAAAACATCTAACACCATTAAGATTTTCAGGAGTTGGTAGTTTCTGAATAACATCTATTTTAGCTGTGCCAACCACCAAAAACCACTTTTTTAATTTATGTTATAACATTATACCTTCAGATACCAAGAATTGATTTTTTTAGTTAAGTACAATGTTTTTATCTAGGCCTCTATCAAAAACGTACTCAATATATCATAAGAAACTATGAAATGTACTACCCACAATAGAGAAGTCATCCTTCAAAACCTCTATGATTTCCTTTATCATATCAGATAAAATATACATCATGCTTATTTTAAAGGTAAAAGTGGATCCAAATATCCAAAAAGGCATCTGCCTATATTCTAATTTTCTAAAGGGGAATTTGAAATTAGTCTTTTCTTGCTCCTCTGTAGAAATTAGAATCTGTTTGTAAGCACAAAATCTGTCTAGAAAATAGAAACATTCACTCCCAACAAGTCTCTCAAGAATTTGATCAAATAAAGGAATTGGAAAATAGTCTATCTTTTTTTCATAATTATGCTTCATATAGTCTATATAGGCATTTCATTTAGTGAAATTACTGAAATTAATTTCTTTATTTTTATAATTTTTGAAAATAGTGAAACCTCCATTCTTAGGGACTAAATGTACTGGGAAATATCGTGTACTATTAGCTATAAAATATAATATTCCATTGTTCGGAAGTTTAATATATTCATCTCTAAAAAATTCATTCATATTGGGGTTCAATATTCCTTAAATTTTTACTCAAGTCTTACAGCCTATCTATATAGGAATTTTATGCATGTATAATGAAGTAATAATTACTTTGATGTCAAGTATGGTCAAGCCTATGGAAAATTTGAATTTATTTAAAATTGTCAGAAATATTTATTAGAGATTAACATTCATCTCACCAAAAATTATTATTGGTACTGTGGTATTCTCACAAAATAATGAATATTTATGATGGAAATGAAGTGGGTTATGTTCAAGAATGCAATATTTTTCACGTCAAAGAAGTCTCTTGGCCTAGGATGTCCAATGTCATCAACATAATTCTTGTATAGAGTTTAAAAAGGCGAAAGATTTTCCAATTTCTAGATCAAATTCAGAATTCCCATAACTGTTATCCAAGGTTATTGACTAATAATGAAAGCATTAAAATTCGGTATTTCCAAAATTCAATGAAGATGAATCATCTGTTTGTTCAATAATCTCTCATTCTACGTTATAATTTTTTTAGAAGGGTTATTAACATGATAAATAACATCAAAATTAGAATAGAAGTATTTATGATCAAATGAATATGGAACATATCTAGGAGATGACGGAACACGACAGATGTCCAGTTCTAGAAAATTTTACATATTCTCTAAATGAGAAGATTCTATAGGAATTGAAACTAGAAAATCATAGATTTCAGTTTCCATCTTGATTTCTTCAATAGAGTATTTCTTTTCAGATTATTCGTGATTTTCAAATTGATTATCATATTTTAAAGACTCTAAATTTGAATAGATTTCATGGAATGTTGTTAATTTTAAATTTTTAAAGACATTAAATCATTCATGTCTCTCACCATATCTAAATATCTTCAAATCGATATACACATATAGGACAATCCCACCAATGGAAATGATGGGGATACTCAAAATTATGGGAAAATCATGGTCATAGTCTATATCTTGGACTATGATTTCAATAGAAATAAATAGATTCTCAACACTAATCAGTATGTCATCTACCCTCATTATATGATGAGTGAATGAATGGTCAACTAGTAGCAGTGTAACATCCAGGTTCCGAGTGCAGCCCAATGGTGCCCATAACCCGATTGGTCATATGTTCTCAAGTGCCTTTCCCAAAATTTTAGATGCTAATGAATAAAAATGAGGGCCAATGTATGGCACTGGGGAAACTATGCCTCCAGCGGTAGAGTATTCACAGTGGAATATAAATATAAACAATAGCGAATCTAGAAAACTATACAACAAAGTAGACAACATATGTCAGATATTAATATAATAATTGAAGCATGTATGTATGATGCATATAACATATGTATAGGAAGGAATCCAAACAAGTCAAAATTTGGGATATAGAATATTCATACCAATGTATTGAAAGGTAGTATACTCCAACAAGATCACATGCCTCATCTTGGTCCAATTCTCTCCTAGTCTAACATAAATCATTTACCTGATGAAGAAATGAACATTCCATAATCAATACCTATAAACATATAATGTATTTGGGTCCAAAAGATTGACCCAAATAGGGTGTGATACGAATACCAGTAGGAAACAACCAAATGCTATGTGCATAACTTTCAATGAATATATACATATATATATAGCAAAAAATAGAAAATATGAGTCAATAAACAAGGAAGCATAGAAAAGAAAAAAATCCCTTGATTACCAATTACATTCATTTAAATTTATTAATCATCACTTGAATTAAGTAAGTATTGGAATATTGCCTATAATTTGTATCCCCTTATATATAAATAACCAAAAGACCGCTCAAAATACTATCTAAACAACCTATTAAGACATAGTACAAGTTAATTCATTGTCTTTGAAGAAACATCAAAATCATTCAATCATCTATAAATAACCCATGGGAATGTTCTCACAATCTAACCCATCTAGTTTTACGAATCCTTAATTTAATAAATTTTTTCCTTGTGGGAATCTCACATAGTATAATCCCTTTGGTCCCACACTACACTAATCATTTACAAATGACCACCTAAGTAGCTTGCATATTCAATAACCCCTTATTCTGCATAGAAACAGTAAATTATAACTACCACCTTGGAACTCTCTCAGTCTATTCCCTAAGGTCTAAAATTCATTTAATAATGTCCCTCTAGGTAGCTCTCACGGTCTTACCCCTCTCTTCTATGACCACCCTACCGCTCTCACAATCAATACCTCTTGGTATAAATAACTACAATTCATACATAAATCACCCTACACTGGGAAGCTCTCACAGTCAATTCTTCTTGTTCCAACATTCACAATGTGAAACACATGCATCATATTTAATCTGCAACCCTATCCTAACAACATTAAGCTTGGAAAAACAAGAAATACTAATAGGAAATTCTAAACCAAATTGTCATAATCAAACAAAATAAGTTAACCATCCCCATTATCATTGTAAAAAACATATGCATAAGAAATAACCCATTCTCAATAAAAAACCCATAGAAGCTGTTAAACAGGGTTAAATTCCAAAACACAAAATACCCCAAACAATGGTATTCTGAACCTTAATCATATATAATCCAAAGAAAATCAAAAAAGCATAAACCATTTACCATGATGTTTTATGATGAACACTCATGATATTCGGCACTTGAATCAGCCTAAAACAATGTAGATCTACATGAAGGTGAAAAATGATCCACCTAAGATAACTCTTGAGAGAGAAGGAATCAGAAATAAAGGATCAAAGAGAGGGTATAGCTCACTAGTGGGATTCCAATGCACCCACCGAAGATCATATTGGACCTAGGATAGAGAATTTGTGGCTTGGGCTTTGATTGTCTTTCCGGGTCGCTTCTGGATGAACCAAGGCGAGAATAAGAATGATACATAAATGAGGCATGACCATGCTCAGATATATCAATTAAAAATAAAATCACATGATGTGTTTGTTTAACGTATAAGTTGTGTACTTTCCTCAACTAGCCCCCACTTTAGGCATACTTCTAGGTAACCAATTTGGCCATGTACTCGGCCATTACATGAACAATACATGATAATGTGTGGCATCCATGAAAACATTGTTTAATCAAAAGTACACAGCGTGTACTTACAAAATTTCCCAATTACTTCTTTTGCATAAAAAACAAGTAGAAATAAATATCCATTAATAAAATAATAATCAAGGCTCTAACTAACTTCCACCATAAAGTAATTAAACCGTCAATTTCCCTCCCAAGTGCAAAGAAGAATTAAAATCTAAAATATTTGACCATTGTGATCGTATTTCAACCCCTGTCTCCAAAATCTCATCTTATACCTTCCCGTGATACCATGAGACATGTACCAAAGGAAAATACCATCCATGGATAACCTTCGTGATTTGTTCAACAATCCAATCATGGTGGTTCATAAAGGATTCTTCCACATACAACTAAACCTCCTTAGGTTGAAAAATGAAAGCTGTGACTGAGAATTAATATTATATCTATGAAACAAGAAATACATCATACATACCCAGGTACCTATGAAGTACCTGTAATCGATAGGAAATATGCCCAAATTTCTCAAAAACCTCTAAAAGGACGGATGTATATTGGTGAAATCATCCCGTGTCACCTAATCCTCCTATGTCCCATCCCTAGTGTGGTCTATAATAAGATATGATCTTCATCCTCAAACTCCAGAGGTCACCTCTATCGATCCTCATAATATCTCTCTCAAAACGGTGCTATATCCATCATCTTCTAAGTCAACTCCACCTGCTCAGTGGTCTCTTAGACAAGAAGAGGCCCCAATATAGCTTCCTCTCTATCCTCCATCCAACATAGGTCTGATCGGCATGAACTACCGTAAAAATCCACCTTAGGATCCATCTAAATCATCATCTGAAAACAATTATTGTAGGAATACTCCACTAGGGTTATGTGGCTCTCCTAGGAACCCATAAAGTCTTAGATTCATGCTCAAATCGTATCCTCTAAACCCTGAATCGTACTATCCGATTGGCATTGTTTGTAGGGACGGTAAGCTGTACCTAAATGTACATGTTTACCTAAAGCCAAATGTAATACCTTTCATACATGAGACGTAAAACGGGTATCCTTGTATGAAATTATAGATTGTGGAACACCCTAAAAATGTACAATTTCTCAGATGTGTAACTACACATGATCATCAATAGTGAAGGTTTCTTTAATCTGTAGGATTTCTGAATCCTTCATGAGACTTTCTACGACCAGAAAAATTGAATCATTCCCTTGAGAAAACCATGGTAAACTAGTCACAAAATCCCTTGTTTCATCATTCCACATCTACTCTAGAATAAGAAAATGCTATAAAATCCATGTTGGTCGCTGATGCTCTGTCTTCACCTACTGATAGGTGTAAAGTATCATAACAAAACCACCAACATCCTACTTCAAACATGGCCACCAATATTGATGCTATTGATCTCAATATATCAAGGACACACCAGGATGGACTACCGAAATTGAGGAATGTAAATATCACAAAATCTCTTTGTGTATGTCTACTGACACCCATACACGCCCATGAAAAATCTATAACTCATCGTCGCCTATGGTCCACCTAGGATTAGGTTCCTCACCTGAGACACTCTCCTGTAAGAAAAGGCCTTCATAATATATCATCTTCCTCATTCAAAAATGATTTAGTAGAGTAGAGGTAGCTTCTACAACAGAATGGAATGACTACCCCTATGTGTCTTGAAACATCATATGCATCTCACAGAGTAGATCCATAGGATTCAACTCACTACTGACCTCATGAAATGTATGTATCTGAGTCCCCCTGCTCAATGCATTGGCCACTCTATTTCCTTTCCTAAGCATGTAGGCAAGATCAAATTCAAAAATTGAATATTCTAAAACCACATTCGCTATCTCAAATTCAGATCTCTCTATGTAATGATATAATTGATTATTTTTTGATAGGTGTATACAAAAAAATGATATCCCTTAAGATAATGTATCCAATATCATAAATCAAGTACAATTATATCCAACTCGAGATCATGCTTCTAACAATTCATTTCATGGGTCCTCAACTGCCGAGACTCATACGTAATGACTCCCTCCCTTTGCATAAGCACTGATTCCAACCCGATACAGGATTCATCACAGTAAATAGTGTATCTCTTCCCTGTCTTATGAAAAAATAGTATTATTTATAATGTTAATCTCAATTTCATCTCTGGAAAGGCAGAATTGTAGGAATTTGTCGAAAAGTACTTCTCCCCCATCATAGACAGGCCATTTAATGGCACTACTAAGCATTCAATGTCATGTATAAAGCACATGTATTAACCATCCAGCCCCATAAAACACCGTATGTCAATTATGTTGTTAGTTAGCTCCTTGGAAAATGCTTCCCTCAGTTTCTATTGGTATACTAATGCACCAGTCTCTAGGATAACATGCTCCAAGATGTGAATCTGGTCCATCCAAAATCAGCATTTTGGGAGCATAGCATATAACTGATACTCAATAAGTGTACTAATTATGATCTCAATATAGGTGACATAGTCATGATGAGTTTGATAGGTCCCCATGATATCATCGAAAATGACTACCACAAAAGAATCCAAGTATGGATAGAATACATACTCAGTTCCTCAGTGCCATGAAAATAGATGGAGCATTCGTGAGGCCGAATGACATAACCAAATACTCATATTTACCAAACATACTCCAAAATTATATAATAGCTATATCTGATGGTATAACATGAAATTGATGGTAACCGTATCTAATGTTAATCATCATGAACACCTGTGCTCCTCAAATATGATCAATGAGTTCATCCGTCTTTTGTAAGGGATACCATATCTTGACCATCACCTACTTCATCTACCGATAATCCACACCAATACTTAGAGTATCATCTATCTTATTCATAAACAAGATATGAGATCCCCATTAAAAAGTATTGGGTGAGATGAAACCCTTGTCATGTAACTAATCTAACTTCTTCTTGAGATCATGTATCTCTGTTGTATCCATATTATATGGAGAATTGGAAATCTGTTCCACTCCTATCAGAAGCTCAATATAGAAATCTACCTCACACTCTAGAGGTAAAAATAAAAATTCATTTGTAAATACATCATTGAAGTGATCAGCCACTAGATAAATTTCCATGTTTGATGTTCCCTAGTCATCTAGATATATACTAGAAATTTTTACTGTACATTCTCCCAACCCATGATTCTCAAGTCCATCTCTTCTCACCTGTACAACCCCTCACACTTTTGTTGAAGAGACATCCCCTCTAGTGACGTGAAACAGACCCTTCAGTGATAGAAGTCAACAAAGCCTAGAATGGAGACCAACCAATCCATTTTAATTATGAAGTTTTAGCTTCTAATATCTAAGACATAGAGGTCCCATAAGAAGTGACACCCACTAAAATTAAGTGCGAACTCCTTTCACATACATAAACTAGTAATCCTAATCCCCATTGGAGTTTCTATCATCATAACATCTTTAGAAGTAAATATAAAGAGCCCAATGTTCTCCACAACAACAACAGATATAAAACTATTGAAATGCCAAGTATCAAAAAGAGTAGAATCTAAAACTAAGGAATCCAGAATCATAACATTAACTGTAGAGGGTCTGGTATCCTTATCCTACAGGATCTACTCTAATGCTAATGTCTAACCTAGACTACAACCTAATGACCCAACCTGACTCCCCTGAATAGATCCAAACTATTGTCGATGAGAACCTATAATCTGACTACCATGGCCATGACCACCTCTAAAGCCTGAATGTTCTGACGAACTCTAGTTCCCTGATTGATGAGAAACTGATGGTCCTACTCTTAAATGTGGATTCATAACAGAATCCTTATCACTCATTGCTCATGATAACACACAGAAAAAACGTTGAGGATGACCCATATCACCACATGATTGACACTTGACTGGGTTTTTTGGGCAATGTGGTCTTGTATTACCACACATCCTGCACTTGTATCATTCCATTTGGATACATGAATAAACAACGATTGAATGCTTCTTTCAGTTCTGACTTATATCTATACAAGGAGTACCAACCCTGAATGATGAAATACCCTTGAACAAAGCTCCCAAATCACTTATATTGCAATCAGTAATCAACACTTGGTATGCTATAGTTGTCACCTAATTCATCCTTAAAACATTCACCAGTGATCGAATGTCAAACATGATACCATCCTCAAATCGGATAGAAAAAGATAACTCGTCACCTACAAGAATAGGTGAGAAGCACTGAGGGTATGTAAAATGAGATGAGTAATCCATCACCTTAAGAGAAAACTACTCAAAATTGATTAACTCTAATGCCCAATCAGCCCTCAATGCCTTGTGGTTGAAGAAATCATGGAATTTCCTATAAAACTCTTGTGAAGCCATATCCCAATGACCTCCCACCTGTGAGATATCTACCCACCATATCATGGAGGAATCATGTTGAATGTACATCTTAAGCGTCCCGCTCCTCACAAAATGAGTCTATAGATTCTCAAAGATAGTAGGAATTACCTCCAACCCTGAATATGAAGCATGTGGTCCTCCTTCACAAAAAAAAGTGGGAGGATGCTATTGCTAAAATTCATATGTCATCTCTTCCAATGATGGTGAAGGAAGTAGTGTTCTATGGAATGTTGGTAACATACTAAAAAAACATCATGAAACTGTGAATCATCACCTACGTTTAGTATGAAAGTTGGTGCTATAATGATCATGACAGGAGGATTTGGTGGTAGTCTATGATCTACCATTTTGGTGTCTCATCATTTACCTGTACCTAGAATTCAACCGAAGGAAAACATAGTATAATGACCGTGCAAGGTCATGTGCACACCTGAGTAAAATCATATCAAGTACATCACCTTATAATTTATAGAATATAAGATGAGAAGGAAAAAAATCATGTTTTTAAAAATACGGTTACATGGCTTCTATAACTACCACACATCATTTTATTTTTATGCTTTATCATAGGCCTATACCTATTCCAAAACTGATCATGTAACACTTATACACACAACGTGTTCCTTCTATGACATAGCGTGTACTTTAATTTTCCCACTTATCCATGTACTTCTACATGCCTCGAACCACAAGTTTCTATTGGTGTAACACTACATGACATGGTCACCCATGACACGACGTGTACGAGTTATGTTCCATCCACCAGTATCTTTGGTCACATGGAACGATACATGGTCTACTCATCTTGTCATGCATAAAAAAGACATAATGTCAAACACCTATGTTTCATCTACCCTTGTCATTAGTCACACAGACAAACATATGGTATTTACGGGACAGTGTGTAATCTCATCACATGACTTGTTCTACCAAACATTTCCCAACCCTGTGTCTCTATCACACAGTAAGTCACATGGTTAATGACTACATGAAATGTACATACGATACATAGTGTGTAATTAAGAAATGATTTTTTATTCTGAAATAAATAAAAACATGTCATGTGTTCATAACATCACACGCCGTGTTGTCTGGGTTTCCAGACAGTAAGCCTCTAAAACATCTCCAGAACCCTTAAAAAACATAATTTTTTTCCCAATGAATGAAACATTATGTCCTTTGAGAGCCCATACTCCCTCTATTATATGTATGGAATCCTTATTAGCATCATAACATGACAAAATCCAATTTAAAGTATAAATTTGATCCCCAAAATTACAATTCAGAAGGGCTAATAACACCTTAGATACCAATGGTTTGTGTCCATCCAAATGAAAATATGCATAATTATGAAATCCTATCAAAATAGAAGGTATTAGATCAGGGAATCTGTCACAAAAACAAGAATATATTGAAAACATCTATCAAAACAACGTGAAATCAAGAATCCATCCTAAATGGAATGAAAAAATGAATGACATGTGAACTCTAGAAAGTGCCTATATAATGTATGAGATGGAATACCCTCATATCTGAGGGTTGCTGAAAAAATTAAACAACAATGATATAAATCACAACAACAAAAAACAAATCAATCACCCAATGTGGAAATCAAATCAATTTTAAAAACTGAAAACCAGAAAAATTCCAATATTCGAGGTAACTTGGCTTATCCATGTACATGGGTTAGCTACTCCGGGGAATAGCTTATTACCAACTATCTATTCATTATTATAATTAACAATAGGTTCCAAATAGAATGAAAAACTAGAAAATAACTCATCTGATACTACTTTGTAAAATCCTGTTTCTATGTGCATCCCAAAGGTTCGCTGAACCCAGTTGGTCACATGACCTCATGTGCATTTCCCCAAATGCAATATGCTTATGACTAGTAGAGAAGGCTAAGGTATGAAAATTGGGGAAACTATGATCTCATTGGTATATAATACATAGTGGAATTAAATATAAACAAAATTTGGAAGTAGTAATACCATACAAAAAAGTAAACAGATGATGTTTGATAGAAATATTATAACTGAAGCATGTATAAATGATACATGTCACATATGTTTTGGAAAGATTCCAAACAATCACAGTGGTGGAAATACAATAAAAAAACCAAATGACATAAAATCAGTAAACTTCAATAGAATTATAAGCCTCAACATGGTCTGATGCTCTCAAGATCAAACACCAATTAAGTACCTGATAAAAAAGGGAACTTTCTATTATTTGTACCTATAAAAATATAATATATTTGGGTCCAAAAGCATGACCAAAACATGGTGCGTGAAAAATCCATGTAGGTAACCACCAAATGATGTGTTCCTAACTATCATTGAATATGTATATATGTGGAAGGTAATATGAAAAAATGAAATAATCTAGGATGTACTCAAAAGTAAACAGTCCTACGGTTTCAAATTACATTCATTTACAAGAATTATTCATCAGTTGAATTAAGTAAACCATGAGATCTAGACTAATATCAATATCCAATTATTTATAAATTACCAACGGACGTCTCAATAAACCATATAAACAATATATTAAGACCGAGTCCAAGCTTGTGACTTTTTATTGTAGACTCGTAAAAATAAATCAATCATTCATAAGAAACCCCTGGGGAATGTCCTCACTCTCTAATCCATATTATTTAACAAATCATCAATTTAATAAATAATGACCCTAGGGGAAGCTCACATAGACTAACCCCTTTGGTCCCACATATCACAGATCATTTACAAATGACCACATGTGTATCACTCGATGTCGATACCCCATTGGTCTTCATAGCATCAATTAATTATAATGTCCACTTAGAAGATCTATTAATCAATACCCTATGTTCTACAATTCATTTAATAATGGAGCTATGGGTGTCTCTCATGGTCTAACCCCTATGGTCTATGACCACCAAGAATCTCTCACCATTAATACCTATTATTCAACATAACCACAATTAATACACAAATTACCCTACTTCAAGAAGATCTCAAAATCAAATCCTCGTGTTCAATCATTCACAATACGAAAAACATGTATCGTATTTAATCAGTAACTGTGGCCTAACAAAATGAGGCAACTAATAAGAAAAAAGAATATCAAGACTTCTAGACCAAAGTGAGATAATCAAACCAACCAAGAAAAACACACTCATAATCATGGTATAACACCATACACATACGCAATAACCCATTCTAAATCAATAAAACCATAGCAGGTATTAAACAAGGTTAAATTCTGACACATGAAATATCCCAAACATGGGTATTTAGAACCATTACTATATTTAATTAAAATACAATAAAATAAAGGCACAAACCTCCAACCTTGGTGTTGAAAGATGAACACTCTTGAATTTCAGCCACGAATTAGAAAAAAATGACATCAATCATTGAAATGGTGAAAAATGAACAACCCTCAACAACTCACGGATGAGATGTAATGTAGAAGAGACGATCAAGAAGAAGGGAGAACTCACTGCATGGATTCCAATGCAACCTCCAGAGTTCAGATCAGACCTTGGATGGTGAATCAGTGGCTCAAAAATTGATCATCCCTCCCAGTAACTCCTAGACGATCCAAGGATAGAAGCGTAATGATCTATAAACAAGACAAATCCCCGATCTAATATATCTATTAAAAATAAAATTACAATTTTCATTTAACGTACATGTTGTGTATAGCCTCAACTAACCATCACTTTATGAAATATTCCAGGTAAACTACATGGCCATGTAGTTGGACATTACATGGCTAGTACATGGTTATTCATGGAAAACTGGTACATGATGTGTACAAAATTTTATTCCCAATTCGTCATTTTATTAAAAAAACCGTAAATAATGATCCATATCTTATGTAATGATCCAACTTCATACATGTAAGATGACTATGGTGGGTTGAAGATAACCCAATCTCAACTATTTGAATAGTGAGTATGAGTGTATATTGATACAGGAAACTATGTCTCATATATATTTAATTGACTATAATTCCCTATGGTACAATTCATGGAAAATCTACTAGGGTCTTCAAGCTTGGGAGAGATTTTATTTTCGTGTAAAACACTACAATCTTCAATGAGGATATAGGTGGAAAATTAATCAAGATTATTTTTATTTTAATCAGTATTTTTAATAGATTTTAGATGTAATATCATTTTACATAAATCATGGATAAATGGTTTTTTCACATTTATCATGGTTAAACTCCTATGTAACTGAAGATGTTCTTCTGTGGTGTTACATTGAGGTTTCAATTTTATTGGGAAATATATGGGTGGTTCATAATTCCTATTCAACGTAGGAAAATAATTAATTTATACAACATATTTTTGTTTTAAATTATTCTTTTTAATTTCATAAATATTTTTAGTTTTATTTTTAGGATAAGAATTTTAATTTTTTTATATTCCATATTTTTATTAGGATTTCCAATTTTTGTTCAATGAATAATTTTATTTCCAGATTCATTAAATTTTCCTATATGGGCATTTTTAGAATCATCTTAAGCTATTTATTTAGTATTAAGACCACTTCTTGTTACAAAAACTCTGGAATTCATTCTAGGGATTAGATCAGTTGTACAAGGAATTATATCTTTTTCCATAGATGTAAACTATCTAGTTATTTGGACCATTTAAGATTCCATGTTTTTTATTCTAGAATCAATTTCAATTTTAACAGATTCATATTTTTAATGATGTTTATTTGGTTGAGTTTTGAATCATTCCTATTGAGAGTCAATTCTATTTAAAAAATTGTTCGTCTTTGAAGACACCTTACAATCAAGGTTTCTTGAGAATTATATAATTTTTCCCTTTATTGGGATTGTTTAAATTTACTATGTGGGTTTCGGTAATTAAGAGAGGTGGATTATTTAATTATTTCTTGTTATTTTCTATAAAAAATGTGACAGTTCTGATATCCTTGATTATAGAGTTTTGAAAATGGGACTATGTTTCATGAACCTTAGGAAAACAGTTTAAAAAATTCAATATTTGGAAAATGATTCACAATGTGACCGAACATACCATATTCAGTTAAGTTTTCACTAAGATATTGGTTATATTTTTGATAAAAAAATATGGTTAACAGTTTGCATGTATTTTTGTTTAATTAATGATTGATGTTTGTTAGTTATTTCCGCAATTTTATCTTGAGTATTTATTTTTGTTCCTGAATAATTTTTTACATTTATATTCACTATTTTTCTTTAGGATTTATTATATTGAAATTTTAATGAATATATATTTAAATTTTTTCATAACTCATCCCCGATTTTATAAGTTTAATTTCCCACTGTTTCTTGATCTACTATGTTCTAACCAAAGAAGAATAACCCTTAAGAGAATGTTTCCATGAAAAGGTGGGATGAATGTTGATGATGATGTCATAACATAAGAAAGTCCCTAAATCTATCCCAAGAATCATGATAAAAACATGTAATTATGGTTTTCAATTCTCTTTTATTTATTTGAGTGTTAAGTATCATTATGAATTAATTATAGAATTTTTCCCAATTCTCAAATATGTTCTCATCTAGAATCAAAATCCAGTTTCTACTATTCACATTAAGGAAATAGGGAAATAGTCATATTTTAAGCACCATATTAGTGACTCCTATTAGTGTAAGTTGTATCAAATTATTGTAGAAATATCTAATGAATTCTAAAGAGGCCTCATTAGAGAGACTATTGAAAGAAGGCAGTTGAGAAATGTTGTAAATTTTGAGTTTAAATTGCAGTAACCCAAACATTTTATGTTATGTTTCTCTATTCATCCCTGAGTTATATTATATTTATCAATATTGTTATTTGAAAAAACACTATATTATTTAGTAGATAGTTAAAACCTAGTCATTAAACATTAATTTTTCACTTTTATGTTTTGAATTTCAAAAAATGGTCATCTAGAGTTGTGTTCAGTAAGTTATTAGGAGTCTGATAGAATAAACATGATTTATTGTGAATAATAACATACCCATATGAATATTAATATGAATAGTAACCTACCCTTATGAATAGTAAATATTAATAATATTTCATTTTTTAAGGCAACAAGATAATGATATCTTAATTAGTTTTTCAATGAGAAATAGAACTAATGGCACTTTAGGATTGTTATTTTTCTAATTAACTATGAAATTATTTAAAAACTAAATTAATAATATTTAGAAAATTATTTTTGAAATATGGATTTAACTTTTAAATTCTACACGTCAAAAAATGGTTAGGGTGAAATTTGGGAATTTTTCTGAAACATTTGATGTTTTAGTGAATAGTAATAATTACAGTTCTTAGTTTTAGAGTGTTTATGACATCATTAATTAAGTAATAATGATGTAATAAATCTGGTTGACTTGTCAATAGTTAGATAAGATGTTAGGTGTCCTAAGTGGCTTAAACTATGTGCAAATACCATGGGCAAGCCCATGGTTTTTCAAATACCACCTATGAGGTGTCCCTTTGAATTTATTAAAATAATCCCTCACTTTTCCTATAAATACCAACTATTCCCTTCATTTAATTCATTCTCAATTATCCCTCAACGATGTTTTGGCCTAATTAACTTCATATTAGTCCTCCCAAGTTTTCCTCAAGCCCCCAAGGTCCCAACCTTCACGTTCTATGAGTTACTCAACAATGTAAGAAAATTCGCAATTTCTTTCTTTTTATTTTCAAGTTCTTTTTTATGTGGTATATCATTCAAGTTTCCATTCCATGTTATTATTTTAATTATTATTATTGATATACACTATATTATGATTTATTTCTGGATAGGTGACCCATTTCCCCTCTATTTTTAATATTTTCTAAAATCATGTTGCATAGTTGTAAGGCTGCTGAATTTTTGTAAGCGATTTGAAAATTATTCTTTTATTTTGAGTTCTTTATTTATTCGTTCTTCAGATATTCTTACCCAAAAATGAATGAAATATATATAATATTTTATATTCTGGATGTTCTCATGTTCATGATAAATTCATCATCAATTTTCTTCTTTTCCCACACTTGTTCAAGGAATTAAAAACATTGTATGTGACATGTCGAATTACCAACAACGTAGACAACGTGATTTCAATTTGAATTAATTCATTCAAGTCTGGTCATGAAACCATTAACATGGTTTAAAATAGTTATAATAAATGTTTTATGACTCACCCCTGGCTATGGAATTAATTTTCACTCATGGTTCTAATTTATAAGACAAAATGAGGTTGTTGTTATCAACGAACCAATAATATGATCTAAAAAAACATCATTAATGTTATAACAAATGAATCATCATCATGGTATATAACTAAAAATAAATATAAGATAATTTATTTTTCCATAATTTCACTAATATGATTTATTAACAATTATGGATTTTTAACCAAGTTTCAAATAAATATCCATTCATGGAAACAAGTAAACGAACCATGAAAACCAAGTAAGAAAATGCTTCCAAAATAATAAGATTTAATCTCTTAAACCCATTAAAGAGACCATTAATGAACAAAATAAGGTTATATCATATCATCAACATGTTGTTTAGGTTATGGAATAATGAATTAATTAATCTAAATTTGATTATTCAGGTCATTAATAAAAAATCAAGAACACACTAGAGAAAAAGTTATGTGGTTTCGCATCTCACATTCATTTCAGTGAGATTTCCATTGTTCTCCAATTATTCCTTATACTTGGTATATGTGTATGGAAATATAATATATAATAACATGATTTACTTTATAAGAATTTCATTCAAATTTTTTTTGATGGTTGATATGTTCTGGTCATGTGATTCCACTGATTACATTTTTGTAAAGGACTTTTCTAAACTACCATTATGTTGTGACTGACTTTTTAATGTGCACCTAATAATCACTATGTGTTGTAACTACTACCCATTATAGTTCACTTTCCATTTGAAATTATATTTCTTTTACATATCCATAATCTCATATCATGGATATTTTTATTGTCTAAACTCTATACCATTTTACATATGGTGTTTCTCCATGGGGAGCCCCAGTCTTGTTTGTAAAGAAGAAAGATGGATCTATGAAGCTTTGAATTGATTACCGGGAAATCAATTCTATTAAAATAATGAATTAGTATCCTCTTCCCCTAATTTATGATTTATTTTACCAAATTCTTGGAGTTCAATACCTTTTGAAGAATGATGTTCGATCTGGATTTCATCAACTGCATGCGAGGAAGGAAGATATTCCGAAGACAGCATTTCAAACCAGGTATGAGAATTATAAGATTACAGTGAAGCCTTTTGAACTGAAAAATGAACCCTATGTTTTTATGGATATAATGAATATAGTTTTCAAGGAATATCTTGATAACTCTTTTGTGTTATTCATCGAAGATATCTTGGTATACTCAAAATACTATGAAGACCATGAGAATCATTTGGGGACTATTCTAAAACCTCCTAAAAATAAATCAACTATTAGGAAGTTTAGCAAGTGTGAATTATGGATTTAGTCAGTTTCTTTTCTAGGCCATATTGTATCTATGGATGTAATCCTAGTTAATCTTGCAATGAAAAAGGAAATTCAGGAATGTCCCACTCCAACAAAACTAACTGAGATACGAATTTTTACTGGATTAGCAGGTTATTATCGGCATTTTTTTCAGAATTTTTCTTGACTGGCCAACCAACTAACCAACATCACAAGTAAAGTAGTTAAGATTGAATGGTCAAATGAATTCAATGAATGCTTCAATTAATTGAAAACAAGATTGGTTAATGCTCTGATTTTGACTGTTCCATCTGTATGTGACAGATTTATAATATATAGTGATGCTTTAAAGAATGGACTGGGTTGCGTCCTTATGAAAAATGATAATGTTATTTCTTATACATCAAGACAGATGAAGACTCATGGGAAAAATTATCATACTCATGATCTTGAGTTAGCAGCCACAATCTTTGCTCTGAAAATATGGCGGCACTATCTCTACGGAGAGAGATATGAGATTTATACAGACCGCAAGAGTTTGAAATATACTTTCACACAAAAAGAACTCAACATGAGGCAAAGAAAATGGCTCAAATTACTCAAATATTATGACTATTCAGTACACTACCACCCAGGAAAGGCGAATAAGGGTAAGATGCATTAAGCAAGAAAGATCATGCCCTAATGACTCAAATGAGCACTGAAAGAGATCCTATGTTCATAGATCTACTGAAGATAGATTTGGGAATTTATAAGGAGGGGGAAAATAACTCCTCTTTCAAGTTATTGCTAAACCATCTTTACTTGAGAAGATAAAACGTTCTCAATCTGATGATGATAATCTGCTTAAGAAAATTAATGCAGTCTTGGATGGGAAAATGGCTGACATCATGTATGAAGAAGGAGTTACAAAATTTGGGAAGAGGTTATATGTTCCATCAATACCTGAGATAAAAAGGGAACTATTAAACGATTCTCATAGCTCAAATTTCTCTATACACACAGGTTTCAGCAAGATGTATAAAGATCTGAAGGAATATTTTTGGTGGGATAATATAAAGGGGGATATTGTGGACTACGTGCCAAGGTGTCTAGTTTGTCAATATGTTAAGGCAGAGAGACAACATCCCAAAGGAATGATGAAACCTCTACCTATTACTATGTAAAATTGGGATAACATTACAATGGATTTTGTCACCGGACTACCGAGGTCACCTAGAAGGAATGATGCAATATGGGTAATTTTTTATCGTCTCACTAAAACAACACATTTCTTTCATATAAGAGATTATTTACCACTTGAGTGCCTGGAGAGAATTTATATTAATGATGATGTGAGTCTTCATGGTGAACCTCTATCAATTGATTCTGATCGAGATCCTCGGTTTACGTCAAAATTCTGGAAAAGTATCCATAAGGCTTTGAATACTGAGCTTCATATGAGTACTCTATATCACCCTCAAACCGACTGACAATCTGAAAGAACTATTCAAACTCTAGAAGATATGCTGAGGTCATGTTCTCTTGACTTCCAATTTATTTGAGATTAGTATTTTCTTTTGGTGGAATTTTCATACAATAATAGTTTCTATACTAGTATTCACATGGCTCTATATGAAGATTTATATGGAAAGATATTTCGAACACCAACTTATTGGGATGAAGTTGGTGAGAGTAAACTTATAGGCCTAGAAATTATTGAAGATACTATGCCAAAGGTGAAGAAAATACAGGCCCATATTAAAGCATCCAAAAGTAGGCAAAAGAGTTGTACTGACAACTAGAGAAAGGACATGGAATTTCATGTGGAAGATAATGTATTTTTGAAAGTATCTCCATGGAAGGGCGCCTTAAGGTTCAGTAAGAAAGGGAAACTGAGCCCCAGGTACATTGGACCATTTGAAATTGTTTCCTGAATTGGAGCCATAACATACCTTTTGGCATTGTATCCATGTCTCTCTAAGGTTCATAATGTGTTCCTCGTGTAAATGTTAAGAAAGTACATGCCAAACCCAACACATGTACTCAATTATGAAGAAGTATAACTTGATCCAGATCTATCTTACTGTGAAGAGCCAATCAGGATACTTGCACAAGGGAGTAGTTATTGATAAAACAATCAAATCCTCTAGTAATGGTTCTTTGGAAAAACCATAATATGGAGGAAGAAACATGGGTTCTAGAGGAGCTTATTTTAAAGACATACCCATATCAATTTAGGTAATATTTTGCAAATTTGGAGGAAGAAATTTTCCGAAGGAGGGAATAATGTTGTACCCAAAACATTTTATGTTATGTTTCTCTTTTCATAATTGAGTTACATTCTATTCATCACTATGTTCCTTTGAAACAACACCAGGATATTTAGGAGATAGTTAAAACCAAGCCATTAACCATAAATTTCTCACTTCTATGTTTTGAATTTCGAAGAATGGTCATTTAGAGTTGTGTTCAGTAAGTCATTTAGAGTCTGATAGAACAAACATGATTTTTAGTGAATAGTAACATACCCATATTAATAGTATTATTAATAGTAATATGAATAGTAACATACCCTGATGAATAGTAAATAATAATATTATTTCATTTTCTTAAGGGAATAAGATAATGAGGTCTTAATTAGTTTATCATTGAGAAATAGAAATAATTGCACTTTAAGGTTGTTTCTTTCGAATTAACTATATCTTTATTTAAAAATTATATTAATAATATTTAGAAAATCATTTTTGGAAAATTTATTTCACTTTTAAATTCTACACATGAAAAAATGGTTAAGGTGAATTTTGGGAATTTTTCTGAAATAGTGGATTTTTCAGTGAATAGTAAAAATTAAGTTTTTAGTTTTGGTGTGATTATGACATCTTAAATGATGTAATAATGATTTCATAAATCTGGTAGACTTGTGAATAGTTATATAAGATGTGAGGTGTCTGATGTGTCTTAGAACATGGGAAAATACCATCGGCAATACCATAGATTTGCAAATACCACCCATGAGGTGTCCCTTGGAAATTATTAAAATAATTCATCACTTTTCTTATAAATACCAACTCTACACTTAATTGAATTTTTTTCCTATTCTCCCTCAGCAAATATATAGCCTCATTACCTTCATATTAGTCCTCCCATGTTTTTCTCAAGCCCCCCAAGGTCCCAACCTTCATGTTCTATGGGACACTATACAAGGTAAAAAATTCTCAATTTCATTCTTTTTTCTTTCAAGTTCTCTTTTATGTGGTATATAATTCATGTTTCCATACCATGATCTAATTTTTATTGTTATTAATTCTTTAAATTATATTATGATTCATTTTCTGAAAGGTAACCCTTGTCCTCTATCTTTTTAATATTTTCAAAAATCATGTAGCGTAGCTATTAGGCTACCGAATGTTTGTAAGCGATTTCAAAATTATTCTTTTATTTTGAGTTCATTATTTATTCTTTCTTCAGCCCTTATAACCCAATATGAATGAAATCTCCATTATCTTTTATATTCTGGATGTTCTCATGTTCATGATAAATTCATCATCAATATTCTTCTTTTTTCCCACTTTTTCAAGGAATTAAAAATATTGTCCATGATGTGTCGAATTTCAAACATCGTAGACAATGTGATTTCAATTTGCATTAATTCTTTCAAGTCTGGACATGATATCATTTATATGTTTGAACCAGGTTATAATATACGTGTTTTGACTCACACATGGTTCTGTAATTCATTTTTACACATGGTTCTAATTTATAAAACAAAATATGGTTGTTATTATCAAAGAACCAATAAAACAATCTAAACAAACATCATTAATGTTTTAACTAATGAATCATCATCATGGAATATAACTAAAAATAATTATAAGATAAATTATATGTCCATAATTTCATTAATAAGATGTATTAAAAATTCAGTATGTTTAACTATGTTTCCAACGAACTTCCCTTCATGGAAACAAGTAAACGAACCAAAAAAACAAAGTAAGAAAATGCTTCCAAAACAATAAGATTTTATAAAATAAAACCATCAAAGAGACCATTAATAAACTTAATAAGGTTATATCATATCATTTACATGTTTATTAGGTTCTGTAATTATTAATTAATGAATCTAAATTTGATTATTCAGGTCATTAAGTAAAATCAGTAACATACTAGAGCCAACGGTAAGGGGTTTCTCATCTCACTTTCATTTCTGTGAGATTTCTATTGTTCGCTAATTATTCTTTATATTTGGTATTTTTGTACTAAAATATTATATATAATTACATTATTTCCTTTATATTCATGTTATTCAACAATTCAATGATGTTTTGTAAGTTCTGGTCATGTGATTCGACCAATTACATTTTGTTAAAGGACTTTGTCTCAACGACCATTTTGTTGTGACTGACTTTGTAATGTGCACCTAATAATCCCTATGTGGTGTACATACTTCCCATTTGAGTTCACCATCCATTTGAAATAATATTTTTATTTAATATCTATAATCTCATATCATTGATATGTTCATTGTCTAAACCATATACCATTTTACATACGGTGTGTATTTGGAATGATATTTTGACTATGAAATTATTTATGAATCTGTATTATCTACTATATACGGATATTAAAAAGGCATATTTCTCATGAATTGAATAAACGTATAATGAATTATTTGGGAATGAAGTGGAAGGTGGGGCCCTCTATAGCCCCTCAATGCATCGGTAGGTCTCATGAGACAAAACAGTTTGGAGACAAACCCTTCGAGTGTGTTTCCAAAAATCAGACGGGTTTCTATGCACAGAACTAAACCGTTTCAAAAGTTTTATGGTTTCATATGCCAGATACATAACATCCAATTAATAAGCATTCCATGTATTCATTATCATTTATTATTATTATCCATGAGGTTTTCACTATGACAAAATCTATGGATGCATATTCATTATTAGTTTATTAAAGGCATTAGTTATTCATTTTTTCACTCTTCTATATTGATTATGTCAGCATGATTACGATTCAATTATTATTGTACTCATTCATCCATTTTTTTGTAACCCTTATTGAGTGTTTGAACTCCCCCCTTTCATTTTTTACCTACAATAGGTGATGAAGAGAAGGTCATTTATTGAGTTCATGTGGTTACGGTTTTTAGTTTTGTTATGTATTGTATCATGTAATCTTTTTCAATGTAATTTTTGTTACATCTATGTATCTAGATTAATCCAGTCTACTTACCTAATCGTTCCTTCTAGATTTTCATTCCATATAACCATGCCAATATAACATGTAATTCCCTGGCTCCCGCATAGAGGGGTCAAGGTGTCACACAAATTTTCTGTCTCTATGAGATAATCTAATTGATAAAGGATTACCTAACACATGATGGAGTTGGAACCCCCTCATCCTAGGACTCAGAATCTATTCAATAAGTTTAGGTTGAATGTTTGGTTGATTATGAGGTGAAAAGACTATCTATTCAAAACTATTTATTTCTTTGTTGTTCATTTTTTAGAAAAGTTATAGGTTTATCTATTTCTAGGATCATTCGATCTTATCAAATAGTTGAATATATTCTTCTTATGAAATGTTTGATAAAAGAGTGAAACAAGAACAAACAATAGTAAGTGAAAAATAATAGTAAAAGTGAAGTAGTAACAGGTATGTAATTAAAATAATGAAAAAATAGTGGGTAAAAACTAACATTAATTTAACGAATAATTAACTTACATAGTACTAATGTTACAATTTTAATGGTTGTTTTATGAGGTTCTTTTTTTGACAATTTTTAACAACAGTGTTCACTAGATGCCTTCCATGGAAATGGTACCAAAACCAAGACCTGTACTTCATAAAAAATGATAAAACTTTTTACATTATTATGTTTCATACTAAATAAAATGTATAATGGTTTGTAGGGTAAAAAACCCCTCATAAGTATGAACACCCATATTTTATTGTTTTCTTTACAAAACAACCCACGAGTGGTAATAGTGGGTAGAGTATAATATTTTGTTTCTTTTATCATTTATTTATCATTTGTATTTTTTATCATTAGTAATGAGAATAACATTTTGATATATTTGTTAAGGCTATGATGAAATATGCGAAATTTTATACAGTAGTGACAAATAGAGAGGATGAATACTTATAGATAATCAATAAAGTTGATAAGCCTACGGAGAACTATCCTACTAGTCTAAAAGGATTCCTTTTCACAAAAGTGAAGGAAAATGTAACCACTGAACATTAATGATTTATCCTCCTTTTTAGGTGACAAATCACACATATTGATAAATCATGGGGTTATACACTCCAAGAAATATACAACTCCAAAAATTAAATTGGAAATGGAAAATTGAACAAACTCCCCGTATATTCTAAAGAAATATTTTTAGAAAAAAAATATACATCCACCATAAAACTTACTGTATGACCAAGGAGATTGAAATTAAGAATAATTGGAATAATGAATTTGAATATTTTCAAAATTGATATTGTCAATCAATTCTAAAATCATTGAAATGAATGAGGAAAAAAGGAATTTACGAATGACCTATTGAAATTTTTCCCCCAAATCGGTATTTTAGCCAAACAACATTTTCATGAATTAAAATTGAAACATACAATTAAAAATTATTGAAGTTGGAAAAAAATGGGAATATGGAACATCCCTATAATCTACATTTGTGATGCACTACTTCTTGCTCCAAGAGGTCTGTGGAACTCTTCACTTCTTGAATCTCCTGGGACTTTTGTGGAAATCCACTACCCTCCAGATGTTGAATGGTGAATGAAGGATAGACCCACAACATCTTCTAGCAACCAATTTAAATATTCTGCCATCTACTATAGGGTATGCACTACCTCTCCCCCACTCAGGTTTCTCCTCTAATTTTTCACGGTACACACACGTTTTTTTCATTCCTCACACTCACATTACAAACTCAATCGTATCAAACACCCAACCCGTTGGTTGAAATGAACCTGGATGTGATTAGAGCTCTTACACATATTTGGACAAATAAAACTGTTAAAATACTTAAAAGAAATAAAAAATGAATTTAAAATTATTTAATTCTATACAGTATTATTAATATTATTTTTAAATTATTGAAAAATAATTATTTTAATTGATTATATTAATTTTATTTTTTATTATTTAATAAATTTAATTAAATTATTAATGTTATTAAAGTAATTATTTTAGTATCCTAATAATAGATAATAATTACCAATATTATTTTAAGAATACGAATTTTTCTATTTTACTTTGTTAATTTATTTTTAAAATATAATTATTATAGTTAATATTATTTGTTGATTATTAATTTATATGGATTTATAATTATTTGAAATTATTAGCTTAACAATTTTATTTTATTTATAATTCAAATTAAGGTCAATTTTAATTAATAAATTTAATATGTGTATTATTACAATAATAATTATATTACTAAATTTATATTAAATGAAATTCATTATATTAGTTTATTTTAATTATAATTAGTAATTTAGTTTTAAAATATTAAATTTAATTAATTATATTATTATTTTTTAATTGTTACTATTTATTATTTATTTTGTTAATATATTTTTTTTATATTTTATATTTTAATTTATTTATTATTTAATGTATTTATTATAATAATAATAATAATTATTTTATTATTTTATCCAGTTTAATTTATTTTTTTTATATTTGTTTATTTTAGGGTTCTACTAACAAGGAAGGATTGACAACTATGTTTTTTCATTTTCAAAACAACCAACTATTGTCAATAATGGGTATAATATATTATTTTTTTAACTTTAATCTCTTTGTTATATTTTGTGTCTTTTTTATTAGCAGTAAAGATAGTAATGTTTTGACATATTTTTTTAAGGCTATAATGAAATATGAGAAATTATGGACAATAATGAGAAATATAGAGGACAAATATTGATTTATGAGGAATTAAGATAATAAGATTGGTGGAAAACAATCCTACTAGTCTAAAATGATTCATTTTCAAAGAAAAATTAATAAAAATGTATCCACTGAAAAAAAAATTTAACACCCTCATCAAGAGAAAAACATCATCGATTGATCATTCATGGAGTTTCCCACTCTAAACAAGATTCATCTAAAATTTTAAATTTGAAATGGACAACAGAACAAACTTGTCATATGATCTGTAGTCATTTTTTAAAATAGAGATACATCCACATTAAAATTCATCATATGAATGGGGATAATGAAATTAAGAACAAGTGCCACAAAGCATTGGAAGTGTTTCAGAATTGATCTCGCAGATCAATTCTGAAATCATTGAAAGGATTGAGTGAAAAAGGAAATTATGAATAACTAGTATAAAAATGATTTCCCCCAAATGAGTATTTTATGTAAACTGCATGTTCATAAATTAATATTTAAGCTTCAAATTACAAATTACAGAAGTTGGAAATGAAAAGGGGAAGGTGGAACTATTTTATGAACTACAATAGTGATGCGATGCGGCTTCCTCTAAGTGGTCTACAAAACTCCTTGATTTTTTAGTCTTCCAGATCATTCATTGTAATCTAATACTCTCCAGTTGTCGAATGTCGAAGAATGATATATCTGTAGAATATTCTGCCTAGTAATTTATATTTTCCATCATCTACTACAGTGTCACCATTATCTCCCATCGACATAGGTTTTTCTTTAATTTTCACGGCCCAGGCGTGCTTTTTCAAGCAACCGATATCTCATTAAAAAATACCTCATTACTAAAACCCTATAAGTTATATGAAATAAACCTATACATTATTAGATCTTTTGCACATAATTAATGATAATTATCAATATTATTAGTTTAACATTAATAATTTGTTTTATTTTTTTAATTTAATTTATTTTTGTATGTATAATTTTTATAGCTAAAATTTTATTATATTACCTATTAATTTATATTGATTTATAATAATTTGAAATTATTATGTAAATGATTTTATTTCATTTATAATTATAATTAATGACATTTTTAATTAATAAATTTATTATGTTTATTATTACTATTATTATTATATTACTATATTTATTTTATATTATTTTTATTATATTTGATTATTATAATTATTGTAAATATTTTATTTTTAATGTATTTTATTTAATTATTATGTTTGGATATTTTAATTTTATTACTATTTATTATTTATTTTATTTATTTTTTGTTTTTTTATAATTTTTATTATTATTTATTTACTATTTATTTAATTTATTGTAATTATAATTATAAATAATATGTTTATTATTATTTATTCACGTTTAATCGATTTTTTTATTTTTCTTATTCATATTATTTATATATTAATGTATTATTTTTTACTTATCTTACCATTTATCACTTCACCACCATGTAGAGCCAGATGTGAGGGGATTACAGTAGCTTCTAATAGAAACTACGTTGTCAGACACCTCGACGTGACCTCAAAGAGGCAATAGATTGCTGCTGAGACAATGGTTTTACAATAGCGAGGTTGTCTTGTTTCATGCATCATTAAATCTCGTTCCTGTTACTCCACTCCAAAGAGGCTTGAGTCATCATCACTATGTAAATTAGTGGTGGATTCTCTGTGAGGTTTGGATCTTTCTATGCGAGCTCCTCTTATGGATGCAGCTTCAACATTCAGTTGATAATTAATCTCCTTATACTCCCATGATGAAAATCTTCATATTTTAGTGAGGCGTTGAAATAGAGGCTTGGTTATTTATAAAGTTGCTTCAATATCTTGAGGTAGATCTAGATTAGATATGGGCTCGATTAGGGAATTGCGATAATAGATATCTGATCTAAAATGAATATTTTGAAATTTCTTATTCTCTTATCCTGGTTTGAGTGTGTAAATATATTCTTGGTTTAGTCTATGGTGGTGCACCAATGAGATAGAGAGACGGTGCATCTTTAAGCCAAGAGACACAAACAGAGGGATTGGTAATCTGTTGGAAAACAGAGCTATTTTCGGTGAGACCTTCCAGGGGTAGGATGGGTAGTTTTTTAAAATTAGTTGGTCAAAGGAAGATGTAGTGTGTTGGTAACTCATTGTGCCACTGATAGTGGAAAGGGGAATCTGTGATTAACAATGGTAGTGATTGATTCAGCAGTGTCGATAACTCAATAATATCAGTAAATCTTTAAAAAGTGCAATAATGTAATGTTGATGGTGTGTCACAACGTCAGTCACTCATTTTTTATAAAGTATCAGTAGTATAAAATTTTAACTACAACAAAAAACAAAAACAGAGAGAAAATTATAAATTACATAAATTAATTTATTAGTTGATTTATTAAAAACATAAAACAAAAAGCTTAAACAAAAATTTAATATGATATAGCGATAATAAAAAAAATTATATTGAGTTATTTTTTAAAAAACTGAATGTCACTATTTAAATTACAGTATTAACATATTACATATAATCACATTAATTTTTAAAATTGATTAATGTTAAAAAAATAAAAAACTTTATTATTTGAGATAAAATTTATGATTCAATTAATAAAATATATTTATTAACTATTATAAAACCCTAAAATTATATGGCATATAGAAAAAGAATTAATAGAGAAGAAGTAAAACATGAAAACAAAGAAATATGAAAAAGATAAATTCAAATACTAATGATTTAGAAAAATCAAGGAATTTAATTTTTCTATTATTAGATTAATAAATAAATTGAAGTCATTAAATTAATATTATTTAATAAATGAAATACGATTAATTACATAAATTTATAATTTATATTAATTTATATTAAAGATACACAATTTAAAGAGTTAAATTAAATTTATGATTAATAAGATTAAACAATAGATAAATTCTCAATTATTTATGACATAATAAGATTACAATTTATAAGCAAAAACAATCCATCGAAAAGTAAAAAATTTAATTAAATTAGTAAACCAGAAATAAATATTTTAGAGGCTTAAAATATAAAATTTATTATAAAATTGATTAAATAATTAATTTTATTATTAAATTAAAAAGGCCAAATATCTAAAAAAAGTGAAAAAATAGTTAATTAAAAGACTAAAATCAAAATTAAATTATGTTTAAAAACTATATAATTTAGAGACAAATCATATGTTATACATACGATCAATGTTATAGTATCCTATAAGGACTGAAAATAAATAATGTATTTTGGATATAATAATTCAATAATTATAGCATTCTTAAAAAATATATATTTATGAATCTATATTTATAAATAACATAAGATGCAATTTTGGAAAATGAATAATATTAGACCGCGAGGCAGTAGTTCATCGTTCATAAGAACGATGGATTAATTTCCCATTTTATGGAAGAAGAGGTGGATGTTTGTTATTGTATTAACAAGATAAAATATCATTATATATTACATTATGATGTTATTATATTGGATTTATTAAGACACAATCATATGTAGTTAGATTATAAGTAAACATAAAGAGCTCATTGAAAACAATTACCCTCTATTAGAACACTACCTTATTTATCTATTATTAATGACCATGTGGTTTGTATATTTTGGTGAAAGGTATCTCATTAACAAGGATAATGTTTTTAGGGAGATATTTTGGTATTCTTTGGGAGATCCAAATGTTTTAGGAGGTGTGATGATGTGAGGGTAGGAGTTATCCTATTATTATTTAGGAGGAGTAGAGTTTTTAAAAATAGAAAAAGCTATTCAATAATGGAATGTCACTCTCACCCAATGCTACTAAAAATTAGACATCAAATATTTTTAGGGATTTTATGGTCAATCCAGATATCCACAAAAAATAAACATTGGTTTGAAACATATTTTTCCTTCACATATACGTGTTCTTACTTTTACCATTTTTGTTTTCCCTATGGTAACCTTCCATTTTTACCTAATTAATTTATCATTTAAGAAATGAAATAAAATCGTAACTATTAGTTTTTTAAAATACAAGTTACAAATATTATATACAATTTATTAAATAAAAAAATTGTATATGTTGAAAATTAATTTTAACATAAGTTCATGAAATGCACAAAATCACGTTTGGCCCTTTACAAGGGTGACATCATTTTTTACTATATAGATGGAAAATTATTTATCATAAATTTAAAATTGGTCTATTAATTGTTAATTATTGAAATTTTAAAAGATATAGTATTATAGTATCATAATATATAAGTTTCATCAATTTTAAATCATTTTACAATATATTATTTTTTATAAAATAACATTAATTTCAATTTTGACACTATTAATTTAATGTGACATTAAAAGCATCAATAATGAGGTGGAATTCAAATATATTATTTTAAAACCTGAAAATTATTTTATATTTATATAAATAATTCAATAAATACTATAATTTTTTAAATATATTTTACTTTTACTATTTTTCTTATCACTTATTTTAATTTTTTATTAATTAAATAATTATAAATTTGGTGTTACGTAAGAATTTAATGAAATAATATAATTATAAAAAATTAGAAAAAATAACCTAACAAAATTATTTTCATTATGAAAAAAATTACTATCATTATTAATCCTCATATTTCTTTCATATCTATGTGGACACATAATAGAAATTTAAAATAAAGATGGTTTCATTTTGTTTATTCCTTTATATAAATTATTAAATCATTCAATTTCCTAGAAACATTTTCCACAAACATAGAATAATCTAGGATATGGTAATAGTGGTCGAAATACACGAATTGTTTTACAAATCCTTTGGTCATTTTTAACCCATAACTTTTTTGATCAATGAAAAATCATTTATAATGATCTAAATTAGATTAATAAATAAACAATTGAATTTGGTCTACAATTAAAATATTTTCAAATAAGAAGTAATGTAGTAAATTTGTAAAATGAAAATTTTGATTTTAATAAAAATAAATATTTTATAAAATTCATTGAAAATTTAATCCTTTTTAGAAAATTATAAAAATTTATCCCAAGTAAATTTTTTTAATTATGTTTTCAGAAGTGTTTTTTATTTTATGAAATAATTTTTAAAAATGATCTAAAAATTACTATCAATATTTTCACTCAAAAACAAATAAATATATATTTTGTTGAAAACATTGTTTTGAGTAATAAAATGACATTATTAGAAATTGAGAGATTTTTTTGTAATATATTATAAAAAATTTTAAATTGAGTATGAAATTTATATATTTTCAACATAGTAGTCAATCCTATTAATCCCCTCCAATTTAATTGCTAGGTTTTAATGGTCATATATTTTATGGGTCATTTATGTTCAATGTTGTGCATATTATATGTTGTCTAACATAATGTACTTATTTTAAAATCATAGTGCATCACATCATCAAAAATTTGTTAAATTAAAATGCAGAAATATAAAAAAAATATTTAAAATGAAATTTTTGAAATTTTGAAATACCTGTCTGGAAGTCCCAAATAATTTAAAGGGTTAAAAAACATTCCCATAAAAATAACAAAAAGTATAAACAATGTTCATATAAATTTACAAAAAACTAGGTCTCCACATAAAGATAACTTTGGTGTTATTTAATTACAATTATTTAGAAATAACATCTATTTAAGAGTTTACAAAATATTTTTTATGTGAGAAAACACCATTGATTTAATGAATATTTTTATATTTCAAGATACTTTTCTTGGAGTGGATGAATTAATTTACGATATTAGAAAAGAAATAATTAAATATACTTGTTATGTATAATTACATAATTTAATTCATCTATGCCACAAGATGATATTTTTCTTCAAAGGATGAGAATTTATGAAGATTTTGTATGAATGATTAACTAAAATAAACTTCTTACAAATCATATAACCATGAATGGATAACAAACTAATACTCATATTCTATTTGATTAAAAAAACCAAAATGGGTAACAAAATGTTTAATAACTCCAAAAATAAATAAACCATCTATATTCATGAATAATACATATATTTTTAAAATTCAGTAGTATTACCTAATGTTCAAAATAAATCATTTAATAAAAAAATAACACCATATCCCAAAAAAATAACTCAACATTGAAGAGTATTTTTACCCCCATTATTTTTTCTCATTCTGTTCATATTAAAAGAAAAAAATATTGAAATTTTCTTCTAAAATAACATTAATCACATAATTTATAAATCAAGATTTCAACTCAATGGATATCTATATGACAATACATATGTTTTAAAAATCAACTTAATAATTATATTTCTACCCATTTAAGTAACAAAAAAACAACATGATAATAACCAGAACATCATATTGGCTAGTGGTGTGTATTGTACTGTTGTTACCATTCAATTTTGGTTTAAAGAACTATGGACTTGGAGAATGTGATGGTTTATTACCTGACCATTCAGTTTTCATTTTTTCTGAAATTATAACCTCATAATGTTACTAAAATATGATAAAAATACTAAAAAATAAACTTAATCCTCAAAGATCATATTATCCTAATAGTTTCTCAATACCATAAAACATATGATAAAATATAAACTCATACTCTTGTGATGTTATCCTCAAACCTTAAGATAACCTCACATGAAAACATCATAATCATTAATGATATTTAAACCCTTATATAATTAAAAATATAACAACCCCAAACCTGCTCGGGAATATGGTGGTAAAATATTAACCATTAAGTTTATTTCATTGATACCAATAAATGTGAAAAATGTTTTTATATCTTAACCATAAAAATTAAAAGGGAGGTATTAGGTCATTTATATACCCAAACATATTTTTTAATTAGTCTTTTTATAATTCGGAAGAATATTTACATAAATTAAACTATTGAATTCATGATAGTATTTTTACAAATTTACCCATGTTTTCGTCATCCATATTAGGTGAACATCATTTTCCATATGAAATTATTCTAGAAATTATTCACATAACATCATACTTAATAACCTAGTGAAAAGAATATATAACAAGGGTGAGATCAAATACATAGTAAGGGTTAATACCCTAAATATTGAATTAAATGAGAGGGAATAGGAATAGAATATGAGTTTGATGAAATAATCAAAGTGAACGATCATAACATAATAAAACTCATACCCATCAATCCATTATCAATAAATTTTTTTTATGGAAAAAATATTTAACAATGAAATTATTTATGTGAATCAACAACCATAAGCCCTACGATGTCAATATTGTTCAAATGAAAAGATTAAAACCATTAATAACCATAATAAAAACGCATTGATTCTAGGGAAGTAATCTTTATAATAAATTTTAAAATGACTTCATAAATAATAGGAAACATGTTAAATTCGTAGGCTAAATCCTTTCGTAACTTCCTCCTTCCTACCTCTAATGAAGATTAACATTGTCCAATTACTTTTAGTTCAATATAGAAAAAACCATCATAAAATATATATCAGGATTACCTGGCACTATCTGGGTATACCCATCATATTAGATATATCAGGGACACATGTGAACTATATTTGGGCTAAACCCTTTGTGTAATATGTATTAGGACCACCTGGTCATTATTAATAATTTACAAGTACCTACCATGAAAAAATAATTTATGTTCCTATAATTTCAATGATAATAATATTCAATGTTCTTTCATAGCTCAATTAACCAGATTAAATGAAACAAGTTCGATTAAAATCAATTAACTCATCCAAATAAAGAATAAGAATTGTATAGATAAAACATATCCCACGTGGAGTGTTGTTACATTAAGAATTGTTAACATTTAGGAATTTAAATACCATAAAAATATAATTATAATCATTATTTAAGAAAATACAAATTGAGTAACATCAATGTATGTTATATTAGAGGATAAATGGTTTTAAAAGATCAATTAGGACACTTCTCGAAAAATCATAAATTCTATTTGGAAAACAATTATTTATAATATAAAACATTCACAAATATTAATGAAATAAAGTTTTTTGAATGAATCATTTTAGAAATAGAAATATATCTTTAATTAATTTAGTGGTAATGACAATTAAAAATTTAGTTCTTGCCGAGTATGTAAAAATAAAAAATTTATTCGCATTTTTAGTAAAATTCATAGGTTTCGATATTTAGAAATAGATTGTATGATTTTATTTTAAAACATTTTGATGAAATCTAATTATGTGTAAAAAATGATTGAGGAAATAAATGTATAATATTTTTGGAAACATTTTTAAAAAACATATATTTTGATTGAAAAATATTTTTGAAGGAATAGATAAGTGAAAATAGATTTTATTAAAAATAATTTTCTAATAATTTTATGTACCAAATATTGGAAAATTGTAATAATAAATGATAATTTTTGGAAAAATCATAGCATATGAATAAGTAACTGGATCAAGAAAATAAAATAATATTATTTCATCACAAATAACCATTAATATTAATTACCCCCAAGGAATTGATATTGTATAATGAATAATTCAAAAATTTGGTAAATCATTATATGTAAGACTCATGAAATAATAACTTCATATGAACATTTAATACCATTAAAATATTATTATTCATGATATATCTTATAAAAAGGGATGTAGTTGCACATAATGAAGAAATATAAGTGTATAACATTACATTTTTCCGATAGAAGACAATTTTAGGAGATAAAAACTGACATGATCATAACATTGAAGATATAAATAATAAATTAACACTTTATCAATATCAAATGTATATCCACATTAAAAGTGGAAAAAAAATATAAGTTAATTTTTTTTAACAAACATAATATTCTAATATCAAATATATCAATGATGTAATATAACAAAATGAAATGAAATTGAGTTATGAAATTAATTACCCCATTTTTATTTAAAATTCAAACACCTTTAGTAGATAATATTCAAATTGAAACATAAAATTCCATAAATAATGAATAATTCATTATATTACATGTAAAATTGAAATAATATGAACAATATTAAAAACATTATGTTCATTACTATAAAATATGCCTCAATGATGGAAAATTATTATGAAGACCCATACATCAAGTCCATTATTTCTATATATTATCTTTAACTATTATATAATAAACTTGTTGGAGATATTTAATTTAATATATAATTACTTAAGATAATAGTTTTGTATGTAAATAATCTTTTAAATTAACAAAATATATAAGTGAAATTTTGTTTTGAATGACAGGAATGATATAATTTTTATATGGAAATTAACTCGAATAGATCATAATCATTTAATAGATATCCCATAAAACCCACTATAAATGACAATAACACAACTGAAGCACCACTAAATAAAACAAGAAGGCATAAAGAGTATCCCAATTTATCCGAATCATCTATGATAAACAATCCGACAACCAGTAAAATAAAAATAAAAATAAGAATAGCATGAATGTTTAACAACATTAATGATGAAGAAAATTAACTTTTACGAATTTTTATGAGGCTTTTGAATTTCATTAGACATATGAATTTATAAGAATTTATTTTTGGGCATCATAAATTATAATATTTCAAAAAGTTTTAAGTTAAAGGAGATAGATACAATAAGAACCATTGTTAAAGGAATTTCAAAAAAAACTTATTCAATATTATTGTTTCATACAAAATTATATTAATGAAATCAATTTTGAAATCAAAATTGTATTCTATGAAAGAAATTTACATTTTGGAGAACTAGTAATCCATGAAAATTATTACATGAAATACAGAGCGAAATACACAAACAAATAGTATAATAACAAAGTGATGATTATTCATAATTAGAAAAAAAAAGAGGAGAAGATTAACTTAAATGTAGAGAGTAAAATAAAAGTATAAGATCATCATTCTAGGATGAGAAATAACTTTCCTGAAACTGGTATTTATAAATATTTCTTTTCCAAAGAATATTAAAAAACAATTAATATATTTATGTAATTAAAAAATAAATCAGGTTAAAAATAATTTTTAATTGTAATATACAATTTATAAACGTAACATTAATAAAAAATGCAATGAAACATTGTATTAGGATAATTGTGATTGATGTGTAATGATAATTATTTTTAATAAAAATGTTAAAAAATTTCAACATATGGATTTTTTATAATATTTTTATCTAATGAAATGTTTATAACAAATAATACATAGAAACTAAAATAACTATATTTTTTAAAATAAAACTAGATATCTATTTTTTATTTTTTAAATATATATTTAGGACCCACATGGGGTAGACCCCAATGGGGGACACCACCTATGTATCCTAACACCGAGGATGATCCTATGAGGAACATTAATTAAACTGAATATAGGTGGGAACCATGCTTGGTAGTCCCTAGGTTCAAACAGTGTTGGTAGGCTAAATCCATAGGGAGCTTTTGTATAAGGCCACCAGTGCGTTCATGTGTTATTGCGACATATCATATGCATCCTTCATTATCATTTGTCTCTACAAATGAAATCGTTTAAATTTTGGATGAAACTAGAATACATGGGATGCAATCTCTTCTATCCATATGATATTTGGCTCATCTGAGCTTTCCAATTAATTTCCCTACAACTTACCTTCATGCAGATTGATTGGCCCATTAATCGACAGGTATGATTGTTACCTAATGTAAGAACACAAATCTTTGTTTCAAGTATGTTTTTCTTTTCTAGTTGTTATTAATAGAAATAAGATAATCTTTAAATTTTAAAAGTACACACTATGTACTTTAAGTACACATAGTGTATCTAGTTTCCACGGGTGACATTTTACTGGCCATGTAACAGTTGGGTACATGGTCATGTGTGGTGACTTGAAGACTAGCTAAAGTCGATGACAGAAAATAAATGTACACTCCATGTAATTTTAAAGAACACCCATGTAATTTTTTTTTCATTTAACGGAAATGGGTCACGTATGATGGATATAACCATATTCTTCTTGAATAATATCATTTGGGAGAAAATGAGACCGCTAGATCTTCACCGAGCCCCTGACTCACAATATTTTTTCCGATCTGGACTGCATCAGTTGCGTTGGAATCTCATTAGTCAGTTATTCCTTCTCCTCGATCCTCGTGTTTTGATAACTATTATTTTAGGAGAAATCCTCAGTTGACTGTTTTGATGGTTTTTTTAGTTCCAAGTCATTATATTGTGATTGAAGACCGACAGTTCATGTTTATCATCCATAAAATACCACGGTCGGTGGTTTGTGCCTTTCTGTCGTAAGAATATGTGTTATATGTGAAAAAGTGCCCAATACCCTTGTTCGAGGTATTGCGTGTTTATGGTTTTTAGCCATGTTATTTCATGCCATGATTTTTTTTCTTGAATAGAGGTTAATTGTTTATTAATAGGGTTAATGTTTCCATTCTATAGATGTTTTATCCATGATTGTTGTTATTGACCATTTGGCCTAGCTCCCCCTGTTAGGATAATTTGTTTTCCATTACTAGTATTTTCAGGATGTTGTGATTATCTCTGGCGTGTTATGTTATTCTATAGACTACTTAGCCAAGTAGTTCTTGGAGATTAATTTGGATTCCATATATCATTGTGTAGGATCGACACACACAGGGTCTTGAGAACCTAGTGTAGTAGACCATAGGGATTATGGACAATTAGGGCTTTTCCAGAGTGTCTGTTTACTGTTATGTTGTGAGACTATATGGAGGATAGACATTGTGCTCCATCTGAGCTTCTTGAACCAGGATGTTACAATGTTGTATATGAGAACTTCCTTTATTATTAACATACTATATGGAGCCAATAGAGAGGGATATTATGAAATAGGTACTTCATAATAAGTTGTGCCCAGGAGTAGCTAACTCATGTACTTGAAGGAAAATTTAAATCATATATTTATTTTTTCTACTTTTCAATTATTACAATTGATTTGATTTTCGCTGTTTGGTGATTCGAATGCTTTTTGATATTATTGTTGATATCATTGAAGTTATATTTCTGTTCCAACTAGATGATATGATGGTATACCATGTTAGGAATCATACTTTCACTTGAAAAAAATAACGTGTCAAACAATATTTCCATGGCATTTTGGGTTAATTAGTGATTTTATGTTGTTGTTATAAAGTTTTTCTAGATATTAATGCTGTTGTGATAGATTCCTTAATAAAATAAATAATTTTTGACAGGGTATTGAATTGTGTAAGGATTTTTTTAATGAATGCCAAACATTGGTTCATGAGGTGTTATGGCCCCTCATAAATCTGAATTTTGTGGATCATTACACCATTATGCTTGAATATGACATGTATAAGATTCCAAGAATTGATTAGTGGGGATGATGGACCCATACAGATCAGAATTTGGAACATAAAAGTTTGTTTCAGTGTTTTAATGGGATTTCAAAATATATTCTAAGGTATACATTCTGAAATATCCCTGAATACACGACGTGTAATGATTTATACAAACCATGTGTCATTTTTTTTGTAAAGGACTTGTTTTTATAAGTACACACCATTTACTGTATGTACATGATGTGCATTCTATGACCATGTCACTGACTGTGTGGGTAGAGACACAGGGTTGTGTAATAATTTGTGGGACACACCGGGTACCGGATGTACACACCATGTTGTATAGGTCATGTGTCAACCTATGGGACTAACAACATGGGTGATAAATCATAGGTTATACACACTATGTCAATATTGAACGCATCGTGTAGTGTAACCCATGTATCTGACCGTGTAACGAAAAACACATGTCGGCGACGTTCTTTCTAGCACATGTTGTGTTGGGAACTAACATGTCGGGTAGTATTATTCTATGAGAATGATGATGCTTATCCATTAAAGGGAACTTGGTTAGGGGAAGTGGATTCAATTAAATGCCATGTGTTTGGACAACACGTCATGTATATGGGGTGTTACATGACCTGGGATAGAAAAAGTGCACGCCCATGTGAAGGCTTAAGGAACAAGTAGTGTAGGTATTATACAATCCGTAAAAACTTGTTTTGAAAAAAATGAATGCCTTAATTCTATTGTTCCCTTTATACACTTCTATCATTCAGTCCATGATGATACTGGTCTATGGTGTGAGCTTGACCTTGCAGATTCATGCCACCGAGATGTCCTCTAATTGTATGCTAGTTACAAGGAAGTCAGTCGACACCGAACATGGATAATCAGAGGCTACTAGTAGATGCTTCAATTTTTCTAGTCTTGGCACCATCTTTCATTTCAGAAATAGGTGATGATGCATAGTTCCGAGATAGATTTATGAGGATTACACAAACCTTCTTTGGAGTACTGTATCCTACACCCTCTATGGCTGTGTTGACCTGGCCTTTTAGCAGCAACATCTTCCCACATTCTAAGGGGAAGGGGACCTCAGGCTAAAGAATCAAGGTTTGAAGCCATGCATTCTATCATCATGCATCTAGAGAAGCCTCTATAGAGGAGTTCGATGCACTCTACATATATGCTTTTGGATTCCACCATGATATGTTGGTATGTGATCTCATAGGAGGGATGGTAGCAGGTAATGGATTGTCAAGAATTTCATATTTCCTTATAAGACTACCTTTAACTGGAGTCATTGAGGGATGATCGATACCAAGGACCCATGAGTATGTAGCAGGGTACTCTTTCTGTTATAGAGTATTCTTCTCACATCATAGAGTTTTAGATCTTCATGTCATTCCTAGGAGGTGATGAGTTATTCCTGGTGAGAAATTATTAGGATGGTCTCAAAATGACATCTGATCTCAGGTGAACATCATCAGGATGACTTCCATCACATCTATAGACAACTAGGTGCTGATCACGGAGTGCAATCTGCGGTATTCTAGAGTTTTGAGAAAGGGAAGATCAGCTTCTATGGTTGGTATCCCTCCTACTGACTGTAGGAAGTACCATAGGGAGTCAACACGCAGAGATTAAAGGTGACAAGAGACATCTTTGGGTAGCCAGGTTGTGTGATACCAGTGTGGGAAGAGAGAACATATATGACCACATTGCCCGAGAGATCCAGTGGAGTGCTGATCTGGTGGAATGATGGGTCACCTTCAGCATTTCTCTCAGTATTTTTTACTTGAAGCTGGTGATAAGAGTTCTCCTATGACTCCTCATTCAAGAATTGCACAACTAGTATCTCACCAGTCATGGATATAGAGTTCTTCTGACCGTTCAGGATGAGGGCAAGGTTGTGGTCATAGTAGGAATTCACTAGGATTATCGTGACTGTAGGGTAGATCATCTCATGGTGGTCAGGCGGGGTCACAGGGCCGAGGTATAGACTGGACTTTTGTAGTGGATAAGACCCAACAAGAGCAGGATCCCAGACTCTCTACAGTTTGAGGTACAATCCTAGTTTCCTAAATTTTAGCTTCATCTCTTTTTGATACATGATATTGCCATTACATAATATTTTTTCTATAGTATAGATCCTTGGGCTCTATATCATTTCATATGTTGATATTTTCATACTAGACAATTTGTTGGGGACAAGAATGCCTAGTGTACATAAGTGCAATGAGTGACCTCTTGAGGTTGGTGTTTGACACTCCATATGGGACCTCTATTTCCTAGAGATGATGTGATGTGAGGACATTCCTGGAATGGACTGGTTAGTTCCCTTCGAGGCTGTTGTCGACTGCTATCATCATAGGATGACTTTCACATCACCCAAGGGTAGATCGTTTCATCATTAGGGAGAATGGGATATCAAAGAAAGTAGAGCAGGAAAGATAATCATTGGTTAAGATGAGTTACAACCCAGATTACGAGTCTCTATCTGGATGAATAGGGGACTTCACATATGGACATAACTCAAGTGGTCGATCGTTTTAGGGATGCCTTTCTAGAGGACTGTTTAGGTTTCCCCCTGAAACGATAGGTGGACTTTTTTATTGAGCTTGTTCTAGGAGACGCATTGTTGTCCATTTCTACTTATAGGAGGTCTACAATAGTGTTATTAGAGCTTAGGAATCAGTTATAGGTATTTCAGGCTAAGGTTTCATCTGACCCAGTACTTCTCCTAGGGGTTTCCTTATCCTATTTGCGATGACGGTTGATGATACCCTCTGACATTGTGTGGATTGTCTAATGTTGAACCAGTTGACACTCAAGAACCAATATCCATTACCGAGGATTTATGATATCTTGGATCAGGTTCGAGGATCCTGGGTGGTCTTGAATATTGAATTGAGATCTGGTTACCATTAGTTGAGAATTATACCATCTAATCTACATCTTACAGCCTTTTGGTGCATGTATGTTCTATACTAGTATGTGATTATGTCGTTCGGTCTCACAAACGTGCCTGCAGTCTTCCTAGCACTGATTGAGTAGAGTGTTCCATCCACACTTTTATTCTTTCATGGTATTATTCATCGACGATATATTGGTGTACTATCACACTTGACATGACCTTGATACACATCTAGAGATAATTTTGAGTAGACTGAGAGAGGATCAGTTATATGATATGCTCTCAAAATGTCACTTTTGGATTGACCAAATTCACTTATTGGGCCTAGTTATCTCAGAGACAGGAGTATCAGTGGACCCATTGAATGTGATAGTAGTAGTTTCATGGGAGCCTCTAAAAAATCATTGAGGTACAATGTTTTCTAGGGATAGATAGATACTAGACAAATTTCATATAATACGTTTCATGCTTAGCAGTGTTGAAAGTGGGTTCCTTAGACCCAACTTATATTATACTTTGATTACAATTATATGAATTCATTTTTTTTTATACATGTATTTATCTTTCCATGATAGTGTAGTTACTTATGTATCCACTTTGTTTATGGAAGTGTCCTTAGATTACCTGTAACTTCAAAGGGTTATAGCAGGTCTTAGGCTATAATGAGAACCCTGAGATTCCATGATAGTAATCTAAAAGTAAAGTATTGTTGTCTAGTTACATCTTTCTGAATGGGAACATATAATGTTTGACCATATGATGTTGGGGGCTCATAAGCATTGAGACTTATTATCATGAAGTTTTTACTTGTTGATCTTAGTAATTGATATCATGGGGACATACCCTCTTAATAGGAACACCACATGTTTCAGTTGTCATTAGTTCTTCTTATCTATGGACATGTGTAATGGTATCTTTACTTGAGATCATTATCAATGAATTTCATTTAATTACGTACGTTTGATGTATGGTGAAAACCATGGTGCAAAGTCATGGTGAGGTAGTTTGTATTGGGTATGCCATTAATGGCATTGTTTTGATTGAATGATCAAGAAAGGATTTGTCACTTCCGAGTTCATGAAGAGATATCCTGGGCCTGGTTGATTAGTATTGTTGCTCCTCTAATAAATCAATGGCCATGATAGTCGAAGGTAAGACAGTTCAAGCAAATCAAAAAATAAAATAAAGAAAGATAAATAATTATAACACCAGTGTCCCTTCTGCTTTATTGAGATATTGATGACGAAGATATTATATTACATGGACTGTGATCATAGAGAGGAAGTCATTTCTATGTCTTTTCCTAATCTCTATTGAGTCCACAATAGGTTTTAGACCTCGCTCTTGCTCGGTGGATATTATCTACTTCTATTGAGGTAAGGGCCTAGACGGTCACACACCATAGCGCCTTGAGAATCTGCCCTATTCCGGGAATAGGAATTTAGAACATAGAGTGCCCCGCCAAAGGTTCTGAGAACTATACAAGTTCTATGGATCACCAAAGAATAAGTAAATACTGTAATTATTCAATTTTAGAATAATTTGTTGGATTTATTTATAACATGTATTTACTTGTTATATAGTAAATACAAGTATTTATATTATTAAAATAGATTTTAATATCCTTTGTTCATTTAATATTAGTAAGAGGAATAAGTCATTTTAAAGACTCAAATTTATGACATAATATATTTATATATTACAAGTAAGTGATAAATAATAAATATTATTTATGGCATAATTTTATTTGTCATAAATAATTATTTATATCACTTATATAGGGGACGTCTATTACCCAGGGCTAGAAATACATATTTTGTGTTTTAAAACACTCCCTATATATGTGAGAGAGAGGCTCTACCATATTACTATTAATTCTTCAAAATTGGGAGCTTCTCTCTCCTCCTAGAATCTAGAGAGATAGTCTCTCAAGCGAAGGATTATCCCCAATGTTCATCCTTCTAGGATTGAAGCTTCTTCTATTGTGGCGATCGTCGTTGTGCTAAGGTGATCGTTGAAGATCTGCGCTAGCACCTAGATCTTGAAGAACATTGTGCAAGAAGATTCATAAGGCATGTGTGGATTATCTAGAGGGCTTAGATGTCGTACTCTTCGAGAAATGATCACCGAAGTCCAGCGGGGGACTTACACACGCTAATTTTGAACAAGGTACATGTTCAGTTTATTTTTTGTGCCATGTTTAAACTTTGTGAGATCCTCATACCAAACTGGGAAAATGATCACCAGAGTGAAAGTGTAATGTCAATCCAGTGAACCAGAAAATTTTAAATTCCCATCCCACCGGCTTCTGGTGTGCCGTCTTGGTACCCAACAGTGGTATTAGTGGAAATCGTAGAGATTTTCAGAGTTAACAAAATTAAAATGGATTAAATTTAAGTGCGGGGTGTTAAAATGGTTCATTCGGAATCGACCACACATGTTATTGTTTTTGAATTATCATGTTACGATCATTTTAAATTTTATAACTAGATCAGCGTCGCAAGTTTTCTTTTTCATTTCATTCATTTGATGTTAATCTCAATTTTATTGAGATAAAATTAAATGTTATTTTTATTATTATTATAAATTATGATATTTTATTTTAATAGAAAGTAATATTTTCAAGACGTGAATTCATGCCTTGTTTTAATTTATAAATATAAAAAAATGGAGTTCCAAAACCCCAATTTAGCAGTCTTCCACTTTTATTTAAAAAATAAAATTAAAAGGTAAAGTGGCCTCCTTTCGGCAAAGGATAAAAGAAAAAAATAAAAAAAGTAAAGGTATAAGACCCTTTTGGGGTCTCCTCTTTCACGCGGCGTACAGGGAGGGAGAAACCCTAGCCGACCTCCCCTCCCACCAGACTACCCCTACACCGGACCACCTCTATCCAGCCACCCCGAGCTCGCGCCGGAACCCCGCGTGGGACCGCCTCCAACCGGCCACCCCAAGCACGCGCTGGAACCCCACACCAGACCGCCTCTAGCCGGAGGCCCCTGTCCCGCACCGGAACCCCGCACCGAACCTCCTCCAGCTGGTCGCCCTGAGCCCTCACTAGAACCCCACGCTAGACTGCCTCCATCCGACCTCCCTGAGCCCGAACCGGAACCTCGCGCCAGACCGCCTCCAGCCGGCCACCCCAAGACCATGCTAGAACACCACGTCAAACCACCTTTTTTCGGCTACCCCAATCCCATTACAGACCCCTCACGCCAGACCGCCTCCTACCGGCCGCCCCGAGCTCGCCTGACGGGCCGCGCCACTCGGTCCAAGCCATCCCGGATCAGGATTCCTTCTCACCGGGTCACCAGAACAGCGGGATCCCGGCCATGTGGATGGATGGTTGGTTTCCCAGCCTCCTCCCGCTCCCATAGAACCATGCCGAAATATTCAGCCACCGAGGGAGTCATTGGACGTCGTGGTCAGGCCGCGGTCATGCCTCGGTACCCTATTCCATGATGACACCCAGCAGCGGTACGCAGTCCTTCCAGACTCCTCTCCATCTAGAGGTAACCCTGCATTAAATGAATTTTAATTAATTTAGTTTTTTAAATTAAAATAATTTTAATTAATTTAGGGGTTTAATTTTATTTTATTCCTAAATATTAATTTAATTTATGACTAAAATTAAATTAATTTTTAGATTTAATTTTTCGAATTAATATTAAATTAAAAAAATGAACTGATAAAATAAATTATTATATTTTAATAAAATTTATTTAATTTATTAGAACTCCCTCACATTATTTATAATCATTAAAATTTAATTTTATTGCACTTTTTCACTGACTGGTATTGAGTATGTGACTGAACTATGTATGTCTGGAATTTATTTATTTATTTATTAATTTATTCATTGTGTGCGATGATTGTAATATTTAATTAGATAAATGACAATATGTGAATCATCTTTTAATTCAAATATGTATAAGGGATTTCATGTCAATTGAGTAGTTTTATTTTGTACCCAATAACCGCTCTCCTGCGTGCAAGTATATTTGTAATTATATGGTGACGATCCGAGAGGTAGACTCCACCATGTTGAGGTGGTAGTCCAGACAGGAGTTGGGCGCTTTGCATTGGGGCCAACATCGATACAATTCAAGTATTGACTCAGGTATGGATGCCTCTAGGTGATGATCGATTTGTTATTGATCGATCATTATAGAATGATCAAGACCAGTAAAAAGGCTTCATTTACTTTTTTTTATAGTTTATTAATTTATGTGTATGCATGATTATTGTGTAATCACATAGAATATTAAACAAGATAAAATTCATAAACATGTGACGAATTATAATCTATTGCATGTTCAATTGTGAGCACGACAACCCCATTTGAACAAAATAAATAGAAAAGAATTATATTGATAAATAAATACTAAAAATTCCTCCAATGATATTTTAAATATAAAATCCTTCCATTTCTCACATATATACAAAACTGGCTGTTTGGGTGCTCGTCAGCCTTAGTTGAGAGCGCCTCTTACTACTGGGGCGTTTTCCTGAGAGAAATGGGTCTACATAACTTAGGTGAGTAGTCAAGGATTATCCTTAGCTAACTTTATATTACTTTAGAGGCAATATTTTGAGGGAATCATGTTATGATTCCAAAAGTTGGCACTTTACTCAACAACACAATGAACCACAAGAACAAGTGGTTGGTCAGTCTAGTGGCTACCTTCAAACCATCCATGTTGTGGAATATCCCTAGCTTGTAGTCTTCGAGGTAGATATTGAGGATCCTTGCCACTAGAATAATCGTGTGATAGAGTATTCTGAATATAATAGTGAAGGATATTAATGTTCATTAAAATAGTGGGAGACATTAATTGATATAATAATTTATTAATAATAAAATTTCAAAAGGTAATCCTGACAAAGTACTAGCTACAAAATTTTTATCTAATGTAGATTTAAAATGGAAATCCCCAACACCACAAATACATTATCACTACGATTGATCTTGGATATAGAAAACATAATGACCTGCAATAACGTCCAGAAGTGTTACAGGCGCTTGCGCATAATACTATGCCAATAATGGAAGTTATATATGCTGGAATCCCCAATTCCGGCTATGCCTCCTCAGTGAGAAAGAAAGATGGAAGAATATAACTAGAGAAATCATGTAGAGGATACGCTTGATGTACAATGAATCATGATTCCATCCATGTCCAGCCAATTCCAAAAAATGCATGAGGAAGGGGATGCCTACAAGATGTTTTCACATCTCTAAGAACTATATGTGGAAAGAGCCAGGCAAGAAAGGTATGATATCTCTAGTGCGATTTATAACTGCAGGCTAGCAGAAGGCCACCAATCCAATCCTCAACTTCTCAATATTATTGGGTATATAGAGAGGCTTGAAGCCCATGGGTTCAAACTAAACCAAGAACTAGCAGTGGAACTCATTCATTCATCTTTAGTGTCATACTTCTCGACATTCATTGTCAATTATAATATGAATGATATGAAAAAAGAATATCCAGGATCACCATGCTTTAGTTTACTATGTTGATAAGGAAATAAAAAACATCAATTCAACTGTCCTTGTCGTGAACAAGAAAAAAGGAAAAGGCAAAGGGGTCTAAGTCCATGTCCATGACAAAGACACCAATGCATCGTCTTGCAATGAAGCCAAAGATTCAGAGGAAAAGTAATGAGATGGAAGCTGTCTAATTTAATTGTGGTATGAAAGGCCATTGGAAGAATAATTGTAGATTTGGGAAGAAGAAGCAAGATAACGCTTCTAATTCAGGTATTTTTGTCATTTAATTCAATATATCTTTACCTACAATTTTGGTATTGGATACGGAATGAGGCTCACACATTTGTATTCATATACAGGAACCAAGTAGGTTCATTATGATTGCAAAAGGTCAAGTGTATCTACGAGATGCAAATGGTGCAAGTCCGTTGGCCTTGGCAGTAGGAGACTATAACTTGACTTTACCAACTGGGTTGGTTCTTGTTTTAAACAATTTGTATTATGTACCGCATGTTTCTCGGAACATTATATTTGTGTCAGGCTTAGACACTATGGGGTTTTATTTCATGTTTAGAAATAGATGTTGTCTATTTTATATGGAAAAAATATGTTATGGTATGGCACATCATAACAATGGTTTATATATGCTGTAACTAGAAAACTCGGTAATATAAATCAATGACAAAAACAACCATCATGACTCAAATAACACCTGCTTATGGCACATTAGGCATGGTCATGTAAAAGAGAAGTGATTATGAATATTAAATCACGAATGGTATCTGGACTAGGTATATTTAGAACACATACATGTTTTTCAATCATGTTTACAAGGATATATTACCAAAGCACCTTTCTCATGAAATAGAGAAAGAGCCCATGCAGTGCTGGAATTGATACATACCGATGTATGTGGACTATTTCCAGTAAAGGGAAGGGGTGGTTTTCTATACATTATTTCTTTTACTGATGATTATAGAAGGTGTGGCTATATCTAATTAATGCGGTATAAGTTTTATTCATCTAATTTATTTAAGGAATACCAAATGGAAGTAGAAAACTAAAATGATAATAAGATTACAGCAGTTGCCTCAGACCGAGGCAGAGAATATCTTAACCAAGCATTCATTGATCACTTAAAGAAGTGTTGGATAGTATCCCAACTCACCCTTATTTATACACCTTAATGGAACTATGTTAGTGAATGTTGGAATAGGACCTTGCATGACATGGTCATATCAATGATGAGTTGTGAAACTCTTCCATTATCCTTTTGGGGATACGCCTTGAAGACATGTGAATATACCCTTAACCGAGTACCAACTAAAGCTGCAGATGTGATTCTATATCAGTTATGGTATGGAAAGTAACCCAATATGATGCACATGTGTGTGTGGGGGTGCGAGGCATTTGTCAATACTTTTCCATGTGACAAATTAGCATCTAGAAGCACTAAGTGCATCATTATAAGTTATCCTACGGAAATAAGAGTATACTACCTATATTACTCTTTAGATAGAAAATTCATTGTGGTAAGATATGACACATTTCTAGAATGGGATCATTTTTCTTTTGAAAATAGTGGGAGAAAGATTAAATTCTATTAATTTAATGATGTTGATGTACAAGAGATGGTAGAGGAACAATCGTCACAAGGGCATGTGGAAGAAGAAATTGTTCCTGAGACACAAATAATGCATAGGTCTATGTGGGAGGTTAGAAAACCAAATCATTATGGTTTTATTGTCACTGATTCAAGTGACACAACAGTCCTTGAGGATGATGAACCTCTAACATAAAAGGAAGTAGTAGAGAGAAAAGAAGCTGCTAAATGGAAAAAATCAATTGAATTCTGAGATGGATTTAATGTTCCAAAATCAAGTTTGGATTTTGGTAGACCCTCCAGCTGATGTAAAGCCCATTGGATGCAAATGGGTATTCAAGAAGAAGTTGGACATTGAGGGTAAGGTTAGAACATTTAATGCTTGAATGGTTGCAAAGGGTTTCAGATAATGTAAAGGCATTGAATATGATGAAACCTTCTCACCAGTGGCAATGATTAAATCCACAAGAATATTGCTTGCAATAGCAGCCTTTCATGATTATGAAATTTGGAAATTGGATGTCAAAACTTATTTTCTAAATGGGATGTTGGAGGAATATTTCTATATGACTCAACCTGAATGGGTTTTTAGGTCAAAGAATGACAATTGAGTATGGAAGTTACATAGATCCATTTATGGATTAAAGCAGGCATCAAGATCATGGAATGTTCGCTTTGATGAGGCCATAAGAGATGTTGGTTTTTTAAAAAATGAAATCGAGCCTTGTGTCTTTAAAAAGGTTGAAGGGAATTCTATCTTCTTCCTAATATTATATGTTGATGACATACTAATTTTAATAAATGAGTTGGAAGTCTTAAATTCAGTTAAGACATGGTTAAATTAATGCTTCTTCATGAATGACTTAGGCGAAGCAGCCTACATTATAGTGATCAAGATCAATCGAGATAGATCTCAAAGGATGATTGGCCAAAGTCAAAGTACATATATTGACAATGTACTCAAAAGGTACAATATGGAAAAATCCAAGTGAGGATTGTTACCAATATCACAATGTGTAAATCTCTCCATGAAAATTTGTGCACAAACACAGGAGGAGATTGACAGAATGAATATAGTCCCTTATGCTTCGGCAGTGGGTTATATTATGTATCCTTTTCTATTCACTAGTGTTGATGTTTCCTTTTTTTCGATTGTTGGGTATATATCAATCAAATCCAGTAGAGATGCACTGTACATCTGTTAAAACTATCCTAAAGTACTTAATGTATACTAAGGATATGTTCCTAGTGTATAGAGGAGATGCCAAATTAGTTGTGAGGGGATACCCTGATGCTTGTTTCCAGAAATATCATGATGATATAAAATCACAGTCAGGCTACATCTTTTTCGTGAATGGTGGTGCCGTGAGCTGGATATGCTCTAAGCATGATGTGTTTGCTGATTTGATAGCATAGTCTGAATATAATGCAGCTTCCGATGCAGCAAAGGAAGTAGTCTGGATACACAGCTTTATCTCAGACATTGGTGTTATTCCAAGGAGTGCAGACCTCGTTCTAGTATATTGTGATAATACTGCTGCAGTGGTGCTTTCCAAGGAGCACATGTCTCACCGTAAGAAAAAGCATATTATTTGAAAGATTCAACTCTTGAGGGATTTTTTTCAAATGGGTATAGTGAAAGTTAGAAGAGTATCCAAAGATGACAACATGGAATACCCCCTGACTAAATCCATTTGTTAGAAGAAGCATGATTCACATGTGAGAGCAAGTAAACTAAAACATGTTAACATTTTTCTCTAGTGATAGTGGGTGTCCTTGACCCAACTTGTATTGTACTTTGATTACCGTTATATGAATTTAGTTTGTTTTTATACATGTGTTTATCTTGGCATGATAGTGTAGATACTTCGGCATCCACTTTGTTTATGGCAATGTCCTTAGATTACATGTCACATCAAAGGGTTATAGTAAGACCAAGGCTATAATAAGAACCCTGAGAGGCCATGACAGTAATCTTAATGTAACTTCCTATGGTAAAGTTACATCATTATGAAAGGACACAGTTCATGTGTGACCATCAGGTGTTGGGGTCTCATAAAAACTGATACTTCTTCTCATGAAGTTCACACTTTATGATCACTAGTAATTAAGATAATGAGGACATACCCGCTTAATAGGAACACCACATGTTTCTGGTGTCATTGGTTGTTCCTATATATGGTCATGTGTAATGGTCTCCTGACTTGATATCATTATCAATGAATGTAATTTATTTACATACATTCGGTGTAAGGAAAAAACCATGGAGACAATGTCGTGTTGAGGTAGTTTGTATCAGGTACATCATTAATGGAATGCCATTGATTGAATGATGGAGAAAGGATTTGTCACTTCCATGATCAGGAAAAGATATCTCATGCTTGGTTGATTAGGATGGTTGCACCTTCAATAAATCCATGGCTATGGTAGTCAAAGATATGACCATATAGAAAAATCAACAAATAAAATAAAGCAAAATAATGATTGATGACACTAGTGTGCATTCCGTTTTATTGAGATATCGATGATGAAGAGATTATATTACATGGAACGTGTTCATAGTGAGGTAGTCATTTCAATGACATTGCCTTATCTCTATAGGGGCTTCGATGGGTTGCTTGACCATGCTCTTGATCGGTGGATATTATCCATTGTTATTGAGGTAAAGGCCTACAAGGTCACACACCATAGTGCCTTAAGAATATTCCCTATTACAGGGAATAATAATTTAGAACATCGGGGGGCCCACCAAAGGGTTTGACCACTATCCAAGTTATATGGATAACCAAATAATAAATAAATTAATTAATTATTTGAGTTTAGAATAATTTTTTCGATTTATTTATAACATGTGTTTACAAGTTATACAATAAATACAAATATTAATATTATTCGGATGTATTTTAATATCCTAGGTTTGTTTAATATTAGCAGGAGGAATGAGTCGAGATAAACACTCAAATTTATCACATAATATATTTATATATTACAAGTAAGTGATAAATTATAACTATTATTTATGACATATATTTATTTGTCATAAATAATTATTTATATCACATATATAGAGGACGTCTATTACGCAGGGCGGGAATTCATCCCACTTATTTTTAAACACTCCCTATATAAGTGATAGAGAGGCTCTCCAATATTACTATTCAAGTGGCTTAATTGAGGGATTTTCTCTCCTCCTGGAATCTAGTGAGAGAGTCTCTCAAGCGAAGGAAGATCTTCAATTTTCTTCCTTCTTCGATTGAAGCTTCTTCCTTTATGGTGATCGTCGTTGCACTGAGGTGATCGCCGAAGATCCTCGCTAGCACCCAGATCCTGATGAACACTGCGTGAGAATATTCATAAGGCATGTGTGGAATATCTAGAGGGCTTCGATGTTGGAGTCTTCTAGCAGAGATCACTGGCCTCTTATAGCTGACATGCACACAATAATTCTGAACAAGGTAAATGTTTAGTTTATTTTTCGTGCTATGTTTAAACCGTGAGAGATCCTCAGACCAAGCTTGGAGAAAGATCAACAGAGTGACATGGTTATGTCACTCCGGTGAAGCAGAAAATTTCAAATTTCTAGCCCACCGGATTCTGCTACGCTGTCCCAGTACCCAAGAAGCAGTGTCACTAACAGGCTTGACTATGTAGTTTGTGATGTTCTTATGGTCAAATTCTTGTGAGTCTGCCTTTTAGAAGAAGAAATGTAGGCTAACATTAGCATCAATACTTGTTTAGAAATAGCAAGGAAAGTCTTATACTATTTACTAATGCATCAGGTATCATGCTGGGAGCTATGCTTATGCAGGGAGAAGGAGTCATTGAGTACATGTCTCGACAGTTGAGGCCACATGAGGGGAGTTAGTCAACACACGATATTGAGATGGCTGCAGTTGTTTATATATTACATGGTTGGAGACATTACCTATTGGGAGAACATTTTGTGTTTTTCACTAACAAAAAAGGTATCATGTATATTTTCACTTACCACGATATGAATTTGAGACAAAAAAGGTGGTTTCAGTACCTTCAGTATTTTGACATTGAGATTCTCTACATGCCTAGGAAAAGCAACTTAGTAGATAAAGAATTAAGAAAGAGGACGTATATACAGAGAGTTCATAAGGCCAGTAGTGAGTTGTAGTTTATGTATTTGTTAACAGAGATGCAGTAGGAGGGGCATGAAAGACATGGGCATACATTTCTATCTTGTTTAGATGTTACCTCTACACTACTTGATCGAGTAAGAATGTGGAAACTATCTGATCTTGAAGAAATAGTCCAATGGGAGAGTCCGTCATGAGATGACCTTATTTAAGAATGGACCATAGGTGAGGATGGTATTTTGTGTTTTCAGGGGTGCGTTTGGGTGCCAGCAGACATACGTGAGGAGATGATGCACGACATTAAATCCTCAGTTTGAGAAGTTCATCCTGGTGTCATGAAGATGTATCATGATCTAAACTGTTAGTATTGTTGTCTAGGTATAAAGAAAGATGTTGGTATTTTTTTCAAGAAGTGATCCACCTGTCAGTTGGTGAAGGTATACCATCAACTACATGCATGGATGTTTCAGCAATTATCCATTCCGAAGTGGAAGTGGAATGATGTTGTGATGGATTTATTACAAGTATTATGAGGTTTTATTGAGATAATGTTGATTTTGTGGACATCATTGATAGACCCACGAAGGTCTCACACTCCTTGCCAATCAGGGGTACCTTTAGTTTTTATGAAATGGGAAGTCTGTACATACAAGAGATTTTATGTCTACATGGTGTTAGACACTCCATTTTTTCAGACAGGTACACACGTTTTACTTCCCAGATTTGGCCAGGACTATAGAGGGCTTTGGTTAGCTAGGTACTTCGGAGTACAATTTACCATCCCTAGACAGATGGCTAGTTCAAGCCCACAATTTAGGTGCTTGAGAACATGCTTCGAGCATGCATCTTGGATTTTGATGGTTCTTGGGTGATACACTGAAATCTTTTAGATTTTTCCTAAAATAATATCTTTCAATCAACTATTCAAATGGAACCTTATGAGGATTTTTATGGTAGGCCATTCCAATAACACTTACGTTGGCTGGAGGCAGGAGGGGAAGCTATGCCGGGACCTCATTCTATTTAGGAGAACACAAGACATGTGGCGTTGATTCAGAAGAGGATCAATACTACACAGTAATGAAAGAAGTCTTTTGCTCATTGACGGAGATGACCTCTGGAGTTCATGGTTCGAGATCCTATTTTTCTATGTGTCACACCGAGGTTGGGACATAGGAGGATTAAGAGACAATGTTAGCTTTCACTACGAAACGTAGGGATGTATGAGGTTTTGGAGAGTGTCAGACTGGTTTCCTATAGGCTGTAGTTACCTCAGAGGTACCAGTATATGCATGATGTCATTCTTGTTTCTCAACATCGACGTTACTTCTTAGACTCGTCTCAAGTGTTTAAACCTGAGGAATTTGAGCTGGAGGTGGACACATCATTCGAGGAGCATCCAATCCGTATTGTTGATCGATGTGAGATGGTTTTCCATTGCTTTTCTTTTCCTCTGGTATGAGTGTTATGAAAGAATGAGGGAGTACAGAACGAGATGTGGTAAGGGGAGGCCGATGTACGATCATAGTGGTCAGAGATTTTCGATGGTTATTATTCTACACTGCCTTGATAATGAAATTTGGGGAAAATTTCTTTAAGAAGGTATGATTGTAAGAACCTGGATCATCATTTTAGGTACATTTTTTTCATGTTGTTTTTGAGAACAATAGGAGTTTTTGTATATTTCAGGAGTACACGTTGTGTACTTTAAGTACACTCTGTGTAATATCCGTGTAACAATCGAGTACAGATCCATGTGGGGTTACTTAAAGACTGCATAAATTGTACCCTTGAAATTTCATGTATATGCCGTGTACTTTTAAAGAACACGTTGTGTACATTTTTTTATTCATTAAATAAACCGAGGTTGCGTCTGAAGGACATAACCATCTTCTTCTCAACCAATCTCATACAAGATTGAATGAGACTAATGGATCTTCACTACGACCATGTCTCTCTGTCTTTTCTCTGATATGAACTCTTTCAGTGTCATTGGAATCACATCTGAGAGTTATTACTTCTTATAGAACCTCAATTTCATGATTTATCTTCTTTCATGAGATATCCTCAATTGAAACTTTTTATCATTTTTATAGATCAACGGTGTTCTAGGGTGATTCAAGACCTCAGGTTCGTGTATATCGTTTGAGCAATGATGAGGTAGGTTCTTTTATCCATTCCATAGTTAGTCTTTGAGTTATATGTGAAAAAGTTCTGAATACCCTTGTTTAGGGTATTGTGCATTTATGGTTTTATCCCTATTTTTCCCTACCATGCCATTTTTGTTTGGATAGAGGTTAATTATTTCTTAATGGGATTAACTTTTCTATGAAATGGATGTTTCAACCGTGTTTGTTGTTATTGACTGTTTGGTCTAGCTTCGCTTGTTAGGCTTTTTTTGTTTCTTTGCCAAGTATTGTTTGGATGGAGTGATTTTACCTAACAAGTTGTGTTATGCTCTTGAATGTTTACCCAAGTAGTTATTGAGGTATACATTGGATTCCATATATTAATGTACACGATCGAATTACACAAGGCCTTGAGAACCTATTGTAGTAGACCATAGGGGGAATGGACGTTGAGGGCTTCTCCATAGTGTCAGTTTATTGTTACGTTGTGAGAACATAGGGGGGATGGACGTTGTGCTCCATCATAATATCTATAGATTGCTTGTTACAGGCCATAAGAGGAATTGGAGGTTGATTTCTTCTTTAGAGTGACTATTAGTTTCCGATAACTGACCATAAGGGTAATTTTTGGTGAGTGCTTCAAAAGAGTGTCTTTACTAATGATTAACTAGAGTGGTTCGACTACATGTACATCCTAGAGGATTTCTTGTGCTGTTCGTTTGAACCAAAGAGGTAAGGCTATGAGTACATCCAAGAGGGTTACATATCTGTAAATATATTCTTACCTGATATATGAAATTGAATGCAACTGAAACTGCAGAATCGTTTGATGATGAGTAGTTCATTGTTTTTCTGATAATTTTCACTTATTTTCTTTCCAATATATTCAATGACTATTAGGAAGAGATCATCGGATGGTTACCTAGTGTGACTAGTCTCACACCCTGTTTGGGTCATGGTTTTGGGCCAAAATTAATTATATTGCTTCATGTATAGATAAGGGACAGCTCCCTTCTACATCAGGTAATTGATTTCTGGGGTGTTGGGGAGCATGGGACCAAGATGAGGCCTATGATGCTATAAGAATTTATTTTCATTCATTGTATATGGGTTAGTACTATATTCCATAGTTGTTACTAGTTTGAATGCTTTACTAAACATATGTATCATGAAAAATTTAAATATGTGCTTCAGTTATTTATTTTTTCAGTACTCCACTGTTTAATATTGTATAGTATTATTATTCTTCCACTATTGATATCTATTTATTTCCACTATATTACTTTTCCAATGAGTTCACAGTTTCCCCACTATCACACCCAAGGCCCTTTCTTCTATTTGGAAGCCTCTGGCATTCGAGGAAAAGCACTTGAGGCCAGGTCACAAACCGGGTACGGGGCGCCTCTGGGCGTCTTCAAGAATTGGGATGTTACACCACAGATAGATCAAATATGGACCATCCGATCAGTTTTACCAATCTTCTTCAACATTGAACACAAGTAAAATAAAACCCTCAACATAACCATACTTCTCCACCCCTGAAATTTCCACCCGAAATGACTATAATGATGAAAATTAAATTTAAATGATGAATCAAATCATATCCTCAATCTGTTTATTATAGAAATAATAACATGTACCCTTGTTGAGGGTTTGTCATTAACACATAGTGACTCTTGATCTAATTTAAAATATTTTATTGAATCATTATCTTTCAAGGTTTCCAAAACATAAACACTAAATCAATCATCACAAAAAAATTATATATGTACTAAATGTCAAATTATCTATCACCCCTAAATAATACATGATTAAGAAGGTTTTTTCAATGACAAGGTATATAATATTTTTATATTACTATAATTTAAAAATAAAATGATATTCTCAATATATCATTGATAATAAATCAAATTAATAATCCAAAATTAACATATAAAACCCTAAATGTTGGTCTCTATTCATTTACAAAAGCAATAAATAAATTTAGTAATAGTATGATAATAGTTTCCCTATAAAAGGGAGACTAATACCTTCCTAAAAATATATTCATACAACTCTATACCATCATCTCACATGTATAGAACCTACATACTTATTTTCATTAGGATACCTTAAAGGAGATTATTCATTTTCTATTAAATTATATGAAATTAACAAATTTTTAATGGGATTTCTTAATTTAAAATATTTTCTCCATTTTAATATTTTAATTATACGAGATTAATATTTTATATTCTAAATTAATGGTAAGGTATTGTTTATATATTTTTTAAACCGCTCAATTTATATTTTAATTTATGGAATGTATAGTATTTTATTAATTTTTTTATTATCAAAATAAATCCATTCATTGAAATATAAATTGCTAAAGAAATATTTATTTTAAAATTATTGGATAAATTGAAATTGAATTATTTATTTTCAAATATATTTCACTTAATATATTTAAAATAAACCATGCTATAAAATTTAATTTTTGATATTATAATATTAAAATATTATACAATGAAATTATTTTCAAATTAACAAAAGTATTAATGAAAATGATTATGAAATACGTAAAAATATCATTTTTCTTAGAAATAAATCATACTAAAATATATTTTTATCAAAAAAATCTAATTTTATATACATTATATAACAAATATTATTATTATTACAATTAAGTGTTATTTTATGCAGCTATAATATAAGATTTTGTTTTATTTTATCTGTATTTTAATTATAAAACTATTTTAAAAAAATATAATCATTTAATGTGTACCAATTGTTTTTACATTAATATATATCATAATTTGTATAATATTTTGGCAATATCTATAATTTGGTACATTTCATGCATCCATTAGATTATTTTATTGAATCTTGTTTTATGATTATGCTCTGTATATGAAAGTAATAATTTATAAGAAAAATTATTTAATAAGGTATGTAAATATTTTTTTTAATGGTGAAAGTATTTTAGATCTATTATGTAATGTTTCAAAGTATTTATCCCCATTAATAATTTTATAAAACAACTATTTATACACTTTTTTGGATGATTTATTTGTTAATGTTAAAGTATATAAAATTATTTTATTTTATCATAATTATTTATGTGTGTTGTCAAATGTTTTAAATGACTGAAATTGAAAATTGCAGATCATTATAATGTTTTTCAAATACTTGATCTATGACATTAATATTAGGTAGGAGAATAATGAATTGGGAGTAAACCAATGGCCCCATAAGACGTTGTTCCTATAGGTGATATTATTTGTAGCCGTATATGTTTTCATAGTATATGTGCAGAATGAAAACAATCCCTAAAGAATGTTTTATTTTGAAAATAATTTCAAATGAGATATCCAAGTATTTTCAATGAACTATTTTTTAAAATTTATTTTTATTTTAAATATTTTTTGAGAAGTTTTTTATAAAAAATATTTATATTTGATAGAATTTATATTTAAAATAGTTTTTATAAAATGTTTTACACTGGTTTTATATCCCCATTTGAGGTAATTAAATGTTTATCCCTTATTTAAAATGATTTTCAAATGTATATAAATTTTTTAAGATGAATTAATTTGGTTTTATAGCATGGAAGTTGAATTGTTTTATACATTGATAACTTGGAATGATTAATCTAATTCCCCAAAACCTATAATAGGAAATTTCATTGATTGTATTAACTGCTGTGTATTTTCATAGTTTATTTTGTAAAATATTCATAGAAGTTTTATCAGCTGGATCTATAAGAATTTTTTTTGGGTGATACATAATGTATCATAGACACTATCTAGATAATTCTAGAATATTATAACACTTCATTAGATTACATATCCTTTAAAAGAAAAATATTCTCTTCTGTAATTTTTAGGTGGAAGGAAGGTGAATCCAAAAATCTTGAATCGCTTCCAGATGAACTACTTGATAGGATCATCAAAACATCATAATATGAATAAATTCATCCTTTTGATTCCATGTGATATACCTGAAAAAATCATTAAATCATATACTATATATTTTACAAACTTCGAAATTTTCATGGACCAAGATTTGTTTATCATGACTTTATAATGATGCATCTTTCCAAACATAAATTCGTAGGATAATATCATGAATGAATTTTTATATCCTTTAACATATCAAAAAAAATGAATCACATATATCATTTTATGAATTTGTCGGTAGTGGTATCGTTTAAGAAATATAAATTAGTAAAATTTTATGTTTTTTTCATGGAAGAATATACAATTATTTTGAAATTTTAAAATATGAGACATTGAGAATGGTTTATATGAATAAAGTCCTGACACAACATTTAGATATTTATAATTCATCCACTTATTTTATAACTATTTTATGATGTATAATTAAATATAATCCGAATTTCACATGTTTTTCTATGGAAAAGATACATTCAATAACATGATGCTTTCATGTATGTCAATCTTTAATGAAGAAATACTACTTCTTGTGATGGTCAACAACTTTAAAATACTTTGGGATATTGGTATCAATGTATACAGTATAGAATTAAAAACCATGACTGGAACCAAGATTGATGTTTAAAAATAATAATCACAATAAAATATCGTGGGAGGATTTCAGTTGGGGGTGGAGTATAACATTCAGGGTAAGTATGTATCTCGTCTTTTAAATAAATACAATTGTAAAATTAAATTTTATTTTCAATCACAATTATAGTAAATGTTTTATGGATAATTTGACTCTAATATGTAGTAATCATACCATATCTATCCCATCAAACCCATTATAAATTATAGAAACATTACCAGAGCACCATCGAGTAATACAAGTTGACAGAAAGAGTATTACTCTTCATCTAATTCATCCATGATTTAAAAAGTGATAGAAACTGAATAGTAGATAATAATAAGAATAATAGGAATTTATAACACTATTAAACAAATTTAATCGAACTTATATGTGTTTTATGAGTTTTTTGGATTCCCTTAGACATTGGTATTTATAAGACATAAATTTTGACCATTATAAATTATAACTGTTTGTTATTGTTAAATTTAATGGTGATATTGATATATAAGAACTGTTGGAAAAATATTATATAAATGTTATTAAATATTATTTCTTCATGGAAAATTATATTAATAAAATATAATTGGAAATAAAATTATAATATGAGAAGGAAACATTAATTTTAGAAAACAAATAATTCATGGAGCTTATTACATTTAGTACAATAGGAAATGCACAATAAATTGCAGAATACTATTTTAATGATTAATTATAATTAGAAAAAATAATTATTAGTAGAATAACATGAATATAGAGGGAAGTGGGAAAGGGTATATTCTTCATGATAGGATGATAAATAACATAATTTGAACTTGTATTTATAAATTTTTAATTTTTTACCATTAAAAAATATTCATTAATATATTAATATACATAATAAAAAAATTAGATGATTAAAAATAATTTTAAATTTATGTTATATTTAAAATTATTAATGTTAATCAATCATGTAATTAATATTTATTTTAAGATATATGTGAGTAATGTGTACTATTAATTTTGTTTATAAAATTTTTAATATTTTACAACATATGGATGTTAATTTTTTTTCCGAATTATATGTTTGTAATAAATTTAATATATTTTGGAAAATAAAACATCATATATAATTTTTCCATTAAATAAACATGGATGACCCACTTGGGGTCAACCTCTATAAGATTCATTAGAAAAGTATCCTAACAACAAGGTGGATTCTTTGAGGAATATATCTTTAGATGTTATCGGGTGTGTCTTGTTCATAGAGGTCCCAAGGATCACATAATGTGGGTTGGCCAATGCCATATGGATCCTATATATAGGGCCCATAGTGTGTGTGAATGTGTCAATATAGAATAGAATATTAATTCAGCCTTATATGGCATCTCTGGAAACAAACTTGTTTCTATGTGGGTTTATAATAGAAACTATAGCATACAATATCAACCATCCATCCTAGATATTTCTCATCCATTTCATCCACATCATTTCCCTTAAATCGACCTCACTGATGACCTATCAACCCATAAATCGATCGACATGACCATCAAATTAGCTAGATCTCATATGGGTCATTCGATCAGTTTCAAAAATCATCTTTAAACACAATCACATATAAAATGAAAGAATTAAGGTAACCTTCATTATCCTCCACTTAAAACATCACCCACATCGACATAGACCTGAATATTAATTGAAACTATAGAACTGAATCATATGACCAATCAGTATTTCAAAAAAAGTAATTATTTGTACCCACGTTTCAGCTATGTCTTTAACAAAAAGTGAATTTTGATCCAATATCAACCCCAAAAGAGAATATTGACCTTACATGTTTTCTACACATAACATTAATGATATATCTTCACATAAAAAATGTATATATTTATTTTAGGATAAATTTTCCAGCGCTTCAAAATCCAACATTATTTAGATGGATTTTTCCTTTCATGATGATGTATATAAAAAATATTTGCATTATTATAATTTTAAAACATAGTGATCTCCTAAATTAGGCATTAATTATCAATGTAGTGAATAATATAGAATGAACAATTAAAATGATACATGTTGATCGCTAGTATTCTATCAAACCTATAAATAAATTCTATTAAAGAAGGATAAATGTTTCTTAAAAATGAGACACATATAGATTCTTAAAATTTCATTCATGAAACCCTATGTGATCCTCTGATGCTTGAAAACCCAACAATCTAATTTCAATTTAAATACGATAAGGGTGTTTATTCATTTTCTATTAAAGAATTTCAGAAATAATTTTTTTATTTATGATACTGGATATTTTCATATATTTTCTCCCTTTTTGAAGTTTCATTATAATGTATTAATATTTTTTATTTCAAATAAATTATAAATTAGTATTTGAAATTTATTTTTAGAACTATCAATTTATTTTTTAAAAATTGTAAGGTATTTGAATTTTTTATTTTCTTAATAATTCACTTCATTGAAATTTAAATTGCATGGGGGTTATTTATTTACGGGTACTTGATTATTTTATTTTAAATTACTTATTTTCATATACATTCCATTTATTATTATTAAAAGAACCCATTAATGGTGTATTAGTATTTGAAATGATAATCTAAAAAAATATGAAATTAAATTAATTTTTTTTTTAAAAATAATTTATGAATTTGGTTATGTATTTTGTAATGAAATCATTTAGATAAGAAATATATTATAATAAACTATATGATTATTATAAAAATGTATTTTTGACATACATTATACAATAATGCTTTATAGTTTTAATTTTATGGGTAACTTTATGCACCTAGAATACAAATATGTTATTATTATTTGAGTATTTTCTAAATAAAATATATTTTTAATTAATTATGGTTGTCGTTATATGTGTGAAATGTCCTTATACATTCAGTAATATTATAATTCTTGTAAATAATTTTTGAAATTACATAATTTTCCAAAGATTAGTTTTATTGTGTTTTGTTTTATGATTATTTTCATTGTATGTAAGTTTTAATTTAAATGAATTTGTTATATATACATGTATGTAAGAATTTTTTTTAAAGGTGATTGTATTTAATAGTTGTTAAAGTATTTTTTTTGAATGTATTTGTCCATGACAGTAAATTTCTAAATCATGGAATTCTGTTACAAATTTTCTATAAAGTGATTTATCCAAGCTATAAGATATAAAATTAGTTTCTTTTATGAAAAATAATTATGTGTATTTAAAAATGTTTTAATGTATTGAAATTAAGAATGAAATATATTAAAAAAATTCAAAATATTTGATTTAGAAATTTGGTATCTGGAGGGATAATAAGGAATGGCGAGTGATCCAACAACCTGAATTGTTTTTCATACTAATGATATTGTTTAGGCCATAATGGTTTTCATAGGATCTATAAAAAATCAAACAATCAATTAAGAATGTATTTATTTCAAATTCTTTTCAATGGTAAAATCATAGTGATTTCAATGAATTATTTTTTAAATGAATTTTCATAATTTTTTATTTAAATGCGTTTTATATATCAAATCATTATATTCGATAGAATTAATTTTAATAGAGTTTTCATAAAAGGGATTAAATTGTTTTTAATCCCTCCTTGCTAGAAAATTTAATGCTCATACCATGATTAAATTGATTTTCACAAGTGTCTATAACATTTTATGAAGAATGACCATGGAGTTATAACATGTGAAGTGAATTATTTTATACTATAATAATATACAATCAATTGACTAATTATCTATAACAAATACCAAAAACATTCATCGATTGTAATATGTGTTGTGTATTTGGTTAGTTTCTATTATAAAAAAATACATTGCATTTTTATGCACTGAATCTAGAAGAGAGGGTTTTGGGTGTTACAAATTTTTATATATTTACAAACCTATAATTATATAATTCATTTTATTTATTTTATGGAAACATTTAAATACACAATATATTAAATCAAAAGCTTAGGTTTTGAATTTTTTTGGTTCATTGTTTACAAATGTATTTGGTGTATTGGCCATGGAAAAAAAGTAATTATTCTATAAAATAAAGAATAATAATCATAATATAATTATAATTTTCTACATAATTTATTATTTTATAACCAATAACGAAACATTTTTAGGAAAAATAATATATTATACAATCAGGAAGATAGTAGGTTGTACATACACATGACTAACGTTCCTTTTTTCAATGATCATTATAGAAAGAAGGTACGTATTATTTTATCATTTCAAAATTATAGTAATATTATAAATAAAATATTATTAATTTATATTTAATTATATATTTCAAAAATATAATTTTATTATGAATGAATAATGACACCACGTCTTAAAAGAGGTAGTGCACACATATGCACAGACAACGATTTAATTATTAAATTAGAAGAATGGTAAGAACAAAAATGATATATTATTTTTTTGAACAATTTTTTTAATGAATATTATAATTATGTCATATATATCACATATATTCATTAAATTTATAATTCATACATTCCATTAAATGTGCTAGTGAAAACGAATCACATCAATATGTATTGTGGTAGTACTTCGTACACACTGGTGACTCTATATTTCCCCCTAAAGAATTAATATTAAGAAGTTATATTTCATTTAAAAGAAATGGTGGAAAACTATTTACATCCATCTGTTTGGAGGAAATCCAATACATACAAGTATGATGATTTAGAATCCCATTTGATTGAATATGAGGTGTATTTGGAAATTTCATTAACCTGATATCATATTAGTATGTGTTAGAGAGATATTTTATTATAATGAAATTATTAATACACGAACAAAGTTTTTAATAAAAGTAGTAAAAATGAAAGAGTTTTGAAATAGAATTACCTTGTCATAGAACAACAAACATTGGATCTTTTACAAAGGTCTATAGGGTTGGTCTTTTGGCTAGAGAATCATATTTCGAACATTTATAATTACTTCATGTAGGGATATTTTGGATTTGTTTGAGCCAATTGTTTTATTTATTTTTTATGAAGTTAGTTGAAAAGTTGGTATTTTTTAATAGAGGAGTGATATTTCTATAATTACCTAAAAAATTTCATTAAAAGGGATTCAATCAAACCCTAATTGAATCAAAAATTGATAAATAAATTAGGTGGGGAAAATTATTATTGATCCACACCTCCGACATAAAAAAGATGTTTTAATAAATTTTTTCGTAATCCTCTATGATTCCTTACGTTTATCATTAGGTTTTGACTATGGTAACTAGCTGCATTATATAGGTAATTTATCATTAAAAAATAGTAATAAAATTATTATTATTTGATTATATATACCAATTATTCTAAAATTTTAAAAAATTTACAAAAATATAAATTCTACGTGTGTAGAAAATTAATTTTGACATACGTAAATAAATGCCAAAAATAATGTTTTAACCGTAACCGAGGTTACAAAAGATTTCATTATTCAGTGATCAACATAATTATTATAAGAGGAGCATTATTCCATGAAAGAAAAATTATTATAATTTTTAATCATTTAACAATTACATTTTATAGGATAATTGTTTTTGGAAGTTTGAGTCCATTAATAAAATAGTATTTATTATAATAAAAAATCATTGTCAATTTCTCCATTATTCATTTAATTTGTCTTTAAAAAACAACTTGAAAATATTGACATTAAAATTTATTTTTTATAAACCTATAAATCATGTTATATTTATCCAAAAAAACAATGATATATGATAATTTATTCAATTTATGTTACTTTAAATTATTTTTAGTATCATTTATTTTATTTTTCTATTTATTAAAAAAAAATTGGTGTTGCTTATTCATTTAAATTGTTAACATAATTTTTTTTAAAACACACTCATAAAGAATAATTTCATTATTACAAAAATTGAAATCAATATTCATTCAAAATATTCTTTTTTCCCTATGTAACACAAAATTTACATTAAAAATAGACAGTGAGATTTGGTAATTTCGTTCTCCTAAATTATTAATTTGTCACTTTCATTGAAAAGTGTCACGAAAGATTACAAAAATAAATCATAATGTAATAAGGTTAAAAATATTCCCACCCAATAAGAATTATAATGGTTTTTAGGTATTTTTTAGGCTTATCATTTTTGTTTATCCTCTATATACCGATTTAAACCTTAACTGTAATAAATTAATTTTTACAATTTTTAATATTGATTTTGATAAAAAAAGGTAAGTTTAAATTATTATATAATAATAATTATTCTATTTTAAAATATGAAATTAAATTTTCAAAATTTGATTCATAGAAGTGGTTTAATTTAAAATTTAACCTACAAAAATGATGAAAAAATAGTTTTTGAATGAGAAAAATTCTATAAGTATACAAATATATAATGTCAATGTTAATTATTAAATAAAATAAATGAATAAAATTGGATTCATAAAAACCTAACAGAATTTATTTTTCTTTTAAATAAATTTTACATAGGAAGAATATATATAAATAATTTAAATATAAATTCAATTTTTTTATTAAAAAAAATATTTGAAACTATTCAAAGAGAAATTAATCCTTTGAAAGAATTCTCAAATTTTTTATTAAATTAAATTTTACTTGATGATTTATAAAAGGATACTCATTTTAAAATTTTCTATTGAATTTTTAAAAAAATTATTATTATAAATTTATCACAAAAATAATTAATTTATATTTTGGAAACATTATATTATTAGTGAAAAAAATAACATTAATTAAAATTGAGTGAATATTTACTATGAATTTATGAGAATAATTATATCGAGTAGGATATTTATAGTCATATTTCATAATGTATATTATATTATTCATAACTACAAACATAATGGATTTGTTATAATGGTTATATATTACAGTGATTCTTTAAGATCAATTATGTGCATTGAATATTATATGAAATCTAAAATTATTATTTTAAAATCTCATGGTTCTAGATATAAATCCATATGAAAAATAATAAGAATCATAGTCAACATATAACATTTTCACATCAGCTTTATTTATGGAATTTCTGACTTTATCATTGACATAAAAGCATTTTATCATAGTTAAAATAACATCCATCACGAGTGATCAAAAATGAAATCACATAATATTTTTCAAAATATGATATCTTATCCCAAAAAATAGATTATCAATTTATTCGTTTATTTAATTCTATATCTCATGTATATAATGTTGTGATATTTAATGCCTATAACTATGGCCCGAAATTCAACCCAAGTTATACATAGATGGGTTAGATGAGACTGGGTATTCAATTATTCTTATATCTAAATGGATATTTTCTCCATGTTGGAAGGAACCTGTCATATATATTATAAATTACCCTACCACACAAATCATATATGATTTATTTAAAAAACTAGACATAATAGTTTTTACATGGGTAACAATTTAAGGGAAGTTTAAGGATCATACACTAAACATGTTTCAGTCATACCATGAATATAAAATGATTCAAATTTATTAGTGGATTACTATTTTTCTTATCAATGTCATTAATGTCATGGATCACTACCTTTACAATAAATTCTTGTAACACACACCTCCTCCATCTAATCACTTTTATCAAATCCCCATTTATGAATACCATCAGATGATGTCTACCTCAGTTCACATAATTGAATGTCTCTATCATTTTTTTAATAAAATTCATTAATTTTCATCATGATATAATGAATATGAATCTCTAAGGGACTACTGAGTCTGTATGCCACAAAATAAAAAATTTATTGAAAAAATGGATTTCCAAAACTATCACACACACAACCATTCTATTTATAATAAAATTAATTACATAATATGATTCAGATACTACCCCATGAAATATTGTAAAATTATTAAGATACTAATTCACACTATGGACTATAATGCTATATTAGCTTATTTCCAAATTCTTCGATTATGTATCCCCCTTCTAAACTACTTTACAAAAGATTCTTCACTAAATTTATCTTCTCAAATTAAATCACATAACACATATTAGTGAATTTCATTGTGGAATGATACAATGTGGAATTCCTACACACTCTTTTATTTTGGCCAAGATTTATATTTTCTATAAATTTTTTGTGAGAATTGAATGAATGTATCAATGTTGTATTTATACGAAAATTAATCTATGAATTTTTTAAGCCCTTGATTGTATGAATACCATTAGGGAAAATCACTTCACAAAAAAGTCATTTGATAATGCATGTTCAATTTAGATCCACATAGAATCACTAACACTTGATCACAAATGACACATCTCCTACATAAAATCATTATAATTAAAATTATATGAGGATCTCATATACCCTTAATATTCCATAATATTAGAAAAGTCAATATTAACAATGTCAGAGGCTTCATGTACAATATAAATTAAAATAAATTTAGAAATTGCAACATAGGATTCCTATAATTAATAATATAGAAAATTTTCCACTATATACCACCAATAGTTTTCATATAATTTCATTAGGATAAATATAACTATTAATGAAAATCATCAACAAACTCAATTTTTTTGTACCCAATTTTTTTCAAACACTAGGGAAAAATGTTATTTTAAAAAAGTCTTCAACTCCTCCTATGAGAATACATTTTCTATAAAACATATAACGTTGAATATGATATTGATGATCATTATTGAGAATTTATATTAAAAAGAACCTAACAATACCATTATCCAACAAATATACCCTTAGCTCCAAAATTCGCTACACCATGCTTCCAACATTCACCCCTTTATGATTATTTGAAATCAAAAGGGAACATTAATTCAACATAAAAATAATACATATTATATATAATAGTTATGTAATAAATTTATCACATTATGTATACATTATTAATTCTTAATAAATAAAAATCAAAACCAGAGCAGAACAAACCTTAGCTCCTCCTTTTTTTAATTTCGAGGTTATCATAGAAGCTTTAAAATCATGGGGAATCCATTCATTAGATTGGATTTCATGATTTACTGGTTTTCATTTAGGGATACACCATCACAATCAAAACCAGAGCAGAACAAACAGCATATATAACCATCATAAAAAAATCCACCAACAATCACTATTTTCAGTGATTAATTCATCTTGTATAATCACATTATCAGAAATAATAAGAAACCCCATGAAAATAGTTTAACAAAACCATACACCACATCAATTCAATTTTCTAGGTTTTTATCAGTTATTTAGCTAGAACCACTATAATACAAGGGTAATAAAGAAAAAACCCTCATGCATGATGCACAAGAAAATAGAGACAATGGAATCCATACCTAGAAGGGGTGTCTACATTTTTAACATGAGAAAAAATCACATAATAGAACTCCAATAACCCCAAAAGATCTATATCCATCCATGGATTCCACGACACCACAACACAAAAAATTTCTGAGAGATACCCCCTTTATAATAATGGATAAGCACACTCCATGACATGATAAAGAGATATGGAAGAGGAAGAGACCCAACTAAGGGAAACTTCTAGATACAATGGTAGAACATACATTGGATCACATTGGATTATCAATAAATGATCACGGAGATCAACAGATTGAGGTTGAAGGAAGAGGGTTCTAAGAACGCCTCAAGGTGAATATGGTTCATCTGGAATGAGATAGATTTCTATATCCTATAGATTTATAAAATATTGAGTATCTGTAATGTTTTAAGACATTATAGAATTGATCGATTGCATTTTGTGAAATACCATTTTATTCTTTTAATTACTTCATGGTCCACTCCCACTAAAATATGCACCACCTCCCATCTTATATTAATTTTTCAATCCCCAATGTAGTTAACACCGTGACCAAATTTGGACAAGCCATGAAACAAAACATCACATTGGGAAATCAAGTACCACATCATGTAGCCTCCATATATCCCTCATTTAACAACTAAACTTATCTAAATGACCTCTAACCCCCCACCAAGAAAATCCAATGGACAACCTAAAAATAAAAGATCATGAGAAATAATATACTATTATATTATATACCAGTGAAATTATTTTTGTCTTTGAGTATCCCAAACTAATACAAATAGAAAAATGTTTCCGAACAACCACACTGCGAGATACCTCCCATGTATCATTCAACACATGAAACACTTCTAACAACCAAATAAAATACATTAAATGATAAACCATCATTTTTTGTTCAAAATATTTATTGGAAACCTCCACATTGAAGAAAACCACACCTTATACATATAACTAGGCCATATCAAATCAACCAAAACGACCAGAAGACACACCACATGAGAAAAAAAACACACTATCTGAATGTATGAACCATGTGATTCCATACTCCATGTTAATATATTATCATATCTAGGTGGAACAGACTTTATCTCATAGGTTTAATTGCATCTCAATTAATTCATCTTGATTAGAAATCGGGTCCTCCCATTTCCACACGTTAGTTCATTATCACCCATTGCACCACACATAAAACTAGCAAGGGAAAATAGTCATTACGTAAAATAAGGTCCCAAAATTGCATTTCCATGTAGGACAGAACAAGGAAAAACTTATAAAAACTCTAGGTAATGGTAACACATATTTGTTTCTTGCTCTCAAGTACTATCCTCTTGTCTTCCATTCCTCTAAAATAGGTGAACCAATTTCATGGTCCATCCACATATCACCTTATAATGACGATCCTGTTCTGCACTATCCACTCTACAAACATAGTTTCATAATCAATATTTTTATCTACCTAATCATGGTCATGGGAGTCATCATGTTGATACCAAAATTTGTTTGAAGATGTGAATGAAATCATCAATCATATCCAACAATGGTGGAAATTCCAATTGGTATGCCTCTTTTCTAACATGTCCCAACACCATGAAGGGTCTAATTAATATAGGAGAAATCTTTCTCCCACTTCTAAAAATATAATTCCCACATCATGGGGATACCTTACTGAGCATGTCGTCCCCAACCTCGAATTCATTGGATTTCTTATGTGATCTTCATATGACTTCTTCCAGTCTTACACAGCTTTCATCCTCTCACAGACAAGCTAATAATTTGTTTCCATGGTTTGTACTAATGTGAAAATAAAAACATTTGTCTCCCAAACCTCTATCCAGCAAAAAAGTGAATAACATGTATTTTGTACAATTATTTGAATGGATCCACGAGAATGGATGAGGGATATATGTTATTATATTAAAAATTTACCATGGGTAAGTATAGAACCAAATATCCTCCAATTCCCAAGATGCATGTTCGCAACATATCCTATAATGTATTCATAGTACGTTCTATCTACCAATATATATATGTGTGTAAGGCAGTGGTGAGGCCTAAAGGGGGTCTAAAATCATGCTTCAATCCCCTATAGACTCAGGAGGTAAAATGTGCATCCTGATCTAAGATAGTGGATCTCAGAACTCCTAGAAACCCCAACACATCACCCACATACCTCTGTTCAACGGAATCAACTAGGATCAACTTCTTAATCGCTATGAAGTGAGATGATTGTGCCAGCCGATACTCTACTAATCAGATATAATTATTTCCTCCCTAATATCTAGGTAACCTTATGATGAAATAGATTTATATATCATTCCACATTAACTTAGGAACATATAATCGTGGCAACTAACCACTGGAAAAATTATTCTCAACCATCACCTACTGGAAGACCAAGAATATTACCACAATCTCCACTACATCCCATTTCACCCAGTGCCACAAAAATTATCTCTCCAAGACATGGTACATAATTTAATTTTTTGGTTGTACTAATAATGATGTCTTATGTAATTGAAGATAAACTTCACCATCCATCACAACTGGAATAACAACGTCCCTAGAACAACATCTGATTCTAATCATCCTCCGAACATCCCTCTATTTCATCATCATGACCAACATGATCACCCTACACCAATGCGTCCATGTCTCTCCACTACGACTTGTCCACAAACTACATCAAGGAATACTAATGTGTACTATAGAATAAATAGTCTTTACAACCATCAATTCTTAAATCTAATTGAAATAATTCTACTCCTCCATCAACATCTATGACTCTGAAGATTCTTAAAGAACATCCTTCTATGTATTTTTTCTCAATGCATCAGCTAAAATATTTCACAAACCTGAGGTATAATAGATCTCAAAATTTTAGCCCTAATGAAAATCCATCCACCTAAGTTGTTCTATGATCAGATCACATTGGGAATAGACTTATCCCAAACTCTTGTGATCCGTGAAGTCCATGAAGAAATCTCTCATGAGGTAATTCATCCACTAATGTATCTCAAATATGACTTATGCTATCTCCAGATCATGGGTGGAATATTTACTGTCCTTGGGAATAAAATCCTAAAACCATATGATATTTCTGATAACCTCTATATCAACCAACATTCACTGCTGGGATGGGAAGCATCATATAATATCTCAAACATCACCCCTTCCTCAATCAATTGTTTCACTGGATCCCTAACCGATTTCCACTTCATATAACTAAAAAATATATGGAACAATTTACTCTACAAAAAATCTTCGTCAATTCTTGACATAGTTATCAACAGAGATACATATCTTGAGAAATTGGGTAAAAACTTTCGATAATAGCTTGCATGACAAGGAAACTACGATATTATTCCAAATTACTATGTGTTTCCCAATAAAGAATAACTTAATCCAGTGATGGGTAAAATCTCACACCGTATTGATACACCAAAGGCCCGAGGAAATGCACTACTTGAGTCCAGAAATTATTGTTCGAAACCTTTTCATAGAGAAAGTGGCATCGAAGAACCAACAAGAATGTTGTGAGATGTTCAACAAGATCATCCTCCGAGATTGAATAGACATGTATTTCATCGATTACAATGACATCGAACCAGTCCTGGAAATCATGAAAGATGGAATTCATAAGCCCCATTAACATAGAAGGTGCATTCATACACTTAATATCATGACTATGAACTCAACGTTCCTAAACCTATATCTAAAAGCCGTCTTTGGGATATCTTCCTCCTTCAGCCTCAACTGGTGATATTCACACTATTGGTCAATCGTAGAAAACCATCATTCCACTAATATCTATTCTAGATGAAATTATATCCTCAAAATATGTTAATGGTTCTTGATCATTACCGGATTCAACCTCTGATAGTCTATGAAAATCCTCAGACTGCTACCCCCCTTAGTTGAGAACAACACTAGAGAACCCCACAATAGAACACTATCCTAGATAAATCCATTCTTCGTCTGATCATCTATATGAATCCTCAACACCCACAACTCCAAAGTTTCCATTTGATATAACGAAATCAAAATTATGGAAGCAATGAGATACATGTATATCCCGAACTCAAAGTCATGGAAAGTGGGTTGAGTGACAACCCTCCTAGAAAAATATCCATGATGTTCCCAACAAACACTGCGAACCTTAAACATTGCACCATTTGCTAATTCCACTAACAAATAAACCAAGTAGGGTTGAAGAGGCTATATACGCCAACTTCCCAAAAGACAGCTCTACTCACCGACTAAAACAAAACCCTACCCATCAACATCTGAAGATAAAACTCTTTTGTAGAATGAATCGATAATATAATGCACAGAATACAACTAGTTGATACTGATAATGGAATCGCATGGATGAATCTATAGTAAGAAAATCTCCATTGGGGACTGATGTGGTCCCATCATCAGTCTACCTCCCTGAAACTTATCAAACCAGTTTTTCTAACAATCGAATGGATCACTCAACACTATGGTAATGGAAAGCCACTCTTCATCTATTCCCAGTGCATGAGATAGATTAGGATCAATAAAAGATTATGAAGATCCAAAATAAAACAAAGAATAATCAAGGGTACCAAACAAGGTCATAATACCTCTAATGATCTATGATCCTACTAGTACTACCACATCCATTGCATGAAACTGACCATTCCCAGCTCCTCTGCCCCTCCACTGACAATCTCCCACATGACCATGCTTGGGTCAAGGTCCTTGAGGAACATACATAGATTTACATCAACCTACATCATCATACCTCAGTGTAGCATGATCCTATTGTCCCTAGTGGTAAAAAAGTATGACTATAAAATATTATTGAGGCTAGAAATAAATCTATCCACCTCCAACATCTTGAGATTGAATGACCATTGAAAATAAATTCTAAAGATGTTCACAGAATCCAAATCTGAAGCACCTCTGTACCAAATTCACAAGAAAGGAATAAAAACATATAGCATTAGAAGTTCATAAATAGTGAGGCTAAAGAAGAACCCCCCCTAGCTAAATCCTCATTCTCTTGGACACATGAATACTACTATATGAAAAATTTCTTTTTGAAGATCCCTATTGGATCCCTTATCATGGTAGTACTCCTTGCGAGTTCATTCTCTCAATTACCTCCACCGTCTTCTGAACATACATGTACATCGAAAATGTAGTGAATGAAACCATATAAAATATGGAAGAAATATGTGCCTCCTCTACGCATCACGCATGAGACATCCCATCTTGAAGAAGTTCTTGGGTAAAATGAAATAGATACTGGAACTTACTCCCCAAACAATGTACCAATATACTCCCATGTTGTAGGAAGAGTATGTACTACCTATTATCGACCATCATAGTCGATGAAAGGAATTTTTCATGGAAATACATCCTTATATCAAACCACAAATCAGTAGAATCCTTCATATCCCCTTGTTATATCTTCCCTGACTGATCCATATCTCCCTAAAAATGACACACTTGATAAAGGAACACGATACTCTATCGAATCCCAGATCAAATTGAAGGTTATCTTGACATCATAAATCCATCTATCCATCTCCATTTCTGATACTCTACCCTCTTGCATTCCCATGGAATATTTCTAGAATTCATTTAATGTTTTATCCATTGTTAATCCTACTCTACCAGGTCAAGCCTCTAATGATAAACTGAATTAGCTTATTGATCGTTAACTTCCAGAGCCACATACAGATGGCGAGTGAGAGCCAAAGATGATTGGAAAACAAGGAATTATTATGACTGGGTAGTATGGAATTATATTTAATATTTATTTTAGGTCATTATTTTAATTATATCCATTTTAACCATCCTAAAAATACCCAATTCAAACATGAACATAAATAATAATGATGCATGTACCTTTCCATGTTATATACATTGAAAGCGATGTAGCCTCACTTGTTAGTTAGGTATTCTTAGTTTCCATTCATCAGATCATGGGGCCCCTAAAATCCAATGTCCAATCTTGTCTTCCATATCCTATGCCTTACACAATGACCGGTTGACAATGTTATCATATTAATCCATCTTATCCTCACTATTACCAGCTCAAGAAACCAACCAATCTCTCAACCAAAACCCTATAATAACATTCTTTCACAACACCCTCCCTCAATAGATACCACTATTATGTCGGAAAAGAAGAAAGCGATATATTTTCCCCGATCCTCTCATCTAATATTCCTTGGGGGGAAACCAACAATAGGGGTATATAATATAACATAATTGGAGGAATTACCTTTTTTATTGAAAACATGATTAGGATATAAGATGGTTCATCGCAAAACAACTACAAGACATATATATCAATGAAAACCTAAATCCATACCACATTCATGATTAATATAAAACTGTTAACATGAATCAAAACTCCAAAGTATGTACCAAACATATGGCTAGGCACTGACATTACAATTGTAACATTATTAGACCTAGTAACACCAACGTAGTCCATGTAGTCACCAGAGATACATGAATGATGTTTTATATACATATTTCTAGAATAAATGTATTCTCGGTAGAAAAACTAACATCTACCATGCATAAATGAGAGGAAAATTTCTCATGTGATAAAAACAATAGAACCAAACAACACTAGACATGGTATAATAGCAATACCCACCACACTAAGGCTTGTAAACCATGTAACAAAAAACAAGTAATGCAATGTAGTTAGAACATTATTTATTTTGGTACCCAACACCACTTCCCACAGGGTTAGCCACTATTTCATAATAGAAAAAATACATGAAATCCCACCCCTTAAAAATAACAACATCACAACGTTCCAATAGACACTTGTGCCCCACAAAAACATATCATCCCATCATCTAGGACCTGAGTCATATCACGTCCTTATTGAAAACACCTAGTCCATAAAACTCATCGCATCACTCCCGCATAAACCTTGTCTAAAAACAATATCACATCCAACCCGTAGAAACCTCATCACTAAACCAAATCACATCGATCCTGGAGACACCAGGGCCACACACCACATCACATCTCATCTTGATGATTCATGGGAAACACAACACATCTAATCCCAAATACACCTTTGAACTCACAAATCACCAGAAAACACATGGTTCTCACAAAACCTAACATGCCCATAGAATATTGGCATATCATCGCCTATAATAGGGAGATGAGAATAGTAGGTGGGAAACCATCCATCATCCCACAAGGATGTTTTGGAATGACAACCATCCCCATGACAATGGGGGTGTTCGGAACATAGTTCTCAACCAGGGTGGGGTGCATATAAAAATCAAAAAGGAAATAAATGTATATATAAATATAATACCAAACACTCTTTCCATACCTATTGGTTCTCAAACAAACAATGAGATCAAAGGAATTAAAACTTTTTTGTTTCCTCTAAAGGTGATTCACCACACATCAAACGAAAACCAAATCAAACTTCCAACCAATTTAATATAACAATTACCATTATTTATTTAAAATTAATTTATTTATTCAGTAAACCATACCAACCAAATATAGTCTCAAGCATTATAATTCAATTATTTATTCATCAATTCCATTGCTATCTGGGAAAATACCATGAACATCACATAAAAAGAAACAAAACTGTGTCCAAAAATGATTAAATTCCTAGAAAATTACTATTACATACCCAAACATGTATTCAACTATCAACCATATACAGAAACACAATCAAAGAAGAACGTGATTAAAACCCTTTTGCCCAAAATTGGAAATCCATTCCAAAATCAATCAACATCTCAACCTAAGATTTGACCACACCTTCTGAACCATCACATTGTACACTTCTAGGAAACCCACACACAACACAAAACAATCCATACCCCCATATCACCACACAAACAAAAATATATATAAATTCTATATTTAATCAGGAATCCCTTATTTAGGTCCAGTTTTAAATTCATGGGATATCAATGAAGTATTACATTCTTTGGGTATCTATTCTTTATCATGGTGTACATGATTTACTTGATTCCATATATAGTGACACAACCACAACCACAACTATATAAAAACACACAACAAATATAACTAGTGAAAAAAACACAAACAGACCCCATTTTCAGTGGGAATTTCAGCCAATATACTCATAATATCACAAAAAAATATGAAAATATACAAAAAGAAAGAAATAAACACCTCTAGAATTTCAATTCAATTATCTAGGTTTTTATATTTGATAAATTCATAACAAATAATCCAAGGGTAAAAAAATAAATACTCATCCCACATGATTCATAAATAAATAGAGAGAAGAGAATATATACATCTATGGGGTGTCAACACTCTTCGTCAGAGAACACATCATGTAACTGTCCTCCAATCACCCTAATTTTAATATTTACATCCATCCAAGGACATCATAGAACCACATCACCAAAAACAGTGAAGAGAGGCCCATTTCTGAATCATGGATAAGAAAACAACATGGAATTATGAGGAAATATAGAAGATAAAAAGACACAACTGCGGAAAAATGAATGAAAAAAGGGAGAATGGTCCTTGGATCACCATAGATCTCCAATGAATGATCACATATATCAACAAATTAAAGAGGGATAAAGAGGGTTTGATGAACTTCTCGAGGTCCCTAGGGCTTTACTGGAATGATAAATAAGAACATATCCATAGGATTTGTGAAATCCTAAGTAGGTAAAATGTTTTAAACCTTTATATAATAATGGGATTTCATGATGTGAAATACCCTTTCACACCATGAAATACCTCGAGGTCATCTTATACCGAATAAACATATAACAACTCAGTTTAATATTATTTTTCTAGCCCTAAAGAATTTCACACTTTAAACCAACATGGAAAAGTCATGAAACAAAACATCATGAAATTAAAACATTTTACATGACATATAACCTCCCAATATCTTGCATTAAACAATGAAACATCACCATAATCCCTCCAAGCCTCCTCTAAAATCATCAAACAATCAAACTCACAATCTAATGGACCATGAAGGGAAAAGTGTTATATTACTCAAAAAAATGATAATTTGTAAATATGAAATAAAATCATTAATACAATGTAACATAAATAATCATAATTTTTTATGAATATAAAAATATAATTCATAACATTACATGATGAAGTCAGACTATCCAAAATTGATGAAGATCATTCAATTAAATAGACGTCATTTTCGATTCATGGGATATGGATAAAAATGAGTAGAATAAGAAGGGTTTTCAAAAATATACATGAAAACATCATATCTTGCTAATTTATGAATAGTTAATAGCTTATGAAATTCACATATGATACAAAATAATGATATTTTAATTGAAATTATTAACAAAAATGATGGGGTAATTACTTTTGTTAATAATTAAAGACTAAAGACAATTCATGAAATGGGAATTATTTTCCTAGTGTTTTCCATTTTTTGGGCTTTAAATTATATTTTTTTTATATAAATGTGTGTATTTTAATGTTTCATGTGAAACGATACTTGAATATCACATTGGTCGTGATAGAGTTTTTGGAGGGACTTCAGTAAAATCATTATGGACATATAACAATTATGATCGTTTATATTGGAAGTTAATGGTCATTCAGAAAACACATCTTAACTATGTGGTGACTACAATGTGAGGTGATGAACTAAATAAAAACATCATGCGAGTGAAAATTTCAAACATGCATTGACCTTACATATATAGTTTTCAAATCACAATGTATGTTTATAGAATTGGATACTCATTTGTGATTTAAAGGAAGTGATTTTGGAGGCCGCCACAATGGATGATCAACAATTGTTGAGGAATTCGATTTAGAGGCTTCTACATAGGAATTCATGTGATATTAAGATCACATAGATGGAGTAGCTTTTGGAGGAGTCTATTCACAAAGGGATTAATTATTATTAAGAATAAATTGTTCTCTAGGTTTCATTGCCTATATAAAGGAATGAATATCACTTTTTTGACTAAGTAGACGTTTTTTATTGATAATCGTAACTATATAATTTTTTTAACTATAAATATGGTTCATGGTATATTTGAGTATTATTGGGAGGTTAGTTTTGGATGTTGTAGATTTTGTGATGGTATTTGAGTTTATAAAAAGTATTTAGTTTTCATTTAACAACAGATATTAAGGGTGAGGTAGTTAATTTTATGTCATTATATTTAAATAAAAGCTAGTATGTGTACAAAATTGACATGGAAGGAACATATAGTTAAAATATGGATTAAATTATTTTATAAAAGAATATGAACAGTTCAAAAAAGAGTTTTGACATAGAAGATGATATACAGTAAAGCGGACATCATCTCTTGGGTGAAAAAATATTTTACAAAATACTGACATAATCATAATAAAATTATTAGGTTATTTAGATCAATGAACTAATTTTATTCTGGTTCAATTTACTCAATTTAGTTGAGAGTGTGGAAGGATTTCAAATTGAAAATGGTTATAAACCAAAATTCATAGTGAGATTGATTCTTACATTATAAAATCAAAAAACATTAGTGGGTTTTAATACATGGGAATAATCCCTTTTTATTCCCGTTTGATTATTAAAAATAGGGGTTGACAATATTAAATTAATATGTTTGGAGCATTAATTAGATTCTTCTTTTTTATATTACATTCATAATATGGTATGTGTGTGTTTTATTAAATGAAGAAACAAGATCAAATGGAAGATTGTTTTATTCATTCATTCCCTAATTAACAACCATCCTATAAAACATAACCTATTGGGTCCAACATGTTTTCTTATAGATACCATCCTTATTCAATGGAATGAATACCTTTACTATATTTGTCACAAAAAATAATCACACAATCAAATATATTTTTAAATGATCTATTTCTCCCATTATGTGAAGGAATATTTTTTTACAACATGATGTTTGTATCATCATATTTCATACCCTTACACCATAAGGTTACCAAACCCATAGTAGTTGATCTCATGCTAAAAATGATTTCCATAAACACACTCTTTGATAAAAAATTACATTTATCAAACATAACCTGTCTTAATTTTAAATTATTTCCATGAGTTAGTCATTCAATAAAAAAATCACATAATTCCCAGAATGGAAAGTTTAGTGTATTTGAGTATTATCAATATAAAAACTTATTATACAATACTTTTGATCATTTTTTTACAATCAAAATATATTAGAATTCATTACACATATGGTATACCCCAATACATTACCTAAATAATTGAAACAAAAGGAATGAGTGATCATTAAAAAACAATAAGTGAAAAACATTAAAACATATAATAAACTGTTAGAGCCTAATAATATGAAAAAACATGGGCCTTATAGAAATATATTATTAAAAATAACATAGAATATTATTAGTTTTCTTCAATGAATAATATAATTAGTTATAGTCTCAATTGATCAAACATAAACAATGGAATAAGAGTATTGAAAGATAGGAAAAAAACCATGAAGCGTGGTAGCATACCAAAACCATATAACATAAACTATTTCATAAGTGAATTTATAAGAAATAATAACCTAGGGATGTAATAATTTCTAGCCCATTATCTTCACATTGTGGAATTCGGCTAATTACATATATACCCTATTAGACATGGACTAAAAATCAATGTTACCTATGATGATTATGATATTTCTAATATGCCCTTTTATTAGTGGTATACTACCCATGTACCCTCATTGTATTTTGATACAACTCGTGTACACTATTGGGGTGGGCCTAACTATCCATGTACCCTATGGGGATTGGGCTACAACTAATGTTCCCGCTTGGGCATGGGATAATACCTATGTACCCTCTTTAATATAAAATGAATTGAAACATAAACTAATGAATTGTATGTATATATATGACCCTCCCTTTAATAATAATCATTCATACAATTTTGTGACAAAAAACATTAAAAAATTTATATTTCAAACTTCACATAATGATCCCACATAAAATAAATGGGTTTCTAAACAACATTCATAGAACATTTTATTATCCAACCAGAGAAATATTGTTGATGGTGCTATAAAAATATATCCCCAATATAACATAATGGGTATTAAAGATGTTTTCATAGTTGAAGAATGCATATTCAAGGTCAGTGGTTAAATCACTTTGAAAAAAAGTAAAATATAATTTTTTTTAAATTTTTGAAATCTCTAATGAAATTTCATTATTTAAATTAAAACATACTTATCATAATAAATGATTTTAAAAATAAACATTCAAAACAAAAAATGAATTTCCATATAAAAAAATTATGAATGAAATATTCTTTAAAACATATTTATCAATAAATAATTAAAATACAAAAGTCTACTTTAATTAAAAAAACAACTTTTAAATTTCAGATCTAAAAATAAAATATAAAATTATAACAAAACATTTAATTCTATAAAATATAACAATATATTAGATTAGATTCATAAGAAATAATAATCAATTTTTTGAAATGAAATTACAAATAAGGAAAACTAGCTTCATTGATATAAATGTCCATAATTTTGAAATGATATATTCACATGGAAAATAAATTTACGAAAAAAATAATCATTATTGTTAAAAGGGGGTGTTATGAGTCACTTTCTAAGGATGTGTAAAAGATAGTGGAGTGAATATGATTAAACAATTTTAATTTTACAAATGTAAATTTCATAACCTGTTCATGAATAAACATCACAATCGTCTTAAGAAAATACAGAATTGGTAAAAATGGAATGTATTATATAATAAAATCCATTTTTATATTTCAATATATTTTTAATGCCGTCAAACATTTTAAAGTGAATTGTGAATAATTTTGAAAATTATGGATGTAATATATGAATGTAACATGACATTACACATTACTGGGTTTCGAAATTAAAATGAGACCATTGATAGTAAGAGAAAATATTGACATGGATGAAAAAGATCATATTTTGTGAGGATAAAAATTATTCATTACTTCATCAAATTTTATAAAGAAATAAATCCATCAATGTAATTACCTCAAGAAGGGGTAAAGGATTATAATATCATTAATGAATAATAGAAAACATTTCATCAATCCATATATACAAATTACTAATTCTGACTCACATGATGATGATAAGTAAAAAAAATTATATTACCTTTAATCCTAAAAAAATGACCTTTATCTAGACTCATATAAAAATAATAATTGAAAAACATCACCAATTTTGGATAATTACTCATACATTAGAACATTGATAGTCTCAATTAATAAGAATTTATTACAAATATATTTTTTATTTATATTTTATTTTCATTATTTGATATTCTTAGCTTTGATTTTTTATTTAGTACTAATTTCATAATAGTGGTGTCAGTTATCTTATATTGATTAAATAGTTATAATAAAAGTAATATTATTGATACTGTAATAGATTTTTTAAATTATATTTAATTCTACAATATCATTTTAAATTTTTTATTTTTTATTCATGATGATGAATTTAATGTTGGGATTATTTCTATAATTTTTATCAAAAGCAAGTGCAATATATAATAATATATAAAATATTAATATAACCATTCTATTACTACAAAATAAAAATTATTTTTTCATTAAACTATAAAAAAACATACATATTTATATATTTTAATATTTTTGAAATTTACATCTTTATTTATAAATATGGTTTAATGGACCCATATAAGAACAAACTATAATCTATTGGTGCGTATCAAAATAAATGTTTATGTTTTAATATAATATCATTATTATAGAATTTTAATATATTATTTAGTTATATTCAATGTGGTGAAACATATATTAGTAGTGTTTTTTAAATACTAAATGACTATATGAAGAATTAATTAACATTCACGGAAGATGTAGTCAACACATATGCATGGGGGGAATTCAATTTGACTGAATGGGAAAAAGATATGGAATTTTATATAATTTATTAATATTAATAATTCTATAAATAACATATTATTTCATGTAATACCACTAATAAAAATATATTCCCAGAATTTTTGAAAGTAAAATGATGTCACTTTTGGTGGACATAGTCCACATGTAGAATAAGTGACATATTGATTTTTTAAATTGTTTGGAGGGAGGAATAAAATTAATTTTACATAAATACAAAAGAATTGGTATAAATTCGATTATAGTGAATCTATTTTAATATTGGTTGATTATATTTGTAGGAGGTATAGGAAAGAAGGAAATTAAAATAAATAAAAATAATTAACTGATAATTTTACATTTCTCATTGAAAAACCTCAATTGAAAATTTGTTTAAGGAGTTGACTGGTGGTATTGTGAGTTGAAAAGAACCTCATGGTTGTTTCTAGGTGGGATGGAGAGTTATTAGGATATAATTTGGATGAATCTAAAAGGAATTGTATGTGATGTGATGTGGGGTGTTTTTGCATCATTTTATAAGTAATAAAAATGATATTTCTGTTAGTACTCTTCACTTTTAAATAATTAGATGCCACTATTTAAGGTAAAACGCTCAAAACATAAACAATAATTGAATATGGGACCTGTTATGTTCTATAATATTATAAAAAATTATATTATATAAATATTTAGAGATATTTTTGGTTTATCTTTTTCCATTTATCATTTTACCTAGATTGTACATTATCACATTAACTCATTTTTAACAAAATTAATTAAATTTAAAGAGAAATATTAAAATCGAATTAATTCACTATTTTAAACATTATGATTTGGAATATTAGAATAATTCTACCAAATAATATTAATAACGGGGCTAAAATTAAAATTTTAAATCATTATATACAATTCATAGATACAATATTTTTTAAAAAATGTGAATATTAGTTTAGAGACCTGAAGCCTGACGTACATGAACATTACATTACTTTTTCTAAATACTTAATACATAACAAAAACAGAAACACAAGGACCGTAATAGTTTAGTGTCTATAGAAACATGGAACGTAATCTTCTAATCATTGTGAAAGATCATCAAAATATCCCTTAAAGATCTTCCTCCTTTTTTTACCTAAAATCTTTCTTTATATCCTGGGGAAAAGAAAACATAAAAAAGGTGAGCTCAAATTCTCAGTAAGGGTAAGCATGGATAAAATAAAACATACCATATACATTTGATCTTAAAAACATGAACATAATGTTTAAAAATCAAAAGCTTGAGCAATGACATAATACATGGAAGTACGTGTGGCGTAGATCATAAAGAAACATTCAGAATGATAAAATAGCATGGGAATAAAACATATAATTGTGGAAACCATTCATCACATGTAATGATTTCCATAGTATCCAAGGCATTGCTGCCAAGACCATCTTTGTGGACAAAGTCCCTTTCTCAATCGAGTTCACTCCTCGATTCAGTCCTGTAACACTGAACCGGATTAACATACCATTCCAGCCATGTCTATCTCATGAGATATAAATCTTTACCCAATGCATTGGAGGGAGATATAGGGCTCACCCATCTCATAATTAAATCATTCTTACTTGTTCCACAAAATAAACATACATCATTCATAATAACCCAATAAATAAAATGGGTTTCATAAACATCATCCCATCATCACATAATCCATATAAAAGAAATGGATATCATTTCATAATAATAAAAAGTGAAACCATGTAAATCATAGAGACATTACACTTGAAACATACACATGTGATATAATGTCGTCTTAGATGAAATTGGTTTTGATAAAACACATAAAATGAATTCATGAGGAAAATATCCTTTTTCTTCAAAATCATTTTCTATTCACAAAATGTCATGCAATTTTAGAAGAAAAGGTTTTTGTTGAAAATAGTCATGAAATATTTTGAAGGAAGCTTCATGAAAATAAGGCTTTATAAAACCATAAAAACCCTTTCATGTCGTATACGTTAAAAAAACATTCTTATCGTACTTTTTTTTCCAGAAAAGTCAAAAAAAGTACCTCGTAACGTAAACAAAAGAAAGATTCATTTCATACCATGTAGTATAAGTCAAAAGTGGCTAAAAAGTACATTAAACATACATGAAACCATTTTTAGGAGACATGGATATAGATGATAACAATAACCCCAATAAATAATTACGAATAAGAAATCTCAGATAAAAATTAGATTTACAAAATTATCCCTTACCTTAGGTCTGATATGCTTCGTACATATCTGAAACCCCTGTATAATGATTTAAATAATGTTATTGACTTATTATAGAATCATATTTATTGTTATTATATCATATATGGTCCACTTATGACTTTATATTACCTGTTCTTTTGTAAATTCATGTTAAAGTAGCGTTTTGGGTAAAATCGTCTCATTTGTCGTTCGTGTTTTAACTTGTAATTATTAATATGATTACTTGGATCATGATTACTTATATCCAGAATGTAAAAAATTATTTATATATAATATATATTCAGAATATACATATATATAATGTATCGATAAATGGAATGAAATACACCGTTCAGGGAGACGGTAGGCCTTACGTACGCATCAACGCTGTTTTCGTTTCCTTATTGAATTGAATGGAATTAAGTAGATGACATACATATATATATATAAATAAATCCAATATCATTATTATTTCATATATTTCATGATTACTTATAATATATACTTTATAATCATTCATGAATGGTTAATCATTGAGAAAGAATCTTATCGCTTTGTGAGGACGGTAGTCCGTACGTACGCACGAGCGATGATATCATTCCAATGATCGTGGAATTGTATTAAAGTGTATGTATAATATATAAGAATCGATATCACTTTAAGAAAATCATATATAGTCATTATTTACACCATTATACCCATCCAAGTAAGGTGGTGGTGGAAAATATATTACACCATGGCTTGGAGACGGTATTCTGTACGTACTCACGCGCGGTGATTTCATTTTCCGTAGGATGGATAAATTGTGAAATAGGGTTGTTTCAGACTTATAATAACATATCAGTATATTAGTGATACTGATGTTATTACTTCATAATGAAACAACTAAAGAAGAAGAAGTGGAAGAAGAAATAAAGTTGAAAGAATGGGTAACGAACATTACCTCTTCTTTGAAGCGCCTCTTTGAGACCTCCTTTTAGGGCACTACAATTGGTCTTTGAAGAAGTCCAGGACCTCTAGTATGTTTCTAGATAAGTGGATAAGAGAATTTGGCAGGGTTTGGCCGAGATTTAAGGCTCAAATTGGTGTGAGGAAGAGAGGGAGGAGGTGCCATTTTATAAGGGAGGAGAGGGGCACCTTTGGAAATCTTAAAAATATTAATTTATAATAAATCTAACCCCACTTAAAAACCTCCAAAAATGTCTCATATTAAAATTTAAGACGAGATAGGGTTGGAATCTCATCAAACAATAAAATTTAGACATGTTAGGAAATTATTTTAATCATTATCAACTTGATTTATCCTTACTTAATCACTTTATTTTTATTTGTGGTAATAAAATTCTAAATTTTAACTTATAACAAAAATTACTTATTTTTTCTGAATTGTCCATAATTGGATTCTTTATAAAATTTTAGAACATATAAATTTAAATTTATAATTTTTAAATATTTTTTTTACTTTTAGACAATTTTATAATATGTAATTTTTATAAAATAACAATATTGTCAATTTTGACACTATTCATTTATATGAATGTAATTAAAACATATAGAATATATGTTCGAAATAAAAGCTTTAATAGTTTCATAAAGTGCCATATTTTTCTAGAAAATTATTATAGAACATTAAATAGTTCATATAATATTTATTTTATTATTTTTAAAACCAATTATTTGGTTTATCTCTTAAAAAAATAATTACTACAAAATTTTTGTATAATTATTTAATATACTTATATGTTGCATAACAATTAAAAATAAAATCCTATGATGAAGATAAATCTATTAACTTTCACAATAATACTTTTACTCTAATTTATCATCTTAAAATCACAACAGTTAAATTATTATATTTATTAAATTATGAAGGTGACAACTTCGGCATCATTTAAAATAAAATAATATAAGTTTCATAATTGATTCTATAAGACTACAAATGTTCAAATATAAGACCATTGGATGATTATAGTTTACATTTACCTGACCAATAAGTTTTGGTCCGGGTTTTCTGCCTTTTATGGTCACTTTTAGTTTAATAAAAACTATATTCTTGATTTTCACTAGATAAATAATTTCTGCATCACTATTATGTCACAATTAATGATAATTATTTAATCCCAAAAAATTCTAAATAAATTCTCATGATGTAGATAATTTTGTTATATTTCTGTAGAATATTAATGTTTAAAGTTTCAATATGTTTATAACTAACTTAAAATTATTATGCTTATAGTATTTAAGAGAGTGACATGTTGTCACTTTCTTTGGTTTTAATAATAATGAAATTATATTCATGGAAAAAATTCCATTAAATGAATCAAATCAGACACTTAGGTGATATGGGTCTACTTTTAGTCATCCAATAGGATTTTTCCAAGTGTTAGGGTAATTTTATAATATTATATTTACCCTTAATTGCCTGATTTACCTTTAACTATGGTAAATAAAATTTACCGTAGTTACTATTCACAATGCCCAAAAATAAAAAGTAGCTTATTAACATAATTTGGACCCACTGATTCCAAATAAGGAATCAATTTTTCCAAATTCAATACACAAAAGTTGTAGAAATTAAATTAAAATTAATCCTGTTGTCGAAAGAAAACGGGTTTTTCATTAAAACATCGCAAAAATTGAATTGATTTAACTTAAGAATTCAAGGTAAACTCAATGCTAATGACATACATTATATTAAATGGTAAAAATATATTCTATTTATAATTTAAAGCCATTCAATATTATAATTTAACCACATGAGATATTAGGATGAAAAAAGTTGTTTTTAATTAAAATATAGACTGTTTTTACTATTCATTAAAATATGAAAGTTATCATAATAAAATGAAAAATTTATCCAATGTAAATTTTTATTTCTTGATTCCAAATAATAATTTTATTTTGTCAAATGGAACTTATAAACATTTCAAAAACTATATTTAAAGTGGGTGCGCCATCAAAAGGTGGTAAAACTGTATTTTTTGAAAATTAATTATTTTACCCAAAAAATTTATTTTGTTCTTATAACATGTTCTAGAAAATGTCTAAGATGAATAATAATGTTATAAAATTCAAAAATTAGTTAATACTATTCATAACCGCAAGTTCATAACAATATTTTAATAATATATTGTTGTTTAGTAAAACCTGGTATTGCGTACAACACACGCTATCAGGGAGGGTCGCGATTCCGTGTAATGCAAGACAAGTCAGGGTTTCTTGTAGTGCATGACTCATTTGTTTTTGTGTATAAAATAATCCAACCATATTTTATTTATACATTGAATATATATATATATATACACTCAATGTTGCGTAGAATAACTTCTATCAAAAGAACTTGAAATTGTGTGAAACACGAGCCAGGAATAGTGTTATGTATACTGCAAGCTAATACGGTGTTGCGTATAGCACAAGATAATCATGGTGAATCGTACAATAGAAGATATTAATTAAATTAAAAAGAATATATCTTATAAAATCTTGGGTTGTTACATTCTAAACCCCTAAAAATGAATTTCGACCTTGAAATTCGTCGCGGTTATAAATCGTTTACTATTCATAAGAACCCACATCGTAAAAAGAAATACCAAAACTGAACATTAAAAACTACAGTATGAAATATAACGGTTACCCAAATTAACTAATCACTGGGTTTCCATATAGGATAACATTGGTGAAAATATGTATATGGAAGAGAAATCTAACCATCATGTTCTGATAGAGAGTGGTAGAGAACATGGCTATGAAAAAGCCGACAATCACAATGCCATAAATTTGTGATGATCGATGGAACCATCTAATTCATCGGATATAAAGGCACTAGGACACCATTTTTGGTTCTCAGGATTATTTCCCTAAAGATAATGAAATTGAAATTAGAAGAAATACTTTCGTGATTTTGGTATAGTCTCACCATTGGTCGTTCTTTGGACAATTTCCACTTCATATCATAATGAAATGAAGTTGAATTTTTCATTCGTGATGTGTTAGCATATCATGTGATAGAATGATGGGTCGTTCCATATGTCTCAAACAAAAGGTTATAAAAGTTATGAAAAAAATACATAAGTCCATCTATAGTGAGATTAATTACACATGTTTCCTAAAATGGACTTATACTTCATATATCATACTTCTTAATATAATAAAACTAGTTTTTACTAAACAGGGACTTCCTGTAGGCTAGTGGTAGGCGATAAAGGCCAGTCGCACTTCGGTTGTGGGTTCGATTCCCACAGCCTTGTCAGACGTGATGGGTTGTCGCCCGTCCTGCAGGTTGTCCTTTTTCTAAAACTACATTACTATAACATCCCATCAATAATTTCAAAAAAAGTTCTATCCTTAAACAATACTATCTTATGTACAACATAATTCATTCCAATCTTTAGGCTAATCTAAAATACATCGGTCCAAGATCATAGTATAAAGAAAACGATTACTTGAAATGTCATCAACCAAGCATGCGAATATCATCATTTATCCCCCATATATCTTGTTGGTCACATTCCAATCATGCGAATACCTTAATCTTGTATTCTCTTGAAAAATGAATACCCGTTGAACCATAGTGAAAACATGAATGCAGTAAAATGGTAACACTTTCCACATACCAAAATCCTCAAAATTCTATATACTCAAACCATGATATCACTTAGTCCCTATATCAATCAAGAGCTCATGAATACTGTCAATCATTTCATTTTCTTCTTATCCCTTCATTATGCGCATATCATCTTCTTTCCAAAATATTTGAATCACTTTTCATGGTTACCGGTAACATAAAATTTATGAAAACTACTATAGACTAACACAAAAATATTCCAATACACAATAAAAGTACCTCAACAACATTATTCTTGAATACCAATACATAAAAACTTCAATCCATCCTCTTAAATGATTGTCCTAGAATAAGTCCTTCCTTTATTTAGAAGTAACTTTTTAGGTCAGGGCATCGAGTGGGGTAATGCCCATGTTCTCCACAAATAATACATTGAACTCCATAATAGTCTGTCACTCTATGACCCTTTTCTCCACACAGATAACATCAGTCCCTCCATTTGAGGTATTCCTCAAGGTTCTTCTTCCCTTCTTTAGAAATCTCAATCATCCTTTCTTTATGCTCCTCAACATGCGAACATGCATAATAGTCTATCTTCCTATTATTTGATGAATTAGGCATACACTAAATTTCACCTTTTTAATCATATATCGCGATGAATGATTTGGCATAATCACAATATCTTTCTCTCTAAGAATTACAAAATTTTGTTTCTCATAGTCACAAATTTTTTCCATTGGATAAAATGATAACCGAATTCCTTCTGGTTCCCACCATTAACAAAAACCCAAAAAGAATTCTGTGAGAGGCAAAATCATGCCAGAGAAAACAACATAGAAATGGGGGATACCCTCAATATATAGCATCTTAGGTTAAATTATAAGATCCTTATCACAATTCTAGGACTATAACCTATACGTATACTTATCCTTAGATACATCCCAAGACATACCATAGAAATATCTCTAGGGATCTCACTAATTTTTTCGCATCCTAGTTTCCAAAGGTTGACTAAACCTTTCCTCTGATACCAAATGTAGAGACCCGAAGCCTAACGTACAAGAACATTACTTTACTTTTGTGGAATACTTAATACATAACAAAAACAGACACACAAGGACCGTAATAGTTTAGTGTCTTTGGAAACATGGAACATAATCTTATAATCATGGTGAAAGATCTTCAACATCTCCCTTAAAGATCTTCCCACTTTTTTTAACTAAAACCTTTCTTTATATCCTGGGGAAAATAAAACATAAAAAGGGTGAGCTAAAATTCTTAGTAAGGGTAGGCATGGATAAAATAAAACATACCAAATACATTTGAACAGAAAAACATGAACATAATGTTTAAACATCAAAAGATTGAGAAATGACATAAAACATGGAAGTATGTATGATGTAGATCATAAAGAAACATTCTGAATGATAAAATATCATGGGAATAAAACATGTAATTGTGGAAACCATTCATCACATTACATGATTTCCATAGTAGCCAAGGCATTGCTTCCAAGACCATCTTGGTGGACAAAGTCCCTTTCTGAATCAAGTTCACTTCTCTTTTCAGTCCTGTAACACTAAACCGGATTAACTTACCGTTCCAGCCATGTCTGTCTCATGAGATATAAATCTTTACCCAATCCATTGGAGGGAGATATAGGTCCCACCCATCTCATAATGAAATCATTCTTACTTGTGCCACAAAATAAACATACAACATTCATAATAACCCAATAAATAAAATGGGTTTCATAAACATCATCCCATCATCACATAATCCATATAAAAGAAATGGATATCATTTCATAATAATAAAAAGTTCAACCATGTAAATAATAGAGACATTACACTTGAAACATACACATGTGAAATAATTTCATCTTAGATGAAAATGGTTTTGATAAAACACTTTAAATGAATTTTTGAGGAAAATATCCTTTTTTCTTCAAAATCATTTTCATTTCACAAAATGTCATTCAATTTTAGAAGAACTGTTTTTTGTTGAAAATAGTCATGAAATCTTTTGAAGGAAGCTTCATGAAAATAAGTCTTTAAAAAACCATAAAAATCTTTTGATGCCGTATACGGTAAAAAATATTCTTATCGTACTTTTGTCGGAAAAGTCAAAAAAAGTACCTCGTAACGTAAACAAAAGAAAGATTCCTTACATACCATGTAGTAAAAGTCAAAAGTGGGTAAAAAATACTTTAAACATACATGAAACCATTTTTAGGAAGCATTTACATGGATGATAACAATAACCCCAGTAAATAATTATGAATATGCCTTCTTGGATAAAAATGAGATTTGTAAAATTATCCCTTACCTTAGGTCTGATATGCATCGTATGTATCTGAGCCCCATGTATAATGATTTAAATAATGTTATTTACTTATTACAGAATCATATTAATTGTTATTATATCATATATGGTCCACTTATGACTTTATATTACCCATTCTTTTGTAAATTCATGTTAAAGTAGCGTTTTGGGTAAAATCGTCTCATTTGTCGTTCGTGTTTTAACTGGTAATTATTAATATGATTACATAGATCATGATTACTTATATCCAGAATGTAAAACATGATTTATATATAATATATATTCATAATATACAAATATATAATATATCAATAAATGGAATGAAATACACTGTTCATGGAGACGGTAGGCCATACGTACGCATGAACGCTGTTTTCGTTTCCTTATTGAATTGAATGGAATTAAGTAGATTACATACATATATATACATAAATCCAGTATCATTAGTATGTCATTTATTTCATTCTTACTTATTATATATACTATATAATCATTCATGAATGGTTAATCATTGAGAATGAATCTCATCGCTTTGTGGAGACGGTAGTCTGTACGTATACACGAACGATGATATCATTCCCATGATCATGGAATTGTATTAAAGTGTATGTATAAAATTTAAGAATCAATATCACTTTAAAATAATCATATATAGTCATTATTTACACCATTATACCCATCCAAGTCAGGTGGTGGTGGAAAATAGATTACACCACGGCGTGGAGACAGTATTCCGTACGTACGCACGTGCGGTGATTTCATTTTCCATAGGATGGATAAATTGGGAAATAGGGTTGTTTCATACTTATAATAACATACCAGTATATGAGTGATACTGATGTTATTACTTCATAATGAAACAACTAAATAATAATATGTGGAAGAAGAAATAATGTTGAAAGAATTGGTAACGAACATTACCTCCTCTCTGAAGCGCCTCTTTGAGACCTCCACTTAGGGCACTAAAATTGGTCTTTGAAGAAGGCCAGGACCTCTAGTTTGTTTATATGGAAGTGGAGAAGAGAATTTTTCATGGGTTGGCCGATCTTGAAGGCTCAAATTTGTGTGAGGAAGAGAGGGAGGAGGTGCCCTTTTATAAGGGAGGAGAGGGGCACCTTTGGAAATCTTAAAAATATTAATTTATAATAAATCTAACCCCACATAAAAACCTCCAAAAATGACTCATATTAGAATATAAGATGCGATAGGGTTGTAATCTCATCAACCAATAAAATTTAGACATCTTAGGATATTATTTTAAACATTTTCAACTTGATTTATCCTTATTTAATCAATATAATTTTATTTGTGGTAATTACATTCTAAATATTAACTTATAACAAAAATTACTAATTTTTTGTGAATTGTCCATAATTGGATACTTTATAACATTTTAGACCGTATAATTTTAAATTTATTATTTTGAAATATTTTTTTATTTTTAAACAATTTTATAAAATGTTATTTTTATAAAATAACAATAGTGTCAATTTTGAGAGTATTCATTTATATAAATTTAAATAAAATATATACATAAGATATGTTTGAAATAAAATCTTTAATAGTTTCATAAAAGGCCATATGTATCTATAAAATTAGTGGAGAACATTAAATAGTTCATATAATATTTATTTTATTATTTTTAAAACCATTTATTTTTTTATCTCTTAATAAAATAATTACTACAACATTTTTGTATAATTTTTTAATATACTTATATGTTGCATAAAAATTAAAATAAAAAATCTTATGATGTAGATAAATCTATTAAATTTTAAAATAATAACTTTACTCGAATTTATCATCTTAAAATCACAATAGTTAAATTTTTAAATTTATTAAATTATGAAGGTGACAACTTTGGCATCATTTAAAATAAAATAATATAAGTGTCATAATTGCTTGTATAATACTCCAAATGGTAAAATATTAGACCATTGGATGATTATAGATTAAATTTACATGAACAATAAGTTTTGGTCAGGGTTTGTGCCTTTTATTGTCACTATTAGTTTAATAAAAACTATATTCTTGATTTTTCACTAGATAAATAATTTCTGCATCACTATTGTGTCACATTTAATGATAATTATTTAATCCCATAAAATTCTAAATAAATTCTCATGGTGTAGATAATGTTGTTAGATTTCTGTAAACTATTAATGTCCGAAGTTTCATGATGTTTATCACTAACTTAAAATTATTATACTTATACTATTTAAGAGAGAGACATGTTGTCACTTTCTTTGGTTTTAATAATAATTAAATTATTTTCATGGAAAATAGACCATTAAATGAATCTAATCTGTAAAGACCCAGAAATTTCAAGGAAAATTTTTTCTTAATTTTCTTTGGAATTTTACAAGAACGCAGTTTCTGACGGCGCCTTATTCAGAGGCCCGGTGTGCCCGGAATTAAATTCCGAAGTTTAGCTCGGGTACGTTCAGTGAACGAACGAGCGGGATTTTCAATCATTTGAACCGGTGCTCGAAATTGAAATCTGAGGGCACCGATGAACTCGCAATGCTGGTATTTGCTTAAGGAGACTTTTTACGTAGTTGCGTTTTATTGAGAGCGGAGGTTTTCTTTTTTTTGGGTTTTCTTTAAAAGTGTAATAATAAAATAACGTGCCATGTTGCACTTTATTTTATTTCAGCCGCCATTGGGAGTGAGGTGGTTGAAACCTCCTCATGGAGGTTGGAGGTGGGGCCACCACACCTTATCCTCCCTTAAGAGGTTATGGTGGTGGGGCCCACCCAAACTAAACCTCCCATGGGTGGTTTATTGTGGTGGGGACCACACGGGGCTTAACCCCCCAATTAATGGGAGGAGAGGAAACCTCCCAACTCTCCCTCATTAATGAGGGAGAGCCTCTTAATTCCTCAAGTCCCCATTAAATGGGGAGAAACTCCTTGGCACCCTCCCCTCTTTAGTGGTTCCAACAGACCTCTTTAATTGCGTCAACGCAATTTATTTCACCCGAACCCCCTTTTTTTAAATTATATAACCACGATGGTTACATACCTCTCCCCCTCACCTATATATAGGGATCTTGGGAGAGGGTTTGGGGGACGGATTCACCAAGCGACGGAACGCTGGTAAAGTACCGCGACACCCAACACTTGGGAGAATTAGAGTTCTCCAACGAAGAACGCCTTTTTCCAAAGAAGAAAGACGGCACTTCTTCTTCCTTTCCCCGACCTCCTTCCTTGTTGAATGAATGGGCGTCGTCTGCAAGGAACATCGATGACTCTTCATCTTCGAACGTTTCCCGACGTCAACGAACCGGCACCGCTTAGATCCGTGACTTCATCAATGACGATTACGGAGGCACGTTCAGCGAGGATGTCTTCCGCGACATCGATTTCCGCATCGGCGACGAATGAACTTCGAATCCGAGGTAGGGGATTGTTGATATTTTATTTATTTATTTTCCATTCTTGATTCTAGAATGTCGAACTTCGAGGATAAAAGATTAAATGTTATTGTCTAACGAGAGGGGGGGGGGCGGATAGCACCAACACGGCCGAACCCCCCTCCTATGTTCATAATTGTTTCCTTGCGGATGGAACGGGATGGTGTGGTGCCGTCGCACCATGCGGGAATCGCTCGGCAATTATTGTGTGGCGTCGTCGTGCCGCGCCATGGAAAGAAATCCAAGAACGCGACGACGTCGCATCGCGTTGAAGAAAGTCAAAGGCGCCACGACCGGAGTGGGGCCGCGGCGGAGGGAAGCGATGCCGTCGCATCGCGCCGGACGACATAGGTTGCGGCCGGTTCCGGGCCGCGGCGGAGCAAGATGACCGGCGGCCGGCACCGGTCCGCCGGTGTCGGCGAAGGAAGGACCGGCCGTCGCCGGTCCTTGCTGGCGAAACCGGTCGGCCAGTGCGGGCCGGCCGGACAGTGGAGACCGGGGGAATTAATTTCCCCCGGCCGGGTCTCAAAAGCGGCCCTAATTAAGGGGCTGCGGTTCTCAACGGGGAGCTTTTCCCCCCGCGTGCGGCACCCAAACGACGCACAGGCCGCGCCGCCGTGCCGCCGCGCCGCAGGCCGGGCCGGGTATTCCGAGCCGGGCCGGGTCGTCGGGCCGGGTCACCGCCCGGGGCAGGTCGACCCGGTGCGGCCGACCCGGGGGGGGGGGGGGGGGGGGGGGGGGTCGGGCCGGGTTGGCCCGGGGCCAGACCCCCCAGTTTCGGGCCACTTTCGGTCAAATGCCTGTATCATGGGCTACGGGCCTCCAAACGACTCGCCGTCAGCGGCAACACGATCCTTGGATCGAGACGGTCGTTTGGGTATACTATATTCAAGGTGCACCTTCCTTTTCGGGAGTCTACGTGGTTAAAACTCCATAGTAAAGTGTGCTTGGCCTAGAGTAGTGATCATGATGGGTGACCTCCTGGGAAGTTTCCCAAGGTGGGTGTGAGACGGAAAGGGCAATAACTAACAGACCGGGCGTCCGATTGACGCGCCGTCTGTTGCGTTGAGTTCCTTTTGACGATACAGAACTTTTGGCATCCTCCGCCCGAGAATTGGATGCAGATGGATAGTGGCCTGGTTGGATTGCACCGAAATCCAACCGGGCCCCTGGAACAGAAAAGATGATATCTTTCAGACCAGACGTCTGTTTGACGAACCGTCAGCGGCATTGGTGATCACGTTGAGTAACGGTTCATATGAGTATACCCTATTGGATTTCGGGGTACAGTTGAGATACGGCCGGGTTGGTTCACTCACGAAACCAACCGGGCCCCTGGGACGAAAAGGCTAATAACTCATAGACCGGGTGTCCGATTGATGCGCCGTCTGTTGCGTTGAGACCCCTATGACGAGGCGGTCCTTTGAGATACTTCTTCGTGGGAATTTCAGATACTTGGAGTATCGACATGTAGCTTGTGGAGCGGACCCTCCTAGAGACGAGCATACGGAGTACGGAGACCGTGTAGTCGGCCGAGACCTGAAGACTGCTTGTCTGATTCGATTCGGAGTGACTTACGTAGCCCAGTGGGGAGCACTACTTTGTGAGGTGGCAGACCCATAGCGGAGGAGCACTACTATGTGAGGTGGCAGACCCACGGTACTCGACAGGAGGAGTACCTCTGTAGGCTATGAGGGGGGAGCACTACTGTGTTGGGTGGCAGACCCTGGAGGGAAGCACTACTGTGTGAGGTGGAAGGCCTGCGGTACTCGAAAGGAGGAGTACCTCAACAATCTTAGGTTAGTGAGCTGTACCTCGGAGTGGTGGCAGGACCACTGTACACTCCAGAGATGGAGCTCTTCAGCAGTTACGGTTTCGATAATGAAAATCCTGGTTTGAGATGAGACTTTGGACCTTTGTGTTTACCTCATGAATGAGATGGGTCACTGTATAACTTAGGTATATGTATGGGCATATACCTGGGTAGTGGTTATCCGTTGATTTCATAATCCTTGTGTTACCTCATGATTGAGATGGGTTACTTGAAAACTTTGGTATATGTATGGGAATATATCTAAGTAGAGGTTATCTGTTGAGATCTTCTTGTGGTTATACTTGTTGGTTTAGTGAGACCTTGAGGGTCTCGGGGTCCCTACTGAGTATCGTTATACTCACCCCTGTATGGGCTATGCCCGCACCTTGTTGTGTTGGTTGCAGATGACGAGCAGTACTGATGGAGGCCGAGTGTTCGAGGACTGGACGGTACCCGGAGGTGGACTACACGACAAGTCAGTACCCGGAGGTGGACTACATGATGAGTCAGTACCCGAAGGTGGACTACATGACGTGACGACTCACAAAGGAGGTTAACGGACGAGAGGGTGGAGGAGGCTATCTGTACCTACCCTTCAGGTAGGATCCAAGGAGGACGACCCATGAGCTGCTTCCTTTTTCCAGCTGTTTTTCTTTTTGCTGTTGTACCTTGTTCGGTTGTAGTCGTACTTTCTTTTGGGTTTGTATTCTGTCCCATTTACTTTTCAGCATTTCTTTTGTACTTAGTGTTTTGCTTCTCCTTGTACTCTTTGGTGCTTGTTTTCTTTTATAAAGGCAATGCTTTCACAGTTATCGGGATTTTACGCCTTTGGTGCTAGTCGCCAGCCCCTAGCCTATCGAAGACGGGCTTGGGGTAGTCACGACACGGGCCCCGAGGACGGGTCATGACAAATTGGTATCAGAGGAGTTCGGTTCTACCGTAGAACTTATAACTCTGATGTTTCTTTATGTGAAGCAATAGTGTTAAGAGTACCGAGTGTGGTTTTCAGTTCAGGGAGTCCAGTGTTGGTGCGGGCGGCTGATGTATCCATACACCAGGACCCTGACAACTGATTTCCGACTTTGTGCATGAAAACACTGATTGCGTGCGTGTTTTACAGAAGTATTATTTGAATATCATCTCAAACCAGGTCAGCTCATCAGGTATAAATCGTTTGACCGTGTCACGTTGTTTCTTTCAGGATGCCTCCCTGTGGACGACCAACTAGAGCCCCGAGAGTGGTGCGTATTGACAGCCCGCCGAGCGACGAGGCCTCAGTACAGGGACCTATTCTAGTTGTGGCACCAGCGGTACTACTACCCGTTGGGCCACCGATGCCACCATCCCCAACAGCAGAGGATGCACGTCGCTTGAGCGCACTGGATGAGTTCCAGCGCCAGAGGCCACCCAGGTTTCATGGAGGGACGGACCCGCAGGCGGCTGAGGATTGGCTGGAGGCTGTGGTGAGAGTCTTCAGGCTAGTGGGGACGCTGACAGATTTCATGGTGATCCTTACTGCCAGCCTTCTTCAGGCAACAGTAGGCAGATTGTGGAGCCTGATGCTCCAGATGCATGATGAGGCGACACTTCTATGGGCATACTTCGAGAGCCTGTACCGTGCAGAGTTTGTACCAGCCACCCTTCGAGCGATGCATATACAAGAGCTACTTCAACTACGGAAGGGCAGCATGTCAGTGGCGCAGTACTCAGCGAGATTCACAGACCTCTCACGCTACTCCACAGATATGGTACGAGACCCGTTCTTCAGGGCCCGAACCTTCGAGCAGGGGATCAGACGGGAGATCAGATCTTCGGTTGTATCTCACAACATTCCAACACAGACAGGAGTGTTGGAGCGAGCCCTCTTAGGGGAGAGTTTCCTTGCTGAGCAGTCTCCAGCAGCAGGACCCACCACTTGTCGGCATGCGGTAGAGTCTTCTGTAGTGGGCAGTAGACAGATGACGCAGGGGTCCAAGAGGACCAGACCTACAGGTGGTCGACCGTGTGACTCAGGGTCGGTAGTGTGGGGCACCAATGGAAGTGGTAGAGCCAGACCTTCCATGAGGTGTTACTCCTGCGATGGAATTGGTCACATAGCACGTGACTTTCCGACCCACCATGCAGATGACCAGAAGTTAAATGAAGAACCTCTGAGGCAGAGGCAGAGGTTCGATCAGGGCGGCCATGGCAGAGGAGCTGGCCGGGCAGCTGGAGGTGGAAGACGCTTCGAGGTGTTGCGACCACCACCACCAGGAGGTCCGCCCCGACTGCAGGGAGTTGGTGGACATGCGAGAGCTCAGCTTCAGGCAGCTGAGGCCTTCGATCATGGAGCTCTTGGAGCAGATGGACAGGAGCGGAACTAGTAGATATGTTCATTGTACTTCTAGTTCCTTGTTACTATTGTGTAGCATATTTATATTATGAGCTGCAATAATAAAAAGACACATATCTTTGTGATGTTTGGTTTCCTATCCTTTTTCTTTGGTTGATACTAAGTGGTCCTGGTTCAGACTATTGACTTGACCCTCACTTTCGAGATTCCTACTGGAGGAGACCTAGTGACCTCACACTGATGCCGACAGTGTGACTCGACCCTTGGAGGCGAGAGTGACAGTTGGATCTCTTAGTAGTTACATCGAGGCCTTACGACGTCATCCATGGCATGAATGCATCATTGATGTCAGGATTGACTGTATTAGGCAACAAATGTGGTTCATCCAGGGGATGAGACTGGATTTATATTTTTCGGCAAAGAAGAAATCATAGCAGCTCTTATGAGACTAGAGAAGTTCCAGGTCATCCAAGAGCCGATGAGGACGGCAAAGGTCCAACAGAAGCCTTATGCTGACAGGACTTGGAGGCCTCTAGAGTTCGAGGATGACCATCACGCCCTTATACGAGTCTCACCTCGACGAGGTTTACGGAGATGTGGCCAGAGAGGCAAGTTATCTCCGAGGTTCAACGGACCTTTCTAGGTCCTCAGCTGGGTAGGCGAGGTGGTTTACCGCTTGGCCCATCCACTTCAGTTGCACTAGGTGCACGACGTTTTCCACGTATCTCAACTGAGGAGATACGTGCTTGACCCTCTGCATATCATCGACAATGAAGAGCTGGACGATGGCGATTGAGTGTCTTTCACAGAGGATCCAGTAGGGATCAAGGATCGATAGGAGTGGATCCTACGAGGACGATCGATTCCTCAGCTGATCTTTCATTGACAGTACGGTAACCTCCAGGTGAGTACATTGGAGTGAAAGGCTTAGATGCATGCTTTCTACCACTTTAGTGACCTTAGTTGTGATAAAGCTTTATGAGGACGTAATGCCCTGAGGGGGGAGTAATGTAAAGACCTGGAAATTCCAAGGAAATTTTTTTCTTAATTTTCTTTGGAATTTTACAAGAACTCAGTTTCTGGCGGCGCCTGATTCAGAGGCCCGGTTTGCCCAGAATTAATTTCAGATGTTTAGCTCGGGTACGTTCAATGAACGAATGAGCGAGATTTTCTATCTTTTGAACCGGTGCTCGAAATTGAAATCTGAGGGCACCGATGAACTCGTAACGCTGGTATTTGCTTAAGGAGACTTTTTTCGTAGTTGTGTTTTATCGAGAGCGGAGGTTTGTTTTTTTTTTGGGGTTTTCTTTAAAAGTGTAATAATAAAATAACGTGCCATGTTGCACTTTATTTTATTTCAGCCGCCATTGGCATTGAGGTGCTTCAAACCTCCTCATGGAGGTTGGAGGTGGGGCCACCACACCTTAACCTCCCTTGAGAGGTTATTTTGGTGGGGCCCACCCAAACTAAACCTCCCATGGGTGGTTTATTGTGGTGGGTACCACACGAGGCTTAACCCCGCAATTAATGGAAGGAGAGGAAACCTCCCAACTCTCCCTCATTAATGAGGGAGAGCCTCTTAATTCCTCAACTCCCCATTAAATGGGGAGAAAATCCTTGGCACCCTCCCCTCTTAAGTGGTGCCAACAGACCTCTTTAATTTCGTCAACGGAATTTATTTCACCCGACCCCCCTTTTTTTAAAAATTATGTAACCACGATGGTTACATACCTCTCCCCCTCACCTATATATAGGGATCTTGGGAGAGGGTTTGGGGGACGGCTTCACCAAGCGACAGAACGCTGGTAAAGTACCGCGACGCCCAACACTTGGGAGAATTAGAGTTCTCCAACAAAGAACTCCTTTTTTCAAAGCAGAAAGACGGCACTTCTTCTTCCTTTCCACGACCTCCTTCCATGTTGAATGAATGGGCGTCGTCTGCAAGGAACATCGATGACTCTTCATCTTTGAACGTTTCCCGACGTCAACGAACCGGCACCGCTTAGATCCGTGACTTCGTCAATGACGATTATGGAGGCACGTTCCGCGAGGATGTCTTCCGCGACACAGATTTCCGCATCAGCGACGAATGAACTTCGAATCCGAGGTAGGGGATTGTTGATATTTTATTTATTTATTTTCCATTCATGATTCTAGAATGTCGAAATTCAAGGATAAAAGATTAAATGTAATTGTCTAACGAGAGGGGGGGGGGGGGGTGGACCACACCAACACGGTCGAACCCCCCTACTATGTTCATAATTGTTTCCTTGTGGATGGAACGGGATGGCGTGCTGCCGTCGCACCACGCAGGAATCGCTCGGCAATTATTGTGCGGCGCCGTCGCGCCGCGCCATGGAAATAAATCCAAGAACGTGACGACGTCGCGTCGCGTCAAAGAAAGTCAAAGGTGCCGCGGCCGGAGCGGGGCCGCGGCGGAGGGAAGCGATGCCGTCGCATCGCGCCGGACGACATGGGTTGCGGCCGGTTCCGGGCCGCGGTGGAGCAAGACGACCGGCGGCCGGCACCGGGCCGCCGGTGTCGGCGAAGGAAGGACCGGCCGTTGCCGGTCCATCCTTGCGAAACCGGCCGGCCAGTGCGGGCTGACCGGACAGTGGAGACCGGGGGAATTAATTTCCCCCGGCCGGTTCTCAAAAGCAGCCCCAATTAAGGGGCCGCGGTTCTCAACGGGGGGCTTTGCCCCCCACGCGCGGCACCCGAACGGCGCCCAGGCCGCGCCACCGCGCCGCCGGTCGGGCCGGGTCGTCGGGCAGGGTCGCCGCCTGGGGCAGGTCGACCCGGTTCGGCCGACCCGGGGGGGCGAGGATCGGCCCGGGGCCAGACCCCCCAGTTTCGGGCCACTTTCGGTCAATTGCCTGTATCTTGCGCTATGGGCCTCCAAACGACTCGCCGTCAGCGGCAACACGATCATTGGATTGAGACGGTCGTTTCTGTATACTATACTCAAGGTTCACCTTCCTTTTCGGGAGCCTACGTGGTTTAAACTCCATAGTTAAGCATGTTTGGCCTAGAGTAGTGATCAGGATGGGTGACCTCCTGGGAAGTTTCCCAGGGTGGGTGTGAGACGGAAAGGCCAATAACTAACAGACCGAGCGTCCAATTGATGCGCCGTCTGTTGCGTTGAGTTCCTGTTGACGATACAGAACTTTTGGCATCCTCCGCCCAAGAATTGGATGCATATGGATAGTGGCCGGGTTGGATCGCACCGAAATCCATCCAGGCCCCTAGAACGGAAAAGATGATAACTTTCAGACCAGACGTCCGTTTGACGAACCGTCACTGGCATTGGTGATCATGTTGAGTAACGGTCCCTATGAGTATGCCCTATGGGAGTTCGGGGTATAGTTGAGATACGGCCGGGTTGGTTCACTCACGAAACCAACCGGGCCCCTGGGACAAAAAGCCTAATAACTCACAGACCGGGCGTCCGATTGACGCGATGTCTGTTGCATTGAGACCCCTATGACGAGGCGGTCCTTTGAGATACTTCTTTGTGGGACTTTGAGATACTTGGAGTATCGACTTTTAGCTCATGGAGAGGACCCTCCCAGAGACGAGCGTACGGAGTATGGAGACCGTGTAGCCGGCCGAGACCTGAAGACTGCTTGTCCGATTCGATTCGGATAGACTTACATAGCCTAGTGGGGAGCACTACATTGTGAGGTGGCAGACCCATAGCGGAGGAGCACTACTATGTGAGGTGGCAGACCCGCGGTACTCGACAGGAGGAGTACCTCTGTAGGCTATGAGGGGGGAGCACTACTGTGTTGGGTGGCAGACCCCGACGGGAAGAACTACTATGTGAGGTGGTAGGCCCGCGTTACTCGACAGTAGGAGTACCTCAGCAGTCTTAGGATAGTGAGTTGTACCTCAGAGTCGTGGCAGGACCACTGTACACTCCAGAGACGGAGCTCTTTAGAAGTTACGGTTTCGATAATGAATATCCTGGTTTGAGCTGAGACTTTTGACCTTTGTGTTTACCTCATGAATGAGATGGGTCACTGGATAACTTAGGTATATTTATGGGCATATACCTGGGTAGTGGTTATCCGTTGATTTCATAATCCTTGTGTTTCCTCATGATTGAGATGGGTTACTTGATAACTTTGGTATATGTATGGGCATATATCTAAGTAGAGGTTATCTGTTGAGATCTTCTTGTGGTTATCCTTGTTGGTTTAGTGAGACCTTGAGGGTCTCAGGGTCCCTACTGAGTATGGTTATACTCACCCCTGCACAAGCTATGCCCGCACCTTGTTGTGTTGGTTGAAGACGACAGGCAGTGCTGATGGAGGACGAGTGTTCGAGGACTGGACGGTACCCGGAGGTGGACTACACGACGAGGAAGTACCCGGAGGTGGACTACAGGACGAGTCAGTACACGAAGGTAGACTACACGACGTAACGAGTCACAGAGGAGGTTGAAGGACGAGAGAGTGGAGGAGGCTATCTGTACCTACCCTTCAGGTAGGATCCAAGGAGGACGACCCATGAGCTGCATCCTTTTTCCAGCTGTTTGCCTTTTTGCAGTTGTACCTTGTTCGGTTGTAGTCGTACTTTCTTTTGGGTTTGTATTCTGTCCCATTTACTTTTCAGAATTTCTTTTGTACTTAGTTTTTTACTTCTGCTTGTACTCTTTCGAGCTTGTTTTCTTTTATAATGGCAATGCCTTCCCAGTTATCGGGATTTTACGCCTTTGGTGCTAGTCGCCAGCCCCTGGCCTATGGAAGGCGGGCTTGGGGTAGTCACGGCACGGTCCCCGAGAACGGGTCGTGACATAATCCGACCCTTAGGTGATATGGGTCGATTTTTAGTCATCCAATAGGATTTTTACAAGTGTTAGTGTAATTTCATAATCTTATATTTACCCTTAATTACCCGATTTACGTTTAACTATTGTAAATAAAATTTACCATAGCTACTATTCACAATGCCCAAAAATAAAAAGTAGTTATTAACATAATTTGGACCCACTGATTCCAAATATGGAATCCATTTTTCCATATTAAATACACAAACGTTTCAGAAATTAAATTAAAATTAATCTCGTTGTCGAAAAAAATGGGTTTTTATTTAAAACATTAAAAAAGATTGAATTGATTTAACCTATGAATTCAAGGTAAAATCAATGCTAATGAAATACATTTTATTAAATGGTAGAAATATATTCTATTTATAATTTAATACCATTCAATATTATAATTTAACCACATAAGATAACATGATGAAAAAAGTTGTTTTTAATTAAAATATAGCGTGTTTTTACTATTCTTTAAAATATGAAAGTTATCAGAATAAATTGAAAAATTTATCGAAAGTAAATTTTTCTTTCTTTATTACAAAGAATAATTTAATTTTGTCAAATGGAACTTATAAACATTTCAAAAACTAGATTTAAAGTGGTTGCGCCATCAAAAGGAGGCAAAACTGTATTTTTTGAAAAATACTTATTTTACTCGAAAAATTTATTTTTTCTTATACCATGTTCTAGAAAATGTGTAATATGAATAATAATGTTATAAAAATAAAAATTTAGTTAATACTATTCATAACGGCTAGTTTATAACAATATTATAATAATATATTGTTGTTTAGAAAAACCCGGTATTGCGTACAACACACGCTATCAGGGAAGGTCGTGATTGCGTGTAATGCAAGCCAAGTCAGGCTTGCGTGTAGTGCAGGGCTCCTTTGTTGATGCGTATAACAGAATCAAACCATATTTTATTTATACATTGAATATATATATATACACACACACAATATTGCGTAGAATAACTTCTTTCAAATGAACTTGAAATTGTGTGTAACACGAGCCAAGAATAGTGTTGCGTATAATGCAAGATAATACGTTGTTGCGTATTGTGCAAGATAATCTTGGTGTATCGTACAACAGAAGATATGAATGAAATTAAAAATAACGTATCTTATAAAATCTCGGGTTGTTACAGTTAGTGCTTAAAATTTACATGTAGTATATAATTATAAATGGTTTAAATTTTATTAAAATAAATTGGATTATTAAAAAAAATTATGTGGATACTAAGATAAGGTACACTAATATATTACCAAATTAGTATTTATTTAAAATAAAATTAAAAAAACTGCTTTTATTTTGGAAATATTACTGATGTCTATAAATTATAATCAATGGTTATATAAATTCAACATAATATATTAAAATTGTATAGTTTTACATATATGAGATATAATGGATTAATAAAAATGTTTTAAATAATGAACCAAGGAATTAACACATACATTGAATGTAACACCCCAAGTAAATAAAGAATATGAAATTTTCATATTTATCCATATTTTTGAATGAAATATTAATATGACTTTAAAGGTGACGCTATGCTCGATGGCGTACCCAACACGCAACAATGAGTTTCTTGGGAATCTTACGTTGCACTCTAATAATAAAATAATATTATTTCAAATGGTAGTTAACATGTAGCCGTTGTATTGGAGGGAATGGATAGAAATAACTAAAATATGATTATATATGTTTTTTAATGTTTTTACATTTATCCAATAAAAGCTAAAGGCTTAAAATACGAAAAGAATTAAATTTTAGGTGTATATGCACTAGTTTTCACTAAAGGTTCACTTATCGCCTTTTAATGGAGAATTGTCATTAAATATAGTTTTGATCACCCTTATACATTATTTTGGACCAAATAAAACTATTATTAAGAATCGGGACATCAAATTTTATTTTGTGTAATTTTTTGGTATTTTTCCGATAAAGTTCATTTTTTTAATAAATAGTGTAGAATGTTGTGTTTTAATTCAAAACCTCTTTTTAATCTAATTTATTTATATGATTAGATAATATTTGGAATTGGTTTTAAAGTGAAATTATAAAATATTTTTACCATTAAATCCAATAGTGGTCGTTGGAATTAATTTCACTTTGAAATCAGACTTAAACTAGTGTCAATCTTTTTATACTTATTGTTTTATAAAAACACGCTATTTGCTCTGACAGCGGGAATTAATTATTAAATTAATTAATGTGACTAATATGTTTTGAATTTTGTAAAACGGACTTCATTTTTGAATTCGGAATATCAAATATAGCTTAGGGTGAATTTTTGGGATTTTTCTGAAAAACTTCAATTTTTGATGAATAGTGAAACCACTAAGTGGTACTTATAAAAGTTGATTTTTTGTTTAAATGAAATTTTACCACTTATGTGTTTTGAATTTCAAAAATCCGACATACATGGTTGGCATTAAGAAGTAAAATGTGGTTCAATGGGATAAAAATAATTTTTTTGGTGAATAGTAACTTATTAAGTTTTTAATCGCGATTAGTGGTAATTAGTGTAGTTTAAGGTAAAAATAATGCTTTAATAAAATGAAATTAACTTGACACATGTCCTAACCTCATTGGATGTGTAATGGCCGACCAAGACAAGCCATGGGACAACTTGGGGACCCCATGGATCCACTTTGGTTGGGAAATGACATAAATAACTTTTTATTTAATGTAAAAGTAAAAATGACACAAACATCATATGTTTTACGAAAACAATTTTTACATGGGGTTATAAAGATCAGATTTTTGATTATAAATGTTCATTGGAAATATAAAAATATTTCCTACATCATATTATTTTTTTTATAATTTTTAGACATTAAATAAATTAAATTATTTATGACATAATAATGATGCAGCGATGACATCATTATTTGACAATTTAAATAAAATGGAAAGATAATGTAAAATATATGAACTACACATGTCCAAAACCAATTGGATGAGTGTATTTATAATCCTTATCACCTTATGCACGAATTATATCAATGTGGGACCTTTTAAAACCGAAACACATTTTCAAATAAAGTAATATTTCTTACTTTCCAAAAGTGCCCCTCCTCTCCTCTTATAAAAGGCCCCCACCTCTACCTCATTTCACACACTCCTCAAGCCTTTGAATCGGCCAAACCCTGCCCATTTACTCTCTCCACATCCCTATCCTTATCCTAGAGTGTTCCCTTTGGGCAGAATCCTTTCAAAGTAATCCTTTAGGCTCAAATCAAAAGGAGTTACACTTTTAAAGGTAATTCATTCTCTCATGTTCATATGTTTTATTTTTCTTCTCCAACCCCCTAAACTCTTTTTATTTATTTCTTTTGTAACAACACCATTATCTTAAATATACTAGGATGTTGTTATAAGATTTATTCGAGCTAAACTATCACACAACTACATCAAATGGTTAAAGAAGATACGGTTTCCGTGGATGGCGAAATTCTGCCTCCCGAAACGATGATTGTTCAATACTCATTTAACACCTTCAATGGTGTCCATTATGATGCCACTATTTTTATATATGATATATAATATGTTTATGTTTTCCTTCAGCTTCTGTTTTTTTCATTTTGGGCATACCTTTATGGTTTCCATTATGGGTAAACGCGATATCTTCATTTAAGGAAGTGCGGACTACCGCCCCCTCAAAGTGATTTGATTCGTTAAATACCATATGTGGGACGTATAAAGGATGGAACTATGATATTATATATGATATTATACTGTAATTATAATATAACTTTATATAATTATTATTCCATTCTATAAAATATGAAATTGAAATGAAAGTAGCGTTCATGCGTACGTACGGCTTACCATCTCCATGAACGGTGCATTTCATTTCTTACCTCTAAATGATTATGTAATGTTATAAATGCATGAATGTACTGGATATATATATGACATATATTATATCTACATCATGAATACAATTCTGGATATAATAAACATTTTGCCACATGAACAACATGTAATTGTAAGAAGTCCACTTTCGACTTAAGAACCAAATATCGGCAAAACAAATATTATTAACTTAAATGATTACATAATGTTTATGACATAGTAATAAGTGGTATAAAAGTACTAATGAACTTGAAAAAGGTTCTTAAGGAATTAGAAATTAACTCAAGTTTATTATTCAGGAGATTAAAGAACGATCGAGTCAAGTCGGACCCGAGGTAAGGGATCCTACTCCTCTCTTTCTTTTTAAGAGCACACTTTTATGTCATTCCTTTTAAAGCTCATATTTCTTGTTATTGGGATGATATGTTATATTCCACTTGCTGGAAATTCTATTTTAATATTATGGGATACTCTATTTGATCTCATCAATCCATATTCGGAAGTTTTATGTGGCGCCGTTAGGCTCCCGTGTTTTCGTAAGGGATTTTTTCATCTCACTTTTATTCCCGTGAGATTTATGCTACATTTGCCACAAATTCCATTGAGTGGAGTATGTACTTCCCATTATTCTACTCTTTGTGTAATATACTTTCGTTTATGATTATTTACATCAATGACCTATTGTCTTTCTTTCATGGTGTGTATGTTTTGAAAGATACCCAAGTCGGTAAGGGAACCTTTCACCCTCCTCTTTTTTAAAAGACTTCTTTTATTGGGTCTTTTAATTTACATATTTTTATGTTGGGATATGTTCTCATACATCCTTATTGATGTGAATTTTATGTCCAAGTGATTAGATACACTTTTTATCTCTCATCAACTCATTTTGATGTGATGCCGTTAGGCTGTCAAGGGAACTTTTTAACCCAATTTCGATTTCTTTGGGTTCAACTTATAGTCATTGAATATGTCATCCATTGAATATGTTTGAATGATATTTTATTGTTTTACACTTAATATCCACTTATATTTTGTGTATATATATTTTTCACACATATTTTTGAGATTTATTTGTCCTTAATTTAAGGATACCTTCTTTATAAGGGATTTCATCACATTTGACATTTCTATCGAGGGTTCATTGTTGTTATGCACCAATTCACTCTTATATGGTGTATATACTGTCCATTGGAGTATTATATCATGAATCCTTTTAATATCATGATATTATAAAGTTCTGACTAAATGTTATTCCTCGATTATTGTATTCAGGTGTCTCTAATTTTGGTAAAACCCCTTTAAACAAAATATCGTTTTAAATGTTTTAATTATTTGTTCTTATTAATATCCATGTTTTCAAAATGGTTTTAAGGATTTATTTATATGGATATTAATGGTTTAAAATTCTAAAAGCTTCAAGGTGGTATGGGAAACTTTGATTCAAAAATCTCTTTATTAAATGTTTTAAATGGATTCTTTTTGAATGGATTCATTATTTCAATATCCTAAAATGTTATATTGTGATTGAAATGTGGAAATGTTATGTTTCCTTTATTCATGTTTATGTGATACAATTATGTTATGGTTCTTGGGCATTGTTATGAAGAACGGGTGGTTCCGTGATAAACTAAGGGCGGGTGAGCCCGATATTGCTCTTCAATGCTTTGGGTAACGCGAAGGAGTGAAACGTTAAGGTTTCTCCGAAGATATTTAGGGAATATACTGTGATGGGTATTCCAAACGTAACCAAGAGGGTTACTCCCTACGTAAGAATGTTATGAATGCCTCAAGTTACCTTTATGTCTTATGTTTTCTATGATTTATTCATGATTTGATATGCCTATGTTTTATGGGTAAAGTGTGATTTCATTCTAATGTATATATGAACTCATGTTTCCTTTCCATATTTTTTATAACTCTTACTGAGCTTTTTATGCTCATCCCAAGTTTTTGAAATGTTTTTCACAGGTCAAGGGAAAGGTATATGATGTGATTATAGCGTCAAGGATGTGTCAAGAAAGAATCCGTGTTATAATTTAAATATGATTTCGTTGATGGGAAGAATGAATGATGTCTTTTATGTAACCACTTTGTTTAAATGTGGAATGTAATGAAAGTTTAATGATCTAATTCTCTAAAACTCTAAACCTGAAAAGATCCTCAATGTGTAATCTTGTAATAACTCAAGATTAAGTAAGGTTTTAAGGCTGGGGCATTATAGTTGGTATCAAATGTCGGTTTAGATAACTTTAGAGGTTAGGGTATTCTTTAAGCATAAGTGACATTACCATAATGGGTAGGATTTCAGAAAGAGTCCTAGTTTTAGATAATGTGAATGAGTAAATGTATCTTAGTGTTTACCTTCCTCATTAGTACATGATAGTTTTGTTGATATACTCACACTGACATTTCTATTTTTAGTGAATGGATGGATCTAGCAGGCACCAAAGAGACAACAGGTTTGAAGGAAACTGTGGTGGTTCTCTGATTAAGATACTAGATAAAATGGAGGATTCAATGAGGAAACTCGTGGTTGTTCTAAACCAAATATCAAGGAGTCATGATCAACCACTTCAACCTTGGTGAGTTCTCTAATGCATCATGTACGAGATGGCCAACTCGATGTGGAAATTCAGGTAATAATTATTAAGGTAATCATTAGGGTTTATATGATACTTAATTTTTAGGTAATTATGGGTTAATCTATGATATGATGGAAAATGAAAGGAATGAGATAAACTTGAGGTTAAAATATGTTATGATTATTCTTGAAGATTTTATCTCATTTTGGGGAATGTTTTAAGAATTATATAGTTTTGAAAAAGGACAACACGCAGACTGTGTGACAACCCGTCGCGTCGAACAAAGCTGCAGGAATCGAACCCACAACCAAAGTGCGACTGGTATTTATCGCCTACCACTGGACTACGTGAAGTCCCTGGTTAGTTTGACTGATTCATTCTAGTTATATGATTTTATGAATTAAGAGTAAGTTGATTTTGGGTTATTTATGAAAATGATTAACCTATCATGGAGGATATGTGATTAGGTTAATTACTTTTCAAAACGAGACTTTAGGAGAAACTGATATTGTTTGGAGATAAATTTTATGATTTATCTTGGAAGACTATGCGACTAAATCCTTCAAATATTTGGGTTTCAATCTTATATTGGTTTACTTTGAGGAATTTTTATGGACAAATTTGTTTATAGAATGGTCCTCGTTGAACTTTGGGTTTTGTTTGACAAATCTTGGAGGTTAAGAATATATTTTATTTTATAAAGGGTTCTCCTTTTCTGGATTATCTGATCTTGTACTAACCTTATTGGTTTTGGTTTTGGTTAAAGTCTAATGACATGGGAAGTATATAGTTCTCTTTTGTGGATTAGGTGATTTTCTAAAAGTTGATTATAGTACTCTTAATGTGAACAAGTCTTCCTAAATACTCGCCTTCTGGAGAAAATATGAGTTTGATTAAGGAATCTTATAAAAGTTGAAAGTCAACATGATAAGTGATTATGTTTCCTTATGAATAAATTCCTCAATAAAAAGTAACTTAAAAAAAATGTTGTCTATTAACTTTTCCTACTGTGGAATCGAATACCGTTTAACCCATCACAAGTTTGTGATTTTCTCATGGTTAACTTTCTCCTAAACATGTTTTCTATCACTCTCCATGAGAACATGAACCTATGTTTTCTCCTCCATGTCCTTGTTTTCATACTTGGAATCCTAGTATGGGTTAACTCGGGTGACCTTTGTACTTATCATTCTTTATTTTAAAGTGTTTGTTTTACCGACTTTTGTTCCGATGTGGGACTTTCGAGGATGTTTCCAAGCTCAATTTTAAAATTGCGAGGACGCAATTCCCAAAAGGGGGGAAGGATGTAACACCCCAGGTAAATAAAGAAAATGACATTTTCATATTTATCCATATTTGTGAATAAAATATTAATATGACTTTAAAGGTGACGCTATGCTCGATGGCGTACCCAACACGCAACAACGAGTTTCTTGGGAATCTTACGTTGCACTCTAATAATAAAATAATATTATTTCCAATGGTAGTTAACATGTAGCCGTTGTATTGACGGGAATGGATATAAATAACTAAAATATGATTATATATGTTTTTTAATGTTTTTACATTTATCCAATAAAAGCTAAAGACTTAAAATACGGAAAGAATTAAATTTTAGGTGTATATGCCCAAGTTTTCACTAAAGGTTCACTTATCGCCTTTTAATGGAGAATTGTCATTAAATATAGTTTTGATCACTCTTATACATTATTTTGGACCAAATAAAACTCTTATTAAGAATCGGGACATCAAATTTTACTTTGTGTAATTTTTTGGTATTTTTCCGATAAAGTTCATTTTTTTAATGAATAGTGTAGAATGTTGTGTTTTAATTCAAAACCTCTTTTTAATCTAATTTATTTATATGATTAGATAATATTTTGAATTGGTTTTAAAGTGAAATTATAAAATATTTTTACCATTAAATCCAATAGTGGTCGTTGGAGTTAATTTCACTTTGAAATCAGACTTAAACTAGTGTCAATCTTTTGATACTTATTGTTTTATAAAAACACGCTATTTGCTCTGACAACGGGAATTAATTATTAAATTAATTAATGTGACTAATATGTTTTGAATTTTGTAAAACAGACTTCATTTTTGAATTCGGAATATCAAATATAGCTTAGGGAGAATTTTTGGGATTTTTCTGAAAAACTTCAATTTTTGATGAATAGTGAAACCACTAAGTGGTACTTATAAAAGTTGATTTTTTGTTTAAATGAAATTTTACCACTTATGTGTTTTGAATTTCAAAAATCAGACATACATGGTTGTCATTAAGAAGTAAAATGTGGTTCAATGGGATAAAAATAATTTTTTTGGTGAATAGTTACTTATTAAGTTTTTAATCGTGATTAGTGGTAATTAGTGTAGTTTAAGGTAAAAATAATGCTTTAATAAAATGAAATGAACTTGACACATGTCCTAACCTCATTGGATGTGTAATGGCCGACCAAGACAAGCCATGGGTCAACTTGGGGACCCCATGGATGTAACATCCCATGTAAGTAATGAATAATAGATATTTTTATCCATGTCTATTAATGATTAAGATAGTGTTTTAGAGGCTTAAAATGAAAATAAATACAATCTTATGCATGGAATAAACTAATATTCTTAAAAGATTGTTTTACTGCCTTTTGATGGAAAACCATTTTTGAATCTATATTTTGACAATTTTATAAACTATGTTTGTCAAAATAAACTTATCCTTTATGATTGGGACATCAAAATTTACCTTGTGTGAATTTTTGGTATTTTTCTGACAATGTTCATTTTTTAATGAATAGTGAAAAATACTACATTTTACATCAAAACTGATTTTTAATCTAATTTATTTATATGATTAGATTATGTTTTGAATTGGTTTTGAAGTGAAATTAGAATATATTTTTACCATTTTATCCAATGGTGGTCATTGGAATCAATTTCACTTTAAATTAGACTTAAACTGGTGTCAATCTTTTGATACTTATTGTTTTGTAAAAACACGCTATTTGCTCTGGAAGCGGGAATTAATTATTAAATTAATTAATGTGACTTATATGATTTGAATTTTGTAAAATATACTTCATTTTTGAATTCGGAATATCAAATAAAGCTTAGGGTGAATTTTTGGTAATTTTCTGAAAAACTTCAATTTTTGATGAATAGTGAAACCACTAAGTGGTAATCAAGCAAACTGATTTTTCAGTTAAATGAAAGTTTACCACTAATGTGTATTGAATTTTGAAAATCCGACATACATGGTTGTCACTAAAAAGTAAAATGTGGTTCAATGAGATTAAAATAATTTTTTTGGTGAATAGTAACTTATTAAGTTCTTAATCGCGATTAGTGGTAATTAGGGTAGTTTAAGGTATAAATATTGCTTTAATAGTAGGAAATGACCTAGACACATGTCCCAACCTTATTTGTTGTGTCATGGCCGACCAAGACAAGCCATGGGTCAACTTGGGGACCCCATGTAGACACTTTGGTTTGGAAATGACATAAATAACTTTTTATTAAATGTTAAAGTAAAAATGACACAAACAAGAGATGTTTTACGAAAACAATTTTTACATGGGGTTATAAAGATCAGATATTTGATTATAAATATTCATTGGAAATCCAAAAAGAGTTCCTACATCATAGTATTTTTTTTATGATTTTTAGACATTAAATAAATTAAATTATTTATGACATAATAATGATGCAGCGATGACATCATTATTTGACGATTTAAATAAAATGGAAATATAATGTAAAATCTATGAACTACACATGTCCAAAACTTATTGGATGAGTGGATTTCGAAGCCTTATCACATTATCCACGAATTATATCAATGTGGGACCTTTTGAAACCGAAACACAGTTTCAAATAAAGTAATATTTCTTTACTTTCCAAAAGTGCCCCTCCTCTCCTCTTATAAAAGGCCCCCACCTCTACCTCATTTCACACACTCCACAAGCCTTTGGCTCGGCCAACCCCTGCCCATTTACTCTCTCCACATCCCTATCCTCATACTAGAGGATTCCCTTTGGGCAGAATCCTTTCAAAGGAAGCCTTTAGGCTCAAATCAAAAGGAGTTACACTTTTTAAGGTAATTCATTCTCTCATGTTCATTTGTTTTATTTTGCTTCTCCAACCCCCTAAACTCTTTTTATTTACTTCTTTTGTAACAACACCAGTATCTTAAATATACTAGGATGTTTTTATAAGATATATTTGAGCTACACTCTCACACAACTACATCAAGTGGTTAAAGAACATACGGTTTCCGTGGATGGCAAAATTCTGCCTCCCGAAACGATGATTGTTCAATACTCATTTAACACCTTAAAAGGTGGCCATTATGATGTCACTATTTTTATATATGATATATAATATGTTTATGTTTTCCTTAAGCTTCTGTTTTTTTCATTTTGGGCATACCTTTATGGTTTCCATTATGGGTAAACATGATATCTTCATTTTAGGAAATGCGGACTACCGCCCCCTCAAAGTGATTTGATTCGTTAAATACCATATGTGGGACATATAAAGGATGGAACTATGATATTATATATTATATTATACTGGAATTATAATATACCTTTATATCATTATGATTCCATTCCAGAAAATATGAAATAGAAATGGAAGTAGCGTTCATGAGTACGTACGGCTTACCGTCTCCATGAACGGTGCATTTCATTTCTTACCTCTAAATGTGATGTAATATTATAAATGCTTGTATTTACTGGATATATATGACATATATGATATCTACATCATGAATACCATTCTGGATATAATTAACCTTTGGCAAAATTAACAACATGTAAGTGTAAGAAGTCTATTTTTGACTTAAGAACCAAATACCGACATGATGAACATTATTAACTTAACTGATTACATGATGTTCATAACATGGTATAAAAGGAATAATGAACTTGAAGAGGATTCATAAGAAAGTGGAGATTAACTTAAGATTATTATTCAGGAGATTAAAGAACGGTCGGGTCAAGTCGGATACGAGGTATGGGACTTCGTCTCAATCCCCTTTCATTGAGGCATATTTTGTTTTATACACAACTTTCTTTTATACGGTGTATAAACCCCTTTGACTTTTACGTTTATTTAGAAGGAATATTTTTTTATATGAAGCGTTTACTAAACAAAAAAAGGGGAATGTTTTTGTCGTACGTATGCGGCGACAACGACTTCTCCGCCGTCATGACCGTTATTTGAGTTGCGGCTTCCTCTACAAGCCATACCTTTTTTTTAAAAAGAAAAATAAATACCATGTTTTACTTTTCTTTTCTTTTAGTATTGAAAATGGTTTTCATAATGTTTTTATATCAATGTGTTGTATTGATATCTCGTGATTGAAATGTGTAAATTTTATGTTTCCTTTATGCATGTTTTATGTGATATGATTATGTTATGGTTCTTGGGCATTATTATGAAGACGGGTGGTTCCGTGATAAACTAAGGGCGGGTGAGCCTGTTATAGCTCTTAAATGCATTGGGTAACACGAAGGAGTAAAACGTTAAGGTTTCTCCGAAGAGATTTTAGGGAATATACTGTGATGGGTATTCAAAACGTAACCAAGAGGGTTACTCCCTACGTAAGAATGTTATGAATGCCTCAAGTTACCTTTATGTCTTATGGTTTCTATGATTTATTCATGATTTTATGAGGTATGTTAAAGTGACTATGTTTTATGGGTAAAGTATGATTTCATTCTTATGTATATATGAAGTCATGTTTCCTTTCCATGTTTTTTTTATAACCCATACTGAGTTTTTATGCTCATCCCATGTTTTTGAAATGTTTTTCACAGGTCAAGGGTAAGGTACATGATAAGATTATAGAGTCAAGGATGTGTCAAGAAATAATCCATGTTTTATTTTAAATGTGTTTCCATTGATGGGAATGAAGAATACTATCTTTATGTAACCACTTTGTTTATATGTGGAATGTAATGCATGTTTTATGATCTAATTCTCTAAAACTCTAACCCCGAAAAGATCCTCAATGTGAAATCTTGTAATAACTCAAGATTAAGTAAGGTTTAATGCTGTGGCCTTATAGTTGGTATCAAAGGTCGGTTTAGATAACTTTAGGAGTTAGAATTCTATTAAATGATTATCCAATTTTTTTTTCGAAATGATATAGCATTTAAAGATTAACATGTTTCTTCATCTAAGACATGTTTGTTCAGAATGGTTTTCCGCAGAGGAAACAGGGAAGCAGTGCTAGGAAGGCATACAAAAGGAAATAACCTTCCGAATCAGCATCCAGAAATGGTCGGAATTGGAACTGAACAGTTTGTTGCAGTAATGGCGCAGTTGACTCAAGCGATAAATGGCGGTGGTATCCATGCACGAGATCAGCCAGATCAACCGCAGAGGAACATGTCAGTGGTGGAACATTTCATGAGGAAACATCCACCATCATTCAGAGGATCATCTGACCCTGTGCTAGCTGAAGGGTGGATTAAAGCACTGGAGAAGATTTTTGATGTCATGGGGTGTTCAGACAATCAAAAGGTTAGTCTTGCTATTTACCGTTTGGAGGGTGAAGCAGATCAGTGGTGGTCTATGGTTAAAAATATCAGGGACGCCGATGAGATTGATGCTCTTGACTGGGATGAATTCAAAGGTATGTTTCTTGAGAAGTATTTTCCTAAGGCTGTTCGACTTAGGATGGAAAAGCAATTCTTGGAATTGAGGCAAGAGGAAGACTCAGTGGCTGCCTATGAAGAAAGGTTCACTCGATTGGCAAGGTATGCTCCAAATTTTATCCGGGACCTTGATAGTAAAATCAATCGTTTTTACTCAGGATTAAAGCCAAAGTATCGAAGGGAATTAGCTTCTCGTGAGTTTAAAAGTTATGAAAAGCTTGTTCGATGTGCTGAGAAGGTGGAAATGGAGTTTGCCGATGACCATGTTTTCTATAACAACCAGCAGAATAAGAGACCGAGGTGGCAGGAGAAAGGTAAGAATTCTTCAAAAAAGTCTGATGGTAAGAGAACTAAGTTTCCAGTTTGTGATAAATGTGGCAAAAGGCATGCTGGGGAATGTCTTCTGAATTCTGGGAAGTGCTACCGATGTGGTAAGATGGGACATAAGGCTCGTGATTTCACTGAAAAGGATCATGGTGAAGGTAAGAACAAATTTCATTTACAGTTATTGAAATGTTATAAGTGCAATGAGATGGGCCACTATGAAAACGAGTGTCCGACAAGGAGCTTGAGTGATGGGAAGCAGTTAAACTACAAGCAGAAAGGGATGGTGTAATCCTTTGCAACTACTTCAGCAGATGTCGGGCCATCAAATGAAGTTGTATCAGGTACTTTTTTTGTTTTTTCAGATTATGCTAGTGTGTTGTTTGATTCGGGGTCTACACATTCTTTCATCCCTGAAACCTTTTCTAGTAAAATGGGAATACCATATCAAGAAATGACTCTTGAACTTTTGGTAAAAACACCTGGGGGAAATGTCGAGGCAAAAAGAATTTACAAGAATCTTCCTATCCTTATCTGTGGAAAGAACCTACTTGCAAACCTTATTGTTCTACCTCTAGTAGAGTTTGATGTTATCCTGGGTATGGATTGGCTCTCTATCTACCATGCTATGATTGACTGTAGAGCTAAAGAAGTTTCTTTTCAGAAAGTCTTTCAGTTTGTTTACAAGAATGAACCCTTACTTTTGATAACATATCAAGAGGCCGATAAAATTGTAAAAGATGGAAATGAATGTTACCTTGCACACGTTGTTGAAAATAAAGGAACTATTCATATTAATGACGTGCCAGTGGTAAATGAGTATCCTGATGTTTTTCCTGATTAGTTGCCTGGAATAATACCAGATCGGGAAGTTGAGTTTACTGTTGACTTAGTTCCTGATGCTAAGCCAATTTCAAAACCCCCTTATCGAATGGCACAAATTGAACTTTTAGAGTTGAAGGAGCAATTGCAAGATTTATTAGAGAAAGGTTTCATTAGACCTAGAACATCACCATGGGGTGCTCCTGTTTTATTTGTTAAAAAGAAATATGGTTCTATGAGACTTTGCATTGATAATAGAGCCTTGAATAATATCACTGTTAAGAACAAATATCCTTTGCCTCATATCGATGATTTGTTTGATCAGCTCCAGGGAGCTCAGTTTTTTTCAAACATTGACTTGAGATCGGGGTACCATCAGCTGAAGGTAAAGGAGGCAGATATTCCGAAGACCGCGTTCCGTACGAGATATGGCCATTATGAATTTGTAGTAATGCCTTTTGGGCTAACCAATGCACCTGATGTATTCATGGACTTAATGAATATAATTTTCCATGAATTCTTGGATAAGTTTGTTGTGGTTTTCATTGATGATATTTTGGTGTTTTCTAAAAGTAAAGAGGAGCATGAAAAACATTTAAGGGTTATCTTGCAAACCTTAAAAGAAAAGAAACTGTATGGGAAATTCAGCAAGTGTGAGTTTTGGTTGCAACAAATTTCATTCCTTGGTCACATTGTTTCTAAAGATGGAATAACTGTTGATCCTGCAAAAACAAAAGTTGTGGAAGAATGGCCAAGACCCACAAATGTAACCGAGATTCGTAGCTTCCTTGGTTTGGCGGGCTATTACCGAAGGTTTGTTAGAAATTTTTCACGGTTATCTAGTCCAATGACTAAGCTAACTCGGAAGGGTGTTATGTTTATCTGGACAAAAGAATGTGATGATTGTTTTCAGGATTTGAAAAGAAGATTGGTGAATGCTCCAGTTTTGGCACTACCTTCCAGGAATGGTGAGTTTGTTATATAGAGTGATGCTTCATTGAAAGGACTTGGTTGCGTCCTAATGCAGAATGATCAGGTAATTGCTTATGCTTCACGACAGTTGAAAACTCATGAGGTAAATTACCCTACACATGACTTGGAATTAGCTGCTGTTGTTTTTTCTTTAAAAATTTGGGGGCATCATTTGTACGGAGTAAAGTGTGAAATATATACCGATCACAAAAGATTAAAGTATATATTCACTCAAAAAGAGTTAAACATGAGACAAAGGAGATGGCTGGAATTAATCAAGGATTATGATTGTACAATTCATTACCATCCGGGAAAAGCAAATAAAGTGGCTGATGCTTTGAGTCGAAAAAGTATTGCTTCATTAACAATGTTGAGTTTGGAATGTGATACTTTGGTTAACGATTTGATGAACTTTGGCAAAGAAGTTGTTGGTGCAGGAAGTCCTTCTGTTTTGTTTCAGGTATCAGTGAGATCATCTCTATCAGATAGAATCAAGCAAGCACAGAAGCAAGACAGTGAGTTGCAGAAAAAGGTAGAGCTGGTTCATAAAGGTAAGTTGCCTGAATTCGACATTGATAATAATTGCGTTTTGAGATTTGGGAAGAGATTGTGTGTGCCTTGTGATTCACAGTTGATGAGAGAGTTGTTATGTGAAGCTCATAGTTCTCTGTTTTCAGTTCATCCGGGCTGTACTAAGATGTATAGAGATCTGCGGGAGTGTTACTGGTGGGATGGAATGAAAAGAGATATTTCTGATTTTACTGTGAAGTGTTTGACTTGTCAGCAGGTTAAAGCCGAGTGACAGTTACGGAAAGGGATGCTCCAGCCTTTACCAGTGCCAGAGTGGAAATGGGAGAATATATCCATGGACTTTGTTGTTGGATTACCGAAGACATCTCGAGGAAATAATTCAAACAGGGTTATTGTTGTTCGTTTGACCAAATCTACTCATTTCCTTGCTATACGAGATACTTTCTCTCTTGATCAACTTTCCCGTTTGTATCTTAAAGAGATATTCAGGTTACACGGAGTTCCTCTCTCCATTGTATCGGATCGTGATCCCAGGTTTACTTCTAACTTTTGGAAAGGCCTTCAGAAGTCGTTGGGTACTGAATCAAATTTTAGTACAACTTTTCATCCTCAATCAGATGGGCAGTCAGAACGAACAATTCAGACATTGGAGGATATGCTACGAGCTTGTTCTATGGATTATCAGGGAAGTTGGGACCAACATCTTTCTTTGGTTGAGTTTTCATATAATAACATTTTTCATTCCAGTATACAGATGGCACCATTTCAGGAATTATATGGGAAGCGGTGTCGAACTCCAGCTTTCTTGGATGAAGTGGGTGAAAGGAAGTTGATGGGACCAGAATTGGTAGAAGAGATGGCATAAAAAGTTCAGCTGATTCAGAAACACACGAGAACAGCTCAGAGCAGGCAGAAGAGTTATGCGGATAACCGGAGGAAGGATCTATCTTTCGAGGTAGGTGATCATGTTTTTCTCAAGGTTTCTCCTTGGAAAAGCGTGATGAGATTTGGTAAGAAAGGAAAGTTGAGTCCAAGGTTTGTTGGACCATACGAAATTCAGGAGAGAGTTGGATCAGTTGCATACCGAGTGGCTTTACCTCCGAGTTTATCTCAGGTACACAATGTTTTTCACGTTTCAATGTTCAGAAAGTATATGCCAGATCCATCTCATGTTCTGAGTCTAGAGGTAGTTTAGCTGGAAGAGAACCTATATTATGAGGAACAACCGGTCCATATTCTTGACCACAGGGAGCAAGTGTTACGGAATAAGGTGATTAAGCAGGTAAAGGTTTTGTGAAAAAACCACATGATTGAAGAGGCAACATGGGAATCTGAAAATGCAATGAGGGATAAGTACCCCCATTTATTCGATAAGTAAATAAATTGCGGGGACACAATTTTCTAAAGGGGGGAAGGATGTAACATCCCAAGTAAGTAATGAATAATAGATATTTTTATCCATGTCTATTAATGATTAAGATAGTGTTTTAGAGGCTTAAAATGAAAATAAATACAATCTTATGCATGAAATAAACTAATATTCTTAAAAGATTGTTTTAGTGCCTTTTGATGGAAAACCATTTTTGAATCTATATTTTGACAATTTTATAAACTATGTTTGTCAAAATAAACTTATCCTTTATGATTGGGACATCAAAATTTACCTTGTGTGAATTTTTGGTATTTTTCTGACAATGTTCATTTTTAATGAATAGTGAAAAATACTGCATTTTACATCAAAACTGCTTTTTAATCTAATTTATTTATATGATTAGATTATGTTTTGAATTGGTTTTTAAGTGAAATTAGAATATATTTTTACCATTTTATCCAATGGTGGTCATTGGAATCAATTTCACTTTAAATTAGACTTAAACTGGTGTCAATCTTTTGATACTTATTGTTTTGTAAAAACACGCTATTTGCTCTGGCAGCGGGAATTAATTATTAAATTAATTAATGTGACTTATATGATTTGAATTTTGTAAAATATACTTCATTTTTGAATTCGGAATATCAAATAAATCTTAGGGTGAATTTTTGGTAATTTTCTGAAAAACGTCAATTTTTGATGAATAGTGAAACCACTAAGTGGTAATCAAGCAAACTGATTTTTCAGTTAAATGAAAGTTTACCACTAATGTGTATTGAATTTTAAAAATCCGACATACATGGTTTTCATTAAGAAGTATAATGTGGTTCAATGAGATTAAAATAATTTTTTGGTGAATAGTAACTTATTAAGTTCTTAATCGCGATTAGTGGTAATTAGGGTAGTTTAAGGTATAAATAATGCTTTAATAATAGGAAATAACCTAGACACATGTCCCAACCTCATTGGATGTGTCATGACCGACCAAGAAAAGCCATGGGTCAACTTGGGGACCCCATGGAGACACTTTGGATTGGAAATGACATAAATAACTTTTTATTAAATGTTAAAGTAAAAATGACACAAACAAGAGATGTTTTACGAAAACAATTTTTACATGGGGTTATAAAGATCAGATATTTGATTATAAATAGTCTTTGGAAAGATAAAAATATTTCCTACATCATAGTATTTTTTTATGATTTTTATACATTAAATAAATTAAATTATTTATAACATAATAATGATGGAGCGATGACATCATTATTTGACGATTTAAATAAAATGGAATGATAATGTAAACTCTATGAACTAAACATGTCAAAAACTTATTGGATGAGTGTATTTCGAAGCCTTATCACCTTATCCACGAATTATATCAAAGTGTGACCTTTTGAAACCGAAACACATTTTCAAATAAAGTAATATTTCTTTACTTTCCAAAAGTTCCCCTCCTCTCCTCTTATAAAAGGCCCCCACCTCTACCTCATTTCACACACTCCACAAGCCATTGGCTCGGCCAACCCCTGCCCATTTACTCTCTCCACATCCCTCTCCTCATCCTAGAGGATTCCCTTTGGGCAGAATCCTTTCAAAGGAAGCCTTTAGGCTCAAATCAAAAGGAGTTACACTTTTTAAGGTAATTATTCTCTCATGTTCATTTGTTTTATTTTGCTTCTCCAATCCCCTAAACTCTTTTTATTTACTTCTTTTGTAACAACACCAGTATCTTCAATATAATAGGATGTTGTTATAAGATATATTTGAGCTACACTCTCACACAACTACATCAAATGGTTAAAGAACATACGGTTTCCGTGGATGGAGAAATTCTGCCTCCCGAAACGATGATTGTTCAATACTCATTTAACACCTTCAAAGGTGGCCATTATGATGTCACTATTTTTATATATGATATATAATATGTTTATGTTTTCCTTAAGCTTCTGTTTTTTTCATTTTGGGCATACCTTTATGGTTTCCATTATGGGTAAACACGATATCTTCATTTTAGGAAGTGCGGAATACCGCCCCCTCAAAGTGATTTGAATCGTTAAATACCATATGTGGGACATATAAAGGATGGAACTATGATATTATATATGATATTATACTGGAATTATAATATACCTTTATATCATTATGATTCCATTCCAGAAAATATGAAATAGAAATGGAAGTAGCGTTCATGCGTACGTACGGCTTACCGTCTCCATGAACGGTGCATTTCATTTCTTACCTCTAAAAGTGATGTAATATTATAAATGCATGTATGTACTGGATATATATGACATATATGATATCTACATCATGGATACCATTCTGGATATAATGAACCTTTGGCCAAATTAACAACATGTATGTGTAAGAAGTCTATTTTTGACTTAAGAACCAAATACCGACAAAATGAACATTATTAACATAACTGATTACATGATGTTCATAACATGGTATAAAAGGAATAATGAACTTGAAAAAGATTCATAAGAAAGTAGAGATTAACTTAAGTTTATTATTCAGGAGATTAAAGAACGGTCGGGTCAAGTCGGATACGAGGTATGGGACTTCGTCTCAATCCCCTTTCATTGAGGCATATTTTGTTTTATACACAACTTTCTTTTATACGGTGTTTAAACCCCTTTGACTTTTACGTTTATTCAAATGGAATCTTTTTTTATACGAAGCATTTACTAAACGACAAAAGGGGAATGTTTTTGTTGTACGTATGCGGCGACAACGACTTCTCCGCCGTCGTGACCGTTATTTGAGTGGCGGCTTCCTCTACAAGCCATACCTTTTTTTTAAAAGAAAAATAAATACCATGTTTTACTTTTCATTTCTTTTAGTATTGAAAATGGTTTTCATAATGTTTTTATATCAATGTGTTGTATTGATATCTCGTGATTGAAATGTGGAAATTTTATGTTTCCTTTATGCATGTTTTATGTGATATGATTATGTTATGGTTCTTGGGCATTATTATGAAGACGGGTGGTTCCGTGATAAACTAAGGGCGGGTGAGCCCGTTATAGCTCTCCAATGCATTGGGTAACGCGAAGGAGTGAAACGTTAAGGTTTCTCCGAAGAGATTTTAGGGAATATACTATGATGAGTATTACAAACGTAACCAAGAGGGTTACTCCCTACGTAAGAATGTTATGAATGCCTCAAGTTACCTTTATGTCTTATGATTTCTATGATTTATTCATGATTTTATGAGGTATGTTAAAGTGCCTATGTTTTATGGGAAAAGTATGATTTCATTCTTATGTATATATGAACTCATGTTTCCTTTCCATGTTTTTTTTATAACCCATACTGAGTTTTTATGCTCATCCCAAGTTTTTGAAATGTTTTTCACAGGTCAAGGGAAAGGTACATGATATGATGATAGAGTCAAGGATGTGTCAAGAAATAATCCATGTTTTATTTTAAATGTGTTTCCATTGATGGGAATGAAGAATACTATCTTTATGTAACCACATTGTTTATATGTGGAATGTAATGCATGTTTTATGATCTAATTCTCTAAAACTCTAAACCCGAAAAGATCCTCAATGTGTAATCCTGAAATAACTCAAGATAAGTAAGGTTTAAGGCTGGGGCCTTATAATGGATCCACTTTGGTTGGGAAATGACATAAATAACTTTTTATTTAATGTAAAAGTAAAAATGACCCCAACATCATATGTTTTACGAAAACAATTTTTACATGGGGTTATAAAGATCAGATTTTTGATTATAAATGGTCATTGGAAAGATAAAAAGATTTCCTACATCATAGTATTTTTTTTACAATTTTTAGACATTATATAAATTAAATTATTTATGACATAATAATGATGCAGCGATGACATCATTATTTGACAATTTAAATAAAATGGAAAGATAATGTAAAATCTATGGACTACACATGTCCAAAACCAATTGGATGAGTGGATTTCTAAGCCTTATCACCTTATCCACGAATTATATCAATGTGGGACCTTTTAAAACAGAAACACATTTTCAAATAAAGTAATATTTCTTACTTTCCAAAAGTGCCCCTCCTCTCCTCTTATAAAAGGCCCCCACCTCTACCTCATTTCACACACTCCTCAAGCCTCTGGCTCAGCCAACCCCTGCCCATTTACTCTCTCCACATCCCTCTCCTCATCATAGAGTATTCCCTTTTGGTAGAATCCTTTCAACGTAAGCCTTTAGGCTCAAATCAAAAGGAGTTACACTTTTAAAGGCAATTCATTCTCTCATGTTCATTTGTTTTATTTTGCTTCTCCAACCCCCTAAACTCTTTTTATTTATTTCTTTTGTAACAACAGCAGTATCTTCAATATACTAGGATGTTGTTATAAGATTTATTCGAGCTACACTCTCACACAACTACATCAAATGGTTAAAGAACATACGGTTTCCGTGGATGGCGACATTCTACCTCCCGAAACGATGATTGTTCAATACTCATTTAACACCTTCAAAGGTGGCCATTATGATGTCACTATTTTTATATATGATATATAATATGTTTATGTTTTCCTTAAGCTTCTGTTTTTTTCATTTTGGGCATACCTTTATGGTTTCCATTTTGGGTAAACATGATATCTTCATTTTAGGAAATGCGGACTACCGCCCACTCAAAGTGATTTGATTCGTTAAATACCATATGTGGGACATATAAAGGATGGAACTATGATATTATATATGATATTATACTTCAATTATAATATACCTTTATATCATTATGATTCCATTCCAGAAAATACAAAATAGAAATGGAAGTAGCGTTCATGCGTACGTACGGCTTACCGTCTCCAGGAACGGTGCATTTCATTTCTTACCTCTAAATGTGATGTAATATTATAAATGCATGTATTTACTGGATATATATGACATATATGATATCTACATCATGAATACCATTCTGGATATAATGAACCTTTGGCCAAATTAACAACATGTAAGTTTAAGAAGTCTATTTTTGACATAAGAACCAAATACCGACAAAATGAACATTATTAACTTAACTGATTACATGATGTTCATAACATGGTATAAAAGGAATAATGAACTTGAAAAAGATTCATAAGAAAGTAGAGATTAACTTAAGTTTATTATTCAGGAGATTAAAGAACGGTCGGGTCAAGTCGGATACGAGGTATGGGACTTCGTCTCAATCCCCTTTCATTGAGGCATATTTTGTTTTATACACAACCTTATTTTATACAGTGTATAAACCCCTTTGAATTTTACGTTTATTCAAAAGGAATATTTTTTTATATGAAGCGTTTACTAAACGACAAAAGGGGAATGTTTTTGTCGTACGTATGCGGCGACAACGACTTCTCCGCCGTCGTGACCGTTATTTGAGTTGCGGCTTCCTCTACAAGCCATACCTTTTTTAAAAGAAAAATAAATACCATGTTTTACTTTTCTTTTCTTTTAGTATTTAAAATGGTTTTCATAAAGATTTTATATCAATTTGTTGTATTGATATCATGTGATTGAAATGTGGAAATTTTATGTTTCCTTTATGCATGTTTTATGTGATATGATTATGTTATGGTTCATGGGCATTATTATGAAGACGGGTGGTTCCATGATAAACTAAGGGCGGGTGAGCCTGTTATAGCTCTCCAATGCATTGGGTAACGCGAAGGAGTGAAACGTTAAGGTTTCTCCGAAGAGATTTTAGGGAATATACTGTGATGGGTATTCCAAACGTAACCAAGAGGGCTACTCCCTACGTAAGAATGTTATGAATGCCTCAAGTTACCTTTATGTCTTATGGTTTCTATGATTTATTCATGATTTTATGAGGTATGTTAAAGTGCCTATGTTATATGGGTAAATTATGATTTCATTCTTATGTATATATGAAGTCATGTTTCCTTTCCATGTTTTTTTTATAACCCATACTGAGTTTTTATGCTCATCCCAAGATTTTGAAATGTTTTTCACAGGTCAAGGGTAAGGTACATGATAAGATGATAGAGTCAAGGATGTGCCACGAAATAATCCATGTTTTATTTTAAATGTGTTTCCATTGATGGGAATGAAGAATACTATCTTTATGTAACCACTTTGTTTATATGTGGAATGTAATGCATGTTTTATGATCTAATTATCTAAAACTCTAACCCCGAAAAGATACTCAATGTGTAATCTTGTAATAACTCAAGATTAAGTATGGTTTAAGGCTGTGGCCTTATAGTTGGTATCAAAGGTCAGTTTAGATAACTTTAGGAGTTAGAATTCTATTAAATGATTATCCAAATTTTTTTTTTCGAAATGATATATCATTTAAAGATTACCATGTTGCTTCATCTAAGACATGTTTGTTCAGAATGGTTTTCCGCAGAGGAAACAGGGAAGCAGTGCTAGGAAGGCATACAAAAGGAAATAACCTTCCGAATCAGCATCCAGAAATGGTCGGAATTGGAACTGAACAGTTTGTTGCAGTAATGGCGCAGTTGACTCAAGCGATAAATGGCGGTGGTATCCATGCACGAGATCAGCCAGATCAACCGCAGAGGAACATGTCAGTGGTGGAACATTTCATGAGGCAACATCCACCATCATTCAGAGGATCATCTGACCCTGTGCTAGCTGAAGGGTGGATTAAAGCACTGGAGAACATTTTTGATGTCATGGGGTGTTCAGACAATCAAAAGGTTAGTCTTGCTATTTACCGTTTGGAGGGTGAAGCAGATCAGTGGTGGTCTATGGTTAAAAATATCAGGGACGCCGATGAGATTGATGGTCTTGACTGGGATGAATTCAAAGGTATGTTTCTTGAGAAGTATTTTCCTAAGGTTGTTCGACTTAGGATGGAAAAGCAATTCTTGGAATTGAGGCAAGAGGAAGACTCAGTGGCTGCCTATGAAGAAAGGTTCACTCGATTGGCAAGGTATGCTCCAAATTTTATCCGGGACCTTGATAGTAAAATCAATCGTTTTTACTCAGGATTAAAGCCAAAGTATCGAAGGGAATTAGCTTCTCGTGAGTTTAAAAGTTATGAAAAGCTTGTTCGATGTGCTGAGAAGGTGGAAATGGAGTTTGCCGATGACCATGTTTTCTATAACAACCAGCAGAAGAAGAGACCGAGGTGGCAGGAGAAAGGTAAGAATTCTTCAAAAAAGTCTGATGGTAAGAGAACTAAGTTTCCAGATTGTGATAAATGTGGCAAAAGGCATGCTGGGGAATGTCTTCTGAATTCTGGGAAGTGCTACCGATGTGGTAAGATGGGACATAAGGCTCGTGATTACACTGAAAAGGATCATTGTGAAGGTAAGAACAAATTTGATTTACAGTTAGTGAAATGTTATAAGTGTAATGAGATGGGTCACTATGCAAACGAGTGTCCGACAAGGAGCTTGAGTGATGGGAAGCAGTTAGACTACAAGCAGAAAGGGGTGGTGTAATCCTTTGCAACTACTTCAGCAGATGTCGGGCCATCAAATGAAGTTGTATCAGGTACTTTTTTTGTTTTTTCAGATTATGCCAGTGTGTTGTTTGATTCGGGGTCTACAAATTCTTTCATCCCTGAAACCTTTTCTAGTAAAATGGGAATACCATCTCAAGAAATGACTCTTGAACTTTTGGTAAAAACACCTGGGGGAAATGTCGAGACAAAAAGAATTTACAAGAATCTTCCTATCCTTATCTGTGGAAAGAATCTACTTGCAAACCTTATTGTTCTACCTCTAGTAGAGTTTGATGTTATCCTGGGTATGGATTGGCTCTCTATCTACCATGCTATGATTGACTGTAGAGCTAAAGAAGTTTCTTTTCAGAAAGACTTTCAGTTTGTTTACAAGAATGAACCCTTACTTTTGATAACATATCAAGAGGCCGAGAAACTTGTAAAAGATGGAAATGAATGTTACCTTGCACACGTTGTTGAAAATAAAGGAACTGTTCAGATTAATGACGTGCTAGTGGTAAATGAGTATCCTGATGTTTTTCCTGATGAGTTTCCTGGAATAATACCATATCGGGAAGTTGAGTTTACTATTGACTTAGTTCCTGATGCTAAGCCAATTTCAAAACCCCCTTATCGAATGGCACAAATTGAACTTTTAGAGTTGAAATAGCAATTGTAAGATTTATTAGAGAAAGGTTTCATTAGAACTAGCACATCACCATGGGGTGCTCCTGTTTTATTTGTTAAAAAGAAAGATGGTTCTATGAGACTTTTCATTGATAATAGAGCCTTGAATAATATCACTGTTAAGAACAAATATCCTTTGCCTCATATCGATGATTTGTTTGATCAGCTCCAGGGAGCTCAGTTTTTTTCAAACATTGACATGAGATCGGGGTACCATCAGCTGAAGGTAAAGGAGGCAGATATTCCGAAGACCACGTTCCATACGAGATATGGCCATTATGAATTTGTAGTAATGCCTTTTGGGCTAACCAATGCACCTGCTGTATTCATGGACTTAATGAATAGAATTTTCCATTAGTTCTTGGATAAGTTTGTGGTGGTTTTCATTGATGATATTTTGGTGTTTTCTAAAAGTAAAGAGGAGCATGAAAAACATTTAAGGGTTATCTTGCAAACCATAAAAGAAAAGAAACTGTATGGGAAATTCAGCAAGTGTGAGTTTTGGTTGCAACAAATTTCTTTCCTTGGTCACATTGTTTCTAAAGATGGAATAACTGTTGATCCTGCAAAAACAAATGTTGTGGAAGAATGGCCATGACCCACAAATGTAACCGAGATTCGTAGCTTCCTTGGTTTGGCGGGCTATTACCGAAGGTTTGTTAGAAATTTTTCACAGTTATCTAGTCCAATGACTAAGCTAACTCGGAAGGGTGTTAAGTTTATCTGGACAAAAGAATGTGATGATTGTTTTCAGGAATTGAAAAGAAGATTGGTGAATGCTCCAGTTTTGGCACTACCTTCCAGGAATGGTGAGTTTGTTATATACAGTGATGCTTCATTGAAAGGACTTGGTTGCGTCCTAATACAGAATGATCAGGTAATTGTTTATGCTTCACGATAGTTGAAAACTCATGAGGTAAATTACCCTACACAAGACTTGGAATTAGCTGCTGTTGTTTTTGCTTTAAAAATTTGGAGGCATCATTTTTATGGAGTAATGTGTGAAATATATACCGATCACAAAAGATTAAAGTATATATTCACTCAGAAAGAGTTAAACATGAGACAAAGGAGATGGCTGGAATTAATCAAGGATTATGATTGTACAATTCATTACCATCCGGGAAAAGCAAATAAAGTGGCTGATGCTTTGAGTCGAAAAAGTAATGCTTCATTAACAATGTTATGTTTGGAACGTGATACTTTGGTTAATGATTTGATGAACTTTGGCCTAGAAGTTGTTGGTGCAGGAAGTCCTTCTGTTTTGTTTCAGGTATCAGTGAGATCATCTCTATCAGATAGAATCAAGCAAGCACAGAAGCAAGACAGTGAGTTGCAGAAAAAGGTAGAGCTGGTTCATAAAGGTAAGTTGCCTGAATTCGACATTGATAATGATTGCGTTTTGAGATTTGGGAAGAGATTGTGTGTGCGTTGTGATTCACAGTTGAAGAGAGAGTTGTTATGTGAAACTCATAGTTCTCCGTTTTCAGTTCATCCGGGCAGTACTAAGATGTATAGAGTTCTGCGGGAGTGTTACTGGTGGGATGGAATGAAAAGAGATATTGCTGATTTTACTGTGAAGTGTTTGACTTGTCAACAGGTTAAAGCCGAGCGACAGTTACCGAAAGGGATGCTTCAGCCTTTACCAGTGCCAGAGTGGAAATGGGAGAATATATCCGTGGACTTTGTTGTTGGATTACCGAAGACATCTCGAGGTAATAATTCAAACAGGGTTATTGTTAATCGCTTGACCAAATCTGCTCATTTCCTTGCTATACGAGATACTTTCTCTCTTGATCAGCATTCCCGTTTGTATCTTAAAGAGATAGTCAGGTTACACGGAGTTCCTCTCTCCATTGTATCGGATCGTGATCCCAGGTTTACTTCTAACTTTTGGAAAGGCCTTCAGAAGTCGTTGGGTACTGAATTAAATTTTAGTACAACTTTTCATCCTCAATCAGATTGGCAGTCAGAACGAACAATTCAGACATTGGAGGATATGCTACGAGCTTGTTCTATGGATTATCAGGGAAGTTGGGACCAACATCTTTCTTTGGTTAGGTTTTCATATAATAACATTTTTCATTCCAGTATACAGATGGCACCATTTCAGGAATTATATGGGAAGCGGTGTCGAACTCCAGCATTCTGGGATGAAGTGGGTGAAAGGAAGTTGATGGGACTAGAATTGGTAGAAGAGATGGCAGAAAAAGTTCAGCTGATTCAGAAACACATGAGAACAGCTCAGAGCAGGCAGAAGAGTTATGCAGATAACCGGAGGAAGGATCTATCATTCGAGGTAGGTGATCATGTTTTTCTCAAGGTTTCTCCATGGAAAAGCGTGATGAGATTTGGTAAGAAAGGAAAGTTGAGTCCAAGGTTTGTTGGACCATACGAAATTCAGGAGAGAGTTGGATCAGTTGCATACCGAGTGGCTTTACCTCCGAGTTTATCTCAGGTACACAATGTTTTTCACGTTTCAATGTTGAGAAAGTATATGCCAGATCCATCTCATGTTTTGAGTCCAGAGGTAGTTCAGCTGGAAGAGAACCTATCTTATGAGGAACAACCGGTCCATATTCTTGACCACAGGGAGCAAGTGTTACGGAATAAGGTGATTAAGCAGGTAAAGGTTTTGTGGAAAAACCACATGATTGAAGAGGCAACATGGGAATCTGAAAATACAATGAGGGACAAGTACCCCCATTTATTCGATAAGTAAATAAATTGCGGGGACACAATTTTCTAAAGGGCGGAAGGATGTAACATCCCAAGTAAGTAATGAATAATAGATATTTTTATCGATGTCTATTAATGATTATGATAGTGTTTTAGAGGCTTAAAATGAAAATAAATACAATCTTATGCATGGAATAAACTAATATTCTTAAAAGATTGTTTTACTGCCTTTTGATGGCAAACCATTTTTGAATCTATATTTTGACAATTTTATAAACTATGTTTGTCAAAATAAACTTATCCTTTATTATTGGGACATCAAAATTTACCTTGTGTGAATTTTTGGTATTTTTCTGACAATGATCATTTTTTAATGAATAGTGAAAAATACTGCATTTTACATCAAAACTGCTTTTTAATATAATTTATTTATATGATTAGATTATGTTTTGAATTGGTTATGAAGTGAAATTAGAATATATTTTTACCATTTTATCCAATGGTGGTCATTGGAATCAATTTCACTTTAAATTAGACTTAAACTGGTGTCAATCTTTTGATACTTATTGTTTTGTAAAAACACGCTATTTGCTCTGGCAGCGGGAATTAATTATTAAATTAATTAATGTGACTTATATGATTTGAATTTTTTAAAATATACTTCATTTTTGAATTCGGAATATCAAATAAAGCTTAGGGTGAATTTTTGGTAATTTTCTGAAAAACTTCAATTTTTGATGAATAGTGAAACCACTAACTGGTAATCAAGCAAACTGATTTTTCAGTTAAATGAAAGTTTACCACTAATGTGTATTGAATTTTGAAAATCCGACATACATGGTTTTCATTAATAAGTAAAATGTGGTTCAATGAGATTAAAATAATTTGTTGGTGAATAGTAACTTATTAAGTTCTTAATCGCGATTAGTGGTAATTAGGGTAGTTTAAGGTATAAATAATGCTTTAATAATAGGAAATGACCTAGACACATGTCCCAACCTTATTGGTTGTGTCATGGCCGACCAAGACATTCCATGGTTCAACTTGGGGACCCCATGGAGACACTTTGGTTTGGAAATGACATAAATAACTTTTTATTAAATGTTAAAGTAAAAATGACACAAACAAGAGATGTTTTACGAAAACAATTTTTACATTGGGTTATAAAGATCAGATATTTGATTATAAATAGTCATTGTAACTCTAAAAAGATTTCCTACATCATAGTATTTTTTTTATGATTTTTAGACATTAAATAAATTAAATTATTTATGACATAATAATGATGGAGCAATGACATCATTATTTGACGATTTAAATAAAATGGAATGATAATGTAAACTCTATGAAGTAAACATGTCCAAAACTTATTGGATGAGTGGATTTCGAAGCCTTATCACCTTATCCACGAATTATATCAATTTGGGACCTTTTGAATCCGAAACACATTTTCAAATAAAGTAATATTTCTTTACTTTCCAAAAGTTCCCCTCCTCTCCTCTTATAAAAGGCCCCCACCTCTACCTCATTTCACACACTCCACAAGCCATTTGCTCGGCCAAACCCTGCCCATTTACTCTCTCCACATCCCTCTCCTCATCCTAGAGGATTCCCTTTGGGCAGAATCCTTTCAAAAGAAGCCTTTAGGCTCAAATCAAAAGGAGTTACACTTTTTAAGGTAATTATTCTCTCATGTTCATTTGTTTTATTTTGCTTCTCCAATCCCCTAAACTCTTTTTATTTACTTCTTTTGTAACAACACCTGTATCTTCAATATACTAGGATGTTGTTATAAGATATATTTGAGCTACACTCTCACACAACTACATCAAATGGTTAAAGAAGATACGGTTTCCGTGGATGGCGAAATTCTGCCTCCCGAAACGATGATTGTTCAATACTCATTTAACACCTTCAAAGGTGGCCATTATGATGTCACTATTTTTATATATGATATATAATATGTTTATGTTTTCCTTAAGCTTCTGTTTTTTTCATTTTGGGCATACCTTTATGGTTTCCATTATGTGTAAACACGATATCTTCATTTTAGGAAGTGCGGACTACCGCCCCCTCAAAGTTATTTGATTCGTTAAATATCATATGTGGGACATATAAAGGATGGAACTATGATATTATATATGATATTATACTGGAATTATAATATACCTTTATATCATTATGATTCCATTCCAGAAAATATGAAATAGAAATGGAAGTAGCGTTCATGCGTACGTACGGCTTACCGTCTCCATGAACGGTGCATTTCATTTCTTACCTCTAAATGTGATGTAATATTATAAATGCATGTATGTAATGGATATATATGACATATATTATATCTACATCATGAATACCATTCTGGATATAATGAACCTTTGGCCAAATTAACAACATGTAAGTGTAAGAAGTCTATTTTTGACTTCAGAACCAAATACCGACAAAATGAACATTATTAACTTAACTGATTACATGATGTTCATAATATGGTATAAAAGGAATAATGAACTTGAAAAAGATTCATAAGAAAGTAGAGATTAACTTAAGTTTATTATTCAGGAGATTAAAGAACGGTCAGGTCAAGTCGGATACGAGGTATGGGACTTCGTCTCAATCCCCTTTCATTGAGGCATATTTTGTTTTATACACAACTTTCTTTTATACGGTGTATAAACCCCTTTGACTTTTACGTTTATTCAAAAGGAATCTTTGTTTATACGAAGCGTTTACTAAACGACAAAAGGGGAATGTTTTTGTCGTATGTATGCGGCGACAACGACTTCTCCGCCGTCGTGACCGTTATTTGAGTTGCGGCTTCCTCTACAAGCCATACCTTTTTTTTAAAAGAAAAATAAATAACATGTTTTACTTTTCTTTTCTTTTAGTATTGAAAATGGTTTTCATAATGTTTTTATATCAATGTGTTGTATTGATATCTCGTGATTGAAATGTGGAAATTTTATGTTTCCTTTATGCATGTTTTATGTGATATGATTATGTTATGGTTCTTGGGCATTATTATGAAGACGGGTGGTTCCGTGATAAACTAAGGGCGGGTGAGCCCGTTATAGCTCTCCAATGCATTGGGTAATGCAAAGGAGTGAAACGTTAAGGTTTCTCCGAAGAGATTTTAGGGAATATACTGTGATGGGTATTCCAAACGTAACCAAGAGGGTTACTCCCTACGTAAGAATGTTATGAATGCCTCAAGTTACCTTTATGTCTTATGATTTCTATGATTTATTCATGATTTTATGAGGTATGTTAAAGTTCCTATGTTTTATGGGAAAAGTATGATTTCATTCTTATGTATATATGAACTCATGTTTCCTTTCCATGTTTTTTTATAACCCATACTGAGTTTTTATGCTCATCCCAAGTTTTTGAAATGTTTTTCAAAGGTCAAGGGAAAGGTACATGATAAGATGATAGAGTCAAGGATGTGTCAAGAAATAATCCATGTTTTATTTTAAATGTGTTTCCATTGATGAGAATTATAAATACTATCTTTATGTAACCACTTTGTTTATATGTGGAATGTAATGCATGTTTTATGATCTAATTCTCTAAAACTCTAAACCCGAAAAGATCCTCAATGTGTAATCTTGTAATAACTCAATATTAAGTAAGGTTTAAGGATGGGGCCTTATAATGGATCCACTTTTGTTGGGAAATGACATAAATAACTTTTTATTTAATGTAAAAGTAAAAATGACACAAACATCATATGTTTTACGAAAACAATTTTTACATGGGGTTATAAAGATCAGATTTTTGATTATAAATGGTCATTGGAAAGATAAAAAGATTTAATACATCATTTTATTTTTTTAATAATTTTTAGACATTAAATAAATTAAATTATTTATGACATAATAATGATGCAGCGATGACATCATTATTTGACAATTTAAATAAAATGGAAAGATAATGTAAAATATATGAACTACACATGTCAAAAACCAATTGGATGAGTGTATTTCTAATCCTTATCACCATATACACGAATTATATCAATGTGGAACCTTTTAAAACAGAAACACATTTTCAAATAAAGTAATATTTCTTACTTTCCAAAAGTGCCCCTCCTCTCCTCTTATAAAAGGCCCCCACCTCTACCACATTTCACACACTCCTCAAGCCTTTGGCTCAGCCAACCCCTGCCCATTTACTCTCTCCACATCCCTCTCCTCATCATAGAGTATTCCCTTTGGGCATAATCCTTTCAAAGTAAGCCTTTAGGCTCAAATCAAAAGGAGTTACACTTTTAAAGGTAATTCATTCTCTCATGTTCATTTGTTTTATTTTGCTTCTCCAACCCCCTAAAATCTTTTTATTTATTTCTTTTGTAACAACAGCAGTATCTTCAATATACTAGGATGTTGTTATAAGATTTATTAGAGCTACACTCTCACACAAATACATCAAATGGTTAAAGAACATACGGTTTCCGTGGATGGCGACATTCTACCTCCCGAAACGATCATTGTTCAATACTCATTTAACACCTTCAAAGGTGACCATTATGATGCCACTATTTTTATATATGATATATAATATGTCTATGTTTTCCTTAAGCTTCTGTTTTTTTCATTTTGGGCATACCTTTATGGTTTCCATTGTGGGTAAACACGATATCTTCATTTAAGGAAGTGCGGACTACCGCCCCCTCAAAGTGATTTGATTCGTTAAATACCATATGTGGGACGTATGAAGGATGGAACTATGATATTATATATGATATTATACTGGAATTATAATATACCTTTATATAATTATTATTCCATTCTATAAAATACGAAATAGAAATGAAAGTAGCGTTCATTCATACGTACGGCTTACCGTCTCCATGAACGGTGCATTTCATTTCTTACCTCTAAATTATTATGTAATGTTATAAATGCATGCATGTACTAGATATATATATGAAATATATTATATCTACATCATGAATACAATTCTGGATATAATAAACATTTTTCCACATGAACAACATGTAATTGTAAGAAGTCCACTTTCGACTTAAGAAGCAAATATCGGCAAAACAAATATTATTAACTTAAATGATTACATAATGTTTATGACATGGTAATAAGTGGTATAAAAGTAATAATGAACTTGAAAAAGGTTCTTAAGGAATTAGAAATTAACTCAAGTTTATTATTCAGGAGATTAAAGAAAGATCGAGTCAAGTCGGACCCGAGGTAAGGGATCCTACTCCTCTCTTTCTTTTTAAGAGCACACTTTTATGTCATTCCTTTTAAAGCTCATATTTCTTGTTATTGGGATGATCTTTTATATTCCACTTGCTGTAAATTCTATTGTAATATGATGGGATACTCTATTTGATCTCATCAATCCATATTCGGAAGTTTTATGTGGCGCCGTTAGGCTGCCGTGTTTTCGTAAGGGATTTTTTCATCTCACTTTTATTCCCGTGAGATTTATGCTACATTTGCCACAAATTCCATTGAGTGGTGTATGTACTGCCCATTATTCTACTCTTTGTGTAATATAATTTCGTTTATGAGTATTTACATCAATGATCTATTGTCTTTCTTTCATGGGGTGTATGTTTTGAAAGATACCCAAGTTGGTAAGGGAACCTTTCACCCTCCTCTTTTTTAAAAGACTTCTTTTATTGGGTCTTTTAATTTACATATTTTTATGTTGGGACATGTTCTCATACATCCTTATTGATGTGAATTTTATGTCCAAGTGATGAGATACACTTTTTATCTCTCATCAACTCATTTTGATGTGATGTCGTTAGGCTGTCAAGGGAACTTTTTAACCCAATTTCGATTTCTTTGGGTTCAACTTGTAGTCATTGAATATGTCATCCATTGAATATGTTTGAATGACATTTTATTGTTTTACACTTAATATCCACTTATATTGGGTGTATAAATATTTTTCACACATATTTTTGAGATTTATTTGTCCTTAATTTAAGGATACCTTCTTTATAAGGGATTTCATCACATTTGACATTTCTATTGAGGGTTCATTGTTGTTATGCACCAATTCACACTTATATGGTGTATATACTATCGTTTTAAATGTTTTAATTATTTGTTCTTATTAATATCCATGTTTTCAAAATGGTTTTAAGGATTTATTTATATGGATATTAATGGTTTACAATTTTAAAAGCTTCAAGGTGGTATGGGACACTTTGATTCAAAAATCTCTTTATTAAATGTTTTAAATGGTTTCTTTTTGAATGGATTCATTATTTCAATATCCTAAAATGTTATATTGTGATTGAAATGTGTAAATTTTATGTTTCCTTTATTCATGTTTATGTGATACGATTATGTTATGGTTCTTGGGCATTGTTATGAAGAACGGGTGGTTCCGTGATAAACTAAGGGCGGGTGAGCCCGATATAGCTCTCCAATGCATTGGGTAACGCGAAGGAGTGAAACGTTATGGTTTCTCCGAAGATATTTAGGGAATATACTGTGATGGGTATACCAAACGTAACCAAGAGGGTTACTCCCTACATAAGAATGTTATGAATGCATCAAGTTACATTTATGTCTTATGTTTTCTATGATTTATTCATGATTTGATATGCCTATGTTTTATGAGTAAAGTGTGATTTAATTATAATGTATATATGAACTCATGTTTCCTTTCCATATTTTTTATAACTCTTACTGAGCTTTTTTTGCTCATCTCAAGTTTTTGAAATGTTTTTCACAGGTCAAGGGAAAGGTACATGATGTGATGATAGTGTCAAGGATGTGTCAAGAAAGAATCCGTGTTATAATATAAATATGATTCCGTTGATGGGAAGAATGAATGTTGTCTTTTATCTAACCACTTTGTTTAAATGTGGAATGTAATGAAAGTTTAATGATCTAATTCTCTAAAACTCTAATCCTGAAAAGATCCTCAATGTGTAATCTTGTAATAACTCAAGATTAAGTAAGGTTTTAAGGATGGGGCCTTATATTGAATGATTTAAACCATAATTAACTATCAATTTCAACCAAGGATCGAAATGGCTGGTGTCTTTGGAATATTAGCTACATAATTAAACTGCATGAAACCTAAATAAAAACACCATTATTGAATATTTATAATGAGATCATAAAATATATCAATCCTATAAAAATTCATATGATAACAAATTGATATATATGAACACATGGATGAGCTAAAAAGCCATGTAAGGGAATAAACATAAGAAAAAACAATAGCACATGGGTTAGAAGGCCAAACATGATGACATGGATTGGCATGGAACACAAATAAATATATGGATGAAAGAAATGTATATCATATGATCATGTAATAATGGAATCTTATTAACATGGTAACAACATACAACCTGACATAAGAATGGGACAAGTATAACATCCAAGACTATTTTACAAGGGGGGGGGGTAATAACTAACGCTAACTTCGATGAACATTGCATATGGTTGACAAATTCCCATTAAGGTACCATGTTTACACCATATCCCGATAAGAAATTTCATGAGATAAAAACATTACAAATTAATTTTAGTGATATCTAATCACACCCATAAAAACAAACTCATGAATATGTGTTCCACAAGATTAATCAAACATACGGGATAAAAATAAGGGTTACCCATATAATGAAATGGTTATCATAATCAAGTCATAAGACATAAAAAATGGGTGTATAAGAATATTGTCTATTAAATAATAGATCTAAATAATAAATAGAAATTAATAAGGAAAAATTGGAATAGATTACGATAAATTATTTCCATCTAAAATGTAAACATGTTTAATTAATGTTTCAGAATCTTTTGAAATTTGTCACGTTAGAGTGGTTTAAGGGAAAAGATTAATTATTCTTTGAAACAAAAAAATGCATGATGGTTTGTATCAAACCTAAAATGAACCAAGATTTTTTAATGATAAAATGTATGTTTTTATGAAAGTATTCTATCTAGTGTATGAATTCTAATGAACCCATCAAAGTCTTTGGAATCTCGCTTGAGGTGTTCCCTAGACACCACATGGAAAATTAATAGTTCCACTCCTATAGCACTTGTCACTGGAGAAATTTCACCTAACTGAATGATTGAGTGCCCGCGCAGCGAGCTGCAAACATCCTTCTAATAGACAGTAGATCCACATGGTCACTTTTAGGTGAACATCACCATCCATTAAGTGATCTCCTTGTAAGTTAATTCAACCCTTTCAATGAACTCGTGAATATAATCGCATCTTTCCCATGAAATGCTTCATTTATAACCGCTTGAATGAGTACCCCCTATAGAGAACAACAGAAAAACCAAAATAATCTAAACAAATAAAATGAAAATAAAGTAACTATATATTAATATTATTACTTAAATTAGATAAAAAATACTTATTAATATATTCATATATAATACATAATATTATTATTACTATTATATGTAAATATACATATTATATTTATTTAATAACATATACTATATTTAAATATTAATACTATACATATGCTTTTATACATGTAACAATAGACCTATTCTTATTATTATATGTTATACGATATGAAACACTTATTATAAAAATTAAAAAAATATTGTACATAATTATATATTATTAATATTATACTAATTATATTTATTATATATGTTAACATAAATTTTATATTATATATATACATCATTAAATGTTATAATATAATATAGAGACAAGAAAAATAACAAGAAAAATTAAAATGAAAGAGGTGGGGGCGTGGTTCGACACAAGGGTAAAAGGGGATATCGGCTTGGTGGATGAAGGAGGGAACATCTTGGTAGAGGCAAAGTCTTGAAGTGGTGATCTGAGATGACTTTGATATAGGCTCGCAGTGTTTTGGTAGAGAGGTGATGTGGGTGAAGCCGAAAAGGAAGGTGAGGTCGGATCACAGGGTTCAGGAGGCTGGCTGGCCAACAGGGGATACAGGTGCTCATGGATCGATTAGGGCAGGCCATGGCTAGGGAATTAAGGAAACAATGAGAAGGTAGGGTCGCTGGTAGTAAGGTAGGTTCGTGGGCGAGTAGAATGGGGAGACGTGAAGGTCGGCTAAAAACAAGTCTTAGAGGAGGTAGAGGGGTGTTCTGGTGGTACATGTTAAAGAATAGTAGATTGAAGTGCGGTGGGGGGTTCAGGTAAGTTCAGATCTAGAGAAATTTGGGTTACCTCTAAAAATTTGGATTCTGAAATTGACACCTGTTAGGCTCTATGAAAAATGATTATAGATTCATTTTCTATTATGAGATTTCATTCTACCACTTTTGAGAATTATCTCTGTTGCTGCATGATTACTGTGGGAATTTTTTTGGGTTCGTGGAGTTGGGACAGAAGTAGGGAGATGCCTCCAGAGGAACCGTGATGGAAAACAATTGTGGAATAGTAATAAAAATTGTGACACCATGTGGAAATGGTGGTAGTAATGAAGGGGTACGAACGGTGAGACAGTTGGGGAAACACCGGTGGCACCATGAGTACTTTTCACGGTTGATGTGAGATAGCAAGGAGTGAAGCAGTGCATGGGGGAACCGGTGGCACCGTGACAACATGAAAATAGTGGCACTGCAAAAAAGTTATCTGGAGAAACTGTAACACATTGAAAAACAAATAAAAAATTGAAATAATTAAAACCATGATAAAACTAAAAATTGTTTAATAAATTAATCAATTGATTTAAAATATTAATTAGAAACTAAATAAAAATTAATAAATTAAACAAAGTTGGATAATATAATTAAATATGAATTATATGAATAAAATAATTTTATTTGGATTAAATAATTATAAACAATTTAATTTAAAACCATTTACAAATTTTAATGTCACTAATTAATCAACCAATTTGTAAAATAATTGATTAAACAATTGAATATGAATTGAATAAAATGAAATTGATCAAATAATTTAATAATTAAGAATACTTTTATTTATTTATTTCGAACGAAAAAAATAAAATCTTTATTAAATTAATTAATTGATAAACTAAATAAAATTAAATATTATAAAAATAAATAAATAAAAACTAAAAATTAATTCCAAAGAATTTATTCAATTTAAGAATTATTCAAAATGACAATAATGCACATTAAAATACATTATTTGAAATAAATTGATTATTTTAGAAAGAAAGTTCAAAAACACAATATTTATTATTTATTTAATAAAAAACAACATTTTAAATATAAAGAAATCAATAAAAAATGAAAAAATGATGTGGAATAGTGTTTTTAAAATGAGCCACATCAAACTCCCCCAAACATAAAACATTTCATTTCCTCAAACAAGTGCATGGATTTGACTTTAAAAAATAAATATGATTTGTGAGTTTCAGTTCAAAAAGAATGCATTATTAAACATTGGTACCTAGAGGAGTAGGACCAAACCATGGGTTAGACGATCCAAAGGTATTCAAAAATAGTTTCCTGCCTAGCTTCAAAAACTCAACGGAAGTCAAAAGCCTCACAAATTAATACACTATCAAGTATTCCATGCCTATTATGTGTATTCATTACCTGTCCTACATCACTATTCAATTCACGTTCTAATTCACGGAGTGTTGATAGTTCAGATGAAGTGGAACTTAAAGGGTATCCAAGGGAACCTTCCATTATCACTTTACCCCAGAATTCCAAAAAATAATGTCCATTAATTTCCTCATTTCATTGAATCAACTAAAATAATAATTAACCAAGTCTATTTCTCCCTTATTCATCTGGGTTCTAAATTCCCCTCACCTTAATGAGTTCATTTTGGGGAAGGTCACTTTACTTCAATTTTGACTAGCCAGATTCCATGTGCAAATCAGTGTGCATAACACATATCAAGATTGAAATTGTCTTTATTTATTCAGAAAAATTCACCAAGTTCACCTTTTCTCAAATACTCACTTTGGGATACCATTTTTTCAATTTTACTCCAGTTACAACTGACATAAATAATAAACACTTGAGTAGACATCCTAAAGTTATTGAATATTATATTTTTTTTCAAAAGGTGTGAGTGCCTTAGGTTCTAGTGAGAGATTATAATTATCATATGTCATGACCATCATTCCAAGAAACCTATCCTACCACAGTTCCATCCTCATTTCCTAAATAGAATGATCTATAAAGACAGTTAACAATTGAACTCAACAATAAATCATGCTCTTTCGTTTCTAACTATGTGCCACTCTCAACAACTTGTGAGATGATATCCACTAAAATGACATAATTGAAGTACCATTAAACCTCCAATGGTCAAAAAGTGTTGAAAGAGTTTGATTTTTTTTAAGGAATTATGAACAATTTTTGAAAAAATTTGTCAATCTATTTTTACAAACTCAGGATCAAAAGGGGGAATTTGACATGACATTAGAATGACCCATATCCCACAAACATAAACCCAAATGTTTTCCCTAATGTTGAATTCCTAGGTGGAAGAAAGTTTAAGTTTAAAATAGATAGACAGTTCTGATGAAAAAGGACGTGGAGGTAATGCAATGAAGATCAAAAATATTATGCGCCACAGAAAATGTGAAAGTAAATAAAAAAACAAAAACACTCAACCTCATCCCCAAATTCAACTGAAAAAAGATCAGTTACTTTTGAAAAGTTCTTGTTGGTAATTTTTATGAGCAGTCAAAAGATTACTCAATATATTTCCAATAGTATCATGATTAGCAGTGATGTGCAGTAGTAGCATAACAAAATTGAAAGAAGTGGGTGCAAGCATGTTTCACAAATCATCTCAATATTTTTTAACTAAGTATATATGGGAAAGGTAACACCCAATAAAGAAACACATTTCAAGAGTCCCACACATATTTCACAGTCAAGATTAAGTAGGTAATTAAAATTGAAAAAGGGCATAACAACACTTCCCTGAATTATTTTACCAATGACATTGAATCCCATTGATAGATCTTCTTTAGTAGTACGAGGTGTTTACTCTTATTAATTATCCTAAAAGTTCAAATAATTAAAATAAAATTTCTATGTTTTAATTTCATGATAACTAAACCAACAGAGTGATTAGAAAGAAATGTTATCCATATAATGTTGTGTATTGCTCGCTTGGGTTTTTATCGACATGTTTATAGCAGCAAAAACTCTCTATCTAAAACAAAAACAGATTATGAGGCAATATTAAGCAGTTAAGAGGTTAAACCGGTGAACAAGAAGCAGAGGTTAAAATTAATAACGAAAAAAATAATGAGGGAAATAAATAAGAAACCATGGGTTTTTTCCCATCCAACACTGAGTTTATAGTCCTCAGTTAGACTTCAATCATCTCATTCTTCCAACAAAGATATGGAAGTGAATCGAATTGGATACCCTTCTAACAAGTGATTTATTCATTGAACATTGACTCAGAAAGGTCGATTCTATTCTCCAACTAGTTTACCCACCCCATTAACCAAGACTCTAACAATGGTAAATGGTCCTGACCACCTAGACATAAACATTCCTAGAAATAGCTTCAATCTAGAATTGAAAAGTAGGGCTCTCTCAACAACCATGAAATTCATATTTTTAATGAATGATTCATGAAAAGACTTTTTTATTTATTTGTAAATTTAACTATTCTCATTGGACTTTCTTCGAATCTCATCCAACTCACTGAACTCTAACAGTCTCTTCTAACCAGCAGACATAAAATCAATGTTAAGTGACGTTACTTCCCAATATGATCTATATTGTAACTCAAAAGGTATATGAAATGTTTTCCCAATGAGTATCATATAAAGGGACATCATTATAGGAGTCTTATAAGAAATTCTATAGGTCCCAAGGGACTCATCCCACATCCTTGACCAGTTATTTCTAGTGCTAGACATTGTTTTCTCTAAAATCAATTTGAGTTTTCTCTTTGAATCTTCTTATTTACCACTGAATTTTGGGTGGTAAGTGGTGCATGTTCTATGTGAGAAACCATACTCTCTATCAATCATTTGAACTTATAATTCATGAAATGAGTCTGATTATTAGTGATTAATGCTCGAGGCACACCAAATCTCGAAAAGATATTTTTCTTGATGAATTTCACAACACTAGAAGCTGAATTGTTAAGAAGAGCTACTGCATCATCCCACTTATATGCATAATCCTCATAAACCAAAATCCACTCATTCCCAGAATAAGATGTGAATTGTCCCACGAAGTCCAAGCCCAAAAAATAAATGATTTCAACCTCCAGAATACCTTTATGGGCTAGTTACTGCCTTCTTCCAACATTTCCTAACAGTTGACATTTTTCACAACCAATAACCAGACTCTTAGCATATTTAAACAATGTTGGCCATTAGAAACCAGCCCATAGGACCTTTTGGGTAGTCCTTTCTCCTCCATGGTGGCCACCTCAAGGTCATTAATGATAGCTCTCATGTATTGAAAAAATCTCATCCACAACTATACATCTTCTCAAAATCCTATCAACACAACTCCAAAAGAGAAGAGGGTCATCCGAAATATAATATTTTAGATCAGATATAAACCTCTTCCTCTGGTTGTGGTAGGTATCCTTGGTCCTGATTCCAGCTACTAGAAAGTTGGCATAAACAACAAATTCAGCACACTGCTGTATAGATGGAGGAAACAAATATTCATCAAGGAAAGATGTGTTGATCTATTCTGGTTACTTACTTGGAGAATTTGTAAATCAGAACAAGTAATCTGCAACTACATTCCAATCCCCTTTCTTATCCATGATCACAAATTAAAACTCCTATAAATTCAAGGTCCACCATATGAGTCTGGGCTTGGAGTTCTTTTTAGCTTATAAATACATTAGGGCAGAATTATCCCTCAATATTATTATCCTTGATCCTATCAAGTACTTTCTTAATTTTTATAAAGAAAACAACACAACATCCAACTTTTTTTCAATGGTAGAATAATTCTTATGAGCATTATTTAATAGCTTTAATTCATAGTAAATAACATATAGTTTCCTATCCTTCTTCTTCCCAAACACATCTCCAACTATAATGTCACTAGAATCACATATCACCTCAAAGGAAAGCTTCCAGTCAGAAGAAGTGATTACCGTTGAAGTAGTCAACTTCTCATTGTACAGATTAAAGGACTATAGATATATCTCATTAATGACAAAGGGTGTCTCCTTAACCAGCATCGAGCACTGAGATCTAATAATCATAGGAATGTCCTTAATGAACCTCCTGTAGAAACCAACATGACCCATTAATCTTCTGATTCCGTTAACATTTTCATGTGGGGGTATATTTTATAGGACATCCACTTTAGAATTATCTACTTTCATCCCATTATTAGAAACATTGTGTCCCAAAACTATGCTTTCAGTTTCCATGAATTGTCACATTTCCCAGTTTAAGACAATGTTGGTCTTTTAGAACCTTTCTAACACGAGATCCAGATATTTTAGAAAGTTATCAAAGTTATTTCCCACAATAGAAAAATCATCCATGAAAACGTCAATTATCCTTTCAATCATGTCTAATAATATTTCCATCATGAACCTCTGAAAAGTGGCAGGAGAACCGCACAGGCCAAAGGGAATCCGTTGTTACGAAAATGTTCCAAAAGGACAGTTGATGGTTTTTTCTCTAGTCCGTAGGTGAAATGGAAATTTGGTTATAACCAGCACAACCATCAAGAAAGCAGAATAATTCATTCCCTGTCAACATCTCTAACATTTAGTTAAAAAAATCAAGGGAATGTGATCATTTCTTGTGATAGTATTCAATTTTCTTTATTCTATACAAACTCTCCATCTATTCACTGATATTGTCTAGATTTTCTCATTCCATTCATTAGTTACCACTGTCACTCCACTATTTTTAGGTACCACCTGATAATGACTGACCCAGGGGATATCAGAAATGCGAAAAATTATTCCAGCATCATGAAAACTTATAACTTCTTCTATCACTAAATCCTTCATGTTGGGGTTGACTCTTATTTGGGATTCTAATTCGGGTTACACTCAGGTACCATGGTAATTTTATTAATGAAAAATGATATACTTATAACATTTATATTAGAAATAGATCAGCCTATGAAAAACTTTTTATTTCGTCAAACCACTGGGTAGATTATTTACTGACTCACCACTAGTATGGATGAAATGATTATTGAAATGGTGAAACTATATCATTAAAAGGAATATTTGAGATGGGTAGTGAGGGTTTGAGTTCATGGGTGGGTGCTGACTGGATTGAGGGAACACAAGTGGGCATGGGTGGCCGAAGGTCTTCATGTTGACTCTTGAAGAGGGTTGTAGAGAAGGCTGCTTCCTTTGTGCTAGAGCATCCAAAAAATATCTCATCAAATTAAGAATCCTCTCTTGGGTTAAGAATTTTCCCAAAAAACTAATCTAGGTTCTCCAATAATTCTCCCCTTTATTCATCAACAAATTCTCTCTCCTTACTTGAGCTGATCCCCATGTAGGAAAAAATAGGGATTTTAGGTTTACTATTGATTTTAGCAATGATTCCGAGAAAGACATATTCATCCTTATCAACACTACTCTCAGCAAGTAACATCTCTTATATGGGGAATAATGGGTGGGTGGGTTCTTATATTTTCTTAAACACATTGAAATATTCTTTATGTTCACCCATATTGAAAATCAATTTCCCCTTGGACACATCTATCCCAACTCCCCCTGTGGCCTAGATGGGCTCACCGAGAATGATATGAACCTCCTAGTCACACTCCTTATGAAGGATAATAATGTTAGTAGGAAAAAAGTGTTTTCCCACTCCCACTAACAGATCATCGACCCTACCCACTGTATAAGTAATGAACCTATTAGAAAGCTGTAACACAATAGTGGTGGGTTAGGGAACTCCTAATTTTAGGTGCATAAAAAGAGAAAGGGGAATTAGAGTAATAATAGATTCCAAATCACAGAAACAGTTTAACATACCACCTCGATCCCGAAAGGAGAAATGGATGACAATGATTTTTGGGCCCTGAGAATAGGAGGTATTCTATTCTATAAGACTTCACTACACTCCTCTATTAATCTATAGGTGGAAAATTATTCCAATATATTTTGGTTTGAACAAATTTTCTTGATTGATTTCAGATATGAAGGGCTTTTAATCGTAGATTCCAAGAATGGGATATTGATTATAATCTTTTTAACCACATTCAAAAACATCAACAATGAGAATCATGAATTTGATAATTAACTCTTTGTGCGAAGGGTATTATAGGGGAAATATTCATCACAATTGGGGGAAAATCTAAATATTTCTCTTCAATAAATTTCATTCCTCTATTGTCTTTGTTTTTCAAGCCATATTCATTGGTTTTTTGGGTTGGAACAACAAGAAGTAGAGGGATTCCAGGGGTAATGTTTAGTTTTTCAAATTCAGGTTCTTTCATATTTGAGTTTCCAACTTCATCGAGTTTTTTATTTTCTGCATTAAGGGTTTATTTATTAAGCTCTTGGTGAGTTTGGAGACCACTTCTGGTTGACACAACCTTGGAATTATTCATTGGATTGGCTTCAGTGGTGCCTATAAACCAACCCTTTTCTCTATTAATGACATTCGTAACCAACTGCCCCATTTGAATTTTCAAGTTCATTATTATATAATACATTTGAACTTAATAATATTAATTATTGATTTTTTCTATATCAAGCCTCACTATCAACTGATGGATCATGTCTCTCACCTCTTCTTTGGAGTTGGATGACTCATCCATAGGTTGTGGTTGGGGTTGGAATTGCAGCCTAGGAGGATGATGGAATCCAGGATGGGTAGTAGGTCAGAGGACTCCATGATCCAGCCATGAAAGGTTCAAAAGGATCATATAAAATTATTTGTAGGTGTTTAAAAATTATCTTCCCTAGGATGCATCCGAGATACATATCCAGAAAAGACAGCACTCTCACGAGGTTGGACAGGAATATCAATTTTTGGACAATAGTTCTGAGAATGGCCATACATGACACTGAAGTGGCACTCTTATATAAGGGTATGATGGGGCTCCTCATCAAAGAAACATTCATCTTGGGTTTCGTCTTGAGAATAAGAGGAGTTTTAGTTTCTCAATATGGTTCTCCTCTTATACCATTTGTGCTGGGAATTTTAAGACAAGGTGTTAAATACTTTTTTGTGCTCCTCTGCAGTCCAGTCACTAATGTGGTTTCTAGAAGACTGGCCAACCAATGGTTGGTGGTAATGGGTGAGACTATATTAGAAGGTGTCCATGTAGAATTTAGGGGTACCTTTTTGGTTTGGACACTGCATAAGAAAACCTCTATACCTATCACAAGTTTCATGAAATGATTCTCTTTCATCCTGAAGGAATCCAGTTATTTTGTTCCTAATTTCTGATATCAACCTCCTCAGATAGAATATCATTGTGAATTCATTATTAAATTGAACCTAGGTGAGAAATATTTCATCTTCTAACTATTGAAACCGTGTCCTAGAATTTCCCATGACGCAGAAGGGGAACACTCTCAGTTTATGCTCTTCCACAGTCAAACACCTAAGTGGTAGCTGCTAGACACTATAGTATAAGGGTGTAATGTAGTCATGGGAGTCTTCACTAGGCATTACATTGAAGGTTGAATGTTGAATAAGCATTAATTGCTAGATCTTGTAATTCTTGTATATAGAAGAGTGTGTAATTCATAAAGGGTTACTGGACACTAAATGTAGGAAGAACTCTATAAAATTGTTCCTCTCATCTATCTCATTCTCAGGTGGGTTCATCATTCCATGTTGGGTAAAATTCCTAGAAAGTGGTTTGTTCAAGTTTTAATTTTTGTTATATTTTTTTACCTTGTATTTGGTCTTTTTCACTTCCATGTGGTGCTTATTAATTTTAGGATTACCTTACACCTAGTTTGCATGCAGCATGTTCAATTTTTTTTTTCAATTTTCATTATTTGAATATATTTTTATTGTTTATTTATCGATTTTTTGATTTTTTATATGTTATTTTCTTTCTTTTTTATATCGCACCTTGCTTCCCTGGAAATGACACCAAAATTTGCATGCTCGTACATCGTTGGGCATGGGCGAAAAACTAAAATTTATAACATACACACTTCGTAGAATAATGGAAAGACATGGTCGAACCACAGGGAGGCCTAATGTAGTGTTTGGGGATCTAAAAAGAATAAACAAAAAATCACACACTAAAACAAACATAAATATTTAGTGTTGGTGCAATGGAGTGAGTGAAAATTAGTGTGTGAAGATGTGAAGGTGAAAGGGTGAGTGCAAGGGGGTAGAAAGAACATCAAGGTAAATTGTGGTGAAAACATCCATTATATTAGTAGGGGAGAAGGTCCACTGGATGATTCCATATTTCATAGACACATTCATGCACTAATTTTTCAAAAAATAACGATATGACATAAAGTAACTGGTCAGATTTATCATCTGGTCCATTTTCTATGATATAACTTTTATAGTCATTTGATTGTAAAAGTCGTTCCATCCAATGGAGATTACTAGTTAGATGTCACTGGGATAAACTTGTCAATTGAGTTCAGTGCGTCTTTCACATTTGAGCATGAGTAACTTTTTAGTGAGCTCCTCAAATTTAAACAGTTTTCATTAAGGTTCAAACAAGATCAGTTTTAACTCAACCTTATTGTTTTGAAAATAAATCTGTTCTGAAAACAATGAGAGAGTCATTCCATAAAATAATGTAGCGCATGAATCAAGATTAACGAATATAATCAAGTAGCTTATCCTCTCTCCCACGAAAGATTTTAGGAACACATAATGGCTGGCTTCGAAAGAGAATTATCATCAAATATGTTCATGTTTAAATGAGTTGCAGAAAAACATAGCACACGAAATATAAAGAAGTCTGTCTCCCTAATTGATCTCCCTAATGTAATTTATCATGCTTCTGAATGGTGGATGCAATGCTGGATTGTGCTCTATGACCTGACCTAGGAATTGAGGTGTGAAATGATTTGATATGCTGCTCTCGGTACTCTAATAGGCTCCTGATGGAATATCGTGAAAACTCTAAGGATCGCCTGATCTTCTCTCGATGGATTGAAGTACAATCTGAATGAAGTCTCTGTCCCTATGTGACACCCCCCCACACAATCCTCCTCTCTAGTGTCTGAATTCAAATTTCCCCATCAATGAATGTGAAATCTCTCACGTTGTGTTCCCTGGAATCCACATGGAACATTAACAGTTCTACTCCTATGGCGCTTGACACTTGAGAATTTGCTGCTAACTGAACAAATGAGTGCTCGTGTGGCGATCTGAAACCTTCCCTCTAACAGACAGTAGATCCACATGGCACACTCTTATGTGCACTTCACCAGCCTTTAAGTGAACTCCTTGTAAGAGAATACAACCCCTGCAACGAACCCACGAATATTCTCGCATCTTTCCCACGAACTGCTTCATTTATCACCACTTCTACGAGTATCCCCCATGCAGAAAACAACAGAAAAACCAAAAAAATGTTTAAAACATATAATGAAACTAAAATAACTATATATTAATATTTTTACATAAATTAGTAAATAAAATTACTTATTAATATATATATATATATAATACATAATATTATTATTACTAATATATGTAAATATAATTATTTTATTTATTTAATAATATATTTTATTATGAAATATTAATATTATATATAAAAATTTATAATTTAAAAAATACACTTATTACTATTATTATATGGTATATGATATGAAACACTTAATATAAAAATTATAATAAAAATGTACACAAATATATATAATTAATGTTATACTAATTATATTTATTATATATGTTAATATAAATTGTATAATGTATATATACGTTATTATATGTTATAATTTAATATACCGATAACAATAATAAAAAAATTAAATTGAAATAATTGGAGGGAGAGGTTCGATATAGGGGTAGAAGGGGGTCTTGGCTTGGAGGAAGAATGTGGTAGTGTCTTGGTAGAGGCTATGGCTTGTGGTGGGGAGCTGAGATGACTTCAGGATCTTCTCATAGTGGTTCAGTGTACAGGGGATGCATGTGAAGCTGGAAGGGAAGGTGAAGCCTGTTCACGGGGTTCGAGAGGATGATCGAAAAATGGGGGATGTAGCTACTGATGGTTCTATTAGGGCAGGCCACTGATAGGGAATGATGGCGTCACAATGACGGCTGGGTCAACAGCGACAAGGAAGGTTTGTGTGTGAGGATAATGGGGAGACACAAGGGCCAACCAATAAACAAGTCTCGGAAGCTGTAGAGGGAAGTTGTGGTTGTTCTGGTGAAGGAAAAAGAGAATGAAGTGTGGAGGGGGCATCAGGTAGGTCCAGATCTAGAGGAATTCGGGTTTCTTCCAAAAAATTGTATTCCAAAATTGATTCTTGTTAGATGCAGTCAAAATTTATTATAGATTCGTTTGCTATGCTGAGATTACATTCAACCACTTTTTTTGAATGTTTGTGTTTCTACTTGATTACAGTGAGTATTTTTCTTTTTAGATAGAGTTGTGATGGATGTAGGGAGACGTAGGTGGAGGTACCATAATGGAAAACAAATATTGCATCGTGATGAAAATTTTTCCAACACGTGGAAACAGTGGCATCCATGAAGGGGGTGCGAATGTTGAGACATTTGGGGAAACCGTGATGGCAACATGAGTACTACTCACAGTTTCTTTGAGATAGACATGAGTGAGGCGATGTGTGGGGGATCCGGTGGCGCTGTGACAACATGAAAATGTTGGCAATGTGACAAAGGGTTCTGGAGTGACCGTAACACCTGAAGAAAATTTCAATTAATTAAACCCATTATATAACTAAAAATATTTTATTAAATCATTAAATTGAATTAAAAAATAAGAATCTAATTATAAATAAATAAATAAATAAAGGATGAGTAATAAAATTACTTATGAATTATTTAAGAGAATGAATTTAATTTAGAATAAATAATTATAAAAAATAATTTAAAACCATTTAAAGTATTTAATGTCATTTATTAATAAAAAATCTAGTTAAATATTTGATTATGGAATTGAAAATTAATTGGAAAATATTAATTGTGAAACTAATTAAATAATTAAAAACAAAGTGAATTATTTATATCTAAATAAAAAAATAAATTATTAATGAAATTAAGGAATTGAGAAACTATCTAAAATGAAAAATTATAAAAATAAAATTATAAAAAAAAAATTATAAAAAAAAAATTCAAATTCCACAAAATTGATTTAATTCAATAATTATTTAAAATGAAAATAATGCACATTAAAATACATGATTTGAACTAAAATTTATTATTTTGCACAACATGTTCAAAACCAAAATAATTATCAATTAATTTATAAAAAACATAAATTTAAAATTAAAAAAGTGAACAAAAAAGAAAAAAGTAGGTGGAAAAGAGTGTTAAAGATGATCCACATCTTTCATTGATAACTATTATCTATTATCCGCAGTAGATGAATCAACCCAAAGATTCCCACAAACAGCTCATGAATCCCATCTTCCACCATCTAGAATGATATTTATAACTAGAGCTCACTCTAGAACACTTATATAGGTAGTGAGACCTAAGGTCACCTTTCTAGACTATATGTCTCTTGGAAGACCAGGAACAAAATTACTCACCTATGAGATGAAATGTTAAACCATGTTGATGTATTATAATTTAATTTTAGTGAATCTTGTGACATAATTGAGTGCTAACATTGTTCCCAACTGCAGCTTCATAAGCTCTTCAATTTGAAAAAAACATGTGAATAAGGGGTAGTACTCTTCACGAAAGAGCAACAGGAAATTGGACCATGAGAGTTCCAAATCATCATGGGTATACATGCCAATACTCCACCAACACCCTTATTATAAATGAAAAGGATTATACAATATATATACTATCTGATTAGTTATTTTATGAATGATATTCATGTCTCAAATCATTGAATAAAGAAAGTAATCCACTTCTAAGGGATCCATCTCAACACAGAACCTCAACAACCTCCGTCTCTATAACTCACAGAGTGCGTTAATCGTGCATGAATCCTCAATCTACCTCATTAGTATAATCTAATTCATGACAGTTTTTGTTTCTAAAACATTTCCCACATAGAGGATCTTTCTCTTTATATGTCCCCTAAAAGACGTCTCATCATTCATCATATCTTCTTAAGGATCCCGAATCGGTAACCCTGCTAGCTATCTTCATGACGGAATCCTGAATGTAATCAATAATTATAGTAGTCATATGTGTATATAAATAAAATGGGAGAAAACATATGAATGATGATTAATGGATCCGATGTTATTGGATTCATGTTTAATTAATACCTATATCAAATATCTCGGTATGACGAGTCTTCATGTATGTAGTAAGAGTCCTAGTGTATAAATAGATCAGCTTCCACACCAATGTGATGTTCTTTTTCCAAAAAGACATAATTTAGGGACTAAAAAACTATTTCCATGTGTTCCTAATGAAATCACAAAAGGGGAAACTATCCAAACATAGTCATATTGTAAAAGTACATTTAATACCACCATGTAATGACCCAAACTAGTGTGTTCTACATGCATATTGGAATGCTGGGCAGATAAAATCACATTCCAACATCCATAGGCAAAAGGTTAGGGATAATCACCAAGAAGAAATAACTAATATGAGAGGCCTTTTCATAGTATACTTGTATATACCCAACAAACCAAATGATTATAAAATATATTAGGAATATTAATAAAATGTATTAAAATATATATCAAAACACCATTCATCAAGAAATGTATAGGTAATAAAAAATTGTACAAAAGAATAATATGAAATAAAATGGGACAAAATTTGTGCCTAACTAGAAAACATGTCCCAACCATAAAATAACAACAATGAATTATATTATATAGAATATATATCCTATTATCTAAGACCCAGTATCATGCACCATCAATTACCTTAGATTTAACTATTCTCTACCCTATTCATTGTCGATCATTCCAATGATAATATAAGACATGACACATGCAGAGAAAACCAAGGCTATTTGAGTATATACCTACCAACTAAGAAGACCTAAAAGGGAAAAGTTTAAAACCGAGAGACAAAATAATATTCATCTCATTTGAATAAAATAGGTTAATTAAACCAAATGAAAATGAATATATATATATATAAGAAAATTGGATTGGAGAGAAAGGGTGTCTCTATCTCAGATCCCATCACTTGTTGATGATTAATCCTGTAGATATAGTGGAATATCATATATTCATAAAATATCACATTTCTATCCAAATAATTAATGAGGTGGTAATGGAAAATGCTTCTTCTCTACAACCTAGGTGGGTGAAATATTCTATAGAAATATTAATCTAATCCTGTAATTATAGGTTTATTCCACTCAAATAAATGATATAATATTCACAACATAACGTGATAGGGTTGACACTAGGAAGATAAAGAAACTAAGCCCCTGTAGTGGTGTACTATCTCACTCAGTGTAAATAATATGGATGAAATATTCCATAGTGTAAAAGGGGAGTACTATCCCCAATTATAGAGTACATTCAAACAAAATATTGTAGTGTTGTCTTTAAATGAAATGATGACTTACAGTGACATGTAACCTAATACGATAGAGGATAATCGTCTCAATATATAGTGGATCAACACACAGAATAGGGGAGTACTATATCTACCTATAATAAAGTGTACAGGGGATCCATACCATATCATGACAGGTGTGTACCATTACAATAGGATTATGAAATGTTCCTTCAATAAGGGAGTGCCATATCTCTCTAGAATATCTCTAATGATGCAACCCGATCACTTCTAAAATAGAGAATGTTCTAAAGAAACATCATTGTCTTAAATCCTCTAATTACATAATTAAAAAAATTTTAAGGACACCATTTCTGTTCTATAACAATAAACAGTCATCATGGGACACTGATGAGCCAAAATATGAGTTATAATGATGATGATATGAGAGGTTTTATTTTCTCATAAGGGGTTACAAAACATGTCTGGTGTGCATATGATGTGTGTCCCCACATGAAAATATGATTTTTCTCTCCTATTAACACCACATGTGTCCATACCAGTGTGTATTGTTCCCACACATCATATCATATGCACCTAGGCCCACCCAGTGTGCTCATGTTGGTTCCCATGTTCTTCTGGAAATGATTGTTTACCTAGCCATGTACCTAGATGAGCTTGGGTATTTCCCTAGGCCTATTTATTCCCTGAGTAAATGATAAGTACATCCACATTGGGACCTTTATTTCTTCACTTGGGATATATCTCAAACTACCATGGAAGGAAACACGGTGTGTGGGACTATCCACACTTTGAGTGATCCTTATATTCTTAGAAAACCTATTTCCAGAGCCGAGTGGTAATTCTTGTTTTCTATTTATTAGACTACATATCATGTATTAAGATTTCATAAAGGATTTAATTTTTATTCATGTGTATTCAAGATCTTATATTTCTTACTTATTCCACCTTGAATCAAATTATAGAGTGTGGATCTTAAACCATTCTTTACTAACTCTTTTCTGGTTTCTACATCTCACCACTCTTATTATCAGGGGGCTCTCCCATCCCCACCCATCACTCCCATTACTATTATGGATCCTAGATCCACAGAGGCATCACCCACATCCTTTAAATCATCATAATCCATTATAAAATCTTCTACATGGTCTTATTTTTATTATTAATCACAAATCGGGGTGTTTAATCACACTCAAACCCACCCCGACAATGTTGAAATGTAACCCCATGGGATAATGGTATAGAACATGATGAAAAATTGAGGTAAATGAATATAATTAAAAGTTATAACAATAAATATCCATGATTTTGTGACTAATGGTTACAAGAACAAGGAAAACATTGTCTTTAGTTTGTCAAAACATTAATAAATTGATCAAAAAATTTAATTACCTAATCGGAATCTTGTGAAGTATGTGAATTGGTTGATGAATGAATAATAGATATAATCCATGATCATAATTTTAATCTAGTGTGTAAACTCCAATTGATGATCCCTACCTTGAAAACGTATTAATCATTGGTGATAAACGTGATGCCCAATGATGTTGGGTTCCCACTCCTTTCATTGCTCACTGCTACACCTTAATCTAATCAAACACCATCATCCAATATTGATCTTCCAAAGAAGGAATTAATAGATCCTCTTAATTTTAATATGGTTTAAGTGAATGGTGTATGTAATTATTAGAATGAGGTATAAATAAATTATTTTTTATTAGGGGTAATTAAAATAAAATGACTAAATTTAATACATATTTTAATTAAACTAACTGACAATGATTGCCTCAATTAGATGTCTGAAACCGACCAGCCATATGTTATGTGTAGGGGAAACCCTAATATATAGACTCAAACACAAGAAAAGATTTATGATCCAATGATCTTTTTTTTATTTATTTCAAAATTAAATAATTTCTTCACACACAAGATATTAATATATTTTATAATTGTATATTATGAATTTTGTGCTCTCCAAACCTTGGAATCTCGGGCTGTGTGAGCTCTTGACTAACAAAATATTATTTAACATATTTAAAAAGTATTATAATGTAATTTTTTATTCACTAATGTCCTTAAAAATTATAGAATTATCCACACAGTTCATATTCACATGGTCTTAATTTATTAAGGAATCATAATATTTGATCAATGCCAATAAAATTATCTAGTGAATATTTATGTCTCCATTTATAAATATAAAATTTTTATTTATATGATTTATATTTATATATCACATAATCCATCACATTGGTAATTACTCTATATATTCAATGAAAAAAATTCAACATCCGACTCTAAATCATGAGTTGGGTAATTATACTAATTAATTTTCAATTGGAGAGAGTCATATTCAATCACCATGTCTTTTAGTATGAGGATGTATCCCAAAGCCTTAATTGATTCATCACTATATAAGATCATCACCTCTAATATGAAATTTAGTGTAAGCATTGGAATGCTAAGTAAAGTATTCTTAAATTCACTAAAATTATCTTCTCATTAATATGTCCACAATAATGTGACTCCCTTATGAGTCAACTTATTTAGTGGATTAGATAGCCATGAAATATATTTGAAAAAACATCAATAATATAATTCTTGACCATGAACACTATGGTTCCAGGTTACCATGGTGGGTCTATGATATTATTAAATAATACTTTTTCTTTGAAGTTTCCACTGATATACCATTTTTTGAAATTATATTAACCTTGAATTAGTCTTTTATGAAAAAGGCTAGTCATAGTGAACTATTATGAAATCTCTCCATCCAAATTGTCTTTAACAAGATCCTCAAATGTTTTTCCTGCTATTATATGCTTATTTAATATATAAAAATATCATCTATATGGACTACAACTGTCAAATCAAGTAATATCTCAAGAATCTATTGAATAAATCCATGAACATTACTAGATAATTGTAAAGAATAAATGAAATTAATATTAATTCATAATGAACATACCTATTATAGAAGGCTATGTTAGGTATATCATCTATCATGGCCCATAAATGATCATATCCAGATCCAAGATAAATCATAATATAATATTGAACCCAAAAAAATTATGAAACATATCATCAATATGGGGAAGATGACACTTGTTCTTTATTGTGATCTTGTTATGTTCATGATAATCAATGAAATAGTGAAATTTCCCCTCTTTTTTGTTAAAATATGAACAAATTCATAGCAAGTTAATGAACAAGAAACAATAAATCCCTTATCTATATTTGTTCCAATTTTCTTTTTTAGTTCCCAAAACACAATTAGGTCCATTTTATCTGGATTCTTCAAAACATGTGTATCCCTAGGTATGAGATCTATTGAAATCATAAAAATATGATCCAGGGGAATGATTTTCATCTCTTTTAGAAATACACTAATAAAATCCATTATAATAGGAATATATTCAATGTTGAGTTTTTCCACCACAATATAAGATACATATACGTCATAATTGGTATAAAAAACTTATATGATTGAATCAATTTCCATTTAGAGTTCATAATGAACCTCATACTAAGAGATGATCGTATGTTTTTATGAAATAATGAAAGTAACCTTGATTCCTCAACAATTGATATGGGATTGATAGTGGGAGAAACAATTCATTAATAAAAATACATGAAATTTAATTTTATGAACAATAAAATTATTTACATTAAAACATAAGCACAATATTTTTATTAGAGAGGGACTATGGAAATTATATGTGACCGTTATAGCATTAGGAGTTTTCACTTACAAATCAACATCTACATATTGAGGAGGTGATATGAGACCCTTATAAATTATATAGTTATAAAATAGTTTTATGAAATTGAATAAAATAAATAATTTATCTAATATAGTAGATGAAAAGTGTACCCTACACCACATAACATGGATCTTCCACTTCTAATTTAGTAATTCAATATTCTTTTCCATCTCCCCACAGCTTATTCTATGGTATTTTACATAAAAAAAGGGGTACTAATAGGAATAATTCCCCAATCCATTATAGGTAATGTAATTTATAATATTGGTTTCATTATCTTTCTTACATTCATTAGCTATATGACCCTATTATATACACTTGTGAAAAAAATCCAATGCCCTTTAAGAATTTCCCAGGATGTTTCATTCCAAAACAAATTAAACCAAATAAAATTATTGGATCCATTTTTCTTATTATATGTATTATAACTTTCTTAGTTGTTAGATAATCTCTTATTTTCGTTATATCCCTTTAATATATATGATCCAGAATATTCATTCTCTATCTTAATGAAAATTCATTCCATATAATCATATGATGAATTTTTTGAATAACATGTTCCCTTCAAAGAATCATTTTGATCCCATCAAAGAAATAGTTAATATTTATTTCTATATTACATATGTATTTTTATGAATTATAGTTGAATCTTGTAATGTTATGATTATAATATAATTTTAATTTCTTCTTTATTCATCATTAATGTGAGTAACATCCTCCCCATTTTATCTCATTTTTATCGATAGATGATTTCAGAGAGAATATAATGATAAAAGTTATCCATTCTATTCTTTCTATTTCTTCATACACGTTATTGTTTTAGATAAATGATCACCTTTGATCAAAGTCCCCAATCATTAAAAAAAATTTGAGAATCTTTTAAATATAATTACATCTCAATGTAAATAATATCTTTTTGAGAGACATATTCAATTGTTCAGCTACCAGTGTATTTTTATTCACAAAAAATAATGGAGGTCTCTTTTGCATGTAGTTATCCATCATTTTTGAAATACATAGTAGAACAATAAGTTTACCAATTTTTTAAAGGATATTCATCATAACCTGAGTGAGAATAAATTATATAGTAATAATATACTATATTCCCTCACTAGCTATATTGGTATTCTAAAATTGAAAATCCATACATTTTCTAGGTGTGTTTATTCCCATACATCCATTATGAACCATCATTGAATAATGGAACCCGCTTATTAAGACCATAATCATCATGAATATTTTTATATAATATATAAATCCATATAATAGTAAAATTTCTATAATTCTATAATGGATTATCACAGTTGTCCTCAAATATATGTTAATTTAAAATAATATTTTAATGGTTTATACAAAACATCCTCTGAAACAAACTAAAGACACCAAAAATGAAATATTATAGAGCTGTTGTCAAATTTATTACACTAAATTACTATATAAAGGTAAATATATCAAATATCGATCAGTATAATTGTTTTGAATAAATATAAAAAATACATATTTCACATATTTCATTGGAACTAAAAAATACATAGAATAAATAATCATTCTCATATCAAAGATATTACTCCAAATTTCCACCTTTATATCCTAGAGAAAATTAAAAAAAAGGATGATCTCAGATTCATTGTAATGGCTACACAGAAGAGAATCAACTATGAATCAAAATATAATACTTATTATTTAAATGTAAATAACTAAAAAAATCTTCCATTTAATTTATAGTATGAGTATTAATGGAATCCATGGAAAAAATTAATTCATTTTTAAAATGGTTAATAATAAATACATTCAAAAGGAAGAAAATGATTAATATTTGACATCATGATCTTAGATATCCTAAAATATTTATAAACTAAATTCCTTATGCAAAGGAACTTTAATTGATTTATATGTATACACTAGAAACGAATTTAATGGAGAGAATCTATTGGTCTCATGTGACCTGTTGATATATGTTCAGGCTATATATTTTAGGGACCCACTCATAAATTCATGTTTAATGAATTTCTTATCATATTAATGATCAATATAATTCATAATATATAATACCTATCAAAACATTCCCCTATCATGTTTTGAATATATATTATAAATATTTCCCCAGTTCAAAATATAACATTCGAATTAGAATACCATATATAGAAATGATATATTTCATAGGAAATAATATTAACAATGACAGAAATAATATTGATATCTAATAGGATGTAATATCCAATGATCATAGGAATGTGAATGTTTTAATATAATAATAATAACCATGAAATTTATAAGCGATAAGATATGTCAAAATTAAACATAAATATAGGTTTTGTAATGAAATTGGGAACTTTTGAGAAATGATAGTGAAATGATAAAATATATTACATCAAAGTATGCTTTTCTAAAACCATAAAAAACTATTATAAAACACTAAGTACAATAAAACAATTTGGTGTTGGAAAGTTCTCTAATAAAATATATATTAAAAACATTCATTTCAAATATTTTTGAAATAATGTCTTAAATGAACTTTTAATATAATTAGAAATATTCTGTTCAAACTCCATAGGAATTGAAGGATAACATAAAAATAATTGATAAATCATTTGATTAAATAAATAGGACATTGTAAATAATTTTAAAAATATAGAAAATTAATAAAAGTATACTTGGTTAGAATAAAATTAAGATACAATTGTCTTGATAATAACTTATTTCATTATTGATGTTCCAATGAAATGAAAATAAGATAAATCCGAAAATTATGATATTGTAAAATACTTTTTTACATATTTGGTACCATTTAAATTGTAACCCCTTTAATGTATAAAAATTATATAAAATGTTAGAAGACATTAGCAAAATTATATTTAGTTCAATAACATCAACGAGGTAGTATGCATGCCACATAAAATTGAATATGTTATAAATAAAAAATATCTCCCATCAGAGTGGAAACTGAGATGAAATCTGATACCTCAAGTTCAGCTTTCGATGTAGGTAATATAACCTCATTTGTAATAAATTTTAATTAAACATAAATACATAATAATATGACGATCCTTTCTTATTAACCATCATTAAATGATCTCAATATTTTCATTCAATATATAAATAACATATATATAAAATATATATATATTTATATTCATCCATAATGATAGGTATAGAATAATGAAGCACACCATTCATGGATAAGCTAGGTTGTATTTATGTAAGAACGATGTTTTCACTTTTTTTAATGTAATGAATGAACTGTAAATAAATATTTAACATTCTAAAACCACTTTTAAATCCTAATATATATATATATATATTAATTGTATCATTTCTACCATCAATTTATAACATAAATGACAAAAAATAACTTCTCTTCCCGGAGGAGGTAGTCCACATGCTCCCACGAGCGATGTTATCATTTTCTACTAGTTTTGGAAGTAAGAAGGTAGATATTATTTTTGAATTTAAGAAGTATAATTAAGTCATTAGTTTCATATAGATTTAGTAATGACATATATTTAACAATGTCAGTAATGTTATGATGAAAAAAATTATATTGTTACATGGAGATGACAAGATGTACTTACAAAATTACAATGTCTTTATTTTTTATATGAGTGAAAAGAGATTGAGAATGGTTTTAGTATAATAATAACTACATCCAATTATATTAATAATATTCTATTTATTATTTTAGTATGAAAAAAACACATTTAGAATAATTATAATTTTAAATAAACATAAAATTCATGGTAAAGAAATTACATATTATTTGATAGACTTCTTTTTCATCTACTCATATAAGACTCAGTTTTGGTACTTTTTTACGTCCCAAACCATTGAATCATAGATAGGGATGTTTTTAAGAAACAAATTAGTGGTTTTTTTTTATAAAGCCTACTCAATGTGGTGTAATTAAAAAAAATAAGGGAATCCTTTTATAAGTGATGGGAATGGAATTTTTGGAATTCCATAAGTATTAAATTAATTAAAAAAATCCTAACAAGGAATCTAAATTAATATAATTATTAAAGAAGATGATTAAATATAATCTAATTAAATGAATCTTTGATTGGATTTGGTTATTTATCACAAGTATCATTTAGGATTTACCCCTATTAAACCTTCAGACAATTCCAAAAATATTATAGTTTTCAGCAACTAATGAGTAATAAATGTTACCATAAGAGGAAAAACCCCATGAATGCCCCATGGTTGATTTTTTTCTACGCTATAATATTGACATGAATTAAGATACTATTTATTTAAATTTTAAATAATTTATTAAAATAATAATTTTTATAAAATATCATTAATGAAATTTTTTACACAATTCAATTAATTTTTCAGTAAATACGTCAAGAAAAATATTTAATTCAAATATAATATTTTAAAATACACCTAACATTTCATATGTATCTATAAAAACTTATTGGTTTATGGTACTTTTAGTATTTTCAAAATCATTTTTAGAATTATTAATATCATTAATTTTATTTTTAATATCATTTATTTTATTTCCTTCAGGCATCCTGCATATGTGTGTTACATGTTTCTTTGAATCATTGTAGTCCCCTACCCCAAAAATTTTTAATTAAATTTATCCATGATGAAAAGTAGTATAGATATAAAAATAAACATAGATACATTTTTGACATTATCCTTTACTAAAATATAATAATTGTCCAAATACATTTCCAATGGAAAAAAATCATGTATTAGTTTTTTTACTGATTATGAATGACATACTCACTTAAAAAAAATTAAAAAACTTTTTTAATATATATATATTGCCTTATCCCTAGATTTTTTTTCCACAATTACATTATTTACCCTTTCTTAAGGTGATACAATTTACCACTATTAGTCATAATAATTATTAAAAATAAAACGAAAGCATTAACCAAATATAAAAATTAAAATTAATATTATGTAATTATTTTTTCTATATTGAAATTCTATCATGTAAAGGAAATAATTTTAAAATAAAAATATGTGATGAATTTTTATTTTTCTGTAAAATGTCATTTTTTGTAATAGTATTTTCAAAACAAGATCATGTAAAATGATGATACAAATAGTTACAAGTTTTATTATAATTAGAAACCATAGAATAATAGAATTTAAAAATCAATATAAATAAAAATAATGATTTAAATTTATTTTATCATTAAAAATTATTGTTTTCAATATTCACAAAGAAAATTAACTTTTTCATACAATTCCTTAAAATTCAACCTAATATTATATTTTCATGAGAATTTAATAAAAAATAAAAATATATATACTAATAATATTTTGATAGGATTATATATTTTGTGTAAACTATTTTTAGTGTTTAATAAAATATTTCAATGAAATTTGATTTATTTAAATGAGAATATATATCATAAAATCTGGATCTCCTACAAAAAATATGTCTTTATGATCACTATTATATATTTAAAATGTCAAATTAATGAGATTGCTTCCTCGTGGTGTTATTCCACATATACACATGAGAAACACTATTGTTTTCTAATGGATTTAAAGATAAAATGGTAGATATTATAATATAATTACATAGTCAAATTAATTAGTTAATATAATATATCAATATTATCCCATCATAATAACCATAAATGAAATATGGTGATGGAAAATGAATTATCTAACTACATGGAAGTGGAAGTCCAAAAGTACACATGCACAATACTAAAACATCCAATTTGATAGATTGTGGGTGAATAGAGGTAGTTTTAATAATTGTAATAAAAATTTGGTATATTAAGGATTATACACACATTATATTTTTTATTCAATTCCACATATTTAGAAGTGGGAGAAGAAGAAATAAATTAAAAATGGTTCGGTAAGAATATTACATCTTCTCTATTGGTAAACCATTAAGTTTATTATAATGGAGTATTGGAAAATTATATTACAAAAACAAACCCATCTACGTCATTTAGAGGGATGTTTAAAGGAAACTTTTTTCAGAATTTATAAATTTAGATGGCACATGCTACTGTAAATAACATATATAAGTGTCTTCATTTATAAGGGAGGGAAATGATGCCCTTGGAATAACTTAGATGATTTAAATTTTATGAATTTATTTCACTTGAATAATTCATCCAAATACCCATGAATACATAAAAAACATTCTATATTCGAAGGATCATCGAATAATGAAATTTGTTTATGTTTTGGTGTCATTTTGATTAATTAATTTTTATTAACCCATTTGATAAAAAATTAACTTTTACCAAGATAATGAATTTTTCTTTCATAAAGGGTTATAATTTTTCTTATAACATTAAAAATAACACTGGACTATAAATTTGATGAAATATTTAAAAATTTACAATAAAAAATTTCATCTTTAAGTATTTTATGATTTTCAAATAATTTAATGAAATATTATTTTTAATAAATTATCATAAAGTTAAAATTTGACATTATTCACTTAATTCATTTCTGTACCCATCTAGATTTAAATGGAATTAGAATATAAAACATTAAAAATTACATAATAAGTCAAATATATCTAAAAAATCATTTGGACATATAAATAACCCCCAAAATATTACTATTAGATTTTTTCACATCATTTACATAATTTTTCTTCAACATGGAATTATTTAATCATTTAGTTTAATTATTAATGTGGTAAAAATTAAAAATATAGAATTATGATGAAAAAATTAAATATTATTTCAAATAAATATATATAAATCTACTGGTCCTTATTATAACAATATGTAAAATTTTTAGAGATAATAATTTCTAGGGAGGGATATTTTTGAATTTTCATTAATTACTTAATATAAATTTCATTATAGAGGGAAAATTGAAAAAAAAATTCCATATATTTAAATCATAGATAAACATGGACAAAAATAAAATCATAATATTGTATAAATTCAAGTGTTATAGAAATTTGAACACCTCATCCAAATCTTTTGACAATATTTTTCCTATTTTACACATAATGACGTGATAAATATGTTCCAAGTATACTATTCATAGAGGAAAAAAGAGATATATTTAAAATATTAATTCCAAATGATTCATATTATGGAATCCATTACTCAGGATTATGGTTTTATAAGTGTAGAAGGTCATTTTAATATATTCATGTAAAATATAATGAAAATATCTTGTTAGAAAAATTAATTGAAAGCATAAAACTTGATTTATTCATATACCATGACTACAAATAACATTATTTGAATATTTAAATATATTTGTATAATATATAATTTATAATTATAATTAAATTAATTAATTTGTTTAGTTTAATTTATTAAGATAAAAACACAGTATGTACATAAAAATGATTTTTATAAAAACATATCCTATACTTTAATTTTTTTTATTTTCATTCCCAATCAATATATATCTAATAAATATAGTTTATAATTATGTAAACCCTATATTTATAATATTTTAGTTAGTACTTTAAAACCCTTACAAGAAAACTGTTAGGAGATATCATTCACATTAAATAATAATATTTTAATTTTATATGGTCGTTCGTTTGAAATTTTTGTTGAGCTTAGTGAATGATAACAAAGAAATCAAATTGAATTATTTAAAAACATATACTAAAATCTTGGTGTTCTATATTAAAACAACCTTAAAATTAATTTTACCCAAAATATTATTTTACTCGTATATGGATAAATGAGTTTATCTCTGATTCATCACATCCCCAGGATCCAATGTAACTTCTTTTAACTGATGATTCATCCAGAGATCATTTAAGTGGTAATTAGTATTTTTATTTATAACCTTATATCTATGATATAATATGTATATCGAATGTTATTCATAGAAAAGGCAATTTTCCATTAGTATAACCTATTAGTTAAACACCTATGAAAAATCATGTATGTACTTCCTCAACATAGATACATAGAATACATTACGAACATGAGAGATGTTATGTTGAAGAACTACAAAATAATCTACCATCATTATATGATCAAGAATCTTGAATGTTCCAATATACCAAGCACATATATTGAAATTAATTTTTGAATATCATAAGAATATTCCATAGTGAAATTTGTAAGAATATCTTATCGCCAACATCAAATAATGTATTTCATCAATGATTTTCAGAATAATATTTTTTTCACCTTTTAGAATCATTTATGTGATTTTCAATGGTTCAAAATTTCTCTTCCATTTTCTAATATAGCACAGATCCAAAGAGTATTATTTCTCTATCTTTATCCCAAAATTTTGTTTTTATACTCATATTTCTATATATGAATTCATAAGTAGCTATACGATTACTCAAGTGATCGACATTGTTCTAAGAAAAAATGGTTAGAGGAAGGTGATGATAATACTTTATTTTGAAATAAATTTTTAATAACATAAAAATTTATAAACATATTAAGTGGATGTATTAGAGTAACCATCAATATTAGAGTAACCAACAAATTTATATACATAATAGTATTATGAAAATAGATATATCTAATGAATTCACATTAACTTTTAGGTTTACATCATATCTTGATCAAATTCAATAGAATATTGATTAAAAATAATCCCTATCACTTAATTAATAATTTTTTTTTAATTTTAATAAAGATAGAAATCTTCACAAGTGGTAATTATGATTTCTAACTTCGTAATGTGATCGAAAAAACTTTATTTAACATTATTTACATTATAAATTTTGGGGATTCTCATGATAAAATCCATGGTAACATCTTCCCATTTCTATTATATAATAAGACGTTGTTGTAAAATACCATTAATCTTCATTCTAATACTTAAATATTACAAATACCCCTCCCCTAGGTATGTTCTGTACTGAATAAATATTTATGTTTTCCCTCCAAAAATTATCTTTTAGGTATTTATACATATTCATAGATCTTATATGAATAAATAATGGAAAACTCCAATATTTATCCAGCAGTCCCTTCTCAAAATCTTGTATTGATGGGACACATACATGGTTATTGGTCATTATCATTCCTTCAAAATCACTATTAAACAATGTATTATTTATCACCTTCTTTTACATCTCTACATATTTATTTTTAACTTATTAAATATTTTCATGGATAGAGAGTTCATCAGTTATTTGAGAAATATAACATTTCTTCATTTTATTCATGATTTCTTGTTCAATATATTTAATAATTTGAAATCATTGCTCTGTTGGGATCCTCATGATATATAAAATTGAATGATCCTTTTGACTCAGAGAATATACAACCTTCTTCACTATACCATGATAGAAGTTTATTGAGTAATCATAATATTTAATCAACAATATAGATCATATCTAGAGTATATTAAACTCCATCATTGATAATATATACTTTAAACATTTATGGCTAGTATATAAATCAGTACGTTCTCTATAATTAATACTCTTCAATATAATAAATTCCAAAAATAATGAATCTGACTCCGAATCATGATTTGGATAATTTTCATTATAAACGATCAATTACTATAATGTATAATATAATTTCATGTTATTCTTTAAGAGGATTACTCGTAATAAAATCATTGATGCATTAGTATAGATCAAAAACCCTTCCACACTATAGGGTTGTGTGACCATAGGATTACTAACTAAATTTTTATTTTATTCCATGAAAATTTCATGACACTCTTATATCAAAAGAAATATGTCTCCCTTTTAAAATTACTTGGTCATGGGATTATACAAACATAAAAAATTATCAATATAGTGCCGATAATATTTTCCAAAAACAAGAAAATGATTGTTTATTGTAATAATAGTAGGTTTGGTAAGATTTTTATGAATTTCCATCATGGATTGATCCACCTAAATACTCCCGCTCAAAATTATTTAACCCCAAAATGAAACATTTTTTAGCCAAAATTCAGATATTTTAATTTTTTCATATAAATTCTCAATCCTTAATGTATTTAGAAAAATCCTTTGTTATATTAATGATCATCTATTCTCTTATAAAACAAAATGGTATCATGATTAAATACTGCCACAAACTACTTATTTAATCTCTATGCAATTTATTCATAAAATTCTTCAAGATAATTGGGGAATTAGTAAGTCGAAATCAAATTATAATAAATATATAGTGTACATTCCTCATATGAAAGGATATATTTGGTATGACTTCACTTTTTATCCTCAAATGATAGTATACAAATGAATTAACATACTTATTAATGTATCGATGTCATCATAATTGATCAAATAAATCATCAAATATCTGTTAGAAGATAAATATTCTAGATGATGATATTGTTTACTTCCATATATTCCATATAGAGTCACATTGATCCATCATTATTCATAACATAAATAACAGTTTCACACCATGGTGTCACACATACCAAAATGAGTTCTTTATAATTATTATCCTGTAGATTCCTCTATAATTCAAGAAACATAATTTGGGCCATTCAATATAGATTATTATAAATAAGTGTGACACCGTGTTTGAGTTATATCACACACTCAACTATATGATTCAGAGAAATACTATGAAACTCTAATGTGAAGACATAAATAATATCTAGTATTATAGTTATATAATTCATGATGAATCTCTCCCCAAAACTATATGATTATAACTACTTTTGAATAGAAATAAATACCCATTTAATGAATTAATATCAACTGGAAGTTTATATTTACCATTAGACTAATAATTGATAATGGGATGGATTATAAATTTAAATGTTGCATACCTTACTCATTAATTGATGTTAGATTTATGTAATAAAATATAATCCTTGTATATGATAATATCAAATTCAAAAAGAGGGGGATACTGATATTTTCAAGATGCCATTCCCAAAAAAACAATCAGAGAAGAATCATAGACTTTAGATGAAAACTTCTCCCCATTAAGAGTTTTCACAACTAATTATCCATCCTATTATTAAGATTGCATTATGACACACTTACTAAATTATTTAGATACCAAATTATAGGATGGTCTACAATAAAATAATTCCTTATCAGTTTTTCAGTGGATTGTATGTATACTATTCACCAGCCCATTATACACAACGACAAAATATACCATAATATATTTCAATTTATCTTTTTACATATGTGGGTTCAAATGTTAAGTGTTCTAATTATCCATCATATTTTATCAGTGGTTATCATAATTAGAATATACCTTAAATTTTGAACATGTGAGTTGTGGCTGGATAATTCTTTTTTTATCATTAGATAACTTATCCTTCCCATAACATTGACATTCGATAGACTGACAAAATTCTATCCCAAAAATAATATAGTTACCTATCATATTTAAGGTAATTTTTTCCATATTTACTTCCAGACATTGAGAATAATGGAATTTTCATTTTCTTCTCTCTTTTTGGATTTAATAATCTCAATTGTTTTTCTAATTTTGTTTCTTTTAAAATTTTTGAGATTAATGTTTAACACAAATATCATTATCCCCATTTTTAGAAAATCTAATGATTTATTTATAGCTACTAATGTATCCTATGGATAATTCTAGTTAGATACTTGATTTTAAGACACTAAAAAATCACATAATTTTATATTCATGATGAATTGTAAGACCAGATGCATACCTCATAAGCCATGTAAAATTAATACCATAGTTACTATTGTATTACACATCCTCTTTATTTATATGAAGGAATATAGTTACCCAATATTTTAATACAATGATATTAAATTATTTTTAATGAATATTCATTACATTATATAAATAATTTCTTAAGGACCAAAATAGACAAAAGACTTTATAAAACTGGAATCCTAAACAATGGTCCATTAGTAATATACATCACATCTCACCACGTTCTTCGAAACTAGAACCCTTATTAGACATATGATACACAATACATATCTTCATGAAATTTGGAAATGAAAAATATAAAAACGTTGATCCCAATTCTCAATATGGGTAAACAAGGGAGATACAATAAAATAACTTAAGATTTAGGGTGTGAGAACATGAGAATAAAATTTGAAAACCATACACTAAATATAGAAAATCAAAATCATGAGTCATAACATTATGATTTGAAGTCTTAAAACATGAATAAAAAGTGAATCCTAGAGAATGAGCTATGATAGAATAACATTGTATTAGGGAATTTTTTTTTAAAATTATAAGCATATAAAATCAATAAAAAATAAGTGAATGCTAGAATACATGAGAATCATAATAGGAAATGTTTTTTATTTAACCATGTTCAGTCCTCATTCCAACATTATCTTACTAAACCAGGTTTACTACCCATTCTAGCCCAGTCTTCCAGAACTAGTTTTACTCATCATTCTATTACATTCTATCTAATGATATATAACAGTTTTCCCAATGCATAGTAGGTAGATATAGATCCCACCCACAACATAATGAAAATATTATTATTTTGTTCCACAAGATCATAAAAATTCATCATATCAAAATCCATGAAATTAAAGGGGTATAAATAATGTTTCATCATATAATAACTCGTGTAAAATAGATAGGGTCAATAATCATTTCATAATATAATATCTAATGGAGAACGATATTTTAATTAGAATTTTATCATTGTTTAACTCAAAAAAGTGAAAAAAGAGGTTTAAATAACTAGTCATCATTAACATAAAACATCCACATAAATAATAACAATGGTATCTCTAGATAATATCACTTTTATGGAATAGAAAACATAAAAAATGAAATCATAGATGGAAAATGGTATTGATCAATCATTTATAACATTTACTTAGTAAAATATCTTGTCTTCAATGAAAATTATTTCTAATTAATAAATTATTTTTTCAAACCTTTTTTATTTGAAATAACCTTGAAAACATATAATTAATTTTTCAAAAAAATTAAAAACATTATTTACACAAAATTTGAAAAATACATTTCACTAAAAATGATCCAAAAATATCATTTAAAAATAATTTTAAAACTATTTTTTTGAAAAATGGATATTTCATAAAAAATTATTTCCAACTAAAGAGAGAAATGAAGTCAAATTTAATTAAAAACATTTTACTAATTATCATATATACCAAAAAGCTAAAATAAGGTACCATTATTATAAGATATAATAATTATCTAGAGTAAAATAACATTCATTAGCATTATAGAGAGGTAAGTCATTATACTTCTACATTAGATTCATAATCGTACACAATCCCCAAAAATGACGTGACTTTAAGATTAAATCTTTTTCAATTATTTATAATTGATTCTTAATTACCATGAAAAAATAACATTAAATGAATATTAAAATATCATTAGGATTAATATATTCATGTTATAAAACTTAAAATGGTATTTAAATACATATTGTGATATAATTTTGGTGAATAACATAACGTACATCTCAAAGATGGAAAAGTTAGAAAAAAATACATTATTGATTTGAAATATTTTGAACTGTGAACCCCATAAAAGAGATATAGTAAATATGATATTTTAATACAAATAATTTTATTTATAAAAATAATTAGACAAATTCTTGTAATGTTTATGTGCCACATAAAAGAAACATGATGTGAATATAGATTGTGTCTCATAGAAAATAAATGTGAAGTGGAAGTCACATCCCTATTCTTATAGTCCATTGAAATTTATTATAAATATTTGTTTATTATATATAAATTTCATTAAAATAGTCTTTTAAATAAATACATATAAGATTTTTATGTCTTTTTATTACATGTTTATAAACAATTATATGTTATTGTTATGTTTCATGTGATAGCGAATATTTTTGTCTATGTTTTGATTTCTTATATTTTTGATCCTATTAATTTGATAATGTTTCAATAATCTCTAATATTATAGACATGATATAATATCATTTATGTTAAGAAAAAATATATTTACTTAAATCGATAAAATTTAGTGATCTAAAATGAATAACATCGTTCATGGAGTAGGTGGGTAGTACATACTCATGAATGCTATTTTTTTCATTTTCTAGTTGGGTTGTTAGGATGAAAAAAAATATATATTATAATTAAATAATTATTTTAATTTAATATATATATATTTAATATTATTTCCATTTTTAATAAATCCCATGTAATGTGTGAATGAATCTCATCACTTCAAGATGCCATAGTTCACCATAAACAGGAACAACATTATTTTATTCCCATTAAATGGTGAGTATGATGGTATATGTGATATTTAAATAAAATAAATATAATAAAATAAATATATCAAAAATATCATATTAAAATAAAAAATAAATAATTATTAATAGCCTTTGTATATGTTAACTGAAAAACAAACGACATCATTCCTTGAGGCGATAATCCTCCGTAGAAATGAATGATGATTCATAACCCATTTTTGGGATGTGGATATGATTTAAGGTCATCATTGTATCATAAAATATATATATATTTTTTATATATTTATGTTACTATATAATCATGATAAAATAATATTGAAGTGATTGGCGGGGAAAATAAAATAATGACACTCTTTGATGAGCATTGCCTCTTCTTTTAGTATCCTTATAATGTTTTCAATAAATCCCTCTTATGATAGATTTAAGAACAACAATAATCTTATATGGTGAGGGGAGTATATAGTGTTTTTGATTTTCGTAGCTATTGGACATCTTAAATGGGTTTGAAGGTTTAAAGAAGATAGGATAGGGTGTGGTATTGTTTTCGTGGGGGAGAGGACACAATTGGTATTTTTGAAAAGAAATAAGCGCTCCGATAAATTTCATTTGTCAATAGGGTCAAAATTACTCAATTATTTAACCTATGTGGTGTTATGGTAGAAATATGTCCATTCAATAGTTTTCATATAATTTTATAGGTTATTTTTACCATTATCTTGTTAGTTTAAACCCCATTAAACATATTTTTACCTTAACCTGAGTAATTTATTATTACAACATTTACTGTTAATTTTGGTCAAAATTTAAGTTGAAAATATTAGAAATTATAAATTATAGGGATTAGTAATATATAATAAATTTTTTAAAATTCATTTCAGATATATGGAATGATATAATTTAAAATTTCTCCTCTAGACATGATGACAAATCTGGTTTTTAATTTGAAAATGATCAAAAGGATGAAATTTTTCATTTTTAACTTCATTATGAGATTGATTACAATGACATAATTTTTTTTAATATATGTTTAGTTGATCTAAATATACATTAAAACAAATTTTAAATATAATTTATCTGTTTTAATAATTTACATAAAAAGACAATTTTTTATTATAATACAATATTTGTCATTATTCATAAAAAATTTAAACTTTTCATAATAAACAAAAAAAATCATCCAAATCTAGTATTGATATTATTATCTCAAAAAATAAAATTTGTTTTATCATATTAAATTCTTATCTATGTGAAATACTAATCATATTATTTTTCAAAAAAGAAACAAAATGAATTTCGAGAAAATAATATTTTTGAGACATTTAAAAACGTTCCTAAAAAATATATATATTAGTATCAATATATTATCACTATATATAACCAATAATATTTATATTTAAAAAATATTTATTAATATTCATATCAATATGTTTAATGGGTAGGTTATAATGGTCACAATTATGAAACATAATTTATAATATATAGTGGATTTTTTAAAAGTTAGTGTTATGTGTAATTAAAGATAAGTTGGCCTTCCATGTAGATAATTCATGAAACATTGTTTTTTATAATGAAATATTTAATTTATATATAATGAAATTCATGGAATCAAATAAGTTTAATTTTTTTGAAAAAAATATCATAAAAACATGAGGTGTTGCATTCTGCCCCCATGAAAAGAATTTCTCCCCTAAAACTTCTTCACTACGATAAAAAAGTGATTATAATTATCCCTCTTCATAATTTTTATATTCCTACACATATTTATAAAATTGTTGTTTTCACCACAAAACATTGACTAGGTTAGTGCTCTTGTTTCATAGAGTTTTCATTGCACAATTCATAATCGCCACTAGTTTTTCCTTGTAAGACAGACCTTGCTACAACTGAAGACCTATGAGTATAGTACATGTTATGGTTTATGAATTTAATTCTTCTATAGATATTCATGGAAAACATCATAAACATGAAAGTGGTTCTATGGAAGCACTAAGAGATAAGATACCACCACAATTCAATCATTAATTATTAAAGGGGAGATATACCTTCGGTAAAGATTTACAATATTCCAAAATATCAAAACATAATTCTACTAAAAAATTATTAAAAAAACATTATCACTGTCCAAAAATTCTACATCATGTTGGTGATTATTAGAAATACATTTATGATAACTCTCAACTTTAATTATATGAAGCTAAATAGAACAAACCCTCTTTTCCATTTATTTATCAATCTATGTTCCTAATAAATTTAAATACAAAACTACATTCTAGTTCATTGTAGATATATATATATTAACATATTGGGCCTCATAAAGAGTCATCTAAATTGTTGGGTAAAGGTATTTTTGAATGGAAACAAAAATAAAGGTAACTATTGATCCCAACCAATATTTAAATCCAAATAACTAGATATAAACATGTCCACTACGGTTTGAATTATTCTTTCATACAAACCATCTATATGAGGGTAAATCCATGTGAAAAAATCATTTCCCCATAATGTTATTGATTATAACCTCTCTCAGTCATTTAGGTAATCTTCAAATCCTAATTAGAAATAATAGAACGCGATACCCATTAAAACATACTACTTATTTAATGTATACCCTAGAAAGCTAATCCAAATATAAGTATTCTCTGATAGTGACAATGTGTGCTGACTATGTAAAGTAATTGATATAAATGAAAAGAGAATTTTTCAATTTATACAATTTGGGTATTCTAATGACATAATTCATGCTGGATTTTTCCCATTTCAATTATGGTGTGGCTAATGGATTAAACATCCCATTAGATTATTTTATTTTATCCTTAAAATTAATATACACCAAGAAAAGGTATAAAAACTCATAAATATCTCTCTACATTACATCACAGTAGAATTATTCCTTCAAATCATTATAAATATTCCCATTTCTATGATTAAATGATAATTATGAACTATGATGATTCTCTAATTATGCCATTTGAATTTTTGGTATGGGAGGAACACATAAATTATTTCTTAAACTTATCATTCCATTATGATCAAGGTTAAACATAGGATCATTTTGGACCATATTTTTCATCTCTAAATCATCATTTTATTCCTCTTTAATATTGACATGGATAGATTATTTATCATTAAACTTAGAAGTTTATATTTTTACCCTTCCTTTTTGACTTCTAGATCCATCATTTATAAATACTGTAATATTGGTTATTTTTTAATCCTTATAATGGATAATCTAGCATAATCATTTGGACTTAATGAAGTGGTCACGTTTTTCACTTTAAGTGGGTGGTAATGTATTTAAAAGTTATAATATTTTATCATTTGTAACCATATTATTTTTATCATATTCAACCACTTATGTATGTATATTTAATTTTCTATTTTAAGATCAATAAATATCAAATTTATTCCATAATTATAGTGGTGGCATATTTTTATTAAAATAATCTGTCTAACAAACATTAACTCATGATTTGGGTAATACTTATGATAAACCTTAAATTTTCTAGAGTCATAATAAATAACTATATCATTATATATAATAAAAACTTTTAATCCCTTTTTGTATGCATCAATATAGATTTAAAACCCTTCTCCACTATATGGTATTGAATGCACTAGAGAACTTTCTAATCTCCTATTATGTTATGTGAAAAGTTCCTCACATTGAACATTATAGAGTAACATGGATGCCATCGAAGTTGAATTGGTCAGGGAATTATATAGTCATGAGAAATTTTCCACTAACCATCAATAATATCCATATATTTGTAGAAAAATAAAAACTCAATCACCACGGTTTGTCTGGGCCAACATTTAAAGTCCTCCATCTTAGATGGATGTACAGATGTACTCTCTATTAGGATTATATGACATAAAAATGAAACTATTTTAATAAATATTAGTATACCGTAAAATTTTCATATATGTTATCATTATCTTGTATCTTTATTATTATTAGAAAGTGATCTTTAGGCTCTTCTTTTCTCATTTAACATTAATGAATATCATCTATAATGACTTCCTCTTGATCATCCAGGTAATCTAAAATAAGTGAGTCCTGAAATACCAAATGATAATATCAGAATTACTAAGAAATAAAGACAATTTATATATTTCTATAGTATATATATTTTACATAATACGATCTTATGTATGTCCCCTTTCTTTTCCATTACTTGATGATATCCATAATGAATATCTCACTTGGAAAAGTATTGTGTTTCATATAATTTATATAATGACCATCAATTTTATCAATAGAATTTATCCCTTATTATAGTTATTTCATATAGTATAAATCACATTAAATAACCTATTTAACATAAAAAACACATTTTAATGAAATAATTTATGAAATAAGAAAAATTTCTAGATGCTATGGAAGTAATACCGATGACATAATAACATTACATAAGGAGTAGTAATATGAACATTTTGAATTTCTACAAATAAAATGAATATAAATCTCACCCATAAATGTATAAATAATATTTAAGAATCATAAAAATTAACGACCTATATAATTATATAATAATATATTTAATTGAATGTATTCAAAAATATAAATTATGTGTTTGTATTTTCATTAAGTCATAATAAATTAATTATAATATTATAATTAATTTTACAATTTAAAATAAATTATTTGTCATAAAATTTATTCATAAATTTATATTTTATTTTCTTTTGATTTTTAGATAATTTTTTGGGAACTTGAGAAATCTTTTAAAGTGTAATTACATAATTTATAATTTTAAAATAAGTATTTTCTAACTTAATGATGATTTTAATTAAAAATTAAAGTAATAACTTATATAAAATTACCTTCATATAATGTAGTACTTTTTTTGATTCTACATGTAAATAAAATTTTTGGGATAATTTCTGGTAATTTTCTGAAATACATTATTTTTTGGTGAATAATAAAATACGGTAATTTACTATATATATACATTATAAGATAAATAAACTATTCATATAGTTATCACTAATGTAATAACTACAATATAGAAATTACCTTGATTAATTTTAATATATTTGATGATAATGCTCAAAATATTCATAGGTTGCTGCCAAAATAATAATGTAATGATTAAAATGTTTAGAAAGCACCCCTCTCTTCCACTATAAATACCACCCATCTCCTCATATTCGCCACCCACCTATAAAGAATTAACCCCTACCTAAATTCTTTCCAATACTCTACCTATTCCAACCACATTGTCCATGATCCCCCGGTCTCATTAAATTTCCAAAATATTTTCCCTATGTAGTTTCTCATTGCGGATTAATCTAATAGTTAAAATACTCTTCTTTTTTACCTTATTTTCATTTAAATTTCATTTATTACATTATATTATCCTCGCCTACTTTAATAAAAATTGAATTATAACTCAAAAAAGTATTATTCAATATAATTATATCACTTTAATGTATGATTGATCATTAAAATCCACCATATATCTCTTCTACTCTTAAAAACAAAATCGTTGTCTGTGATGTGTCAATTCACTAACACCGTGGGTAATGCACTTTAATTATCCCTTTAAATGATAATTTTTGTAAATAAAACCATTAAATTGTAGAAAAATACTTTAATTTCAATTTATATCCTTATTTACATTCTGGAACTGACATTTATACATAATACTACATGAAAAAATAAAACAAGATTGTAGTGATAGAAAAACTACCAAAATTAACCAAAATGGTTGCCCTCAACATTTATGTAATGTTTCGTTGTCATTGTATATAACCAAAATCATTTACAATAATATTAAATTATGGAATATTATTGATCAAATATAATTAAAATGAAGGATATTTATCTTCATTTTACGTGAACTTCCATTCATGTATACAAATTAACGAATCATAAAAACTAAAAAAATGAACACTTCTAAATGATGAAATTAAAGTATATAACTCATCCAATGGAACATAAAAGTAATTTATTAAACCATAATGAAATATATTCATCAATAAAAGGTTGTGAAAAATTTAATTAATTAATATAATGTGATTATTCTTGACATTAATGTGAAGGAATAATTCAGATACAATGTAAGGGTAATTCGCAAAATCAACTCTCTTTCTTTGGGTTCTCCAACCTTCAGCTCATATTCAGTATGGATATTAGAAAAATATAATTTCATTGTTATTATCTTAAATTTTATAGGATATAAATTTTTTGTACTTATTTTTTTTACAAAAAATATTATTTCCAAAAAGAACTCTTCTTTCAAGAAAACACACCTTCACCGCTGTAGATTGTTTCTTCCACACTCATGGATTATGATTCTTATTTCAAGTATGTTATTCAATTGTTTATTAGGGAATCCAAATATAAAAAATATATTATATATCAGAATAGCCATATATATTTACAAGGTTTATTTTATTACCAACGTTGATATATTTTTGATATGGTATGATATATATTATAAATGTTCTGATGTGGTGAGTGAACACAGAATTATAAAACATAATGAAAATGTTGTAATGTGACGAGTGCACTCAGAATTATATAGCAGTCGAATTAATTGGTTAATGTAATGAATCTCATAATAAAAGTGAAATACTAGTTAACATAATAATATATTTGATCCCAACTATGTTTGGTAGTCCATCACTAAGACTTGATGTTTTATTTTTTTCATTGGAACATTACTTGCCTTTATCTATACATTTTATCATGATTATGTGGATTATGTTGTGATAATTCTCACCCCATGTTATATTGTTTCATGTTCTTATCTATACACTTACTGGGATTTTAGTTCACCCCTTTTTTATGTATATCATGAAGTGATTACTTTTATTAGGGAGAAAATGAAAGATAATAAGAAGATAAAGAATAAGGAAATAAATAAATTTTTATGTTTTACTTTTTAAATCATAGGTTTTTTCACAATTTTCCCAAGATGTTGAACCATTGGATCATTATTGTTGAATTCTTTTCTATTTTTTATCATTAACATTATGTAAATATAATGTAAGAAAATTAAGGGGTCCAATAGATTCTATTATAATACAATTTTGTTAACATGAGAATTAGGATTAAAAAACGATAGTGAAAACACCTAGTATGAAACTATGAATATTTAATCACTCATGAATAATTGTTTTTTAAAATTTTAAACATAGAGATCTCACATGAAATTCATTCATAGTTAACATCACCATGGAATAAATTATGTATTCAGGCATTGGTAATGTTGGTTTTGTTTTAATATTTTATATTCTAGAAAACGGTTGGAATATGGAGAAACCAAGACAACAACCTATGTGAGGAAAAATGTTGTGATTACCCGTATGATATCCCCAATGCTATGGGCGACGGGATTCAAAATTTTACTTTGATTCTTAACTAGTTGACATTTCTTACGATCAATAACATGGATAATGTGGAATATCTTCTTTCCCCTAAGAGATATAAATTGGATATTGAGTGATTTATATAGGAACAACCACTGATGTTTTGTGGATCATTTGATCCACAAGTCATAAAAAAAATTTCAGCTCAATGGATAAGATATATTCTACGCATCCCTATTCTATGATAGAGAATGTCACTCATAAAGTTTATCATTTAGATGTTGGGGCTTCTCAATTGTAAGATTTAATTATGAACACAAAACTGAATGACGAAATTTAATAGTTGGTGTGAGAAGACCATAAAATAATGTTTCTTAACAAGTATTTCACTTGAACTCATAGAACATAGATGGGGAAATAATTAATAAAGCAAACGAATAAGGAAATTTAATCTATTATATCCAATGAATTAAATTTTCCAAGGCATTAATGGTGAAATTTAGTTTTTGAAAGAACAATGATAGAAATGTTGATAAGTTCTTTTGTTGATTAAATAAATTCTTTCGAAATGATCATGAAATTTAAGACATTCGGAGTTATAAAGAAGTTTTTTGATGTGCTATGAATGTGGAGATGGAGTTTGTATAATTGTCCCATGGATATGGTGATAAGACAAAAATTATGGAGTTTGATACCGAATTATCTAATGAGAAAGGTTGAAAGATAACTCATCCACCCACATGTCAAAAAATTGAGAAGAAGTGTCATTGGATCTTCCTCAAAGGGACTAGTAAATGCTTCATGTATGTGAGAGAAGGAAACCAAGAACATAAATATCTATTACATATGAGAAGGTAGTACAATGTGGTGGAGGAATGGGGGGAACCACCCATAGTCCAATTCTATAATTGTAAGGATCATGGTACTATTCAAGCTAGTGAACTAAACCTCATTTCTACAAGGGTAATCAACACCACTATCCACCACATTAAAAGGATCAAGGATAAGAATATGCCATCACTATTGTAGAAGTGGAGTAAGAAAATGAATTCATACAAGGTAGACATCCTATTAACTCAAGAATGGAAAAATTATTATCTAATTATAGTTCTACATATTCATATATATCATCAATTTATTGTAGAAATATAGAAATGAATCAGTTAATTATTGATGTAGATATATTATTAAAAACACAATGTGGTGCATTTATTTCAACCTAATTGTTAGATTCTTATCATATTGGTGTATTTGGGAAGATTAATCCAATGAATATTGTAATTCTTCCCTTGGTTGATTTATATTCTATAATGGGGATATATTGTATCATAATTATATATTGAACACATCGGCGATTGTGAAAAGGAAATAACTTTTAATATTTTGATCCATCCCTTCCCCTTTGAAAAATTAAGCGATGATCATGAATCTCCTCTGGAAAATCCTTTATTAGATTAGTTTTTTATTACATGTGATGAATCATATCTCACTCAAATGTTTGACTCAAATAAAGGTATCAACTGATGGTAAATTCCCATTGTGAGGGAATAAAATGATGTATTTTAATAAGAGTTACATAGACTCCCCCTGAATTATGGGGTATATTTATCAATAGAACTCATAAAAAGATCCAGTATTATCTCAAAACATCATTATAGGATGGATCATATTGATCTGGATGATCTAAATAAGAAAAAACAATAGATTTTGGAAAATGGGTTAATTTTCCCAAGTGCATCACCTTGGCGTTCTCCATTGATCTTTTTCTAGAATAATTACCTTATAATGTGGTTGTGTATCGATTATTGAGAAGACACAAAGATCACCAAAACGAAAAAGTATCATATTCCATATATTTATGACTTATTTGATCTGTTATGAGGAGATGAGTACTTACCAATGGCACAAATCTGTTCTAGATTTCATCATTTAATGGGGAATAAAGAGGATATTTATAATATTTTCTTCTGTATATGGTATATTTACATTGGGTTTTTGGTGATTCCATTCAGACATAAAAATTCAGGTGAAATCGTCATCGATTTGAGGAATACAGTTTTTAGACATTACATTAAAAAATTTGGTGTAGTGTTTATTGATGATATTCTCATATACTCCAAGAGAAAACAGCCACATGAATATCATCTAGAGAATTTTTTGGAAACCATAAGGAATGTGAAATTTTACTCCATGTTCATCATGTTTGACTTTTGGATGCAGCAAAAAACATTATTGGGACGTGTGATCTCATGTGAGTAAATTTATACATAACCTTTAAAAACAATGTCAATTGAGGAATGTCGTAGACCCACTATTATCATAGAAATCAATAATTCACTAGGATTAGTAGGATAATACCAATGTGTTGTGATATATTTACCATGATTTTGAAGCACACTAACAAAGGTAATATGGAATGGGGTAATGTATGTATGGATTGCATATTTTTAGGAAACCATCAATGAACTAATGAAGATGTTGATCACTACACATGTACTTACATGAATAAAAAGTGGACAAAATTTTGAGATATACATTGATGCTTCCATAAATGTATTGGTTGTGTAATCAATAAAAATGATAATTTTTTAGCATATTTCACACATTTTTTGGAGAACCATGAGAAAAACTAAATAGTGAATGATCTGGAGCAAGTTACTATGATTGTTTTTCATGAAGATCTGGCAGAAGTACCTCTCCAGTGTGATGTGTGTAATATATACTAATCAATAGTGCCTCCATTATTTATTCATATAGAAGTAGTTTAAATTTCATCAATGGCGTTGTTTACAGATAATCAAATACTGATTTATCTATTTACTATCATCCTCTCAAGAAATACAAAGTATGTTGTTCTCTTAATATAGAGGAACATTTTACTATATCTATTATGCAGATTGAGAAATATATATCATAATGAATATGAAATGAATGTATTTGAGAATGAAAATGATAGGGAATAAATATTAATTTTTCAAAATTATTTCCCAACCATCTATCCTATTGAAACAAATGGATGCATATAGGGATGATACAAAGTTGCAAAAGTATGTGTGTGATGTAAATAAAGGGAAACCATAAGAGTTCCATATCAATGATGATGGTGTAATTCTATATGTAATGAGTATATATGTGCATTCATAATTGGGATAAAGAAGGAGATATGGTATAATCAACATAACTAAACATCTCTATCCAACATGGGATTACCAAGATGTACAGTGATCTCTATGAACTCTTTTAGTGGGACAACATGAAAATGGTTGTTGGTGAGTATGTATCATCGTGTTTGAAATGTCAAAAATTTAATTACAAGTGAAATTATCCCCATGGGATAGTGAAACCATTTCATATACCCATGTGGAAATGGGAACCTGTCACTATGGATGTTTCCATGGGTCTCCTGAAGACATACAATGGAAATAATGTTATATGGGTTGTGGTTGACCGAGTCACCAATACTGACTACTTTTTCACTATTAGGGATTGCCTATAACTCAATCAACATGAAATGATACATGTAAAGGATTTGGTTTGAGTAAATTTAATTCCACTATCGATTATCTTTCATCATGATCCTAGCTTCACATCAAAATTTTGGCAGAGTCTTCAATATTTTTTGAGTACCGAATGAAAATTCAGCATGACATATCACCCCCAAACTGAATGAAAATACTAAAATAATATTAGGATTCTTGAGGATATTCTATGATCCTTATATTAAATATGAAAAGGTATATCAGATCAACATATCCCATTTTCTGAGTTCTCATACCATATTAGCTTCCACTAGAGTATTCAGATAGATCCCTATGAAGCTCTATATGGAAAGAGATGTAAAACTCCAAAATGTTTAGATAATGACAATGAAAGAAAGAAACATTATCATAATTTTGTAAAAGAGAAGATAGAAAAGGGTGGATCCATATAGATACAAATAAAATCACATTATATTAGGAAAAATATCTATGCTAACAACAATCAATGGGACTTGGATTTTGATGTAATAGATAAATTCATCCTTTGAATGTTACCATGGAAGAGAGTCATTCATTTTGAAAGAAATGAATCAGAATTCCAAGGTACATTTGATCCTTTGATATCCCTGATCATATAGGATCCATGAAAAATCGCTTTATTCAGCTAACAAATATGGCTTAGGTTCATGATTTGTTCCACGTACAACTCCTAATGAAGTACCTATCCAATACCTCACATGTAGTAAAATTAGAGGTGGTACAATTGGGGGATGACATCTCATAGGTTGTGTAGCCAATATAGCATATGGAATGAAAATATTAGGTTTCACACAATAATACATCCCACATTGTCAATGTATTATGAAGGAATAATAAGTATAAAGAAGAAGATTGGGAATCTGAGGTGGTGATGAAGAATAAGTACCCTCACTTGTTTAATGAAAACAAAATTTTTTAGGGATGAATTTCAAAACGGGGGAAGAATGTCTCAACTGTAACATTTATCAATAGAATTTATAAGTTTTTAGAGTAAATTAATTAATAATAATTCCCATTAAACAACCCATATACCATAATATGAACAATTATAAAGGTTGAATTAATGATATAATAAGTATTTCTTTATGTTATGAAACCTATACTGTTTAATTAATAACATGACCTTATTAATAGTAATATGACTGTTATGAATAGTAAACTAGAAAAATGAAATAAAACCTCTCCCATGAATTTATAAACTAAATTTAGTCATTATATAAATGTATGAAGGATATAATTATATAATACTTTATAAAAATAAATGTTCAAAAAAAATTTAATAATGTTTTAGTATTTTTATAACCCATAATATTTTAATTAAAATTTAAAAATTAATTTATTAATTTAAAATATAATTATTTTTTATAAAACATATTCATAATTTAATATTTTGAATTCTTATTATATGTATATAATTTTAAGATAACTTAATTAAGATTTCAAATTGTTATTAAATTATTTATAATTTTAAAAATTATATTTCCCATGTAAATGATGATTTTAATTAAAAAATAATATACTCATATGTTGATAATTATTTCCAGAAAATAATTTTCTTTTTTTGGATTATACACATCATGAAATTTTTAAGAATAATTTTTGGTATTTTTCTGAAATGCATGAATTTTGGTTGAATTGTAAAATACAGTAATTTACTGTCAATAAACATTAAAAGGTAAATAATCTATTTAAAATATAGAGAAAACACCTCTCTCCTTCACTATAAATACCACTCCTCACCCCCTATTATCCTCAAACATCTCAAGCTCTGTGATAAACATAAAGTCTATGAATAATCATCCCAATTAACACCCCCACATCCAAGAGCTCTTGGATTCATAAAAAGTGTGAGTCATTTTCCCTAGGGAGGTTCTCAATGATGATTAATCCATGAGGTAAAATAGTCTTCTTCTTTATTTTATTTCTTTTTAAATTTCATTTAATTTATTCTATTTTTACAACCATATCATATCAAAATGGAATGTAAACTATACTATTTTTATATAATAGTATTATATTATTTTAAAGGCTGATCCATAACAGAAATCTACTCCCCTATATTATTTTAAATAATAAAATCATCCCTCACGATGTGTTAGTTTACCGATATCGTGGGTGATGCTCCTACTTTTTTCATCAAAAACATCAAATATGATAATAATAAAATTATATGGTTGAAAAAATATTGTAGATTTTATGTAATTTTCATCATAGTTTTATATAAAAACATTTATATATAATACAAAATTATAAAATTAAATGAGAAAATTGTGATAGAAAAACATCAAAAAATATACCTAAAATGACCATCATTTACTTTTATCTAATTATTAATCCTCATGGTATATATCCATATTATTTATAAGATAATATAAAATTAATTAATATAATTGATAAAATATAATGAAAATTTGGAATATTTATATTCATTTTACATGAACAACCATTAATGTATACAAATGAACATATCATGAAATCTATGAAAAATGAACACTCTGGAATATGGAAATTAAACTCTATAACTCTTCAAAATGACCATAAAAAAATAACAAAACCTTAATGAATCATTTTTAGGTATAAATGGATATTATATTATTAATTAATTTATATAACGTGGGTATATATGACATTAAAATATAAGAAAAATTCAGACACAAGGAAAAAGAAATTCTCAAACCCAACTCTCATTCATTAGAATTTCCCATTTTCACCATATTTTCAGTGTGGATATTATTTAAAAATAATTTATTAATATTAACAATACTATTTATGGGATTTTAATTTTTCTAAAGGTGTTTTTGAAAAAAATTATTTTTCAAAAGAACTCATCTTAAAAAAAACTCACCTTTTACTTATTGAGGTTGTTTCTTCATCACTCAACGTTGATGATTCTTATATCAAGTATGTTTTTCATAGTTAATTTTGAACCAAAATATTATAAATGTATAATTTATGAAATTAAACTCATTACATTACATGGGTTATTTTATATCCAAGATTTATATATGTTCTATGTGACATGCATGATAATGTAAATGTTATGATGTGATGGGTTCACCTAAAATTATATGTCATAATGAAAATTTTATGATGTTATGGGTGAAACAGTAATTATATAGCAATAAAATTGATTGGGTAAAGTAATTAATATCAATATACAAAGTGAAATATGCATGAATATGATGCAATATTTGTCCAAAACTATGTGTGGTAGTTTACCCCCAAGACATGATGTTTCATTATTATGTATGTTCATATTCAATGACATTATCTAATTATTCCTATCATGATTTTGATGTTTATGTTATGATTATGATCAACCGTTGTTATATATTTTCAAGTTCTAATCTATCCTCTTATTGGAATTTTAGCTTACCCCATTTTTATTTATATCCTCAGGTGATTAATTGTACTACGGAGAACATTATAAATAATAAGAAGTTTTAGAAGAATGAATTATGTAAATTATTATGTTTTAGTTTATTAAAAGTTATTTATGGTCCTAATTTGTCCAAGACACTAAATCTTTAGATCAACTTTGTTTAATTATTTTCTATTTTATGTATTTAAAATGATGTAATATGAATGTATGAAAATTAATGGTCGCTATAGATTATCAAACAAGCCATCAATTAGGGGAGAAGATAGTTGTTATTTATTATTATATGATCCAATAGTCGATAATAATGGAATATTCACGTTGATCGAATTTTTTCACAAAAATAACCAGTTCACTCAAAGGTGACACACTTGGTTGTATTAATCAATTTTCACGATTTTATGAGTTTTCATATAAAATTATAACAACAGAGTGAGCTACATTCTGTATGGAGTCATTAAAATTGTTTTTTCACCTGGTGTTAGTTATATTAACTCAAAATAATTTTTTTTTGGAAGAATATGAAAGTCTTCCTAAAAGAAATGAAAAAATTCCCACAAATAAGGATACCATTGATGTTTAGTTTTCCACCAACAATATGAGATAATAATAAATTTTTAAGGGGTATTTAAACTAATAAAATCTATCTAATATCTATTATAAGATCATACATATTGTTACATTAATATATTATCAATTTCTGATTTGGGATATAAAATTTTACATACCATGCTCGAAAATTTATACTTTACTTTTTCACAAATATCCAATCCATTACTAGGATTATATTTAATTCCACTAAAGTAATAATAGTACGATTTATAAGAATAACATTAATAGCAACATCAACATGAGAGTAATCTAATAAATGAGATTTGATCATCATACCAATAAATTATTTCATATATATTTTTACATCTAAAATGTTTTTTGTAATGTCTATAGACTTTTTAAAATTATTTATATATGAAGGAATTGGTAGATAAATAGTTAGAAAATACATTAGAAATTAAATAGTGGATGGTATGTGTACCTTTCACAAAAATGTTATCAAATCGTTCAACATTAATATAGATCACCAAGAGATTTTTGTTTGTTTCTTCAAATAAGTGGTTTTTGATATTAATATTATTCAGTAACCTTAAATTTTGGGCACATGTTATAAAAAAATTCACTCTATTTACGCTTAAATCATGTAATTTTGGGTGGTGCATTTTCTATAGATTTCTCCCTATTTTCATCATTACCAAAATTCATTCCATCACATTGGTAATCAATTTCCCAATGAACATTCCTTCCACACATAAAATATTTTCTAGTACACTTATGAACATTTCATCCCGGTTTAATCCAGAAATTTGAGCTTAAAGGGAATATCATATTATATTCTCCTACGTTCTTAGATTTTTCATTGAAATATATCTAAATTTTTGTATCAAACCCATGATATTTACACATAACTCAAACAACAAATTCCACATTGATTGAACAAAAAATAATATATTCATATACACTAATGTCTTTTATGATAACACCCTTTCGTAAAACATTATTTATGCCACTAAAGAATTGATTTACAGTACTTTTTGGTTGGATGATAATATCAAAATCATACCTTCCATTTAACACCCTATGTTTTAATGATTTCTTTTAGAATAAATTATTTTTTATGGCTTGAGAGATATTTATTTTAAAATGTTAGGGTCGAAGCCTCAATTTTTTATTTAAAGAACTATATTGAGTTATATGAAATACCAATTAGTGACTTAATTACATGTAACCCTAGGTTATCATTCAATAAACACAACACTCAGTTAGTTTGGATTACTTAGGATACCAAGTTTTAAAAAAACCATGATATATTAATATTATTAATTTGGTTATTTAAACGTGACCATTATAACATAGATAATAAAAATAGTGATATTAACATTAATATATATTTTTAAATATTAAGCATATTCATATTATTTAACGATATCAATTTTATAAAATATTACTAATTTTTGTAAAAAAAATTTATGTATTAGAAATACTATTATGACAAAAAAGTCCTTTTTATTCATTTTGGGAAATTTAGAAAAATTTATTTCTATATAATCAAGAATGAAAATTTTATAATGAATAAATTTTTGAATAATAAATCATAAAATTTCTTATGGAGAATTCTTGTGATATTTATGAATTTTTTTTAATTTTGAAAAATACTGAATCTTAATTTTGAAATTCATTTTCATTTAAATATTTCAAAGGGTTAAATTATATTTTAACATGGTTCTAATATAAAATAAGTTCAATTATATATTATTTAATAAATTATTTTAATTTGAATCTATTTAATGTTGAAATTAGATACAACTGTTATTTATGCTTTTGAATATTTTCACTTTAAAAAACTGTATTGTTGTTGTATATATGAGATTAATATTAAATTAAATTATTTCACTTATATAAATGGAAATTTGTGGAAAATATTCCAATTATAGAACTAAAATAATTTTTATTATTTAATATGGTTGAGTTAATTTTTTCCGATAATGATTAGTAAAAACAATTAATATTAATTTATATCGTGAATGATAAAATGGGATTTTGTGTATTACATGCATTTGTATTAAAATTAATTCTACAAAACCATATAATTTTAATTTAAATAAATTTTACTTCATATAGGTATTAAATATATATATAAATTAAAAGATATATATTATTTAGTCTTATTTTTCAACCATAGGTGAATAAAAATATACAAATTACCTCAGTAAAAACTATAAGAATAAAATTTAGTAAACATCATTACTAAATAATATGTTGGTAAAAATAAATTTATTTTGTGCGGGGTTGGGGGAATTATTTATCAACTAAATTATCACTATCCTCAATTATCATTCAAATTTATAGTCAAATTAGCTAAGGGAGACTTCCCAATAGTGAATATTTTTTCTATTTATAAGAAATCTAATCTTCCTTAATTATAAAAATATACTCACTTTCTGCCCTTATTACAACATCTAAATAGATTTGTATCTAACAACCCCCCCCCCCCCCAAATAAATTACCATCATCCCTCCGATAAACTTTTAATCATTATTTTTTTTAATAAATCAGTCCAATGAATGATTTTCGTGAAAAATAGAGGATACCTGAAAAAGAGGTAACATTCATCAATGAAAAAAATTATTATAAAAACCATTAAAATATTTTGATATAATGATTATATAATATAATAATTAACACAAATATACTGATTTTTTTTTAAAATTTAATTATCAGAAATTATCTCCAATTCCATAAAATGGCATTCAAGATCATCATTAATTTTTATGGTGGACTACCACCTCATGAACGAATGTCCTTCATTTTTCCATTACAACATATTAAGGCTAGTCATAATGATGGGTTAATTTTTTTATATGATATATATGAGGGTTTTTATTTTATAAATATTTATAAATATTAATATCCAACACAACATAATTGTTTCTAATTTTTAATAATATGATCATATTGTTCTTGTGTATGACAATCAACTACCTTTTGAAGTGATTTCATACACTGATGATATAAATTGAATGTATTAATGATGGTATTTATAAAAGTATTCTATGTATATCACATTAATATTAATCTCCAATTACATTATGTCAATATAATTTTCATTATATCAATTATATGAAAATAAAAAGAATGTTAGTGCATACATACGACATATAGTCTCCATGAATGATGTATTTCATTTCATATTTCTCTCACCTATAGATTATTTTAATAATATATATAAAATATATATATATATGATATTTATATCATGGTTATCAATATTATGATTATTAAATAACTATTTATTTAATATAATTTAAAATATAACAAATTAAATCTTATTTGAATAACAAAGCAGTTATTACACGAAACAAGCCATTAACAAGGTATTGGTTAAAAATATGTTATAAAATGACATAATGAAACAATATATGATAGGATATATAGAAATATGGTTCAATAAACTATGTTTAATAAACATATATTTTTTATATATGAGTTTTTATTGTGTAGGAGGTATGTGAGCACATATGGTAAGGGATTTCCATATCTCATTTTATTATATAAGACCCAAGTCATAATAACCACTTATTTAATTTATGTGTTGTGCATAATTACCATGAATGTATGATAATTTTAATCACTTAAAATATATTTTAGCTTCAATTGACAACTTTGGATCACTTTTTAATTGGATTTACGGTTTAAAATATAACAAATTGTTAACATACATTCATGATGTTTTTTTCATTAGGATGTACATAATGTATGCACTGATATTATTTCCCAATGAGTACATAAATTACCTATGACATTTAATGTCATGCATTTATTTTCATTTATGATATTCTATGTTTCATTTTATTTTATTTCTTTATGGGTATTATTATTCAATGTTACAAGTGTGTGGAATTTTTTTTTCAAATGAATCATTCATTAATATTGTTTATATCAAGTGTCCTATTTTGTAACCTCTTGATACACGACTTAAGAATTTTCATTAGATTTTTTTATAATTATGTAATAAATTCTATATTAATGTAATGGTACCATTTTCCGTTATTTGTTACTTAATATACTAAAGAAATAATTTTTAAGAAAATATGAAATAAATTTTTCCCTTTTGTTAGAAATCTAATTTCATTAAAAATCATGTTCTAAAAAAATGAATTAATAAATGATTTATTAATATCACATGATATTTCAAATAACTTTTACACATGATTTATATTTTTCCAGACTTATTTGAATTTAAAATTAATTTCATTATATTGAACAATTCATGTTTGGATTTTACATTAAATGTGAAAGGAATATTAATTGTTACACGTACAGAATAAACTGAAATGTCATATTTCATGACCAATAATTGTTTAAAATATTCCGTTATATGTTTTAATGTTTATTTTCAAATAAACAAATCATTAAAATGTTTTTTGTTTTAAATTTTTCTTCCAATCATAAATAATATTTTAATCAAGAATCTTTAAACAACCTCTTTCAAGATTATTTTACATATAATATGACATCCATAAGTATTAATTTTACTATTTTGGTGATATGTTCCAAGGATAAAATATTTTATTCATTCCTAAAAGGGTTTATATTTTGATTGAATTATGGTTATTGAAACGGTTTCCCCTCCATATGTTATTACATGTTAAACTGATTACGATACCCAATACATTTCACTATAACTATGATCAAATTATTATGAAACCTCTATCTTTTCCAAAGGTTTTTATATGGTGAAATTTTAATGATACCCAATAAATTTCAAGGGTTATGATAAGATGAATATTTTATGATACCCATATAATTTCAAGGGTTAGGATTATAAAAATTTATAGTATCTTGTTTAAAAACTAAATATGGTTTTTATGATCTTGGTTAAAACTATATATCCCTATAATGCATTAGTTGAATATTTATATATCATGTTAGGAATACATTTCTAGAGTGGGTAGTGAACTAAATAGAGGAAAACATGAATAGAACAAGGAGTTAAATGAATTCAGTATTGAAAAACTAGAAGAAGGAGTAAATTGGTACTATAAATGACATTGTCTGTAATAAAGTTCTTGGTAGTGATCCTTGACTAATAAATAAATAATTTTTCTGTTTAGGTGTATGCCAAATATTTCATGACTTATTCTAATGAAATGATCTCATCAATCATGTTCATTTATTTATTAATGATTCATTTATTATTAAATTCAAATCATTATTCCATGATTCATGATTGTGATCTTTGATATGATGTTTTTCCCTTTCAATAGTTTTGTTAATTTTATTATACACTTATTATCATTTTATGATTATGTGTATCCCTTGTTTACCCTTACTAAGAATCTATGATCACCCAATCTTATAGATCGTTTCCCTAGGTTATGAAGATATGTATTATGTACAGTATTACTATGAAGGGTTGTATTTACAATGAATATAGTGGGAGAAGTCATACCCCACATAGGGACTAATGGTTTTATTTCCATAATTTCAAAGGCAGTAACTTATAAAAAGTCCACATCTTTGTTTTTAACTATTTTATTAAATTTTCATTAATTTATTTAGTATATATGTATAAAAATTATAGGTCTCTATAGTCACTATAATATGATAGGTTTTCTTCTTTTGGAAATTAGGATGATAAAACAATAGTAAGAACACAAAATGAATCTTTAAGGACATGTCAAATCATGAGTTAAAGTATACACAAATTTATTACAATTTTAGTAATCCATAGAGAGAGTGGATTCCAAGAAATGTAATCCCAATATAGATATTACATGAGGATGTAGATATTGAAAAAATGTAAATAGCAGTAAAAATATAGAAAACCTTGTATTGATATATAATTGATCAGGAACTGGTGTTTAATAGAGGGACTTGTTTCACACCTTGTTGGACACTCTCATGGCATATTCATTAGAAATTTAAAATCCATTTAAGAACCACCAGGTGGGATTTAAATATAATATGATTATAAAAGACATATGATAAAACTATAGTGTCATATATTTAATATCATGTCATGATTTAGATCTCATATAAGTAATTTTTTGATTGTGTGGTTCACAATCATGATTACCATTTCAAATACTATTATTTTCAATCATTATTAAATCACTACAACACAATGAATCCATGTTAATACTAAGTGAAACTGAAAATGAGCTTAATTTCTTCCAGAGAATCTATCTTTTATAAAAGATATTATAAAAAATAACATTATTATGCTCAAAATTTTTTTACCTATAAATCAAATCTAATATCTAAATGAGAAAAAGAGGTAAGAACATTCTTTTTAATCATTTATGATGAAACATCCCACATCCCTTAGTGGATCCATTGATCTTCTAGTTGTAGAATATCAGATTAGTACCACCAAAAAGATATTTTCCAATTTCTAGTGATTAGAACTTGAACAAGGAATTTCATTTGTCATCTTTTTGGAAGGTGAAGTGGATCAATGGTGTAATATTATCATGAATATGAGGAAACATGGTGAAACTCACTACATTTATTAGGATGAATTAATTAAATTATTTTTTTAATAAGTATTTTAATCATTTTATTAAGGAGACGGATATGGATTCACTCATGTTAAATTAAAATGACGATTACTATTTATGTACATATGAGACTATTTTTATATGACTTGTGAGGTACACATCTAGTGTTGTAATTCAACCGGAATTTAATTTAGATATATTATTTAGTGGCTTAAATCAATTTCTCTAAAGGGAGATAGTCAAAATAAATGACAACAGAAATGTGGAGATAGTTCAATATTATACCAAGGTGGAAATAGATGTTATAGTATGTATTAACTCATGTATTTGGAAATAAAAGGGAGTATGTGTTCAAATTAAAATCTTAATTCCTTATAGATATGAAGATGTATTTTCTTTATTCATACAGTGTGGGAAGAAGCACAGAGGAAATTTAATTATGGATATTAATAATATATTTTAGTGTGGAAGTGAATTACAATGTAAAATTGACCTCCAATGTATTGGGAATAAGTAATATATTAGTGAAAATAAAGATAAATATATATATATTTACCATCCCCCGCATTAGTGCTCCATGTGTATAGAGAATGAGAATTACTCTTACCAATGATCAAACTTGAGGGTTAATAATGATGGTAATCATTAAAATATATTAAGAGGAGGAACATGGAGAAATATTATTTAATCACTATTTCTCAGAATGGTAGGAATAATGACTTGCTGAAATGTACACATACCATTAAATAATAAATTTAAAATGTCATATTTTAATTTTTATCTAACCATTCTTTCATATCAAATGAATCTGCGACAGTTATTATGATTCCACCCAAATGATTAAATATAGAGTTATTATTGAAAACCCTTAATGGAATGATAATCAAATCTTGTGTCAATTATTCATCTCATTATAACATTGGTGGGTGTGTGGTTCATTAAAATACTATTATTATTACATTTTTTTAATTTGATATTATCAATGGCATGGATTTTATTTCTTCACATTAATCCAACATAAATTTTTAAATAATGGAATACATGTTTGATATTCAAAACCATCATATTACCTTCTATAAATGTGATGATAAATATGAATATAACATAGATATTACAACTATTGTATGGGTTTTAATTCTCTCCTATATGGGGTGTGTATCTAATACGGTTAGGGAGAAACACAACATTGGTGATATCCCTATTGTTCGGTAAATCATTGATGTATTTTTAGAATAGTTTCCTTGTCTTACTCCAAAATTTTATATTGATATTCCAATAGAAATCATACTTGGTTCCAAAACAATATAAATGTATCTTTAATATGGGAAGTATGATTATGTGAAGATATATAAATGATTACTAATGCTGGGATAGAATGAAGAGATATATCACATAGTTTATATATCACTGATTTGTATTACAACAACTATATGATTAATGATATAACTGTAATAGTATTATTCATCCATTACCAATAAAAAAATTGAAATTGAAAAACCTCAGCAATTTTTTTGTTGAATTCCAAAATTACACTATTGTTCATAATGTTAGATGGGTTGTATTTGATCACCTTACTAAGGGATACCATTTCAAATCTATCAGATAAGAATTATCTCTAGATCATTATTACAATATATACATCAAGAAAGTGGTATGGTTTCTTTGAGTACCACATTCCACTATATTTGATTGGGACTCATGAATGATGTCAATGTTGTTGTGTAGTTTTAAATAAGAACCATATACAGAGTTGAAATTTACTAATGTGTATCACACCTAAAATGATAGTCAGTCTGAAAGAACAATCCAAACCCTAGAGGATATGTTATTTTCATATTATTCTAATTTTAAATGTGGATGGGATAAACCCTGTATAGTAGTTTAATTTTATAACAATAATTTATTTTACTCATTTATTCATATATATCCTTATATATCCCTCTATAGAACAAATTTTACTATTCATATAAGCTCAAATGATATTGAATAATGAAATATATTAGGACTGATGAAAACTAAATAAATTAAAGAGAAGTCTAGTGATATTAAGAATCACATCATTTTATCTAAGATTCGGTTGGAAATTTATGATAATAATCATTTATATGATATATAATATAATTAACATGATAAAGTGTTTATATGAATTTTATATGTTAAAAGATTATATTATTTGGGAATAAAGGGAAATGAATCCATATTTATTTCAATCCAATTGACATTCTTGATTATATATACCTGGTATCCTATTTCATGAAATATCCACCAAATATCAATAAATTATGTGATGTGTTCCATGTATCTCCAATGACGATATTAATACCTCACACTTCACTTGTACTAAACTCATAGGTCATAAAATTTGTTCATGAGTATCCTTATAAGTTACTACCAGTGGATATTTTGGATCATATAGGGAAACTCCAAAGAATACAGACCACTGACCTAGTCAATGATTTATGTTGAAATAAAATGTCTAATGATTCAATGAATGAAAAATAGGATATTATTAGTTTGAATTTTCACAATTTTATTGAATTTTAGAGAATTAAATTTAGGGGGAAATTCATTTTATGGGGGAATAATGGTACACCGTAATTTTTAGTGTATTATTTTAAAATATATTATATTTAATTGATTGATTTCATTTTACACAACTCTAACTAAGTATTGAATTAATCATTACCTAATATTTTCTTTCACTACATGAAACACTCTATTATTGGGTGTTATATATGATACAAAGTTTTAAAAAAACCCACGATTTATTATAATTATTATTATAAATTTTATTATTTAAATGTGACCATTATAAAATAGTTGTTAAACATTGTGATATGATTATTAATAAATAATTTTTAAATATCAGGTATAAGTATTGTATATAATAAATAAAACTTAAAAAATTGCTTATTTTTCGGAATATTATTTTTATATTTTCAAAATAATATTTTTTTCAAAATATCTGATAATTTTTAATTTTTTTATTTTTTTAAAAAATCTGTACTTTTATAAAATTAAGAAGATAAAATAATGTATATTTTTTAATTAATATTTAAAAATTCATCTTTCTGTGGTAATTTGGGATTTTTTATGAGAAGATTCATTTTCTGACAGGTACTAAAAAGTACTAAATTTAAATTAAAATATGCTCATTCATTTCAATAATTTATAATTTTATATTATTTTTGAAATTGGTTTTAATATAAAATTATTTTTATTTTATATAATATAATATAATTAAGGTTATTATAATCACTTTCATTTTGAAATCATATATAAAAAAATTTCATACTATGTGAACATTTACCCATAAAAAACAACCTTTCCCATTGCATCTCTAAGATTAATTTAAAATTTAAACAAGAAAATTATAAGAATGTAATATGAAAAATTTGGATCCATATTTATAATCATAATAATTTATATTATATAATAGTGATAACAGAATTTTTGATAATAATTATTAGTGAAAATAGTTTAAATTAAATAAACTGAATATGGTTAAAACGAGGATCTATGCATTACATGTGTTTGTATTAATAATAACTTTACTCAACCATATAATATTTATTTAACGTATTGGACCTAGTATCTAGAATATGTACGTAAAAATTACTTAAAAAATTTATCTTTAATTTAATTATTAAAATTTTAATTACCAAGTTACATAAAAAGAAAAATTTACCTTAGTAAAAACTATATAGAATAAACTGAGTAATCATAATAACTAAGAAATAAATTGATTAAATGTATTTATTTTGTGTGTTGGAGGTTTATATTGAAACATTAATACTACAAATAAATTGTTATTCAATTTTGGAGGAACATTAGTTAAGGGATACATCCGAATAATAATTAGTTTTGGGTAATAACAAGACTTGAAATCCTCCATGATTATAAAAAGGCACAAACTCTACCATTTATAAACTCCTCTAAAGAGAATTTTCTCATAAAAACTGGCCAATATCACTTCACATATTTTATACCATAATCCTAGAAGCCTAATATTAGTTGTAAATTCATCTACGGAATCATGATTGTGAAAACCAGAAGAGGATACCTGGATAAGAGATAACATTCATCGATGTGCATTTTGGTTTTATTTATTTGTCAAACCCCTTCAACTATATTTATATCATAATTATAAAATTTATAAAGTATATTACATATAATTAGGTGTTTTATTATATTTTATTTAAATACAACGAACTCCACTCTAACCAAATGGGTTAAAAATCATAATTCATTTGTACAACAAACTACTACCTCACAAACCAATGTTATTCATTTTTTCCATTACCACATAACAAAGAAAGTAATAATGGTTTATTTATTATTTTTATATATTATATATATTATATATATTATTTTATGATTTTATATTTTTTTTATATCCCATATTCCTTCATTATTTTCATTTTTTGTGAATATGATAACGCCTTTCGTCTGTACGGAGGACAACCACATCACGAATCAATGTGATTAATTCATGATATACATAGAATTTATCACACACTTGTTTATTAAATTAAGGTGACAGAAATGAACTTTTACTAATTATATAATGATAATATATATTTTATTATTATTTCATTCAATCTGATTTGAAAATTATAAAAAAACATTTAGGCACACATTAGACCTACCATCTCCATGAAGAACATATTTACTTTCCTATTTATATCCTTTATAGATTGTTATAAACAAATATGTAATGAATGTATATTATATTTAATTATTTTTTTCCTATTCTAGATATTAAATTTTAATTATTAATTTAAGATGAAACAATCATAAAACATAAAAATGTATACAAAAAAAGCTGATACTACTCAGAACATGATTTAAACATAGAATTGTTATCAAATAGTAAATAAAACATCTTAATAAAAACATATATGTTTTGATATATTTGAATATTTTTATATAATATATTTATAATATTATTATATTTATTATTAAGAGGTTTTAAGGTGTACGGAGGAAGTGACAACTTAAGTTAAAGGATTCACATACTACTTTTTTACTTCTATTATACTCATGTCATATTCAACACCTACTTATTTTAGGTTGTGTATATAATTCCCTTGGATTCATTTTATTATTAATGTCATGAAAAAATTTGTGATTATATATACATTCTAGGATCTCTCGTACTTGGGATTTATGGTTCAAAAGAAACAATATTAGTAAGGGGTTTTTGTCTCAATTTTTATTTATTGAAAAGTACATTTTGAATGGACCTATATTATTTAATGAGGTGTATATAAGCACCATTATAAATATATTATTTTTAAATTATTCTATCTCATGATATTTAATGTCTCTTTTTATATTATTCCCTTATTCGGATTTTGATTCAATGTTACTAATGTTGAGATGATTTTATGTAACAATGTCATCATTCATCAGGATTACTTATGTACATGTCCCCAATAAGGAAACTCGATGATATAACTCTCAATAATTATCATGAATTGTTTTCAACTATATTTCTTCAAAATATATTATTTTAATGGTATCATTTTTTTACTCTTTGGTACTTTATATAATTAAGGAATTATTTTTAATAAAAATATTACATTATTACCATATTTGTTCAGAAAAATATTTTCATTCAAAATCACATTTTCTAAAAATGTATACAACTTTTTTATTAATACTTTTTTATTAATGATATTTTCCCATATTCTAATTATTTCAAATCTATTTGAAGCAAATATTTATGTTGTTTTCCAAAAAAATTACCATTTATATTTTACTGGAAATGATAAATGAATATTTATTTTTCTGTGTACAGTATGAACTGAATATTCCATTTTCCTGAAAAATTATTTTATTTGAAGGATAATTTTTAAATTTACAAGTAAATTATTAACGATCCAATTTTACAAATTATTTTTTTTTTAACAATAATTTTTCAATGTGGAAATAATATTATACTCAAGAAATGTTTTAAATAGTAACTCAAAACTATTTTCCATTTATGAAAAAATCCATATGTATTATATATTCCAAACTGGGATATGATCAAAGGATAAAATATTTTTTTTATTAATGGGGTTTTTATGGAATTATTATTATTAAATATGTTTCTCTTCAATGTGCTATATCATGATAAAATCATAATGAAAACTGATTTTTGGTATATGTAATTATGTGATGAGATTATTATGATAACTATCGATCTTTCACAGGTTATTATATGATGAATTTTTCAAGATTCAAACTCAATTTCATAGGTTATGATACGATTAATTCTTATGATTTTTTGTTATATAAAAAAAATATAATGAGATGGGTGGGATATATATCTCCTTCTAATTCATTGGGTAAAGAATTATATATCTCTTGAGATAGAAATAGCTGGAATGGATTGTAGACAAAAAATATATAGACATATAATGAATGGTTAGTTGACCAAGTATTGTACGAATGGATGGAATATAGACTAAAATTAGTATAGTAAAGGTATTTTTATTCAATGATTACATTGGAAGTCAAAATTGAACTATATGAAATTGATTTTATATGAAAATGTGTATTCCACAAATTCCTTGGCTTATGAATAAGTTCTCAAATCATTATACATTTTATGTTATTTCATTATGATTAATGTCTTATTATATGCTAATATTTCATCCATGATACAGTATTGTGATCATTGATATATGGGGTATTCCATTAAAATGTTATGATCATGTTCTCTTAAACTAACAATCAAGTTATTCTAGCGTATGTACCATGTTTAACCTTACTATACATATTATATAACCCTATATTATGTATCTTTTCTCTATATTATGAAGATATTAATTATGCATGATATGTCTATGGAAGGTTCTAGTTATTAATAACATAGATAGAGATGACACAACTCACTAATTCCATAGTGTTTATGATTCCATGATTCCAATGACACTAACATATGATTATCATCTAGAAAGTATTTTTTGTAAAGTTATAAATATTTATAAAATATTATGTAATATATATGTATGAGAAATATCATTTTCTATATCAGATGTCCAAAAAACTACACCTCATAGTTACTAACAGATTAATTATCTTTTTGATTTAGCTCAAGGAATACATTCACTATATTTTTACAGAGAATAAGAGAAATATACTTGTCAAAAAACTTGTTCTGGAATTCATACCAATATGTGGAGGTAATTTCATAATTTTGAATTTTACTCATGAAATGATTCCACCATTGAACTGCATCAACATCCATATAGTTGAAAAACAAAATATTTTTTTTTTCATTTTTTGAAAATTGGATATTAGAAAATATATTTTCAGTGGTACAGATAAATTTTTTTTGAATTTAGTCTATCTACCAATACATTGAATGAATATATACTTTTCCTCTATATGTAATAAATATAATTTTTCCCTCTTTTTCAACTATTGATATCCATCCTTAATCATTTCATGATAAATATTTTTTAGTAGAAAAAAATATTTTCCATTCCATATCCAATAACATTTGATTGATTTGGAGGGAAATCATTACATTTCAATCAAACATAGCAATAACATGGTTCTCTCTGGTTCCATACATTCAATAAAACAAAAACTCGTATTGTGTGAAAAAATAATCATAATCAGGAACCAAATAATATTGATCAATAACTTATATGATGCATAAATCATTAAACCATTTTCATTTATCTATTTAAAATTAGGTTTATCCTTGTAAATTCAATGTAATATTCTATTAAAATCCTTCATTTTCATTTGTAAAGTGTTTTTTGATTTCTCAATGATTATCCCTTAAGAGAATCAAACTAGGTGTTTTGAAAGACTCTTTAAAATGAACCAAATCGCTACAATGTATAGATTAATACATTTTTCCTGATTTTCTTCCCTTATGCACATGTCATTATTAAGACACATCTAATTATAGTATCTATACATGGATTATGTTCTTGGAAACAGGTCACTCTATCATTTTCTAAAATTATAGGACATCTTACTGTTCATTGGAGCATAATTAGAGTTATCATTAGAGACATGAAAAGGGATCTAAAAATGCTTATCTCATATTAGTTTCCAATGAATAACAGAGCATATCCTATGTTACAATATATATAGATCAGGGAATTTAATAACAATATATAACATAATTTTTTATGAATATTCATTAAATTACACAGTCAAATGCCTGAAAAATATAATATTTTCATGAATTTGGAAACGTGAAAATATAAAAAAATTTCCATAACATAGTTATGTCACCTCCAACAATGTTTTTTTAAAATTAATGAAATTATATTAAATATCATATATTACAGAGATAATTATAATTTTGGGACGGAAAATATAATAAAATAGTGAGATTAGATGGCTAATAAGGGTAATAATGGGAGATACTTAAGAATATCATGAGAATAAGGTTATGATAACAAGAGAATAATATTTGAATATCATACCCTTCATATAAATGGTCAAAATCATGAGTTATGGAAAAAATATTGATAGTTCATATGAATGAATCACAAGGGTATCAAAGAACATGATTCATGGGAGAATAAAATTGATATATAATATGAAATTTTTGGCATACATGTAACAATAGAATATAATTTTCATATTATTCAATGATCACTTCCAAGACCAACATAGTAGAAAAAACCCGTGGATGAACTGTGTTTTATCTAAGTTCCAACCTTCTCATACTAAACCAAGTAGACTCTACATTCCATCACAATTATATTGAACCATGTTCACTCCTTAATATAATACTCTATATCACTTGAGATATAAATCATTACTAATACATTGGAGGGACAGATAAGTCCCACCTATCACATAATGAAATACATATTTATGTGATCAATAATTTGAAAAACAATCATCAAATCAATTCAAATGATATGATATGTGTATCATAAACATTACATCATATAATAACTTGGGGAAAAGTTACATGATTTATAATAATTTAATCGTATCCTTACCAATGAAAATATGGTTGTTTCATATTATTTTTTTCATTGAATAACCCCTATAAGACAAACAGGTTTCATAAAAAACATGTATTCATAAGAATAAAACATTAAAAGGAAGAATAAGAATGGTATCCATTGATCATATACCTAGTAAGGAATAATTAAAAGATGTAGATGAAATATTAGATGTAAAAAAAATTGATCGATCATTTAAAACATTTTGAGAGAAAAATAGCACGCCCTCTTTGAAAATTACTTTTTTAAACATACAACATTTTTAAAACCATTTTACATGAATATGACATTGACAACATATAAATGAAGATTTGAAAATAATCTGACACAATTTTTAAAGCATAAATAAATTATTGTAATCATTTCATGAAAATTATCTTAATATATTTTCACTTTTTTTAAAACATTCTTTCTAAAAACATGATTTGGGAAAATATTGAATTCTAACTGATGATATAAAATAATTCATATTTTTATAGAAAAAAACTCTTAATTATTATAAGTATGAAATAGTGGGAAAAAGTATAATTATTTAAAAATATCATTAATAAATAGAGCATGTGAATATTAAAGATAATTATTTTGAGGTAGTTCTTGATATTTGATCAATGAAGACAAAATAATAAACAATCTAAACAAATTATTAGATTATAACCTAAAATCTTTAAAAAATTTGTAATATTTATTCATATTCACTATTATTTAATAACATAGAATTAAACATAATATTTTATTAATATTAATAAATTCATTACATTAAATGTTAATGGGGATGTATATACATGTTGTGAAAAAATATAGTTGTATAACCTATCATATGTCTCAATGAATAAAAATTAACAAAGAAATACCTTACAAGATGTTAGATTTTGAACCATAAACCCCATTAATGTGAGATCATAAATTAGATATGTAAATAATAATTATTTTATGTATAATTATCTTTTAAATGTCCATGGCATGTATATAAACTATATAAAATAAAACATTTTTGAATATTCCTTGTGTATCTACAAAAATAAAATTGAAACATAAATTTCGTACCTTATGTCCGGACATCCCAAATACTCAATAAAGAATCCAATAAAATAAATATACTTTTATTATACATATATTAACTATATATATTAAAATATTTCAAACCATTTATTATTTTCTTCAGATTATTTTTTACAATTTTATTAACAATTCCGTGTCAAAGTTACATTTCCGATAAAAAACAATTTTTTTTTAAAAGTTATGATTTATAATTTTATTATCCCTCTAACTCTAATAATGGTTATATAGTATCCATATTTATAAAACTGATATAAATATCATATATATTTAATATAATTTCCATTATATTAATCCCTTAAATTTAGTGATAGGAAATGAAATACAACGGTCATGGAGATGGTAGGTCGTACATACGCTTCAACAACATTTTACATTTTATTGATGGGTTGAATGAATGATATATATAGGATATATGTTATAATTATTGAATCATGTTGAGGTAATATATAAATATATATATCTAAAATTATTGTTAAAACCCTCATTAATACATTTCATGTAATGAGTGAATGAATCACACTACTTCGTGTGGTGGCAGTCTGCTGTGCACATAAAAAACGCAATAGTATTCCCATAAATAAATTGTATGAAAGAATGTGTGGTATAAAAATTATAGAATCCCAATTAAATAATATATATCACATATATGTATAATATTATTATTTCGTTATTATTACCAACTTTGAGTGGTTATAATAGGAAAATGAATGATATTGGTTTGTAATGTGGTACTCTTATATATACATGAATTGTTATTTTTAACCCATTTGATTGAAGTAGAAATGGTTAAATGTCATATTATTAATATTAAAACATCACATTATATAGATTTTATAGTTTTAATTAGACAATAATGAAATAATAAAAATTTAAGGGAGTGAAGTAATAAATAAATCTATGGTTCTTGATGAGGAATATTACTTTTTTTCTTAGGTATCCTCTATGTTTTCATTAAATCAACCATAGGATTGATTCGTACAAAAAATATGGATATTCATATGAGGGGAGGGATTATTGGACATTATTTTCTAGGTTAATCACAAAACTAATGTGGGATAAAGGTGTGGAGAAAAAAAGAGATGGGTTACCCATCTATAAAAGCGTGACAGGACACACATGGTATTTTTCTGAAAAAAATATTTTCACCCACATCTTTCATATCTCAAATGTTTCCATATTTGTCTATTATTAATCCATAGGGGTGTAATGATATAATTATGATAACAAACTTGTATTTATACATGATTATAGGTTATATTCCCTTTACCATAATAAAATTTTTATATTAATAACAATATTTAATTTTTTCTACATCAACTATTCATTTTGGTCAAAAACATAATTTGACCCTATTAGATATTATAAATTATGCATTTTCATAACATAAAATACATTATTCAAAGTTAAATTCATAGAATTTTCAAAACAATAATATAATATCAATCCCTCAGATGTGATGAGAATGTAGGTTTTGATGTGTAAATGATAAAAATTTTACATGGTTTTTTTAAAATTCAATGTTAAATTGGTTACGTGTACAAAATTAGAATAAAGAAATTAAAGTTAAAATATGTTTACATTAAATAAAATTTAAAACATAAATAATATTTTTAAATAATTCAGTCAAATGAACTATTTTCAATTAAAATAATTTATATTTTACTTTTCATAATAAAAGATAATTTTCAAAAAAATGACCAACGTTAATCGTAATCTAGATTTCAAATTATGAATTCAAAAAAAAGATTATTTTGTTAAATTTACTTTCTAATAGTTGGTAAAATTAAATTTCATATTATTTAGAAAAAAAATCATGTTTGCATTTATAGTATTTTTAAAACATATACATACATTATTAAAAATTATGTGTTTATTACCAATAACATTTCATTATAAAAAAAATTATTAATCATGTTAAAAAATTATATAATACAATTCATATCACAAATTTTAATGTTTAGGTTACAATAATCATGTTTAAATAAGGAAATTCAAGATATATCGTGGTTTTGTAAAAATTCTATATTGAATTTTAGGCAATCTATGAAAATGTTGCATATTGTGAATTCTTAAATTTTTTATTAGTTTAATCAAATACTAACATTGTGTAAGAAGATACAAAATCCCTAAAATAAATATATTTATTTGAAAATAAGTTATCCATATAATCTCAGGGTGTTAAAAGGCATCAAATTTCTATTTTTTATTCAATAAAATTAAGATATTAATAATTAAAAAATAATATATTAAACTCATCGAACATAATAGAGAGATATTCTTCCAATTTTATTCTGTTTTTAATAGGGGAGCAATCTTGATTGTATTAACCATAAAAATGATAAAAAGTTAAAATGACCAATTCATGTTCTAAATATTAGATTACTAAAATTATCTCTTTAGTGCTACTAATTATTTAATATAAAAATATGGGATTATAATACATGACAAAAAAATGAGGATATTTCAACAAGATGGAATAAATAGAATATTTTCCATCATTTTTTCCTTTTTAAACTCAACATGATTTATAGATTTAGAATGTTTTATATGAATTGAATTAAAAATGTGAATAGTGGCACGCATAAAATTTTTAATCTCTAGTAGATAATCATTAAATTGTCTATCAAATTTTTCATTATTAGAGGTAGTTTTGATTCAAATAAATTAGTACAAAAATTAGTGGGTTAGAAAAATAATAATTGAGGGAAACCACATTATCGGGACGAATAAATTATAGGATGTCAAAATCAAGACACATTCTTTTCAATCTATGAGTTCATATGTTTAACCTAGTCAACACCAGATCCTTACCAAAAATATTATGATGTTATCCCATACGTAGACTTCTCCCCAGGGATCTAACTATTGATTTCTCACCATAGGTTCTAATGTTATCTAATCCTTCATCTAATATAAACTATAAGTATCCATATTTTTCATAAATTGATATTACATATTAATATATTAATATTTATTACATAAAATTTGTTCCATGGAAAAACTCTGAAGGTTTAGTGTCTTTGGTAGTTTTATATATAAATGAATTGATCATAATAAATTAAGATAGTCTTCTGAAAATTTCACCATAACTAGAAAATTTTTTAGACATATCATACATAAAACCATTCTACATTTCATAAGGAAGGAAAACAGAATGAAGGGTGTTACTAGATCTATAGTAAGGGAAAATAAAGTTATATATCAGTGATCATATAAACATAACATGAGCATAAGGGCATATTAACATGTGATTAATAATATGAAACCATAAACTATTCTACATTGATCATAATATATAGTCATGGTATAAATATTATAATCTCATAAGAATTAAATCTTATAGAAATCAAAGAATGTGAGGCATGATTGTATAACATTGAAATATGAAATAATTTTGTGGCATACAGATAATCATGGAAAAATAATATCCTTAATCAATTATCACTGTCAAGACTATTATAGTGGAATAGGTTCACTCAACATTATATCTTATCATTAGTCATCTTTCATTCCCATAACATTCATACTAGAAAGATTACATTACTAAATTGATTTTAATATTTAGTTGAGTCTTTATTATCTCATGAGATATCTATCATCATGAACTTTATTGGAAGTCTACATAATTTTAGATCAGCCGATCACATTATGAAAATCATTCATATGTGTTTCTGTATATTGTAAGACATTCATCAAGTCATAAATCAAAAAAAAAAGTTATTTGTTTTAATAAAATTTTATCACTTTATCATAGAATAAACCATGAAGAATAAATTGGCATCATAATGGATTCATCACAACTTATACAACCCATGGAAATAAAAATGATTCATAGCGTCATCCATAAATCATAATCATTATAAGCCATCCAATGTAAAAAGTTGGTTGGTAACATTGGATCATAACCATTTTAAAACATACAATTTTTTTTATTAAGTTGAAAAATGACTTTATAAGGATACTAGATCATTTCATGAGGAAAATCGAATTTTCAATTTTTATTAAGTTATTATAAAATACAGAAAAATTACTAAATATGAAGGAAAAATATTTTCTTAAAAAGTTTACTTCATTGATTTTTAAGGAATATTCAATGTGTTGACCGGTTATGATGGAAGAAAACTATCAATATACCATGTACATTAAAACAATAAATCCTTTACTTTTTTGGTATAATTTAAATGTAACATATTCATAAAAGGATGAAAATATTACTTTAAACTCATTTTTTTTAAAAGTAAACATGTTTAAAAATTAATTTAAAATATCATTATTTAATATAAATAACTTTCATGAAGCTGTTTTTAGAAAATATTTTCATAAAATAAATTTTTTTTTAAGATGAGAGAAATAAGGTTATTTTTCGTTAAAAATAATCTTCTAGAATATTTAGTACATAAAGAGTAGAAGAATAATAAAAACATGTAATATTTAAAAATTACTACTATATAAAAACATTATTGGTATTCTTTAGATATTATTCATATACATCAATAAATAGAAACATTACCATTTGCAATCATGATAAACAATTATATTATAACATAAATCATTTATGTTTTGTTTGAATTGATTCAAAATAAATTTAATGTAATTTAAATTAAAAATAAATATATTTAAATTCCTCAGAAGAGTAATTAAAATACATATAATATTCTATAAAATAAACTTATAACATTTCAACACCAATTTATTAACAAATATTTAATACAACAATTGTTTCTAGGTGTTAATTGTTTTGTTTTTCAATATAATATTGGTTCTGTAGTTCTGGTCTTTATTCTTTTATCATGGGTCAATCATCTCAATAATTTTTTTTCTTTGTTAATACCATATATGTTCATTATATATATATATATATATATTCATCCATAAAGGTTATATAAATAAAAATGAATTATATTAATTATGGATACTGTAGAATATACATAGGCCTGACAATAATTTTAAATTTCTAATAAATGGAATAAAAAATGATAAATAAAATTTCACCATTCTAGAAACCTTAACAAATAATAATATATATATAAATTAATAATATATATCCACAATATCATTTATGTGATGAGGAAATTAAAAAATCACATCAATTTTTGTTGGTCGCCGTCCACACTTGGGCATATGTGATGTTATCATTTTTAAGGGATTCGATGGTAAAAAAGAATATATTATTTTATAATTAAAGAATAATAATTAATAAAAAATATTATATATAAATAATAAAACAATTATAATAAAAAATCATAAAATTTTATGATATAAAATGAATTGTTTATATATGAAGATGTAGTAGTCCTCAAGTTCACCTTAATGATAAATTCACTTCTCATTTGATGGAAATGATTTTGGAAATGGTAATTAAATAATTTCAATAATATTTATGTATATTGAGATTTATTAAGATTTTATTTTATGATGAATAAAATATATTTCGAGGAGTTTTAAGATGAAATTATTTGAAATAGGTCAGGTTGGAATATTACCTCTTCTTTAGTAGGACTCCTTTATGTCCTTTACTACGAGCCCATGAAATAGACCTTTAGGATGATCTGAACCTCTAATTCATGGATTTGTAATTTAATAATACATTTTTTTATAGTAAGGATGAGATATAAGGATTGAGAATGTTTACTTTAAATATATAAGGGGTGTCCATTTATAATAGTGAGAAAATACATAGATAAAATTACCAAACTAATTTAAATATAATTATTATCTTCCTAAATTACATTTCATCTAAATACCCATGAATTTAAATAAATATATTATAAAATACAATACATAATTATATAAAAAAATTTATTGTTTTTGTTGTAATTTTATACTTTATTAATTGGTTTAGCCCATTTGTTAACTTTTTTTTAACATGAACTGTGTGAATGAATTTATCAATCATAATTGGTTATAATTTTACTTAGAATGTTATAATTTAATTATAAATGTATAGAAGGTTAATTTTTTACACTTTCATAACATTATTATCATATTTCACGATTTTAATTATTATTATATAATTTATTAATATATTATATTTTAATAATATAAATATTTTCATCTTTTAACATAATTCAATTAATTTCACTTTAATGGTATCTAGATAGAAATGTAATTCAAATGTACAAATAGGGTACATACATAATAAGTTTTATGAATCTATAAAATATGTTCCTAACTATAAATCACAAAAGAATATATCTTTTAGTGCTTAAAAAACTAATATCATGATTTTTCTAGTACTTGGAGAATATCTTTATTAGCGTTGTGTACGAATTTAAAGTAATTATATCCTCAAAAGAATTAAAAAATATATATGATAGAAATTTTTTGTAATAATTTAAATAATCATTTATAAATGAATTTATCCTAATTTTAGCATTCTATAAAAATTTAATATATATAAATGTTTGGAGAAGGATATTAAGTATGTTTTATTACATAATATAATATAATTATAATTATAAAGGGTAAATATCACTAGAATTCAACATATTTGAAACATGGTTTGAAAATTCATAACTCAATTGATTAAATATGGTAAAGTATAATTTGAGAGATATTTTGAAACCTTATCTCAATATTTTAACATGGTTTTAAATGTTTTACCCATTTGTGGAACATATTTACTGTTATTACAATTTATAATGAAAAAATAGCGACATGTGGTAAAATATCATTCACTTTATTTAAAATATAGAATAACTTTTTTATGGTATAATTTCAATAATTTTATTAAATTCTTTTTAGAACTAGTTCCCAAAACATGACAAAATTATTTTTATAAAAAAACTATTTTAAGAATAAAAGGAATTTTATATAAATAGTATATCACTTTTTGTTTAAACTCATTATTTTATTTAATTAAATAAATAAAATAAATAATATTAATTTGTACATAAATATATTATATAATATCATAGTGACACGTGGAAACATATTTAATACTAAAAAAAGTGTGGTTCTGGTAGGGGATGTTAATGAAAAAATTATATCTGAATATGGTGGAGAGTCTAAATAATGTTTAGAGTTATAAATATGTGTTCATTTCATTGATTTGAAAATGAAATAAAAAATTATAATTACAATAAGGGGATGGTATAATAACTATAAAAATAGAAATTATGGATATCTATGATCTCACAAAAGGATCTTATGCTGAACAAACCTGGTCTGTGAGAAAATTCTAGTTATGGGTTTATGACCTAAGTGTTATACATGAATCATGATTAATTATACTTATTTATAGAATTATAATATGTTTTTATTCCAATAAAATTTAAATAAAATTGAATTATATATATCCATTCCATAGTATTATGTTATAAATTTATAATCATATCCAAATTAATGTATTTATGGGTATGATTGATTTGTAAGAGCAATTATGATAATTTACATTGATAATAAATCTATTTTTTTTGAGTTGTTCAAAAACATTATTCATTATTTATTGTACTAATGGGGTTTTCTATTTATTTTGTACTCCTTATTGTCAGTTTTGATTCGAATAAATGTTTACAATGTTTATATTAATTGGCCGGTGATTCTCATGTAGTTGTATTATTTCAAAATTACACAGAACTAGTCTAAGATTATTATAATAAGAACTAATGGTTATAATTTAAGGTAAATGGTAAATGGTAAATAAAATAATAGATGGTAATAAATGAAATATAATGAATACCTTAAACTTTTCAATGTGTAAAATCATTCAATTTTCAATGGATTGTTTATTACCACTGATGATACATTTACAAATCTAAAAAGTTTTAAAATATTAAGCAGGATTGTTTTGATTTCAGGTTTCATATTTTTATAACATACTATATGTTATTCTAAATATATAAATTTTAGTATTGAGTGATGTTCATTTGGTAGAGATAATATATAAATAAAAAAAATTGTTAAAATTTTATTCTATGAAAATGAAATATTTGATAACCTATTAAATATAGGATACAAGTACATATATATATTCAATGAATTATTGATCTTATTTCATTTGTAGTAAAATATTTATCGTACTTGTTTTTAGATTTTAATATGATGATTTTTATAATGATTTTACTTCTATGTGATGATGTGTACAATGTGATACAAAATTTATTAGAGGATCTGTATAATAATGGAATGTTTTATTGGTGTTTTATTTTAAGTGAATATTCAGTGGTATTCAATTTAAAATGAATTTGGAAAAGATAATTTAAATGAAATCATTGTGGTTGAAGTAAATTTGAATTTTATAAATATATTGTTTTAATAAAAATTAATTTTCATTTAAATTATATATTATAAGTGAATGTAAAATGTTATTAAATTAATATATGATAAATATGTAATGAAATATTTAAATTAAATAGGAACCAATTGTTTTTTACTTGGTTGATATTTCATTAGTTTGTCATTTTTTCCATTTATACAGTGTGATGAATTAGTGATAATGCTAATAGATTCTTATGATTGATTATTTAATTATATAGTTTATTGTTTTTGGCGTTGAAATGATGAGGATTATTTTTTTATGAAAATTGAATTACATTTGGATGCTTGGTGTTATGGGAATGAGTGTTATCCTAAAAATATATATATTTTCCCAATTTTTGAAATGTGTTTCAGTTGTTCTAATTACATGTATTCATTTTGATATTTGTACAGATGATATATTATCAACACATTATTTATCATTTGGGAATGGGAATCTAGAAGGGAAGTAATAGGTGGTAGAGAAATTTATAATATAATAACTAAGAATGTGGATGATCTTTTATGGAGTTTTATATATCAACCTATAATAATGAATGATAGTGTATAACATTTTCATCATATTGATAAATACTTATAATGAATTTATAGATTCATCAGAAGTGCGTTTGCATTAAATATGTCAAAAATATATTGTAAATAAATATCATAGTCACATATATGAGGTGTATTTCTAAGAGTTACATTAATTATTTAAGGAGGAACTGGTATTCATAGTCCAATAGGTTTAATATCGGAAATCAATTTAGACTATTCAGTATGGAGTATCTAGTTTTCATGAACATCGAATTTACATTGGGATGTTGAATATTTTATTTTCGTGTATTTTGGTTTGTTATTGTGTGCGGGTATGATATATTATAATTTATTTAATTCTACAGGTTTTATTATGAGTATTCAAATAATGGATAACTACGTGGTTGAATATGAGATATTTCACTAGATAAATAGGAATCATTATGAGGGTATTACTATTTTAAAATATTATTATTTATGTGTTCAGGTGTGCTGATTATAATTTTATAAATCACAAAAATTTATTTCTATAATCAAAATTAGTAAGGAAATATTTTTGTGACAATATTTTAAATCAATCAATAAGTGTGGGTGATATATAGTGTCTTCTCAAAAGTGAAATGATTTATTTCTTCTTTCATGTTGATGGACATTAGTAGTAAGATCAGCCTATGTTTCATGGTTTTTATTTTCAATAGGTGAGAGTCTGGTTGGTGGTCAATTATTATAAAATTTTATTTGTATTGAATAATGGATTGTTTTAGGATAAGGTGCCCTCATTCATTTCCTACCTGTCACCATTTATTAATAATGTATTTTTTATTTGATATTTTTTTGTGTGGTTTGTTTGGAATGTGTTTTCTTAAATTGAATTGGAATACTTTTATTTCTATTTTGCGATGATGTTTATATTTACTTTTTTTTCATAAATTCAACAGAAAATAATAGAAATTTCTAAGATAATATAAATAAAAATGGTTTTTATTATACATAAAAAATATTAAGGGTTTATGTCATGTTTGGTTTTGTTAAAAAATATAAAAGGGGATTCAAAAATCGGAACACATTTATTTATAAAATTGGTAAATACATATAAGAGGGATCGATTGTGGGGTATTGTAATTTTATTCTTCCAATATCTACATCATATGTGAATAGTTTGGATAATAAAGTATCTATTTATAAATTATCTCACAGAGTAATAAGATTTTATAACATATATTTTTAGATTAGGTATATATTAGTAGTAATGTTTTATGTGTTGAGTGTGTTAGGTGTTTCAATACTGGGAGTTCATTTTGTGGGGTATAATAATAATTATGATTTATATTTAGGTTAGTTACTATAAATCCAATCTCTTATTAATGATATATTTTCTATGTGTTGTATTTTAAGAGTTCATTTTCATAGATTTTTTCTTTGATTTAGTAGGATGATATTTAATATAGAGGTATGAAATACATAATCTGAAATCGACCAAATTAAATTACATAATGGTTCAAGGATTTAATGTGTTTTAAATGGATCTCATAGATCGTTAAACGATTAGAATATGTGTTTTGGACTCTCAATGAAATAACATGAATTTTTTACATGTAAAATTCCATAGGGTATGTCTTGGTATATTCTTAGTCATGAATGGCTATTTATTTTAACTTTATTTGGGATGTTAGGTCCATAAATGAAAGTTTATTTAAAATTTATGTTTTTCTGGTCAATGTTTCCATGATGATAACCCTTTAAGATTTTACAATGAGCTAATGGAATACATATAAGAAACTGTGAGGGGAAAAATATAATTTTTTAGTTTGTATGGAACTATATGTGTATTTTTATAGTATTTATGATTACCTTTTATGTCCTATAGTCTAGGATGATATTGTGAGTGTTTTTGACTATTCCATGATGATTATATTCATGAGAAACGATTTGAGACGTAAATTACCATGATCAAAGTCAGTATACTATGGTGATGGTTAATGTGGTGTTTCTATATAAATATGGTCGTATGATTGTGTGAGATTTTTTCTATTTTAATATATTTGAAAAAATATTATCAATTGGAAAATATCATATAGGTTATAGTAAGTCTTTTACAACAGAATAGATGGTTTAAATAAATCATTACTATAAATTTATATTATTATATTTTGTGGGATCAATTATATATTTTGGTAATTTTATTTAGCCGTGATTTTTCTTCGTGGTAGATTTAGGACTCTATGATATATCATTGGGATTTTTTTTGATTGATAAGTCTAAACCAAATATGAAATTTGATATCTTTCCCTAATAATTCCTATCTTTTATATTTTTGATAACTACGATTCTTGGTATTTTATAGTTTTTATTTTTTATATTTGAAGTCTTGATTAAGGTATGATGTATTGAACTTATTTAGGAATATTCTTATCAATATTTAGTATTGTGGTTATTTTTACTTCCTTATACGTTTGTAGTTATTAAATTTTTTTTATGGAATCATATTTGAAATCCATATGTTTTATTTTTTTGATAATTATAGAATAATCGTTCCTATATTATTATTGAGTAGATAGTTAGAATTAACATAATGAAGATAATGAAATACATTATTATATTTAATGGAAAAGTGTATTTCACATGTGTTTTATATGATTTCTATCTCGTTTATTATGTTTTTTCCTATTTTGATTTATATGTGTTGTTGTGATATCCTTGATTTATTTTGATAATATTATTTACTATATTAAAAATTTATAATATAACATCATATATTTAATTATATTAAAATTTAAAATATATAATTATAGTAAGTGGTCATTTGATCATTAATATTCTTATGTCTATTAATGCCTGCTTAGATTTAGTTAATTTATATTGATATTTGGAATCATATGTTACTATGTTGATCATATTGCTCTACTTTTTTGAATGATTTTAATAATGAGGAGTGTGTTAAAATTGACTATGTACACAATTTATAGTAATGATTTATTGTTAATATTTATTGAGAATTTTTATTCGAATAATCGTTGGAAAATAAAATATTGAAGAATAAACAAAATAATTATCATTAATGTTGTTATTTTTTTATTTCTATTATCATTTGTTTTGTATTGTGTTGTTTTATTATATTATTGTTGTATTTATTTTTATGTCATTATATTCACTTAAAAAGTGTGGTGTTAGTATTGTTTTCTCAACAAGGTTATTAAATGAATATTTTTGTATAAGTTCTGATTAAAATAAATATTATTCTGATATAGTAATGTTTTGAAAAAAAACTGAGGAATTTTTCAATGCATAATGATGTGTGAGGTAAATCAAATATTTTTTTATCATTTTTATTTTATGGTATTATTTTTGAGTTATTTGGAGTGATTACATGGTGGACATGATGTCGTAATGATACAATGAAATGTTTTATTTTGAATATAGTTGAAAAGGATGGAATGAAAAAGTGTGGATATTGTTAGTTGATGTTTTGTTGATTTTAGATGCATAGGCTTGAAGAGGATATTTTAGAGAATTAAACATTTAACCATAATATTTGTATAATAATGATTAAATGAAATAATTGAAATCTAAATTAATAATTGTTTTTGAAAAAAATGAAATGATACTTGATCTATAAATTGATGAAAATTGTTTACAATAGTAATGAAATGTTGTGTAATAATGATGGTGTGTTTGATAAAATAAAAGAAGTATTTGATAAATTAATTCTACATAATTAAATTAATGAGTTTTAAATAAATCTTTTTATATGATATTGTAGTGGATGAGGATTAATGAGTGAAATTTTTCATTACATGGATAATAAGTAAAATAGAACATGTCAATTCACAATGAATAATGTAATTTAAAAATTTTTTATGATAAAATATATTAAAAATATATGATAAGTGATTATGTTATTGTGTCTTGCGTGGATCTAAAAGTTTATTTTGGGAAATGGTTTTTTGTATAATCAATAGTGATGTAAGGTGGTAGTATTTGTGTCTCCACAATACATGTTATGTAACTCCCCGACTCGAGTTACACAGATTCGGTGCATTATTACGTATCATTGGAATGATCACAAAAGATCAAGTCTCGAAATACTGATTAGAATATTAGCCTTGGAATCACTAGATACATTCATAATGTTTACATTACATCGTAATGTTAAAAACTACCACAACATCATTCCTTCATATCCCCTCATACTATCCCTACACTTCATTCATTAAACACATATTCACATCCTGGGAAAAATAAAACATAGAAAGGGGTGAGCTCAAATTTCTAGTAAGTATAACAATATAGAGGAACCTTTCATAAATAAGCATCAACATTTAAGGCAATGTATAACTAAAAAAAAGCCTTTTAAACTTGAACTTCAACATAATATGGAAAAAATCAAATGAAATAATACAATTTATTTATTCACATGGATATTAGACTAGTCGAATAATCACAATCAATATCAATAACAACTTTCATAATGATGGAATTCACAATGACAGACTATCATAACCATGTAGCCAAGGCCTCGGGCGAAGACTACAAATATGATTTTGCAAGGCCTCGTGCCAAAGACACTAGTTTGTCTCATGGGACCTACCAATGCATCGAAGAGCTATATATGGATCCACCAGTCACTTACTATGTCCAATGCATTCCTCATATGAACAGGTTTAAATATAATATAAACATTGGTATTAAAACTAGCATACAAAATGTTAATACTATATCCATAAACCATGAATGGTATAAAAATATCACATCTACAGTCAAACATATCACAAAACCTTAAATACAATATGGATGATTTATATCATAATAAATCATCTCCTATAAATTTTAAAATCCATCAAAGGATGTTAAAATAGATGAAAATGATTTGTAAAACACTATTAGAGAAATATCCGTTTATCATGAAAACATTTAAAAGTCACACAATTTAGAATGAAAAATATTTTAAGAAATTTTTGATTAAAAGTGTCCCATACAACATTGAAACATTTGTAAAGTATTATCATTAAAAAAAATTCATTTCCATATAAATAAATCTTTAAAATCATTTTCAAAACATGGACATTAATTAAAAAGGTTTATAAAGATATGTCTTTAAAACATGTAAAATTGTTATCTTGATAAATAGTAACTTTCACAAATTCTTAAAATATTCATTTTGAAATCATTTAAAAGTCACATAATTAAAAAATAAAACTTTTACTTTCAAAATATTCATATAATATTGTATGGGAAACTTCTTTGATTTTATAATGGAGGAAAATAGCCACACCCACAGTATATGTTAAAGAAAGACATTCATACCATAATTTTTCCGAAAAGGATTAAAAGGTCCTTGTTTGGAAAGCGATGGAAATATTACTTTCTAAAAATATTATAAAAAATCAAATAGTGTATAAATGAATTTAATATCAAGTCTATAAAATTTTAATAATGATTTTAAATACATTTTTAAGAAACATGGAAGTGGATGATAATGGCAACCTAGTAGATAATTACGTATATATATCCTCAGATAATGAAGAGATTGTTAAATAACCCATTACCTATTACTTTTCCTTGGATGGGGTAGGTTAACCACCTGTATAATGGTGAAATAATTGTTATTAAATTATAAAATAATCATATACATTAATATTATATCATATATGATCTTTTAACATTTTTTTGTTAATAATATCATAATATTATCGTCGTTTTGGGTGTTTACTTACTCATTTTCTTTTAAATGTTTTGTAACATAAGCCATGTTTTTTATGGATAGGTTGTATATTATTCATATCCTGAATTCTATAAATTCCTTAAATATTATTTTTAATCATCAAATTAGAATTATACTTGAATGTATGCGATGGAGAATGAATCTCATTGCGTTCGTGGAGACGGTAGTCCTTCCATACTCACGAGTGATAATATCATTTTTTTATATTAAAATAAAACATAATTGGATGGTATATCATCTATACAGAAACATTATAATGTTATATTTTCTATTTACATGAATTACACATCATTATTATACCCATTCAAATAATAATGTATTGAATAACAATTACACCACGACGTGGAGACGGTAGGCCGTACGTATACTGGTATAGTTACATGTCATTCAAAGGATGGATAGAATACTGAATATGGTTGTAAAATATTTGTAATAATAACATATTATATAGATTATACATGTGTGATTATTTTATAATGCAAGTAACAATGAAAGAATAAGTTGAAGAAGAAAGGAACTTGAAAGAGGGTGGTGAAAACAATACCTCATCTTCGGGTTGTTTCTTTTTATTTGATCAAAAGGGATCCATAGGATGGCTTTCTGATCAAACTAAGGCCTCTAGGTTGAAGTGAGGGATGGTGAGATAATAATTTTTAAGGGGTTTTCCGATCCAAAAGGCTTTGAAGGTGTGAAGATTTGGTTAGAAGTGGTTTCCTTTTATAAGGTGGAGGAGGGGCACTTTTGGATGAACTTAAAATATTATTTCATAATAAATACATATTCAGTTTCTAATTACTAAAAATTGGATTATCCAATGTATAAGGTTGGGATGAGTCTAATTCCTTTCAAAAAATATATTTTAGACAGGTCTGGGTCACAATATTAACATTATATTTTAGTTTTAACTCTTAGTTAATTAGTTTGACATTTACCATGTCACATTGTATTTTTATATTATATATTTATTAAACATACTATATACTTCCACGAGACACCCAAGTGGTCCATTAATGATACATATATCATGATATAAGTAATTTTGTAAGACCATATATTTTAAAAAATATAATATCAATTAATAATATAATATTTGTTTTAAAAACTCATTTCTGTCAATTTTGACACTATTTAATAATTGATTTTTGATAATTTCATAAAATCATTATTAATTCGAACCAATTTAATTTAAGCAATCCTAACATGTCATATTAAACAATAAAATTCGTTTGTGTAATCAAAACTTTCAAATTATTTTTATTTTATCATTTATAATACCAATTATTTGATTCTTTCGTTAATAGGGAAAATACTGCATAATTATTATGTAATAAATATATAAATTATTTAATGTCTAAAAATTAAAAATAAAATACAATTATGTAGGAAATAATTTTAGATTTATAATTAATATTTATAGACGAAAATAGATCATGTATATCCCTTTTTAAATTTTTTTTTTCTAAATGATATATGGTGATGTCATTTTTGTATTTACTTTAACATAATTTATATAAAGTGTCCTTATCACCTACAATTTGGTCTATGGAGACCAAAAATAGACCCAAATATTACCATGGTCTAAAATGTATCAACCAATAAGTTTAGGACACGTTTTAGGGTAATTTATTTTTATTATTATACTAATTTTACCCTTATTTAAATGATTTACAATTTAACCACGGTAAATAAAATATTTACCGATGTAATTATTCAAAATTTATAAAAAAATGTAACCTATTTACACTATTTGGAAATCTTGATTCCAAATATGGAATCAATTTTTCCAAATTCAATACACTTAACTGGCAGAAATTAATTTTAAATTAATTATGGTTGTTAAAACAAAAAGTGTGTTTTTAAGAGATAATAACTATTAAAAGATTGGCACTTGTTTATCTTCGATTTAATTGTGAAATTATGTCCAATGACATACACTGTATTAAATTGTAAAAATGTATTCTAAATATAATTTAAAACCACAGAAATTCAATATTTATCACTATTACTTATTTCGATTAAAAATGTAGTTTTTAATTAAAATTTAGTAATTTTAACTATTCATAAAAATATAAATGTTATCTTAAAAGTACCAAAATCTTACCCTATGATAATTTCGATATTCCAAATCCAAAAATGAAGTCCATTTTAAGAGATAAAATTATTAAATTTTAAAAATTCGGTATTACTATTCATAATGGCTACTTTGATTGGTCACGTTGTGTTAGAATCTCGAAGTTGTGTACAATGCAACTATTGAATTATTAAAAGGGAAACATACCATGGATGCTTGGGGTGTCACATTCTCCCCTCCTTCAAAAAATTGTGTCCTCTAAATTAGAAAATGTTCTTTGAAAATAAAAGGTTGATAATAGAAAATACCTTTGTGGAAATCCCATATCGGAATTAGGGTTAACAAAAATATAACTTTAAAAGATTGAAAGAGAAGTAAAAAAGGTCACCTGAGATAGCCCATAATAAGAATATATAAAAACATGGATATTGAGGAGATTCAAACCATCATGGTATGATGGAGAGTTGTAGGAAATAAGATTAAGAGAAAGTTAATTTCAAGAAAATCACAAACGTGTGATTGGTTAAACAATCATTCATTCCCTAGTAGGAAAATTTAACCCACAACGATTTTGTTATATGTTACCTCTCATAAAGTGGGGTTTTTTATTTATGATATTAATTAATAATGTAATGAAATATATACTTACTTGTCATGTAGAATTTCATTATTTAAAATTTATTTACCACAAACCCATCATTCACTCCAAAAGGTAATATAACTCAAAAATACTCTATTTATCCTAACCTTATCAGGTTCCAAACATTAATTTAAAATTCATCTATCAGAACTTTAAAAAAAAGAAAAGTATATTATACTCTCCAGGGAATTAACGTAGTCTATTGGTTGGTGATAAATCCCAATTGCACTATGTTTATGGGTTCTATTCCCGCAGCTTTGTCTGACGAGACGGGTTGACACACGGTCTGTGTGTTATCATTTTTATAAATATCAAAAAATAACTTTAGCAACAGTAGACAATGTAAAATATAATCAATTCCAACCATTATTCTTATCCAAAATACATCTGTAAACCCTCGGTCCAATATTTATTTGAAAGATAAACATAATGTAGATCCTTTTTACTCCGTAATAGCATGTTAATACCATCATCAAGTATTCTTTTAAAACACTGAAACATCCTGAATTACCATAAATCCTTATTGATTACATTCATGCTATCTCATTCCTTATAGAATAATGGATATACTTCATCCATCCAAAAATGTTATAAACTCCAAAAATGATGGAATATATAAATCATTAATCAATTTCTAGACATTCAAGAATATCCAATTTAATTTACCAAATCGACCATATCTTATTCCAAAATCAGTACCTCAATATTAAGACCATATTAAGGTTTATCTTTCCTTCATCCATGTAATTTCCAAAAAGTTTAAATTTCTGTAGATTCACTTTTCTTAGTACCATAAAATCTGAAATCCTCAATGAAATAGTACTGCAGTAAAATCCTTATTTATTTCTAATACATCATTGATATAATAGTTCAATGAAATAATTCCAAAATAACAACACAAGAACACTAGTCATTCCTCTTCATCTGTGGTAGTATCATAACATGATTATTATCCAATAATATCATTTGCAGCATAGTCTGATGACTGGTACATTGGTTCGCGTAGTGTCCATACTCCATGCAGATAAATCATTGTACATTTGAACCCTTTTTCTTACCCTTGATGTCATGTACTAGGTGTCCTTTTTCTCCATACATATAACATACTCCCATTCCCTTCAATCATTTTCCAGGGTGATTCTTTCCCAAGTTATCACATATGGGAAAATCATTTTTTACCTTCTTCCATTTATCTGTACTTCTATCTACCATCCATTAATTCTATGGCATCACTTCAAAGCCATAGGACTCCATGAATTATTTAATTATCTTATCAACACATGATACTATTTCTTTATATGATGATAATACATGGTAGACTATTTATCTTCTAAATTTTGGATTTAGACCATGAATGATATGATCCTTCTTACTTTTTGTATCATGTGTATTGCTAGAGTTTTCATTCCTTCTACTGGGAACCATTTCTAAACAATGGCATACACTAGATTAGATTATGAGTAGAAATACCTAATCCCAAACTTGTAAAACAGTTAACATTAATTAAACAGTATATGGATATAATCCATAATCAAAAAAATGTTTTCATTGAGGAAGTATATACTTATAAACCCTTCCTAATGGTGTGTAAAGAAAAATAGAGTTATCCTAAGAATATCCCACAGGAGTGTAGTAACCATGATTGCAGCACGACCCGTTTTCATGCACCATTTCCTTTTCGAGTCTAGATCAAATCGCTGTTTTCAGGTTTTACCCCTAGGTACATCTGTTCTAGAGTCGCCTCTACCTGCTCGTATCTAGACATGGATGTATTTCTCGGAAAACTCACAAAATCTCAACAATTACACATTTATAGGATGTTCTTCTATACTAATCCTCAAATTCCATATTAGTCATATGTGCTCTAATCATAGTTTATCTAAATCTAGATTCCACGGTTTTTACTAAACATCCTCTAATACAAACTTTAATGCCTCGACCCAAGTTACCTAGAGTCGGTGCATTATTATGTATCATTGGAATGATAACAAAAGATCAAGTCTATAAAGATTGATTAATTTTGTAGCCTTCGAAACACTAGATAAATTCATGAAGTTTACATTACATCATAAAGTTAAAAACTAAATCAACATATTGTCTTCCAATTCCCTCATAATATCCCTGCAGGTCATTCAAAAAATACTTCATCAAATCTTGGGAAAAATAAAACATAGAAACTGGTGATCTCAAATTCACAGTAAGGATAACAATATAGCAGAAGCTTTCATAAATTTGAATAAACATTCAAGGAAATGTATAACTAAAACAAAAGCCTTTTAAACATGAACTTCAGCATAATATTAAAGTATTCTTATGAATCGAGGGACTCAAAGACATGGGGTGGGAATTAAAAAAATGAACTTGTGTAGGCATTAATTGAGATAGTGTTATCAAAATATGTTTTTAAGTGAGTAAATGATGATTCATTTTATAAGTGAGGGAGGGGTACTCTTGGAATATTATTATGTATTAAATTTTTATTATTTAATTTTCATGGTAAAGAAGATAAAGATTTCATATTTAAAATATAGAATTATTTTCAGTTGAAATAATATCATCCAATAATATTTATAGATGGATATGTGATTTTTTCACACATATCACTTCTTCATAACCCCACATTAATGTTTTGATAATTATCTTGATAATAATAATATTTAATTTTTTATAATTATGATTCTATAAATGATTATGAGATAAATAAAGGGACAATATTTATATTTTCAACCATTTATACATCACATTATGGAATTTAGGGGTTTTACAGAATAATAATTCATTGAATAAAATGATTTTTATTATAAAATATCATTAATTTTAATTTTTAACTATAAAATTATTATTTTTAAAATCCAAAATTTTACAATTTATTTGAAATATAATCCTTCAGAAACTCCCAAATATGTTATATTATTTTGAAAATTTGGGGGACACTATAACACGACCTAATAATTTATTTTATAGGTTTTAAAATATTTATTTTTAATTTTTTACAACATGCAGACACTCATTAGGTTTTTCATAATAATATAAGCTAATTATATTATAAAAAAATTAGATAAAATAAAATGATTAAAAAGTAATTTAGATTTCAATTAATAATCAATTACTTAATTTAACCACCCAGCATACATTTGTTAGAAATTGTTTATATTAATATTATCAGAGTGATATTTTGTTTTTATTCTTAATTTAAAAATTATCTTACAGTCATTATCAGTTGTAAGTCGAAAGACGTTGCCACCCTAGAAAAACATTGATGTCAACTTAAATAAACAGTTATATAAAAGATAACATACATGTTTTATGGTAATTTTTAGGTCATATAATAGTATGAATATCTTTAATTACCCAATTTAACCTTATCGTGGTGAAAAATATTTACGACGATTACATTTCATAATGAAAATGATTAATGGAAATAATTAACAAAATCTAGGCCCTTGAATTAAAAATATGGATTCAATATTTCCTAATTAAATCTCTTGAATATGAATAATTTAATTTTATATTATTCCCCTAAAACATTATCAAATATGTTATTTTCTAGATATAATTTTCTAAAGTATGAAAATAATTTCATACCAATTTAAAGAATAAAATTTACTTCAAAAATTGTAATAGTTTATTCTTATTTTAATGTACCTTATTAAATTATAACTAATCCAAAATATAATATGACAATGTAAATACATTACAAGAAAATACATCTTCTAATAAAACTATGTATTCCACTTTAATCATTGAAAATTATTTTTATCATACAATTATAAAAATATATTCCTATCATAATATTTAAATTATAAATTAATAAATGAATATAATTATTTTAAAACATAATTCTATAATTTTGAAATAAATATTTAATATAATACCATAATAAACAGGAAAAAAAGTTTGATTTTAAATATATCATTGTAAATTTCGAAAAAATAAACTAATGTTATAATAATTAAAGTAAAAATATAAAATAAAATTTATGAAAATTAATAACAAATTAAAAATATTAATTGCACCATTACATGGGTTTTTATATTCTTACCCATTTTTGAAATATTTTCTGCATCTTTTTATCCATTAATTAAATATGTGGGAATATTTTTCCTCCAGATCATTTTTTGATTCCCATGTTCATTCTTCAATCAAATGGGTGTTCCAAACAATCATAACTTTGTGAATAAACATATTAAATAACACATAGTATCTATTTTCAATAATTTGGTTATGTTTTCCTTGTGATAATGGTTGTCTAACAAATTTATTACACAATGGATCATAACATGAGCTACATCTGACCTGTATTTTACTAATAATTAATCATGAAACATTTCACGTACCCGGGATGAAAATCAAGAAATTTTTAATATATATAAATATTATATTACTTTTTCACGACTGTATACGGTCGAATAATGTATGGAAGTAACATTATTTTTTTCAAAATTCATAACATTTTTTCATTAAGAAAATTTAAGAAAAACATGTTTTTGTATAACGAAAGAATTAAATTTCATCTTGTTTTATATATAAATTTAATAACTACATTAATTTATATTCATGCCTATTAGTACCTAAAAACATTCATTCCACACAATTTTATTATTTAACCTTGATTAAATCATCACTCAGACAATAAAATATTGAGTTTAAGTAGAAATGTGTCTCTATACAAATAGATGAAGCAGATTGAATTTCCATATTCCACAAGACTGTTAAAACACATAGGGTTGAATATCATTTAGAAATATATACCATATATGATAGCGATGTGGAGAGAACCACAACATATAAGTAGGTTAAGTGTTTTATAAATTTTTGATACAAATATGTTGCTTCCAAAAAACCCATTTTCTGGGTATTTAGGTATTTTTTGTTGGAAAAAATGGGTTTTGAATCATATAACATAGGCATATATAACTGTTCGTGAATATATTTGACTCCCTATAGAATGAAAAAAAATATATGAATTAAATTTTATGATCGTTTGAAGTTAGTATAATTTTAGCATGAATAGAAATTGAAAATTTATAAAATAAAACATATAGATTTTCACTAAACTCATAGAGCCTCCATATGTTAGAGTACTACATTGTATCATAGAAATCGTCAGTTCCTAGATTAAATCAGCCTCTATATCAAATCTGTTTTCATATCCAGTCAGTTCTTATATCCATATATTTGTCTGATAGATTTACATTATCATTTACTATCTGTGGTGGTAGATTTTAGATTCCTGAAAACTATTTTTCTATTCATGGGATTATTTTAACTGCACCATCATATTAAATAAACTACATTGGAAACATATTATGTGGCCTACCCATTACAATACATCTATAGTTAACTCTATTGTGGCCTCCCTCCTTTACAACTCAATAGGTGACTTCCTATTACATTATGTCATTTCATTTTTTGAATGTAGTAATAAAATTATACATACAATTACTATCACCATCATTGGGACAAAATAAAAGGGCAGGGGAGTTGAAATTATTTGGATGGTTTATGGATGTATCACAAGGGCTCAAACTAGATTCACTCTCATAGAACTAGTCAGGTAAAATCCCCATGTTTCGTACTAGGGTGTCCCTTTGTGATGTAATCCCATGAAGTCCCCCTATTAGAACATCTATTAACATGGAAATTAAATCAAAAAAATTCTATATTTTTTGTCACCTTTTATTCATTTACAATAGGAGAATTCATTTTATGCCTCCTATAAAACAAATCAATCAATTCATGTATTAATATATAGTGATCCTATGTGTCAACCCATTTTGGGAGGATCTTGTGAGGCCAACACTACTAGAAAAACACTTTGTTGATGTCCAATATGGATTGAATATTCCATTTACCCTATAAGGAAAACCATATAAAGAAAATTATATATGGAATACCCAATGTTAACATTCATAAATCCCTCCGATCCCGTTGGTCCATATCATGGGGAATGCCCCCTCTCACATCCACTAATGATCACTTTCTATATACAATCGTGGTCCTCAGGACTAGTCCCAATACTAGTGTTAATGACCCCATGAAAATTGGAGATTCATATCATGGAAAACTCCAATAGTGTTAAGGATGTTTTGGTTTGTGATAGATATTACACCACCTCTCATTATAAATTACCATGACTCAAGGTCCTCCTATGGTTTCATAAAATATGGGCAGAATCCTCAGCGAGGGACCATCGAAACCTCCAAATTACCATGATTCATGATCCTCCCCTAGCTTCTAGAAATATGGCATACTCTTAGGTGTAAGCCCCAACGAAACATCATACACACAAATAGTCAAGATACTCCTTAGGGTCATGGAATAAAATAATCCTACTAGGATTTAGACCCAACCAAACACCAAATTCACCATGAGCCGGTATACTCCACAAGGTTCTAGATATATAATAATCCTACATGGTGCAATTCCTAACCAAAACAAAAAATCAGCATGAGTTGATATCCTACTCGTTATTCTAAAAATATGGGATTCCTCTAGGTGTAAGATCCAAAGAAACCACCAAATAACTATGATTTAACATCTTCCACATGGTTCGAGAAATATGGGCTTCCTCATAACTTCCAGGACCAACCACCTCTCTATGTCACTATTAGATAAGATACTCCTCATGGATAGAGAAACAAGGGACTCCTTCTAGGTGTATGACCCAAACAAACCTCTAATGTAACATGAGTTGAGAATCACCTCATACCTCTAGAATTCTAAGAATCCTCATAGGTTTCAGGCTTAACGAAACCCCCAAATCACCATCAGTAGAGACCCTAATCATGGTTCCCAAAACATTAAAATAATCATAAGCATACTTCCTAATCATACCTATTAATCTCCACGAGACAAGATCCTCTTCATGGTTTAGAAATATTGGTTTCCTTCTAGTTATAAGTCCCATCTAATAACATATATCACCCTGTGTCGAGATCTTTATTGAGGTTATAAAATTTTGGTATTAATATTAGGTTTACACACCCTAAAAACCTCCAAATCTTCATGTTTCAATATCATCCTCACAGTTTTATACATGCAGAATCATCCAAGTTTCAAGCCGCAATCTAAAATCAATGTCACTGTGAGTACTGAACCTTTTATTGGTTCCAGAAATATGGGATTCCTCCACAGTGTTACCCCTAACTAAACCACCGAATTTTCATGTCATTATTTGTTCCACATGGATCTATATATATTGTTTTTTTCAAAAATTTAATCCCCAAAACAAACCCTTAGCTAATACACATACTAGGTCTGATACTGTAGAGTAGCAGATGCATCATCCACACATTATTTCCTATTATAACTGGTTTCACCACACATGAATATTCTTTAAGTAGCCTTATTATGTAATGAATATATTTAAATATAATGGTACACATTCATCAAATGAATCTAATCGTATTATCTCTCTTATTTTCCGTACTGAGGAAGTCTCATATCCTCTTAGACATATGTATTGATCATATCATTAGCATTGTAGATGTGCCTCTATTTTGGGTCTTCTATTCAGATGTAAATCTAATTAATACCATTAAACTATGCGACTTTTGATTCCTTTATTCATTGTATATATAGGAAGTGGATTCAGGGTTCAATCCCAACTTCAATACACTGACTACCTCCCTAGATAGAAACATTCGCTCAAGATCCCAAATATTTATCTTTTAACCCAATTACTCACAAATTAATATGATAATGGTGTGTAACCTCACATGTGTATATAATATTAAAAAATCATTTGGTCTTGATCAGATCATTATTATAATGTTTTACATTGTAAAAAATATATTTTTCATGGATTTATAAATATGTCATATAACATTGAGAGAGATTTGGAGTTGGAAATAATCCACCTCAAAAGGGTTATGTGAGTCTGAGATCCCAAAGTATCAACACTAAATTTTTCAATGATTTTTCTCGAATTCTCTAGGTGACAACCATTTTTTGTAATCCTAGTCCACATTAACATAATTTGTGTTTTGGAATGAAATCCATTGGAATTTCCATGAGAAAAAAATTCCTAATCATGTTCACCTTAACTTTTTTTCATTTAAAAATTATTGTTCTAATAACTATATTTCTGAAATACCATCCCAATAAGTAGGGGTGTAATATAAATCTATGTATTATGATTCTAAGGGTTCTATAATAAGATTGGAAAAAAATATTATTATATGAAAAATCAATCTATGATAAATATTGATCCAAACATACATTATAATACACTAAAGAAGCATCATTAATAACCTCAAAATTATGCTCTAATTGTCTATCAGATTGGTTATTAACATATGTAATAAAATTTAATTCAATAAAAAATGAATTTTTAATTAATATATTTAATATAGAGGTGAAAATGGGTTCATGATAAGTCATAATGTAAATAGGGGATCCATTTAATCAAATTATATATTTATAATAATGTATAATAATTTGAACAAGGTGGATATTATGTTGAATTGGAAAAAATTGAACTGATTTAGTTAATCAATCAGAAATTATTGATATCACCATATTAACATGAGATATTTATTTAATCACACAATAAAATTGTTGAATAAATTATCACATTTATAATATTTCATTTAAAATTGACAAAACTCCCCCTTGGGTATTTGTATTCGATATTATCCTAATGAGAAGTCAACTATTTCATAGTAAAATATTTCTGCTCTCATTCATCAATCTATACCACCAGAATTGTTCTATAATGTATCTATAAAATTATTAATTCTAGGGTAACAAAAAATTGAGTACTATAAGCCTCATTTAGTAGTTTATTAATAAACTGTTTTTTCACATAATATATTTAACTTGTTTATAAAATTCAAAAACCCATGTTTTTAATATTAAATTTAAGATGATTACCTTTTATAACAGGTTCAACATTTTCTTGTAAGGAATACTCATATATCTAATAGTTCATAATTATGTTTGAAAAAGTTGACTGTAATTAATCTTAACTCAAAATTTAGGTAGTTACTTTTCAAAAAACTTCTAATCCAATTTTCATTATATCATTAATAAAATAATCTTGTTCAAATCCTGTCATATTTATTGAAGCATCTTATTCATGATGTATGTATTAGATACAATATTTTCCTTACCTCAATTCTAATGAATTTTTCCATCATTATCCTCTTCTAATTAATTTCATATATTTTGTCTCATGTTGTATTCTATTGACGTGTATATATACTTAAAATAATTCATTAATATATATATATATATATATCATACATTAATCCATATAAATAATATATGTATATTTCAAAATAATTAACTATTATAACTAGTTCTATATAATGTGGGGGATAATTTTACTCCATGGGTTTTAATTTATGTAAATAATATGTAATTTTGAAATCATTTTTTTGGAGAAGACAACCTAGTCCCTTTAATGATGCAAACCCATTTTTTACAAAGTCACCATTTCTATATGGTGTTTCCAAAAATTTACCATTAACTAATATTGTTTTTATTTCTTAAAAACATTTATCACCATCCTTTTTATTGATGAGACAAAATTATTTTTGTGTTAATGTGTATAGTGTTCTATATAATCAACTAACGTTTTCACAGTGAAATGAATGGGGCCTATTAATAAAAACAATAAAAAATAATAGTAAATTTTGTAGGTATTGGTCATTTATGAATAAAATTAGTTTTAGATGGATTAATAGTTACACCATAACAACCTTGGAAACAAACTGATATCTTTGGAGATGATCAAATATGTTATATAGTCAAGGGTAAAAATAATAAATTTTAATAGTAATGTAATTCAATTACCTCAAATAAATGAAAATTTCTAAGTAATGAACTTTATATTTTTTAATAAAATAGGGGCACCCAATTGTGAAACGGAAAAGATGAATTCAAAAATTATCAAGTAACTCATATAGCTTGATTTTTAACTACAAAATGTCTACCTGATATATACTAAAAGGGTATTTTTAAATTGTCTTATAATAATGTACTAAGTCAAAAGTAAAGTCATTTTTTATTCATGTATAACACTAGTAAACTCATAAAGATTGAAAATTGTGATATTATTTTAATACTATAATATTATTATTCTGAATATTTCCCATATCATATAAATTATAATAAATATTACTTTTATCCTCATTTTTAATTATTTCACATCTTCTTGGTATGATACAAAAGGTTTGAATTGATTCTTATATAATAAAATATAATTTATAATGAAAATTTTTTTCTATGAAATCTATCATAACATGATAAATAAAATTCCAATCCACACATAGAATAACATTTAATTCTATAAAAAGAAAGAAAATAGTTTTTTGAGGGAAATCCCTAACAAATATGATAACATGAATATCATTTTAAATTAATGTTTTCCAATTACTACAACTAGTTGTTTTTATAATAATTTTGAGACCACATTTCTTGAGGTATTATTTTCATAAAAGAAGAAAATATATTAAAACTAATGATTCTATAGACACATTATTAAAATTTCATTAGGATAATATCAATAATCAAATAATTCAATTTTTAAACCTCATTTGATGGCCCAATATATGCTCATGATGTTTTAAAATATTTCACTACACCCAACTAATTATAATATAATTGATTCCCATAATTAATTCATTTCTTCAGACATGTATCCACATAATTTCTCCTAAATTTATAATTATAACACCTCCTAACATACTTCTCAAAATTGGACACAAAATTACTAAGATCATTTTAATTATAATAATGACCCATTTAACAAAATATACCACACCAAAAGTAAATCACGTATTTCATTATACATCCTCTATTTTAACATGTTACCTTCACTATCATGAAATAGAATCATGAATTTATTACCTTTTTATATATTTGATGGGTTGAACACACTTTTCTGCCACTTGTATCAATTTTTATTCTTGTTTTCATCGAATAACAGATAATTTGGAATATACATTTATACCTTCATAGTTAAATTAAAATTTTTCTCATAAAATTTAAATTAACTATATGAACATTCCATTTGATCTATTGGCATCAATCTGTAGTAAAATAAATTTATTTTACTATCAATATCTCAGATAAAATTTGGTACATGCTTTTCTAATCGTGTGATGTTTACATTATATGTAGCCACTAAATCCCTATCTAATTTATTTGATCAAATGAATTTATTTTCCATTACATGTAAAATAAATTTCAAAAAATACTTCCCATGGAATAGATTCTTAAATGTTTCCTATTCCATGGGATAAATCACTTGTATTTCTAGAACATTCTTATCTATTTATCAACATTCATTGACATCACCTTCAAAATTTTAAATAATATTTGTTAATTTTTATTGATTTGAACAATCGATGTAATCAGTCATTTTTTATGACCATTAATCCATATATTAGCTACTACCTAGTCAAATGTTATAATTAATTCTAAAGGGTCATATATCTTAAAATGATACACTACTAACATGTTACTATATAGTATATCAGATTTATCTCTTCCATGGATTTCAATTCTATTTATAGTATATTTTAACAATTCCAAAAATGTAAAAAGTTCCTCAATAATTCTATGTAGTTGATTTGGAAGGATCCTTAATTATTCCTCATACAACAGCTTCCATATTTACTCAATTAATTACCATTATAAACAGTCATATTTTAGATGAAGAAACACAGTTATATTTAAATTAAATTTCAAGATAACAACAAATTAGATTCTATTAATAATAATTACTTCCACCTTATGAACCAATCACATTATCTTAACCATTATATAGATTCAAAATATAAATATATGACTTCAAAATTAATTAATATTGAATTTTTATTTAATAACTAAATCTCTTACATATTAAATATATATATATAGGTTTTATGATTTTAATGAATTAGATAGTAACTCGTCCAAAATAAAACCATACATTACAAAGTGTGACATCCACTAAGAATCCATTTTCCCAACAATATAATCCTTTTAAAATATATCTTGTTTTACATTATTGGTATATCTATTTTATTTTAATCATGACTACAATCATATCCTAAATCATTATTTTAAACATATTTAAATCATTGTAAAATCTTTGTATGAGCAAAAAATTAATAAAAAAGGAAATTTGAAAATAATTAGTGAAACCTATTAGTCCATTAATACTCATAATAAATTTCCATTATCAAGGTAAAAATGGTGACGAAAATAAAAATTTTCTTACACAAGTAATTAACAGATGTGCTCAAATAATTTCATAAAATATTCATAAAAATCACAATTGAAATGGAAAAAACATAACTGGTTTTCTTAAAATAATAAAACACATATAAATATATTTTCATAATGATTTATAATTTTCCATTATTAAGTAGCATAATCTCAACTTTAATCGTGTGATCATTATATTAGCTTATAAAGTCATTATATTTCCATAATATCCAATAGAAAGAAGATATTAATCATTTAGATGACATGGGACCTTACATCCAAAATACATTTATAATATCAATCTATAATGAAGTAACATACCAAATAAATTAAAATTATCAAATAGGAGTTCCTAACTAGATTAATCTATCTCATTTCTTAATGCATTAGAGACCTATATAATGCTCATATGATCTTTGTAAAAAACCAAACCACCGAACCTTCATTTATAATAGTACCAACCATTTGTGGAATATAATAGAACCACAAATCCATAGTTTATAGTAGAAAAGGCCATCATTATAAAAAATGAATATGAACTATAACATCATAATAATATATGAAATATTCTATTTCAATAATCAAAATCATAAAAGTCTTATTTAAACCCCAATGACAATATTTTCTGGATATCTAAATTTACATTTCATTTAAATTAATTTTTAAACATACCATGAACAGAAGGATGGAATATTTTTTATTTGTGTAAATATTAAATTCTGTAAAAGTAATACAAAAATAAAATAAGTGTCATAGTGGTGGGAAAAATAATTGATGCAGTATAAATTAAAACAAAACATTCATTTTTTATTTTTTATCAAAATATATAATATACAACTCTTAAAAATATTCATTTAAAAGAAATTTAGATAATTTTAAGTGAACTTAAAATTTCATTTTTAGTTATTTCATGAACTTATAAACAGATAAATAAAAAAATATTATATATTTTGACATGGAATAAAAATATTTTGAAATTAATTCAGTAATTATTTTAAAATAATTTTGTATAGAAAAATTTCATTTACATCGAATATTAATTATCGCTTACATTCATCATCATCTTGAATAAATAAACTCTTTTAATTATTTTATTGTGTAAGGAATTTTTTTCATTTTTATTAGTCATTCAATTTTAATGAATATCATGTTATAAAAAATTCCATTAAAACGTATAACTACATTAGATATTTCGATGATATTTAGCTTATATATCCAATAGGTTAAAGATAGTTTTAATATAGTGAAATTGTTAATAAATCCATTATATATATGTTGAAAATAATTTCACAATATCAAATATTATACATGACTTATTATTTTATTAAAAACAAGACACATTCTTATGAATAATGAATTATATTTGAATCATTGGGATGGTCGATCATATGTAGGGATGAGTAACATTTCAGTTTATAGAAGATAAAAAAATAGTATTAATTATCATTTCTAAAATTGTTATTATATCATAAATATCAATTTATTTTATTAAATACACTCACACACACACACATGTATATATATATATATATATAATTCATGTGACGTAGTCATGAAAAATGAATCACATCACTTTGTAGAGGTGGTAATCTCCATGTACATTCAATGGACATGATCATTTTTCAAGGGATGGAATGGTAAAAAAGTAGATACTATAATATACATTTATAATGATACATATTTCATTAATATCTTATACATAAGTAATATCAAACAATATTATGAACCAAGATTTGTGTTGATAGATATATAATTACATTTGTTCATGAGGTCGTAGTCCGCCATATGCATGATCGACTGTTTCACTTACAGATTTATGGATCATGGAAATATTAATAGGTTATTATATTATGATAATAATATATAATTATATAAACAATTATGGTGTATTTATATCATAATTTTTTTAGTAATATTTAATTTATGTTGAATGATGAATAAAAATAAAACTGTTATTTAAGAACTATACATATTTTGTTTTTCCCATAATAAAGAATCAAATTTGTTATGAAAGAGACACCAAATTGATTAAACAAATGACTATGATTACTTGAATCATAAAATCTATATAATTATCAATGCAGAATAATAAGCTTGGTATATGGACTCCAGTTGATAATTTCTTCTTGTTGGGTATGCATTATGTCCATTGTGTGTATGAATTCATATGAGTTGATTTTTCATTGGTTGAATCTCAGGGATAAGAATCGGTCATGTATAATACATATTCCTCTAGATCTAAATTGGAATATACAAAAAACATTATTTCATATATATATTCAATATCATTTTTTGAGTCATTGACCTGTATAGATTTTTGCTGCATTTCTTCATTGGAATATAGGTTGAGATTCAAACACCCGTTTTTCTTCTTCTTCCATTCCTATTTATCCACATAGTTCTAAAATTTTCATATATTTTAAGGCATTGATTTATTGGTTTTCACCCTTTTTAGAAAATCTAGTTTTTATTGTTTTATGAAAGTGTGAATAATAACTGAGGCCTATTGATTTTTTCCATTTGATAACCACAAATTTCCTTGAGTCTTGATTTCCTTTTTTCCATATATTTTTTCTAGGGTACTGAATAACTTTCTTATGAATTTATTATATAACATTGAATGATAATTTTATATATGTACCCTCACCTGAATCACCCTCTTCTTGAGCCAATGATCATCTATTAACATCTGGATCTCCAAAACGGTTTCCATTCAAAACAAGAAGGCTTTCTTTTAGTGGGCTCTACAAACTCGGAGACCTCACATTTTCAGCATTGTCCTTCAAGTCTGTATTCTTCCCCACAATAATATCCTTTAGATAGGATTATGATTTTTTAGGGAGAGTTTATTGGTCCATGTGTAACGCTGCAACCCTAGTTACCCAATGCCAGTTAATTATTACAAAACATTGGAATGATCAGAAGAGATAAAGTCTCAAAATACTAATTAGATTATAAGCCTTTGAAGTACTATATACAAACATATGTTTTAAATTACATCTTGAAATAAAGAAAAAGAACATTGTGAAACCTTTGAACACACTCATATCATTTGGCATATCCCTACTGGTTAATCATAATATACTTCTTTACATCCTGGGAAAAATAAAACATATGAAAGGGGTCAGATCAGATGCTTATTATGGATAAAAATATAGCAGAAACTATCATAAATAATTATAAATATTTAAGTCAAGGAATAAGACTAAAACAACAGCCTTTTAAACATAAGAATCATCATAATATGGGAATGATAAATCAAATAATGTAATTTTCTTATTCAAATGGATATTATACTAGTCAAATAATCACATCTAATTTCAATAGCTAATTTCTAAATACTTGAATACATAATGTCGAACATCATAAAAAATATTAAACACCTTGTTCCAGGAATACAAATAATATATTTTCAAGACCTTGTTCCAAGACACTAGTTTGTCTTATGTTTGCTACGGATGCATCTAGGAGTTATAGAAGGCTTCATCCATTACTTACTAATACTAATGGTTTCATCATATTAATTTATTGAAACATAATCTATACAATCATATTAAAACTAGAATATGACATGCCGATACTTTAACCTCAAACCATAATTGGTATAAAAATTGTACATCCAAGCCAAACATAACACATTCATTACAGTATAGATGATTTTATTTTAATAGATTAACCTCAAACAAGAATAAAATAAAATGGCATATATTGACATAGATGAAAATAATTCATAAACCTATTTGAAATAAATATCCCCCTTTTGTTGAAAACATTTAAAAGTAGAAATATTTATCAAAGAAGACATTTATATTATATTTTTGAATCAAAGTGTCCCATAAAAAAATGATACATTGAATGTAATATTATTTAAAAACCATTCATGTCTATATATATAAATCCTTAAAACCATTTTTAAAACTTTGACATCAATGTGAAAGATTTACTAAAACAAATCTTTAGAACATTTTAATTTATGTTTTAGTAATAGAGTTCCTAACCAAATAAAAGAATAATGGATAAACTTAATTTAGGAATAAATTTAATCCCAACTTTATAATATCATGAAAATAAAGGGATTCATGATATAATATGTCAATGGATAGCATATACACCATATAAATGTGGATAGGTGGACAACAACAAATAAGTCTTAATGGAAAGTAAATTTAGATAAAATCCCTTTTAAAGTATGTATCTTTAGGTTATGGATAAATAAATGAAATAATTATGTGTGAAAAATATTAATACACTCAATATGAATGAATATTTAGTGTAAATCAAAAAGAGTTCATTCAAACGTATTCATGTAAAAACATCCCAAATGACTTGGATGTTTAACTCAATGAATGGAAATTGAGTTTATATTACACTTATCATGTTCATGTCGATGACATTAGAATTTATAAATTGAGACATTATGTGTATAACAAGTATATCAACACAAAGTGTAGTAGAAATAACTAAATAAATATAAAAATAGTGTTTTCACACATAGTCTTAGAGTACAATAATAAATTAATTTTACGTAAAATCTAATGAGTGAAAATCGAAATTATAAATTTCACTTATCGATTTGGTAAAATAAGAAACATACACCACATAAAAGAAGTATCAATAAATGAAGATTCAAATACTAATTAATTAAATTATATTACAAAAATAATACATTCATGGATATTACATACACCACACAAATGTAAATAGTCTTAATATAGCATGAATCTCATGTAAAATAAGAAGTGTGATGAAACCCTCATACCTTGTACTTTTCCTTTGTAGAAGGTAGGTGAAACTCTTGTATAATGGTGAAATAATTGTGGTTAAATTATACAGGAATCAAATAAATAAATATGATATCATATATTATCTTCTAATAATATTTTGTTATTGTTTTTTCAGTAGTATCATTGTTTTGGGTGTTATCTAATTTTCTTTCCTTTATATTATATGTTATGTAAGTCATGTCATTAAGGGATAAATTGAATTTGATTCTAATATTGAATGATATTATATTATCAAAAATTATTTTTATTCATCAATTGAAAATTATTCTTGAATTGTGATGATGGGGAATAAAATCTGTACATGTCATGGAGACGGTAAGTCGTACGTACACACGAGCAACAATATCATTCTATTAGTGATGAAATCTTATGAAATTGTATGTTATATATTATATAAAGAATAATTTACATGTAATATTTATTATTTAAATCAGTTATACTCATTATTATACCAGTCTAAATAATTAAGTGTTGAATAAAAAACTACACGACATCGTTGAGTCGGTAAGCCGTACATACACTGGCATGGTGATTTATTCATTCATAGGATGGATAGAATAATTAATATGGATATAACATATTTATAATTAAATAATAATATGTATAAGATAATGGATTTATTATTTCACTATGGAAAAAATAATGAATGTGGAAGTGGAAGAAGATATGAACATTGAATGTAGAGATAAAATTATTACCTCTTCCTCAGGTGCTTCTGTTTGATTTGATCAAAAAGGCTCAATAAGCTGGATTTATGATCAATGTAAGGCCTTTAGGTTCACGTGAGGGTAGTTGGGAGGTAATTTGGGAAAGTTTTGGCTGAGAAAAATGTATTTGTTGCTGCAGTTTTCAGTGAATGGAATGTACCCTTTTTTAAGAGAGGTGATGGTTACTTTAAGAAAATCTTGAAATATTATTTTATTAAAAATTAATTTTCGGTTTATAATGGCTCAAAATAGATTTCTAATAATTCTAAGGTAGAGAGGGGTCTAAATACACTCATTAAATAATTTGTAGAGATGTTTATTTCACTATATTAACCTTAAATTTTATATTTAATTCATTATTAAATAGTTTAACTTTTACCATGTCTCCTTTTATTTTTATATTACACTGTTAATAGAGTTACGATAAATTTCTATGAGAAATTATCGTTTTTAATTAATGGAATATATATCAATATATAAGTACTTTTTTATGGAATATATATTTTAATAAATATTATATCATTTAGTAATATAGTATTAGTTTTAAATACTATTTTATGACAATATTAACACTATTTAGTATTTTGGTTTATTAAGTGTCAAAATAACATGATATCATCGAACAACATACATTAAATAAACACTAAGATTTAATATTAATCTATAATGTTAGTGTAATGCATCAAAAGTAACAATTTACATTTATTTCGATATTTATAATATCAATTATTTTAATCATTCATTAATAATGTAATTACTCCATCATCATTGTGCCATGAATAAATTTAATTTTTTAATATCTAAAAATTATAAACAAAATAACATGATGTAGGAAATAATTTTATATTTCTGAATAATATTTATAGTTGAATTTATCTCATGTATAACCATATATTAAAAACAGTCAAGTTATTAATCTTTGATTTTAATTCTTGTAACTATTCTTTAAATATAATTATAAAAAATCTAAAAATCTAATCGAAGGGGATAAAAAGGAACATAATTTATTTGAAAGACTTTTTTTCTTATATATACACTTATCCTAAAAAATTAGGACACGTGTTGGGGTAATTATGATATAATTTTTACCTTTAATTACCTATTTAATTGTAACTGTGGAAAATAAAATTCAAAAGTTACTATTCCAAAAATATTATTTTCATTCAGTTGTACCATATTTGAAATAATTATTTCAACCGTGTCTCTATGATTTTTGAAATTAAATTCACATTTATAGTAAAATTATGTTTTATGCAAATTTTCAAATGCGCCTAAAATGCGAGTAAAAGATAGTGAACTTTTTTATAAAATTATATATATCTTATATTATTATATATAGACTTCAATGAAATAAATTGGAAAAACATAGGTATTATGTATCTATTTTGAATTTAAAAGAAATTTAAATTAAAAATAATTATTTCAAAAAGATGTTTTCTTAATCTAATAACAATGTGTTTTTCAAAATTCATCAATTATTGAACATTTTTTGAAAAATACCAAACATTAACCGATAATAATTTTGATATTACAAATTAAAAAATCATGTCTATATTACCAAATTCAAAACATATAAATTGTTTGAATGAATTTAAAAAATATATTCCCATTGTCAAAACCAGAAAGCGGGTTTTTGAAATATAAAAACTATCAAATGAATGATCTGTGTTTATGTCCAAATTAAATGTAAAATTACTTCCAGTGAACAGAATTGGATTAATTTGTTAAAATATAATATGATTATACTTTAAACCCATTAAAATTTATAATTTAAATGTATAAATATTTATGATTAAAAAAGTGGTTACAATTAAAATTTATTTTTTTCAGTATTTATCAAAATATGAAAGTATTCAAAAAAGAACTGAAAATTTATCCGAACTAATTTTTTTGGTCCCTCTTGTAAAGAAGAAGTTTATTTGGTAAAATTAATTATATAAAAGTGTCAAATATTGGATATACAAAAGGGTTCACCTTTAAAAGGCGTTAAAATTGCTATTTTTCAAAATATTTCTTTTTTATGAAAAATGGAAATTGTTCGTATATTATGTCTATAAAACACATAATTTGGATGTTAAAATTATATGGAGTATATAAAATTCATAATGAAGTTAATACTATTCATGATGGTTTTTTGAATGGATAATTTGGTAAGTCATTGTGCGCTCAAACATGGTGTTGTGTGTAGCACAAGCTATTGAATTACATTAAAGAAAATAACATACTATTAAATCATGGGGTGCTACATTCTTCAAGCCAATTGAAAATTGCCTTCTTGAAATTTTTCAATGTGGGATTGGTAAAATCAATGAATGTACCACATCAGAAAAGAGTCAATAAATCTATCACTTTAAAAAAAATAGAAGTACTAATGTCACCCTAGATAACCCAGAATAGAATACCATATAGGAAAACATATATATAAAATAGAAAATAATAGTAAATTTCTTATGGAGTGTGATAGAAAACATCACTAGGTGAATGTTAAAAACATGAAAACCACATAATTGTGATGGGTTTAAATGGTTATTTGTTTCTTCAGCTGGAAATGTAAATAGACAATGTTATTTTTTGTATTAAGTTACATTTAATATTGTTGAGGAATTTATTCTTGATATTGACTATGAAAATAAAGAGATATACTTAATTCATATATATAATATCATCCTTTAATAATTTCTACGACTAACTCATATTTACTCCAAATGATGAGAATTCCATATTACATGGACAAACCAAAAGTTCTAGAATCAACTTCTAGAGAATCACATAATCAGCAATGTATGAACTATATATTTCCCTTGACATTAGATATTAACAAATTCTAAATTGTTATTACAATATCATCTGATCCACAAAATGGATAATCATTTACAGAAAGAAATGCTAATATAAATTTCCAAAACTAAACAAACAATACCCAATGATCAATAAAGACAACAAAATTAACAATTGTCCTTAAAACCCTTCAATATATTCCAAATTAATATTGGATCCGAAAACTCATAATAATGTAATCACATATCCTTTCATAGGAAATCAAAACAGTTATATCCAAATAAAATCATCTACTCTTAGTGACTCATATAGAAGATTAATTTACCAAATCATATATTCCCTCTGATAGGTTAATAATTTCTATTAACAAACTGAATCCCTATAAGGAACATATATTCATTAGTAATAAAACAGTTCACCATTAATCCTTAATTGAAATCCCATAGTATTCTATTTCTATTAGGCATATAGTGTTCCCAACAGAGCGAATGCCTTCCAAAATAACATGCATAACATAATCACTAAATAATTTTCCTATAATAATGATATCCATTTAATAAAACATAATTTCTCAAATCAACTTATTATTTATCACTAAATTCATTTAACTAAAAAATATTAGTCACACTTAATAGGGACTTCAAGTAGTCTAGTGTTAGGCGATAAATCCATGTCGAGTATGGGTTGTCGGTTGGATTTCCGCAAATTTTCTGATGCGACATGTTGTCACACAGTTGGTTTGTTATACATTTTCAAAAACATAACTTTATATCATTCCCAAAATGAGATAAATTCCAATAAATAACCATAACATAATTTAACCACAAATTTTATCTCATACCTTGCATTATGATCCCCAAAATCAATAACCTTTAACTTCCTCAAATTTAAGGATCATATAACACCAAATGGTTCTTTATAACAATATCAACGAAAAAATATAATTCTTCCACAAATAGAATATTCACATAAAAAATTTCAGGTTTACACATACAAGAAGAAATTATTAAAATTAATGCAAAAAACAAAAAAAAATTTATAATTTTAGGCATTTTTTCATCCATTTATTTCCACATAGATTCTTGCTTGAGCAAGTGGTTATCCAATAATATATTTCATTTAATTGGGTAATTCCATGGACCCAAAAATTTACAGAAAAATTAATGTCAATGGTTTCTTAGGATAAATTTTATTTTATTCCATAATAATCTTAATTTTTTCTCGACAATTCGTTACTTTTTTTTGTTTTTTCGTATGCGTAAATAATTTATTGTTCCATTGATAAAAATTCATAGGTGCCTCATTCCACATTTCTGGCATGATTGAAATTGAGCTTTCATTTATCCACTGTAACGTCTCGGACCCGGGTGCCACGCTACGGGTGCCCCAAGCCCGGTTCGCCACGTGACCTCAAGCACATTTCCCCAAATGCCAGAGGCTGCCGACTAGCAGCGAGGGCCCAGGTCTGATAGTGGGGAAACTATTCCCTCATTTGTCAAAGTATAGTGCAACAGAATACCAAAATAAACATACAACAAACAGCGGAAGCAGTAAACATACACAACTGAAATAACTACAGCAGTGGATATAACCAACAGTATATGAGTGATTATTCTTCATGTTTCATGTTCTAAAAAAACAACCAGAACATGTTATACATCAATACAGTACAACAGAAAATAGAGTACAACAAAACAATCAAAATAGCTGTCAGCGGCATCATGAGCCTAGGCTCGGTCCCATGCCCTCCTACTCCTAAGAAAAAGTCAAGTACATGTATAGGGACTCGTGCCCCTATCTTCACCTGCAGCAATGTAATCAGTTTGGGCTGAAATGCCTGACCCGAACAGGGTGTGAGAAATATATCTCAATAGGCACCCACCAAAGGCATGTGCCCAACTGCGTGTATGATTGCAACAATAGTGTGCGGTAGTAAAATGAAATAAAGTAAGCAGTACTCAAAAGTAACTAATTACCTGTTATATTACCATTTCATTATCCATTTAATCCATTTAAATATTAGAAACCACCATAGTGAATTTCAAAGTAAATAGCCTATGTCCTCAGACAAACAAAACCTTACCCTCAGGTAAGCAGAATCCAACCCGCATGTGTAGCCATCAGGTGTAGGAAGTGTCACCCTCAGGCACAAAATTCAAGACCTCAGGCACGAAAGGTTTCCCTCAGGTGAAAATAACTACAGCCCTCGGGCTAAATAGTGCAGTGCACTGAGGCTAATCACAACAATGCCCTCTGTCTAAATACAAAAATGCCCTCGGGAAAAAATAGGTAATCAGGCCATGCCCAACAGGTAATCAAGAAGTAACAAGCAATTCCTCTCAATGAAATTCAACAATTACTACTTTGACGGCATACCCTCAGGTATCCTGGCCAAAAGGCTAAACAGAGAAACTATAACACCCCAGGTAAATAAAGAATATGCCATTTTCTTATTAATCCATATTTGTGAATAAAATATTAATATGACTTTAAAGGGGACGCTATGCTCAATGGCATACCCAACACGCAACAACGAGTTTCTTGGGAATCTTACGTTGCACTCTAATAATAAAATAAAATTATTATAAATGGCCACTAACATGTAGCCGTTGTATTGGAGGGAATGGATAGAAATAACTAAAATATGATTATATATGTTTTTAAATGTTTTTACTTTTATCCAATAAAAGATAAAGGCTTAAAATATGGAAAGAATTCAATTTTAGGCGTATATGCCCTAGTTTTCACTAAAGGTTCACTTATCGCCTTTTGATGGAGAACCGTCATTAAATATAGTTTTGTTCACTCTTATAAATCCTTTTGGACCAAATAATACTCTTCTTAAGAATTGGGACATCAAAATTTACTTTGTGTAAATTTTTGGTATCTTTCTGATAAAGGTCATTTTTTTAATTAATAGTGTAAAATGTTGTATTTTAATTCAACTCATCTTTTTAATATAATTTATTTATATGATTAGATTATATTTTTAATTGGTTTTAAAGTGAAATTAGAATATATTTTTACCATTAAATCCAATAGTGGTCGTTGGAATTAATTTCACTTTGAAATCAGACTTAAACTACTGTCAAACTTTTGATTCTTATTGTTTCATAAAAACACGCTATTTGTCATGACAGCGGGAATTAATTATTAAATTGATTAATGTGACTTATATGTTTTTAATTTTGTAAAATAGACTTCATTTTTGAATTCGGAATATCAAATATAGCTTAGGGTTGATTTTTGGGATTTTTCTGAAAAACATCAATTTTTGATGAATAGTGAAACCACTAAGTGGTACTTATAAAAACTGATTTTCCGTTTAAATGAAATTTTTCCACCTTTGTGTTTTGAATTTCAAAAATCCGACATACATGGTTGTCATTAAGAAGCAAAATGTGGTTCAATGGGATTAAAATAATTTTTTGGTGAATAGTAACTTATTATGTTTTTAATCGCGATTAGAGGTAATTAGTGTAGTTTAAGGTAAAAATAATATTTTAATAATATGAAATGAACTTGACACATGTCCTAACCTCATTGGATGTGTCATGGCCGACCAAGACAACCCATGGGTCAACTTGGGGACCCCATGAAGCCACTTTGGTTTGGAAATGACATTAATATCTTTTTATTTAAAGTTAAAGTAAAAATGAGACAAACGTGAAATGTTTTACTAAAACAATTTTTACATGGGGTTATGCAAGTCATAATTTTTATTATAAATAGTCATTGGAAAGATAAAAAGATTTCCGAAATCATAGTAATTGTTTTATAATTTTTAGACATTATATAAATTAATTTATTTATGTCATCATGACGATGCAGCGATGACCTCATTATTTAACCATTTAAATAAAATTGAAAAATAATGTAATATCTAAGACCTAAACATGTCAAAAACCTATTGGATGAGTGGATTTAGAACCCTTATCACCTTATCCTCGAAAAAAATAAATTTGGGACCTCCTAAACTCGAATAACATTTTCAAATAAAGTAACATTTGCATACTTTCCAAGAGTGCCCCTCCACTCCTCTTATAAAAGGACCCCACCTCTACCTCCTTACCCACACTCCCAAAGCCTTTGGCTCGGCCAAACTCTACCCAATTTGTCTCTCCACTTCCCTCTATTACTCCTTGAAGCCTCACATTGGGCATAAGTCTTCCCAAGGAATCATTTGAGCTCAAACCAAAGGGAGTTAACCGATTTTAAGGTAATGTGTTCACTTGAGTCCTTTTGTTTTATTTTGCTTCTCCAACCCCCTAAACTCTTGTTATTAATTTCTATTGTAACAAATCCAGTATCTTAAATATACTAGGATGTTGTTATAATTAGGATTCGAGCTACACTTACACACACCTACATCTAATGGTTAACGAACATACTGTTTCCGTGGATGGAGAATTTCTGCCTCACGAAACGATGATTGTTCAACACTTATATAACACCTTCAAAGGTGGACATTAAGATGTAACTATATTTATATATGATTTATAATATGTTTATGTTTTACTTAAGCTTCTGTATTTTTCATTTGTGGCTTACCTTGATGGCTTCCATTATGGGTATACGCGATATCTTCATTTTAGGAAGTGCGGACTACCGCCCCCTCAAAGTGATGTGATTCGTTAATGCCATATGTGGGACGTATAAAGGATGGATTTAATGTTATTATATATGATTTTATACTGGAATTATAATATAACTATATATCATTATTATTTCTTTCCATTAAATTATAAGATAGAAATGAAAGTGGCGTTCATGCGTATGTACAGCTTACCGTCTCCATGAACGGTGCATTTCATTTCATATCCCCAAATGTAATGTACTATTATAAGTACATGTATATAATGTATATATATGATGAATGATAAATATAAATGATTTATATAATTCTGGAATTAAAATATAAATACCACTCATTTAGTTTTAATTCCATTAATATGACAAAGAAATGAAAGTAGCGTTCATGCGTACGTACGGCTTACCGTCTCCATGAACGATGCATTTCCTTTATTACCTCTAAATGATTATGTAATATTATAAATACATGTGTATGATGGATATATATGATATATATGATATCCAAATCAGGAATGTCATTCTGGATATAAAGAACCTTTGACCACACGAACAACATGTAATTGTAGGAAGTCCACTTTCGACTTAAGAACCAAATATCGACAAAACAAACATTATTAACTTAAATGATGACATAATGTTTATAACATGACAATAAGTGATCTAAAAGTAATAATGAACTAGAGAAAGGTTCTTAATAAAGTTTAAATTAAATCATGTTTATTATTCAGGATGTTAAAGAATGATCGAGTCAAGTCGGACCCGTGGTAAGGGATCCTACTCCTCTCTTTCTTTTTAAGTACACTCTTTTATGTCATTCCTTTAAATCTCATATTTCTTGTGATTGGGATGTTCTTTTATATTAATCTTACTTTAATTTTTATTTACATATGATTAGAGACCCTATTCTCTCTCATCAATCTATTTTGGATGTTTTAAGTGGCGTCGTTAGGCTGCCGAGTTTTCGTAAGAGATTTTTCATCTCACTTTTATTCCCGTGAGATTTATGCTACATTTGACACAATTTCCATTGAGTGGTTTATGTACTGACCATTATTACACTTCTATTGTAATATAATTCCATTTGTGGGTATTTACATATTCATTGTATGACACTTCTTCGATGGGGTGTACTTTTCGAAAGATACCCAAGTCGGTAAGGGAACCTTTCACCCTCCTCTTTTTAAAAGACTTCATTTGTTATGTCTTTTAATTCACATACTATTATGTTGGGATATGATCTTCTATATCCTGATTGATGTAAATTTTATGTCCAAGTGATGAGATACCCTTTTTTAATCTCTCATCAACTCATATTGATGTGACGCCATTTGGCTGTCAAGGGAACTTCTTAACCCAACTTCGATTTCTTTGGGTTCAACATGTAGTTTTTGAATATGTCATCCATGAATATGTGTGAATGACATTTGATTATTTTACAATTAATATCCACTTATATTTGGTTTATTCGTTTGTCACACATAATTATGTAATTTATTTATACTTAATTTAAGGATACCTTCTTTATAAGGGATTTCATCACATTTTACATCTCTATTGAGACTTCATTGTTGTTATGCACCAATTCACTCTTATATGGTGTATATACTGTCCTTTGGAATATTATATCATGAATCCATTTATTCTCATGATATTATAAAGTTATGATTAAATGTTATTCCTCAATTATTGTATTCAAGTGTCACTAATTTTGGTAAAACCCCTTTAACAAAAATATCACTTTAAATGGTTTAATTATTTGTTCTTATTAATATACATGTTTTCAAAATGGTTTTAAGGATTTATTTATATGGATATTAATGGTTTAAAATGTTAAAAGCTTCACAGTGGTATGGGACACTTTGATTCAAAAATATCTTTATTAAATGTTTTAAATGGTTTTGAAAATCGGTTTTTAATGGATTCATTATTTCAATATCCTAAAATGTTATATTGTGATTGAAAAGTGGAAATGTTATGTTTCCTTTATTCATGTTTTATGTGATACGATTATTTTATGGTTCTTGGGAATTGTTATGAAGAACAGGTGGTTTCATGATAAACTAAGGCGGGTGAGCCCGATATAGCTCTCCAATGCATTGGGTAACACGAAGGAGTGAAACGTTAATGTTTCTCCGAAGAGATTTAGGGAATATACATTGATGGGTATTACAAACATTACAAAGAGGGTTACTCCCTACGTAAGAATGTTATGAATGCCTCAAGTTACCTTTATATCTTATGATTTCTATGATTTATTCATGGTTTGATGAGGTATGTTAAAGTGCCTATGTTTTATGGGTAAAGTATGATTTCATTCTTATGTATATATGAACTCATGTTTCCTTCCATATTTTTATAACCCTTACTGAGCTTTTTATGCTCATCCCAAGTTTTTGAAATGTTTTTTAAGGGTCAAGGGAAAGGTACATGATGTGATTATAGTGTCAAGGATGTGTCATTAAAGAATCTGTGTTTTATTTTAAATATGTTTCTGTTGATGGGATGAATGAATATTGTCTTTTATGTAACCACTTTTTTTAAATGTGGAATGTAATGCATGTTTCATGATCTAATTCTCTAAAACTATAAACCTGAAAAGATCCCCAATGTGTAATGTTGTAATAACTCAATATTATGTAAGGTTTAAGGCTGGGGCCATATACTTGGTATCAAAGGTCGGTTTAGATAACTTTTGAGGTTAGGGTATTCTCTAAGGATAAGTGACATTACCATAATGGTTAGGATTTCAGAAAGAGTCCTAGTTTTAGATAAAGTGAATGAGTAAGTATATCTTAGTGTTTACCTTCCTCATTAGTACATGATGGTTTTGTTGATATACTCACACTGACATTTTTGTTTTTAGTGAATAGATGGATCTAGCAGGCACCAAAGTGACAATTGGATTGAAGGAAACTGTGGTGGTTCTCTGATTAAGAGACTGGATGAAATGGGGTATTCAATGAGGAAACTCGTGGTTGTTCTAAACCAACTATCAAGGAGTCATGATCAACCACTTGAACCTTGGTATGTTCTGTAATGCATCATGTACGTGATGACCAATCAATGTGGAAGTTCAGGTAATATTTATAAAGGTAACCATTATAGTTTATATGATCCTTACATTTGAGGTAATTATGGGTTATTATATGATATGATGGAAAATGAAAGGCATGAGATAAACTTGAGGTTAAAATATGTTATGATTATTTTTGACGATTTTATCTCATTTTGGGGAATGTTATAATAATTATATAGTTTTGGAAAAAGGACAACACACATACCGTGTGATAACCCGTCGCATCGAACAAAGATGCGGGAATCGAACTCACAACCAAAGTGTGACCGGTATTTATCGCCTACCACTGGACTACGTGAAGTACCTGGTTAGTTTGACTGATTTTTTCTAGTTATATGATTTTATGAATTATGAGTAGGTTGATTTCGGGTTATTTATGAAAATGATTAACCTATCATTGAGGATATGTGATTAGGTTAATTACTTTTCTATACGAGACTTTAGGGGAAACTGATGTTGTTTGGGGATAAATGTTACGATTTAACTTGGAAGACTATGTGACTAAATCCTTAAAATATTTGGGTTTCAATCTTAGATTGGTTTACATTGAAGAATTTTATGGACAAATTGTTTATAGAATGGTCCTCATTGAACTTTGGGTTTTGTTGGACAAATTTTGGAGATTAAGATAAGATTTTCTTTTTATAAAGGGTTATCCTTTTCTGGATTATCTGATCTTGTACTAACCTTTTTGGTTTTGGTTTTGGTTAAAGTCTAAATACATGGGATGTATATAGTTCTCTTTTGTGGATTAGGTGACTCTCTAGAAGTTGATTATAGTACTCTTAATGTGAACAAGTCTTCCTAAATACTCGCCTTTTTGGTGAAAATATGAGTTTGTGTAAGGAATCTAGTAAAAGTTGAAAGTCAACATGATAAGTGATTATGTTTCCTTATGAATAAATTCCTCAATAAAAAGTAACTTAAAACAAAAATGTTGTCTACTAACTTTTCCTACTGGGGAACCCAACACCATTTAACCCATCAAAAGTTTTTGATTTTCTCGTGGTTAACTTTCTCCTAAACATGTTTTCTATCACTCTCCATCAGAACATGACCCTTTGTTTTTTCCTCCATGTCCATATTTTCATACTTGGAATCCTAGTATGGGTTAACTAGGGTGACCTTTGTACTTATCTTTCTTTATTTTAAAGTGATTTTTTTACCGACTCTTGTTCCGATGTGGGACTTTCAAGGATGTTTCCAAGCTTAGTTTTAAAAATTGCAAGGACGCAATTCCCAAAAGGGGGGAAGGATGTAACACCCTAGGTAAATAAAGAATATGAAATTTTCTTATTTATCCATATTTGTGAATAAAATATTAATATGACTTTAAAGGGGACGCTATGCTCGATGGAATACCCAACACGCAACGACGAGTTTCCTAAGAATCTTACGTTGCACTCTAATAAAAAAATAATATTATCATAAATGGCCGTTAACACGTAGCCGTTGTATTGGTGGGAATGGATATATATAACTAAAATATGATTATATATGTTTTTAAATGTTTTTACTTTTATCCATTAAAAGATAAAGGCTTAAAATACGGAAAGAATTCAATTTTAGGCGTATATGCCCTAGTTTTCAGTAAAGGTTCACTTATCGCCTTTTGTTGGAGAACCGTCATTTAATATAGTTTTGTTCACTATTATAAATCCTTTTGGACCAAATAAAACTCTTCTTAAGAATTGGGACATCAAAATTTACTTTCTGTAAATTTTTGGTATCTTTCTGATAAAGTTCATTTTTTTTAATTATTAGTGTAAAATGTTGTATTTTAATTCAAAACCTCTTTTTAATATAATTTATACATATGATTATATTATATTTTGAATTGGTTTTAAAGGGAAATTAGAATATATTTTTACCATTAAATCCTATAGTGGTCGTTGGAATTAATTTCACTTTGAAATCAGACTTAAACTAGTGTCAAACTTTTGATACTTATTGTTTCATAAAAACACCCTATTTGTCATGACAGTGGGAATTAATTAGTAAACTGATTAATGTGACTTATATTTTTTGAATTTTTTATAATAGACTTCATTTTTGAATTCGGAATATCAAATATAGCTTAGGGTGAATTTTTGGGATTTTTCTGAAAAACTTCAATTTTTATGAATAGTGAAACCACTAAGTGGTACTTATAAAAACTGATTTTCTGTTTAAATGAAATTTTTCCACCTTTGTGTTTTGAATATCAAAAATCCGACATACATGGTTGTCATTAAGAAGTAAAATGTGGTTCAATGGGATTAAAATAATTTTTTTGTGAATAGTAACTTATTATGTTTTTAATCGTGATTAGAAGAAATTAGTGTAGTTTAAGGTAAAAATAATGTTTTAGTAATATGAAATGAACATTAAACATGTTCTAACCTCATTGGATGTGTCATGGTCGTCCAAGACAACCCATGGGTCAACTTGGGGACCCCATGAAGCAACTTTTGTTGGGAAATGACATTAATATCTTTTTATTTAAAGTTAAAGTAAAAATGAAAAAAACTTGAAATGTTTTACTAAAACAATTTTTACATGTGGTTATGCACGTCATATTTTTGATTATAAAGAGTCCTTGGAAATATAAAAAGATTTCCTATATCATAGTAATATTTTATAATTTTTAGACATTAAATAAATTAAATTATTTATGACATCATGATTATGCTGCGATGACCTCATTATTTAACGATTTAAATAAAATGGAAAAATAATGTAATATATAAGACCTACACTTGTCAAAAACCTATTGGATGAGTGGATTTCAAACCCTTATCAACTTATCCTCGAAACACATCAATGGGGGACCTCCTAAATCTGAATAACATTTTCAAATAAAGTAACATTTGCATACTTTCCAAGAGTGCCCCTCCTCTCCTCTTTTAAAAGGCCCCCACTTCTACCTCCTTACCCACACTCCCAAAGCCTTGGCTCAGCCAAACTCTTCCCATTTTGTCTCTCCACTTCCCTCTATTACTCTTCGAAGCCTCACTTTGGGAATAAGTCTTCCCAAGAAAGCCTTTGAGCTCAATCGAAAGGGAGTTACCCGATTTTAAGGTAATGTGGTCACCTGAGTCCTTTTGTTTTATTTTGCCTCTCCAACCCCCTAAACTCTTTTTATTCATTTATTTTGTAACAAATACAGTATCTTAAATATACTTGGATGTTTTTATAATAAGTATTCGAGCTATACTTACACACACCTACATCTAATGGTTAAAGAACATACTGTTTCCGTGGATGGCGAATTTCGGCCTCACGAAACGATGATTGTTCAACACTTATATAACACCATCAAAGGTGGACATTAAGATGTCACTATATTTATATATGATATATAATATGTTTATGTTTTACTTATGCTTCTGTATTTTTCAATTGTGGCTTACTTATATGGCTTCCATTATGGGTATACGCGATATCTTCATTTTAGGAAGTGCGGACTACCGCCCCCTGAAAGTGATGTGATTCGTTAATGCGATACGTGGGATGTATAAAGGATGGATTTAATTTTATTATATATGATGTTATAATGGAATTATAATATACCTATATATCATTATTATTTCTTTCCATTAAAGTATGAGATATAAATGAAAGTAGCGTTCATGCGTACGTACGGCTTACCCTCTCCATGAACGGTGCGTTTCATTTCTTATCCCCAAATGTAATGTACTATTATAAGTACATGTATATAACAGATATATATGATGAAAGATACATCTAAATGATTAATATTATTATGGAATTAAAATATACATACCATTCATTTAGTTTTAATTCCATTAATATGACAAAGAAATGAATGTAGCATTCATGCGTACGTACGGCTTACCGTCTGCATGAACGATGCATTTCATTTCTTACCTCTAAACGATTATGTAATATTATAAATACAGGTATATTATGGATATATATGATATATATTCTATCCAAATCATTAATGTCATTCTGGATATAAAGAACCTTAGACCACACGAACAACATGTAATTGTAAGAAGTCCACTTTCGACTAAAGAACCAAATATCGGCAAAACAAACATTATTAACTTAAATGATTACATAATGTTTATAACATGAATATAAGTGATCTAAAAGGAATAATGAACTAGAAAAAGGTTCTTGATAATGTGGAAATTAACTCAAGTTTATTATTCAGGACGTTAAAGAATGATCGAGTCAAGTCGGACCCGAGGTAAGGGATCCTACTCCTCTCTTTTTAAGTACACTCTTTTACGTCATTCCTTTAAATCTCATATTTCTTGTGATTGGTATTTTATTTTATATTAATCTTACTGTGATTTCATTTACATATTATGAGAGACCCTATTCTCTCTCATCAATCCATTTTGGATGTTTTAAGTGGCATCGTTAGGCGGCCGAATTTTCGTAAGTGATTTTTCATCTCACTTTTATTCCCGTGAGATTTATTCTACATTTGCCACAATTTCCTTTGAGTGGTTTATGTACTGACCATTATTACAATTATTTTGTAATATAATTCCATTTATGGGTACTTACATATTCACTGTATGACACTTCTTCGATGTGGTGTACTTTTCGAAAGTTACCCAAGTCGGTAAGGGAACCTTTTACCCTCCTCTTTTTAAAAGACTTCATTTGTTATGTATTTTAATTCACATACTATTATGTTGGGATATGTTCTTATATATCCTGATTGATGTAAATTTTATGTCCAAGTGATGAGATACCCTTTTTTTATCTCTCATCAACTCATTTTTATGTGACGCCGTTTGGCTGTCAAGGGAACTTATTAACCCAATTTCGATTTCTTTGGGATCAACATGTAGTTATTGAATATGTCATCCTTGAATATGTGTGAATGACCATTGATTATTTTACACTTAATATCCACTTATATTTGGTGTATTCGTTTTTCACACATAATTATGTAATTGATTTATCCTTAATTTAAGAATACCTTCTTTATAAGGGATTTCATCACATTTTACATCTTTATTGAGACTTCATTGTTGTTATGCACCAATTCACTAATATATGGTGTATATACTGTCCTTTGGAATATTATATCATGAATCCATTTATTCTCATGATATTATAAAGTTCTGATTAAATTTTATTCCTCAATTATTGTATTCAAGTGTCACTAATTTTGGTAAAACCCCTTTAACCAAAATATCACTTTAAAAGTTTTAATTATTTGTTCTTATTAATATCCATGTTTTCAAAATGGTTTTAAGGATTTATTTATATGGATATTAATGGTTTAAAATGTTAGAAGCGTCAAGGTGGTATGGGACACTTTGATTCAAAAATCTCTTTATTAAATGTTTGAAATGGTTTTGAAAATGGTTTTTTAATGGAATCATTATTTCAATATCCTAAAATGTTATAATGTGATTGAAATGTGGAAATTTTATGTTTCCTTTATTCATGTTTTATGTGATATGATTATGTTATGGTTATTGGGAATTGTTATGAAGAACGGGTGGTTCCGTGATAAACTAAGGGCGGGTGAGCCCGATATAGCTCTCCAATGCATTGGGTAACGTGAAGGAGTGAAAGGTTAAGGTTTATCCGAAGAGATTTAGGGAATATATTGTGATGGGTATTCCAAACGTAACCAAGAGGGTTACTCTCTACGTAAAAATGTTATGAATGCCTCATGTTACCTTTATATCTTATGATTTCTATGATTTATTCATGGTTTGATGAGGTATATTAAAGTGCCTATGTTTTATGGGTAAAGTATGATTTCATTCTTATGTATATATGAACTCATGTTTCCTTTCCATATTTTTATAACCATTACTGAGCTTTTTACCCTCATCCCAAGTTTTTGAAATGTTTTTCACAGGTCAAGGGAAAGGTACATGATGTGATGATAGTGTCAAGGATGTGTCAATAAAGAATCTGTGTTTTATTTTAAATATGTTTCCATTGATGGGAAGAATGAATATTGTCTTTTATGTAACCAATTTGTTTAAATGTGGAATGTAATGCATGTTTCATGATCTAATTCTCTAAAACTGTAAACCTGAAAAGATCCCCAATGTGTAATCTTGTAATAACTCAAGATTAAGTAAGGTTTAAGGCTGGGGCCTTATAGAAACATACCCCGGAGGTGGTTCCAGATCCATGAAACAATCCCAACCAGCATTTTGTTATCACAATTCAATACCTAATCAATTCTACGTATTAAATCTAGCAACTGCCTCAGCCACATGACACCCCAACATGGGTTTGTGGCACAAAAGTGCACAAAACAAATAGCAGTTGGAAAACTAAACATAAAGCCACCTACCTTATACATCAACAAGCGCTATACCCGAACACCGACTATAGAAACACCCAAGAACGGCTTAGATCTGACAAAGAAGAAACCTCATTCAAACGTAAATAACATACGTTAGGAGAAGAATTGGAAAGAACAGTACCATGAGAGGAGAGGGATTACCCGTGCGGTTCCAACAAAATTATCTGAAGCCGAATCAGATTCCAGAAGAACGCCCGGTGGATCTCCAATGATCCGGACACCTCCTTTGGCTCCAAAATAGCTCAAGTGACTCCTCTTCCAAATGAGGATGCACCTGCCTGTTTTAAGCTGAAAAAAAATTACACGGTGTGTACTTATGAGTACACAGCATGTACTTATTTCATTTAACTATCCAATTGGAGGTACCTCCACACTGTTCATCTGTCGACATGAGTACACGACATGTACTCTTGAGTACACGGAGTGTACTGTCGCCTAGCTGGCAGCGGCGCCAGCGCCTTAATTATTAAGCATGCCGACTGACTACACGGCGTGTAAGGCACCACTACACGGTGTGTAGTGGTTCTTACACCCTTCATCATTGGCATGGCTACATGCCCCGTGTACTCATCCCTACACGACCAAATGTACATGGCATGTGGATACATTTCACGGCGTGTAGTTCCAAAATTCAGGATTTTTCCCCATTTTCCATATTTTCTCAAAAACACTTAAGGAAAAGGAAATGAAGAAGCTCGTACCTCTAAAATAAGAATTGGGTTCTTACATCCATAGTCTATAATGTTGGACTCTTATCATTCATTGAATTTCTTTTCATTGATGAGTTTGGGAGTTGTTTGATTCATATTATATTGATAAATGTTTTTGAAACCTTCATTAGCATGAACATGATATCTTTTACACCTATCAACATTTCATTTAGTTTCTCATTTACACCATCATTACAACCTTATAAATAATGTTCAATATTACTGTGACTTCCTTGGAATCCATCCATTGACTAAAAGATGAATGCATAGTGTGAGTAACAATAGTCATAAATTTCTTTAAAGAATATCATGACACCTTATTTTCAATCTAAAACACCTTAATATTATCCAATGTTATTTTTCTCAACTTATATTAAAAATAATTAAAATTAGTTGGTATAGAAAATGTGAATTATCCTATGAATATCACCATGACTGTCGTAACTAAGAGTGAAGCATGGCCCATTACCGTGCATCATTTCCCATTCTAGTCTAGCTCAATGTAGTGTTCTCGTGTTTTACCCCTGTCTATATCTATTCGAAAGCTGCCTATACCGCTTTGTATCTAGACATGTATGTATTTCATGGAAGAACCACATATTATTTATATTGCCAAAATTTATGGATATTCTTCTAAACTAATCCTCAATGTTTGTCTTAGGGTCAGGTTTTCAAATCATGGTTTTTCAAAATCTAGCTTCCAAGGACTGTACTAAACATCCTTTAATACCAACTATAATGCCCCAAACCTTGCTACCCAGTGTTGGTGCATTATTATATATCATTGGCATGGCCAGAAGAGATCTAGTCACAAATAACTATTTAGTTTTGTTGGGTTGGAAGTACTATATACATACACTAGTTTTACATTACATTATGAAATAGTTAAAAACAACATTGTGTCCCCATTGAACACACACATATAAATTGAAATATAATTTCATGTCAATCACAATAAACTTCTTAACATATTTGGGAAATGAATCCATTACTAATGTGTGAGATCAGATGCTCAGTAGGGACAACAATATAATATAAACTATCATAAATATGCATAAACATTTAAGGAAATCTATAAGACTAGAACATAAACCTTTTAAACATAAATTTCAGCATAATATGGCAAAGGTAAATCAAATAATTCCATTTAAATATTCCCATGAATTTTCATCTAATAAAATAATAACATGTATTATAAATATCTAATTTCATAATAATGGAATTCATAATGCCAGACATCATAACCACATAGTCAAGTCCTCGTGCCAAGTCTACAAATAAGATTTTGTAAAGGCCTTGTGCCAAGACACTAGATTGACTCATGAGACATACAGATGAATCACAGAGCTAAGGCGGGTGATAGCCGTCACTTACTATGTCCAATACATTCTAAATATTAAATGGTGGAATGATTTTCTAAACATTCATATTAAAACTAGAATATGAAATGTCAAAAAATTAACCATAAACCATGAATGGTTTAAAAATATCACATCCAGAGTCAAAAATAACACATTATATACAATATGGAAGATAATAGTATCATAAATTAACCTCAACCACGAAAAAAATTAATGATATTGTAATAGAGGAAAATAATTAGTCAAACAATTTGAGAGAAATAATCAATTTTTCGAAAAAACATTTAAAAGTTTCACTATTTATCAAAGAAGACGTTTAAATGTGATTTTTCAATCAAAATGTGTCATAAAAATTAGCATCATTGAAACGAATTTTTATTATAAAACATTAATTTCCATATAAATAAATCCTTAAAACCATTTTCACACCATGTATATCAATAATGAAAATTTAGAAAAATAAATTATTATAACATTTGAAACGATGTTTTAGTTATAGAGTTACTAATCAAATGGGAGATGGTTGAATACAAATAATTGAGGAATAGAATTATTCAAAACATTATAATATCATGATAATAAAGGGATTAATGATATAACATGTCAATGGATAGAATATACCACAAATAAAAGTTAATTGGAATGTAACAACAACGAAGTTTCAATTGAATGTAAATTGAGATGAAATCCCGTATAAAGACTGTATACATACGATAAGTATAAATAAATGAAATAAAAATGTGAGAAAAATATATATACACTTCAATAGGATTGGTTTTTGTGTAAATAAATTAGAGAACATTTACACTTATTCATGTAAAAAAACTGATGACTTGGATGTTTAACTCAATGAATGGAAATTGATCTTAGATTACTCTTCTCAAGTTCATATAGATGACTTAAAAATTTAATAATGGAGGGATTATGTGTATAAAAATTATATACACCAATTAGGGAGTTTAAATTACTAGATAAATAAATAAATAGTGATTTCACACATAATATTGGAGTAAAATATTCCATGATGTTTGTATGAAACCCAATGAGGGGAATCAAAATTTGACATTTCCTTACCGATTTGGTAACTTACGAAACATACACCCCATGAAATAAAGATCATAAATTTAAGAATTAAATAGCCATAAATTAAAGTATATTACACAAATATTATAATCATGGGTATTACATACACCACACAAAATAAATCATGGCAATAAAGAATGAATCACACGAGAATAGGAAGAGAGATGAAGACCCCTTACCTTTTACTTTTCATTGTTAGAGGGTTGGTTAACCTCTTGTATAATGGTTAACTCATTGTTATTAAATTATAAAATAACCCCATCAAAAATATGATATCAAATATGTTCTTTTAATATTTCCTTGTTAATTATATTTCATTAGTATCATTGTTTTGGGTGTTAACATATTCATTTTCATTTATATGTTTTTTTACATAAGTCATGTTAGTTGTGGAGAGTAAGTATTTTATTCATATCCAGAATTATATTATGTTATTAAAAATTATATTTACTTATCAATTGAAAATTAATCATGAATGGTTATGATTGGGAATGAGATCTCATCGTTTCGTGGAGATGGTAAGCCGTATGTAACCACGAGTGACAAAATCATTCTATTACTTAAGAAATTAAATGTAATTGAATGGTATATTATATATAAAGAATCATTAAAATTTCTTATTTATTATTTAAATCAGTTATATTCATTATTATACCCCTAAAAATAATTAAGTGTTGAATAACAAACAACACCATGATGTGGATACAATAAGCCATACATACCCACGTATGGTGAAATTGTTATTTATAGGATGGATAGAATAATGAAATGGTTGTACCTTATTTAAAATAAAGTCCCAGTATGTTAACTGTACTAGATTTATTATTTTTTAATGGAAACATCAATAAAAGAGGAAGTGGAAGAAGAGAAGAACTTTGAAAGAGGGGATGAAATTATTACCTCTTCTTCGAGTTCTTCCTTTTGATTTGATCAAAAAGGATCCATTGTTTACATTTGTGATAAAGGTATAGAGTCTATGTTCGAGTGAGAGTAGTTGGGAGGATATTTGAGTTGGTGTTGGATGTTCCAAATGGTTTTGGTGGTGTGAATTTGAGAGAAAGGGAAGTACCCTTTTAGAAGAGAGGTGGGGATGAAATTAGGAAATGCTTAAAATATTATTTTATTATAAATTCATTTTCTTCTTATAATGTCTCCAAATTAATATATTTCAAGGATAATATTTTGATGGGTCAAAATCCTTTAATCCAATAGGTTTTATGTAATTTTATGTCACCATATTAACCATATCTCTTCTATTTTATTCAAAGTTAAATAATTTAACTTTTAAAATGTATTCTGGTATTAATATAATACATAGTTAATAAATTTACAATAAAATTCCAAAAGAACATCAATTAGTTCATTAATGACACATGTATCATTATATAAGTCGTTTTTAGAACTTTAAATTTTTTCAAATATCATATCATTTAATAATATAGTATTTGTTTTAAATACTCATTTATGTCAATTTCGACTATATTTTGTATTTTGTTTTTGTGAAATCCAAAAAAAATTGAATAGTCAAAAAAATAAATTTAATCAACCCTAACATGTCAGATTAACCTATAAAATTCTTGGAAATAATCAATTGTCACAAATTAAATTTATTTGGATATTTGTAATATCAACTATTTTAATGATTCATTAATAAGGTAATTACTAAATAATCATTGTGTCATAAAAAATCGAATCATATAATTTATAATAATTAAAAATAAAACACCATGATGAATGAAATCATTTAATATTTCTAATTAATATTTATTGTTGAATTTTTCTCATGAATAACCCTATTTTAAAAATGTTTTAGTTACTAAACATTGAATTTATCACTTTTAACTCTTCCTTAAATATAATAATAATAAATTTCCTAATCTAATACATGTGAATTAATATAGTCATATTTTATTCTAAAGGTTGATTTTAGTCGATATAAACTTATCCAATACAACTAAGAAATGTATTAGGGTAATTAAAATATCATTTTTACCTTTAAAAACCATATTTACTTTTAACTATGGTAAATAAAAATCAAATGTTACTATTCACCAAAACAAATCCTTCCAATTGAACCAGATTTAACTTATTAATATCAACCATGTCTCTTGGATTTTTGAAATTCATTTCACAGATGCAGTAATATTATGTTTTATGAATATTTGAAAATGTGTCGAGAAGGTGAGTAAAAGATGGTAAAAATATCTATAAAATTTTATATATCTTTTATTATTATTAAATAAATTCAATGAATTACATTGGTCTAATATAGGTATTATGTATCTACTTTTACATTAAAATAAATTTAAATTAAAAATAATTATTTAAATAAAAAGTCAATTGTAAACACTATGAAAATTTTTTCAACTATTCAGAAAATATTAAATGTTTTTAGAAAAATAATAAAAATTCACCAGAAGATAATTTTGATAATCCAAATTAAAAAATTATCTATTATTTACTGAATTCAAAACATACCAATGCTATTAATTAATTTAAAAAAATATTCTCATTGTCAAAACCAGAAAGCATGTTTTTGAGAAGTAAAAAAATATCAAAAGACTGATATGTTTTTATGTCTAATATAAAAATAAAATTACTTACAAGGACCAACATTGGATTAAATTGTAAAATATTAATCTAATTATACTTAAAAACAATTCAAATGTATAATTTAAGAGTATAATTTATAGAGATTAATAAATTTGATTGGAATTAAAATTTAGTATTTTTCACTATTCATTAAAATATGACAGTTATTAGGAAAGCACTAAAACTTAATCCGAACATAATTTTTATTTCTCTCTTCTAAAGATGAGGTTTATATTTTCAAATTGAATATATTAAAGTGTCAAATATTTTATTTAAAAAAAATCTATTAAAGGGTGGTAAAATTGTAATTATTTAAAAATACTTCTATTATCTGGATAATTGAATTTCATCTTGTATTATATCTAAGAAACAAATAATATGGATGTTAAAATTATTTGGAGTATATAAAATTCAAAATTAATTTATTACTATTCATAACTATTTTTTCAATGTTTAGTTTGGTATGTTCTGGTGCGCTCAAAATCAATTTTTCTTGTAACACAAGATATTGAATAAAATTAAAGTATATAACATACTATGAAATCCTGGGGTGTTACATTATTCCTACCTTTTGAAAATTTTATCCTCTCAATTTATAAACTTTTTCTTAGGAACATCATTTAATATCCCACATCAAAAAAGAGTAAATAAAACTATCACTTTAAATGAAAGAAATATAAGTAAAAAGGTCACCCGAGATAACACATACTACATTTCAATGTAGAAAAACAATGATATGGAAGACAAAATATGTTTCATGTTCTGATGGAGTGTTATAGAAAAAACGATAAGGAAAATTCTAAAAATAAGATAACCACGAAAATGTGATGGGTTAAAGGGTCATTAGTTTCCCAGTTGGAAAAGTAAGTAGATAATGTTTTTTTTGTTTTATGTTATTTTAAATAAAGTTGATGGATTTATTCATTATATTGACTAAGAACACACACATATATATAAAAATAATTATTATGTATATTTCTATCCTTTAATAAATTTCTACCACTAACTCATTTTTTATCCAAACTAAGAGTATTCAAGATGACTTGGTCAAACCTGAAGTGCTATAATCTACTTCTAGAGAATCACATAATCCACAAAGGTTGAACTATACATTTCCCATTTCTTCATGGATTAAATAAAACCATATTGTTAGTACAAGATTAGAGGATCCCCAAAATAGATAATCCTTTATACAAATAAAAACAAATCTTGATTTAAAAAACAATACCCAATGTTCAATAAAGTCCATTAAGAAAACAATTTTCCGTAAAATCCTTCAATATATTCCAATCTAAGATCGAATCCCAAATCTCAGAATAATTTAATGACCTAATTTTTAATAGTAAATCTTAACATTTATCTCCAAATAACATCAACAACTCTTAAAGTATTATATAGATGTGCAATGAACCAAATCACATACTTCCTATGATAGGTTAATCATTTCCATCAACAACCTTAATCTCATTAAAAAATATATTCTTCCAAAATAAAAAAATCCACCATTACTCCTTAAATGGAATACCATGGTATTCTATTTTCCTTCGTCATATATTATTTCCAAAAGAGCGAACGTCTCCCAAAATAACATTTATCACTTAATCTTCAAATCATTGTATTATACTAGGGATATCTGTTTCATAAATCATAATATCTCAAATCAACTTATTATGGATCATAAAAATAATTTACATAGTAATAATTAGTCACAATAACTAAGGATATCTCATAGTCTAATGTTAGGTCGTAAATACTAGTCACTCATTGGTTGTGGGTTCAATTCCCATAGCTCCGTATGAAGTAACAGGTTTTTGCACTGTCTGCGTTTTGTCATTTTTTAAAAACTATATTTTATAACATTCCAAAAATGAGATAACTTCTTCAAAATAACCATTACATTTTTAAACCACAAATGTTATCTCATACCTCTTATTTTCATCGCAAAAAATAATAACCATCAATTGCCTCAAATTCAAGGATCATATAATCACAAGTGGTTCTTTATAACTATATCCAAAAAAGGAAAGATATTTCTTTCCCAAATAGATTTTTCACATAACACAATACAATGTTACACATAAAAGAGAAAAGTCTTCAAAATATATCCCATAAACATCGAGAATTAATACTTTTAAACATTTTTCCATACATTTATTTTGACATTGGTTCTTCCATTGCGAAGTGGTTATCCTATAAAATATGGAATTGACTCGGGTAATGCCATGGACCCCTATATTTATGAAAAATGACAATACAATGATTATTAAGATCATTTTTAATTTCTTCCATAATAATAATAATTTTTCCTCGACAATTCTTTATATTATGTCCTTCATTCCCGCACATAAATCATGTAATTTTTCATTTGTGACCATTTCCTTGGTGTTTCCTTTCACATTTCCCGCATGATGAAAATTGTGGTTTCTTTCTCCATGGTCTCTAATACTAGAGCTCTTGTCATTCTATGACTTTATCTTCTTTGTTTAGTTTGGGAGTAGGTTACTGTATATATTGCTGATAAAATTTTTGGAAATCTGTTTCAGAATGAACAAGATATCTTTTACACAAATCAACATTCCATTTAGTTTCTCATTTCCTTCATCATGCCCACCTTGTACATCATGTTCAATATTATAATGACATCCTTAGAAACCATCCATTTACTAAAACAAGAAATCATATTGTGAGTAACAGTAGTCATATAATCATTTAGATAATATCATGACACTATATTTTCAATATAAAACACTTTTGGATTAACCAAGGTTATTTATTCTCATATCATAATAAAATCATTAAAATCATTTCTTAAAGAAAATGTGAATTATCCCAATCATATCCCCTATGAGTTTCGTAACCCCAAGTGTAGTATGTCCAATTGATGTTCATGAGTTCCTGTTCGAGCACATCTCAAAGCGATGTTTTCAGGTTTTACCCCTAGGTACATCTATTCTAGATCCACCTCTACCTACTCGTATCCAAACATGGTTTAATTTCATGGAAAACCCATATAATAGTTTACATTACCAAATTTTTTGGATGTTCTTCTATACTAATCCCAAAATTCTATCTTAGGATAGTGTCTTATAATTAGATTTTTCCAAAATCTATCATCTATGGTTTGGAATTAACTTCTTCTAATACCTACTTTAACAACCCATCCTTAGTTACCCAGAGTTGGTGCATTATTACTAACATTTCCAATATCACAAGAAGGAATGAATCAAATTACCGATTAGTTTAGTAGCCTTGGATTTACTAGATACACGTAGATGTTTTACATTACATCATAAAACAATGAAAAAAAATCATTGTGTCCCCTTGGAACATAGTCATATCCTTTGGCATATCCCTACAGGACTTTTTCACATAATGGGGAAAATAGAATATAAGAAATTAGTGAGCATATATACTCAAAATGGATAACAATATTGTGGAAACTATCATAAATAAGCATAAATATTTACAGTAATTTATAATACCGAAACACAAGCCTTTTATACTTAAACATCAGCATAATATGGTAATGAAAAATATGATAATGCCACATATTTTTTCAAATGGATATTCTACTAGTCGAATAATAACACATAATATCAATAGCTATTCTCATAATGATGGAATGCATAATTCTAGACATCATAACCATATAGTCAATGCCTCCTGCCATGACTACAAATAAGATTTTTTCAAGGGCTTGTGTCGTGATACTAGTTTGTCTCATTAGACCTACCAATGAATCAAATAGATATAGTGAGCTCCACCTGTCACATACTATGTCCAATACATTACTAATATAAAAAGGTTTAAAAAATATCTATACATTTGTATTAAAAATAGTATACGAAATGTCAATTGTTTAACAACAAACCGTGAATGATATTAAAATAGAACATCCGCAGTCAAAAATAACTCATTAAATACAATATGGATGATTTTATTATAATAAATTATCCTCAATCAAGAATAAAATACAATGATGGAAATTTACATCTATGAAAATAATTAGTAAATCTATTTGAAAGAAATATCCCCTTTTTCGTGAAAACATTTAAAAGTATCAGTATTTATCAAAGAAGTAATTCAAAATTGATATTTCAATCAAAGTGTACCATAACACATTGAAACATTGAAAAAAAATTTAATTATAAAAAATTCATGTCCATATAAATGAATCCTTAATACCATTTTTATAACATGGACATTGTTGAGAAATATTTAGAAAAATAAATCATTAAATAATTTAAAATGTTGGTTTAATTATTAGAGTTTCTATCCAAATAAGAAACGCTTTAATCAAAATAAGTGAGGAAATAAATTAATCAGAACATTATAATATATTGATAATAATGGGATTCATAATATAATATTTCCATGGATAGTATTTACACCATAAAAATGTGAATTGGCACATAAAAACATAGAAGTCTCAATGGAATGTAATTTGAGATGAAATCCCTTATAAACACCAAATCCTTATGTTGAGGACAAATCAATGACATAATTAAATGTGAAAAATATAAGTTCACTCAATATGATTGGATACTCAGTGTATATAAATCAAGGGATATTCACAAATATTCTTTTAAAAACAACACTAATGACGTGGATGTTCAACTCAATGAATGGAAATTTACAAAATATTACTCTTATCAAGATCATATCTATGATATGGGAATTTATCAGTGGAGTGATTTTTTGTATCAGAAGTATATACACAAAATTGGGAGTGTAAATTACTACATAAATAAATCAATAGTGACTGCACACATAATCGTGGAGTAAAATAATCAACGAAGTTTTCTTAAAAACCAATGAGTGGAAATCAAAATTGGAAATTCCCTTAATGATTTGGTAACATACAAATCATACACCCCATGAAAGAAGGATCATAAAATGATGATTTAAATAATAATAAATTAAATTATATTTCACAAAGAATATAATTAGGGGCATTACATACTCTACACGAAAGGAAATAGTGGCAATGTTGCATGAATCTCAAGGGAATAAGAAGTGAGATAAAACCCCCTTATAATATAATTTTCATTTGTAGATGGTAGGTTAACCACATGTATAATGATGAAATAATTGTTATTAAATTTTAGAATAACTGCATACATAAATATGATATCATATATGATCTTATAATAATTCATTAATAATGATATTTCAGTAGTATCATTGTTTTGGGTGTAAACTGATTCATTTTCCTTTATATGTTTTGTTACGTATGTCATGTTTGTTATGGATAGGATGTATTTGATACATATCTAGAATGATACAATGTTAATAAACATTATTTTTAATCATCAAAGGAAAATTATTCTAGAATAGTTACGATGGGCAATAGAATCTCATCGCATCATGTCGATGGTAAGTTGTACATATGCATGAGTGACAACATCATTCTATTGGTGGTGAAATAGAATGTAATTATATGGAATATAATATATAAATAATAAATAATATGTCATATTTATTATTTAAATCAGTTATACTCATTTTTATACACATCCAAATAATTAAGTGTGGAATACCAAACTACACCATCATGTGGAGCGACAATCTGTACGTACCCACATATGATGAATTTTTAAATGATAGGATGAATAGCATAATGAATATGGTCTTACCGTATTTATAATAACATCACATTATGTTAATGGTACTAGATTTATTATTTCTGTATGGAAATAACAGGTATGGATAAAGTTGAAGAAGAAATAAACTTTGAAAGAGTTGATGAAATTATTAACTCTACTTCTAGTGATTCCTTCTTATTTGATTAAAAGGACTACATAGGTTGGCTTTATGATCAATGTAAGGAAACTAGATTAATGCGGGGGTAGTTGGGAGGATATGTTTGTAGGGTTTGGAAAAGCCAAATGGCATTGGAGATGTGATTTTGAAAGAAGGGGAAGTACACTATTATAATAGAGTTAAGGGTAACATTAGGAAATGTCAAAAAATTATTTTATTATAAAATAATTTTCGTTTTACAATCGATAGAAATAGATTTATTTCCAGAATATGGTGGATATGGGTCAAAATAATATCAACCAATAGGTTTTATACAATTTTATGTCATTATATTAACTTTATCGATTAGGTTTAATTCGTAGTTAAATAGTTTATCTTTTAACTTGTCTTCTTGTATTTTTATATTACATATTAAATAAATTTACAATAAAATTCCATGGGAACCTAAAGTGGTTCATTAATGACATATATATCATTACATATTTCCTTTTTCTAATCATTATATTTTTTAAATATTATATAATTTAATATTATACTATTTGTTTAAAATTCTCATGTGGGTCAATTTTGACAATATTTAGTATATTTTTTTTGTGAATGTAAAAAAACTAGTTTACCATTAAATAACACAAAAATGTCATATTAACCAAGAATATTATTTTAATTCATCAAAAGTCTCAATTTACATTTATTTGGATATTTGTAATATCAATTCTTTAAATCATTTATTAATATGATAATTAATGCATCATTAGTGTGTCACACATAAATTGAATTATTTAATGTCCAAAAATTATAAATAAAACACCGTGATATAGGAAATATTTTTATATTTCTAATTAATATTAATAGTCAAAATTATCTCATGTATAACCCAATGTTAAAAATGTTTTAGTTATTAAACATTGAATATAACACCTTTAACTCTTCATTAAATAAAATAATAATAAAATATCCTAATATAATCCAGGTGAATAAAAAGAATAATATTTTATTCATAAAGTTGATTTTGGATGATATGAACTTATCCAATAGAAATAGGACATGTGTTAGTGTTATTAAAATATCATTTTTACCATTGATGACCCCATTTACTCCTAATTGTGGTAAATAAAATTCAATAGATACAATTAATAAAAAATTATTTTCATCCTTCTGAATCAAATTTTATTTTCTGATGTCAACAGTGTCTCTTATATTTTTGAAATACAATTCACAGAATCGGTAAAATTATTTTTAATGAAAATTTGCAATTGTGCCTTAATTGTGAGTAAAAGAAGGTAAAATGATCAATAACATTATATATATATATATTATTATTATAAAAATACTTCAATGAATTACATTAGACTAATATAGGTATAATGTACCTTTATTTAATTTAAAACACATTTAAATTAAAAATAATTAAATAAATAAAAAAGTTGTCTTCAAACAATAACAAAGTGTTTTTCATAGTCCATCATAAATTGAATGTTTTTACAAAAATAAAAAAAATTAAGCCAATTTTAATTATGAAATTACAAATTCAAAATTGATGACTATTTGATCAACTAAATAACATAGCAATTGTATTAATTAATTTAATAAAATGTTCCCATTTTCAAAACCAAAAAGCGAGTTCTTGAGATGTAAAAACTATCAAAAGACTGATATGTGTTTATATCCAATTTAAATGTAAAATTACATCCTATGACAAACATTTGATTAAATGGTAAAAAAAATTATCTAATAATATTTCAAAATAAATCTTGCATATAATTTATTGCTATGAATTATTTTGATTAATATATTTGTTTTCAATTAAAATTTAGTATTTCTCACTATTCATCAAAATATGAAAGTTATCAGTAAAGCACCACAAATTTATCCAAACTAAAATTTTATGCCGCGATTTTAAATTATACATTTATTTAGTCAAATTGTATATATTAATGTTTCAAAGATTCTATTTAAAAAATTTTCTCCATTAAAATACGATAAAATTGCAATTTTTGTAAAATACATATTTTATCTGAAAATTTGAATTTGTTATTATATTATGCCTAATAAATACACGATATGGATATTAAAATTATATTGAGTATATTAAATTAAAAATGAATTTATTTCTATTCATAACTATGTTTTTGAACGGCTAGTTTGGTAAGTTGTGGTATGCTCGAACTCAGTGTTGACTACAGCGCAAGCTATTAAATTACTTTAATGGAAATAACTTACTATGAAATCATCTGGTGTTACACCATGGACTCAAAACACACACCACATCCAAAATCGCATTTCCTATTTATAAATATGTAAAATCCACCAATGACTCCCCCTACAATGAATTTTCAAATAGCTCAGCCTCTAAACTATTGTAAACCATAGTTTCAACAGTTACAAGGGCCTCATGAGTGATTAAGGGTTTTACCTTCTCAACTAGAATAGAATTGATAAATACATTATATTCAATACCGATACAACTGGGTGGTCCATGGATCTCATCCTCATTATCACATGGATCCTACAGTAGATTTATTACACCTAGTTCTTGTTTCAATTGAGTAAACACATCTGCAACCTTTTTATTTTCACTTGACCATCTAGGATCACACTAAATAGAAGCCTATGTATCGAATATCGTATAATCATCCTCCAGTACAGTTTTACTTCTATCCACATTTCATCACAATTCACACAATTTCCCAAATTTATCTAATTGATTAACCATCATGTCTATACATATGACACTCATTCGAACCACTATAACATGTGGATGAGATGTCTATGAGAAACTAGAGAATTGTGGACGACATCTAAAATATTTATGAACAAATCATCATTTACCATAATATTATTGGATCAATGAATCATAGAATACCTTTTGATGCCATCAGATCAATCCCTCAATCATAATTTTAATGTATTGTAGTGGGACATTCTATATATCATCTTTAACATAGATCATTGGTGTGATTATATTCCAAATAGCTTTGGTGTGTGAATTTGAACAGGGATAGTGACCAAACATATTTCAAAACAACCACATGTTCTCTGAGTTCTAGAATGAAAAATTAAGTCCATTTAGGGATATCGAGAGTTTTTTGGTCAGAGGGGAACACTTTAGAAGAATTTAGAATGTCCTCTAGAAGAGAGAAAACCTAAATCCCTCTACAGAGTGTGGAGTAAGGACCATAGAAAAAACAATGCATCAGTCATTTTAGAAAAATATTTTTATTTGTATCACATCTAAAAGGAAAAAAATCACCTAATACTACAAATATGAAGAATAGAACACATACTAGTCGATCAAATCAAAAGAGGGACAATTCATTCCTAATTTGTAAACCAATATGAGTTCTAGTAAAGATGATCCATGCATGAACTCCAAAAGATAAATGGGTACATAAAGACATCCATTAATATGGTATGTGACATTAGGAGATATTACGATCATTGGGAAAAGAGAAATGGAGGAATGATCAGTGATAAAGGAGGATAATCGTAAATAAGAAGGGAGAAAGCCCAAATGAGAAGAATTATCTCCCCTCCAGGGTTGAGGTGGGTCGGGGAGGGAAAGAAGTGGTGATTTTATTCTCTATGCCATCAGCGGAGAGGTATGTTGTGAGTGGATTCATGAGTCCAAGATGACAGATTTTCCACATCTATCTTATACCTCTCATTCAGAAAAACTCTTTAGGATTATTCCTAAAGCCAACTTATGTAGGTTTTATGATAAAAAGGGCCTATAAGACAAGGTTTAGGAATTTAGGAAGGTATATGGATATGTTTTTGATGAGGTAGAGGGATCAAAAAAATTTAGTAAAATGTGAGAGGATATTCTCCATCATAAGTTATGGGAGGGGCACTTTTGGAGTTACATAAATAATTTAATGAATATAAATTACTTTTCATGAAAAACTAAAACCCAAATGACATATTTGTATTATGGTATGACAATTATATAAGATCATCTAATTTTATAAATCTATGAAAGTATTCGGTAATTTTTTCTCCATTATCTCATGATTTCAACCCCGTATTAACCATTTTGACAATAACCACAACATCATAATTTTTCAATCATTAGAGGTCAAATTATGTTAATTTAAAAGGGTAATTTACCCATAAATTTACCATGTTTTGATTTTTAAACCATAACTTATTTCCTTATCCAAATTAATGGGTTTTATGAACTTAATTCATAGAATATTTTAAATGTTTTTATAAAATATCAATAATGTCATTTTTTTAATTATTCATTTAATTTAAATATAAAATCATCTTGAAAAAATGTAATTAGATAAAATAATTTATAACATTTATAATTGGGTGGCGTTATCAATAAATTTCAATAACACTATAAATTTCTCTAATTAAATCAATTTTCTACTTAATAATTTTATTTACATGAATTTTTAATTACTCACACAAGCACTAAGTTGGTGTTGTGTAATAATTTAAGCTTATTATTTAATCAATGAAAATTGAAAATTTAACTATGTGGATAATGTATAATTTATAATTAATTTAATAATTTATAACCGAATATAAATTTATTTTTTCTAATGATAAAATTTATATATATTAAAATAATGGGAGTGAATTATTTTATTCTTTATTTAAATTTATATTATGATCATAATTAATTGAATGTGGAAAGTGATGTCAAAATTTTAGAAAATTTTATGTTTATGGTAATAAAAATTAACAATTAAATAACGAAATGCTTTATGAATAGTTTTTGGCATTATCACATTTTTCTATCTTTAATAACCATATTTTTCATTACTTAGGTGACCGATATTTTTAATGAATAAGAAAATATTATTCATTTTTTCAAACAAAACTCATGAATATTTAAATTAAGATTTAAAATTAAACCATATAATTCATGAAAAACCAATTTGGTTAAAAATAATGTTTTTTTCACTAAAATATTAATTAATTTTTATAAATGAATAATAATAAAAAAAATTCAAATTAAAAATAATCATATTTTTAAATGATTTGTTTTAACATTAACTGGGTTTTAACAATTTTGTCTTTATTTATTCAACTCCGATATGAAAAATAAGAAATAAACCCTATTAAATGGTGAATAATGAATTATATTTAACTATTATATTTTTATTTAATCATTTTTACACTAATGGTTTGTTACATATAAGTAATAATAAGGGTTTATGAATATTTTTAAAATTTTGAAATTTATGAGAATGTACTTCATCTTAAGACCATTTTGTGATGACCTGAGAATTATTTGATTGATAGTTTTTAAACAATAAGAGTATATTTTGGTTTAAAGGTTATAATTGTAAATTTTTAGGTATTAGTTTGAAATTATAGAGTGCACCATTGGATTTGAGAATTTATTTTTCCAATAAATGGAATTTTTAACTTGTTTTAAAGCTAAATTGAAATCATATTAAATGCCACAATTTTGATGAATTTATTTGTTATTATATAAAATCATTTTATTGGATTATATATATATATATTATGAGATATATGGAGATTATTCACATTCATATTGTTTTTTATTTTTGGATTTAGACGTTATATATTTGATTACACAACTCTTGGTGTATTCAGAAAATTCATGTGTGTGTTTGAAAATGGAATTTTAAGAGAGGGTAAGAAAAATATTGATGTGGAAAACCAACATTTCATGTAAACTAAGAAGGTGGGATTAATTAGTTTTTCTAACAGGAATTTTTATTATAATTCTAAAACAATGACTTATTAATTTCATGATCCTTCTTGTATTAAATTCAGACCCTCGCCCAAATGTAATAGAGAAATAGAAACAACGCATGACTTATAATATTTTTAGAAGTGTTATATCTAATTATGGGTGAGTAAATAATTTATGTGTTTTTATCAGGTTTAACACATAATGTGATTACCACATAGGCTTTATTTTCATAACCTTATGCCTAAAATAGTACAACTCCTATGAAATAAATTATAGTAGATAGATAATGACCCATGAGACACTCCTTCAGCAGGGCTCGAGTTATTATTAAGCCCAAAGGGTATAAAAACATGACATAAATGGATGAAATTACCCTATATAATATCAAATTATGATATGTGCATAATCAACCATAAGAAACTTGATTAAATAATATAATAAGTAAACCCGAACCATACCATTATGTAAATATAATGTACATAGATGCCAGAGTCTATAATAATTACTTAATATAATGTCCTATAGAAATGAATCAACAATATCTCTAATGATCTAATATATTATTGAATTATAAGGTCCATAAATCCCTCCAAGAAATATGAATATTATCTTCAATTTTTGTGGTGATATAATACTATTATATTTAGTAGGATCATTCCCAAAATATCATGAGGACGTGTGAAAAGATTATACTAATCCACCAATGAGATAAAATTAGAACCCATGGATCATAAATATATCAAATAACAAGTAATATCCTCACAAAGGCACACTGAATAAATATTTCATTTATGGATATGATTATAATAATAATTATCTCTATTAGAGATATTATACATCTCTTTCTCACATTGTTTCCACTAACACACACATGTCCTTGAGTTCCCATATCTTCTGCATAGTAATATTTCACGAACATACTTGGGTTCTAAAATTTCACAACAAGTCATCAAAATATACAGTAGCTATCAAATCACATATTTACCAAGCAAAAAAGGTCCAAAACATCACATCACAACCACAAAAACAACTATAAAAGAAGGGTATAATTTACACGAATAATTTCATCTTTGTTCTATAATTCTATCATACATGACCCCTTGAATAAAAAATATCATCAAACATCACCATACTACACTTTTTACTTCAGAAAAACACATCCTACAGGTGTTAATTCTATCTGAAAGAGAAAGAAGAGAAGAATGGGTAGTAGCCAACCCTCCTCACGAACATGATATTGTGGAAAACACCTCCAAAAAAATTATTTATTGGAACAATGTTCTTGACAAGGGTGGGGTGAATTTAAAAATAAAAATTAACATTAAATGAACATTTATTCTTCCATATGGAATCCAAATCTGTGGGTTAAAAATATTAATTCTAACCAATGTCACACCCTCACCACAAAGCCTTACATCCTCCACTACTTTCTCTATTGCCACTAAAATTATAACACCGCACAAACAAGACCCAATTTCGATTACACATTCATAATTTAATTAAATTTTAATCCATTTTAGATATTTTAAATTATTAATCCATCCATTATTTATGTAAAATATTACCATACTTATCAACAACCATTTAAAAAACACATCCCATTTCCAAATAATTACTCATTAATCATTTAAACCTAAAAACAAAATTGTACCATTCCATTTCATGTTTCATTTTTAACCAATTATTCCATAAATATAAGGTTACTACTACAATAATATGCAATAAAAACAACACATATGTCATTTTAAAATATACATAATATCAATCGTTTCACAACCACAAATAATTTCCACATCACATCTAAATTATTCATCATAACTGGAATATATCACTTCTCAATACAACCACCCCCACATCACAAGAACATATCCCAACATAGTCTACATTACAACCTCCCAACATATCATGACCACAAATACCATTTTCATATAGTATATTTTAGATTTAGAAGATTTATTTTCATTAAATTCAATTCTCTATTTAATATAATAATAACATAATCCATAATTTCTGGGTTATACCTTGTCATTAACAACATATATGTTGTTATAAAATTCATTTTATTTGTGTTAAAAAACAATCATACAAAAATTATTCCACAACCACAACAACCCATGCTCATGAAAACCCATGAATTAACATAATTTATAGCAATAAAACAGGAGTTTATCGTTACAATATCATGTGTATAAACGATATAAAACATGTAATTTCACTCTCATTTTACTAATACTTCAAATAAACTAATTAATTATCATTATAATGATAATTAATACCATATTCCCAAATATAAACATAAGCATAAACCCTCACAGATGATACAAATGAATAGAAATTAAGGATATGTTTCCTCAATAAAGTATTTAAAATTAGTTTCTGATGGTTATGATGAGAGGAAGATAGCTTATATAAACCATTATGATGTAAACAATTATGTTCACCCTTTGACACAACAACTGATATCATCATTTAAAAAAACAGCAAAAATCTGGTTCAAATACATTGGTAAATAACCTAAACAAGAATATGGGGAAACAATAAAGGGAAGAAGTATCTATTCTTGTAACCCAAATGGATTGATCTCCCATGTGTGGGGTTAAAATTCATTGAAATGGGGATAAAATACCTCATTCAAATGTACATGGGTGACCCTTTAAATGATATAAAATATATTAAAAGTATGTTTTAAATGGGATTTTAGAATTTATAGCTGGCCTAAAAAATAATACCATAGTGAAACATTCTTCAACATTATGTAAGAATTTTTAAAATTTAATACAAATTAGTAATTGGGAGAGAACATTTCATTAATCGTATGACCGAAGGTCTGTTATCTAATTATGGATATATATATATATTCATTAGATTTGAAACAATAGGAGAAGAGACCATTAAATAATGGAAACATCTATGTCATAGAACCATTTTCACTAAGAAAGGCATGCACCATAGCTCGACTCTATTTCACAACTATTTCCAAAAAACCCAACAACACAATTCTCTCAGACTACACACCTTATCTGGGTGATCACACCCCTACTATGATAATTTTGGATTTAGTCTAGAACCCCTCCTATGAGAAACCTTGGTGTATAAAAAACTAGTACACAATCAAAAAATGGTTTTGTTATATCCCCACTCTAGGTCGTGACAAACAAATAAATGGAAAAACTTCCAAAAAATCCACCTTATGAATCCCAACATCAACCAACCTCTCCATTCCACAACATCCACCCATATAGCATAACCAATCAACCTATTCAATTGTTTGAGCTGATCATATCCTTATCTTAACCACCAATCATATTGTTACCACCCCCATACAAGTCTAATACAAGTATTCCCAAAATGTGATTGGTAAAAATATTAATAGAATTAAATCAAATAACTATCAAAATATTCTCAATATCAAAAATCAATACCAAATCCTAAAGGTAATAAGAGAGGTGGTATAAGAAACCATCCCATGACATATTCATTAAGGGATTAATTAAAACTAAGCACTTCCACCAATAAAACAAACCAATCCAATATGTGAATATTCACCATACACCCACATGACCATATTATAATAACATTTTAATACCCATAACTAACCATGTTTTCGCATAAGCATCAACACCATCATCTCACCCTCTAAGAATTATAATCCCAAAATAACTAAAAATATCACAAAATATGGACCCAAGATCAAAATCATCAGACCATATCTTTTATATTAAAATAATATCTATTTTGGTGAAAAATTAGTTCACTACATAGTTTTGAATCTTGTCAATGTATAGTCCATATTGATTAAGAATTAGGTATTACCCACTACATATGATGGATGACATAAGATACATCACATCAAGGAATAATAAAATCACATAACCCAGTGATATAAACTTGTCACACAATAATGTTAAATATAAATAAGTCCACACTCAAAAAAAACATTTGGTACAGGTAACACATTTGGGTCTCACATTACTATGTACTCCCTCCTAGGCCACCATGGATCCAAAACACATGATCTAGAGGAATGGTCTATCGACAAAATTTTTTTTCCTAAGGATCATGGGTCTATACTAGACACCCCGTTAATGTTGATTCTTTATTTATATCTAAATCTACACATTTAATTAAATTAGACTCATTCTGATTATATATATTGAGATGATAGATATGGAATACATCATGGATTCTATCTAGCCTTGAAAGGAGTTACAACTAATAATCCACCACATTAATGTATCTTAAAACTAGGAAATGATCAAAAAAGGATTAAGCGTAGTACATTTACTAAACCATCGTTTCCCATGATGAGGAGAAACCTTCATCAAGAAGTGGTCTCCAAACATAAAATTCAAGGGAATCCTCTTGTGATTTTCATCATACTTATTCAAACTTTATTCTTCATTCATCACATCATGAAAAACCTAAAACGTCTCTATCGATCTTTATAACACATTTGGACTAGGTAATGAATAATCCTTGACCTCAGTCAAAGAAAATTTATAACAACATGGTATACCATAAAAAGTGTCAAATATAGATATACCAAGTGATAAGTGATCGAATTTATTGTTGGATAACTAAACCAAAGGAATGTTCTTTACCAAATATCCAACTATTTTTAATATAAATACCACCACATATCATAAATTGTCTCTATATTACTTTATTTTTATCTATTCTTTTCTGGTAAAATGTAGAACTAAGGAAAAAATGAGTAAAAACATTAATGTTGTAATCCCCCCAACTCAAAAGCTAAAACATGCATACAGATTTGAGAAGTGAAATCATAAAAATATATACATCCATACCACCACATCCTCATGCCAATTTGATAAGACATAAATGAAACCACACTCCTTGATTTTAATTATATGTGAATTATTTTCTAACCAATCATCGATCACCTAGATAACATTATATCCTACCCAAGGTATAACAAACTTGTTTAAAAGTAATTCTGTTTTTTATCTAACCTCTAAATGGTAAGATGAAAAGTATAAAAAAATCCTCTAGGGACATAATAGTGAACCTTTACATGATATAAAACTAAACACCATTTCTAAACCTCAACCACCATATATTTTACCATGGGCTACAAAAATTGCATCTAAAATAAACAAATATAAAGGATATTATAGAGTGTACTGATAAAGTAGTTATGTGAAATTCATGAATAATTACATCATATATAGCTAATATAATAAATAACCTCTCTTGTTACATCATCCAATTCGACATTTTTTGTGATTATCCTTTAGTAATTTCTATTTGTGCAACATGATTACACAACACTACTACCTCTGAACATCCCCACATAGGCTCTGATATCTACTAATCTAGTAATTACAATATTTCATACATAAACATGAATCCTTCGTCGCCAACCACACTCTCATTTAGGTGTAATGATTACAACTTCTCTATTTCCCACCATGTGTCCTAATATGGTTTTTAAAATATACTTATGTTAATTTGGTTTCATTCTAACATCCATGATATTCCCCATTCTGGATGTATAGGAGATACCAAATTCAAAATCTTATAGAAACTACAAACACCTCTATTTATATATATTCAGGTAAGACTAAGAAATGAAATACCACATCTATTGATCTAGGTTCTTATATATTGATTTTACATCTAATAAGTTGAATATTCAATACAATATTCAAACACGCGCCTAATGACCATAATAGTTTAGTTCCATCAAGAAACATTGAATCATAATCATATAACTTGTCAAATGATAGTCAGCACAACTCTAAAAATATTTCCCTTTAGTACTATTCCAAATCATTCCTCATTTAAAACCATTAATAATAACCCGTGAGAATGAAAACAAAAGAAATGGTGAGATCAAATAATTAGTAAGTGTAAACCAGGAAGATATGTATGCATAAAATAAGCATAAGGGTATGGGAAATTCATAATAACATTATAAAAACATTCCCTTAATATCAAATATCATAAACATGAATCATAAACATGAATCATGGAATAAATATTATAATCTCATTAGACTTGAATTCTATGGAAATAAAAGAACATGAGTCATTAGAGCATAGCCTTGTCTTAAGACATACATTTTTTGAATTCACATAAACATAGAATAACATATATTTAGGATACCCAACAAGACATTAATAATGCGTTTCTCTTGGGATAACATTCGGTTCACATTCATCAAGCTTAGGAGGACCACTTATTTATCCTTTTTAGGTATGTCATGACCACCCATTTACCCTCATCTGTGGGCTTTGGTTGACTACCCATGTACCCACATCCTTGGTGTTTGGATATTCACCAGTGTTGCAACATCTATAGGTTATGGCTAATCACCCATGTACACTCATAATTAGAAATTGGATAATCAATAGTGTACTAACGTTGCAGATATAACATTAATCATTACCCAGTGCACTGGAGGGGGATACATGTACCACCAGTCACATAAAGAAATTAATATTTTTTTTGTGAAAAAAGAACAAAAAAAATTAATCATATAATATCCCATGAAATGAGATGGGTATCATAAACATGGAATATTATCACAACTTATGTATAAGGGACATGTTTTAAAATAATTTCATCATAGAATAACTCATGAAGGGGTTGTATTTTTGAAGCATTTAATCATGATATACCTTGTGAAAGTGAAAAAAGTTTCATAAAAAATTGTTATCCTAAACATAAACCATTCAACGACAAAATAATAACGGTGTACTTGGATCATTTCAACACTAAGGAAATAACTATATAAAATGATGTAATCATATATGGAGAAGGTTTTCTAATGATCAGTTACATACTTTCATAAGAATAACATCCTTTATTGAGAAATCAATTTTTGAAACATAATAAAATAAAAAAATCATTTTATACGAAAAATTATTTGATTTTTTTTTGATATTTCTAAAAAATAATTTTAAATATTTCTTGATAGAAATATCAATTCTTATTTGAAAAACACTTTTTAAAACATAAAACATATAGGAAAAATTTTCTTTGAAAATGAAATTTATATCATATAAAGTATGATTTGAAAAAAAAAATTTATTTTTTTAAAACATAATTTTTTTAAAATCCTTTTACATTATGATAATATAAATATATCTTTTAAATATTTTTTTAGAAAACTACAATGTTGAATTATAATATTTCTTAAAAAAGATATAAATATGGTCTTACTTTCATAAAAACACAACCTTCGTTATCTTAAGATACAAAGAGTTCAGTATGGTACTATTAATAGAAGAAATCATGGATACCCAAAATAGAATAAAATTCATGATAATTATATATATATATAGATCATTTTATTTTTCAATGGAATCATAATCATAAAAAATCCAGATAAATGATGGGATTGAAACAAGATATAATTAAAACATTAGTATCATTTAATAACAAGAATGAAGGAGGAATAATATAAAATTGAGAATAAAATTTCAATAGGATAGATAATTTCATAATCATTCATTTCAAGATTCTGTATATACTATTAATGAAATTATATTGTTGAAAATCATAACATACATCTCAATGACGGAAAATTAATACAAAAATTCTTTTTCGAATTGGAAAAATTTGATCATAATATCTCATAGAAGAGAGATACAACAAAGGATATTTAAATACAAAAAATAATGTTTATAAATCACAATTTAAATTTACAATATTTATATTATCTATAGTGGATAAAGTGGTTTTTAATATATATGTGTCTCATAAAAAGTAAAAAAGTGAGATGAAAATCTATTAACCTATGTCATTACTATCATCGTACTCATTAAATATTCTTATATAATAAATATCAGTTTGTTATATATCAATAACTTAACCATATAAAAATATATATATTTATATATGAATTTATCATTACATTTAATTACACATTTTTTAAAAATTTCATATTAAATATACGTTTTAGGTAATTACGACTTTGTCTTTATACAAGAGTTGACAAGTAATTTATTATCGTCTTACATAGATAATATATTTCCTTATACAGAATTAAAATTATTATATAAATTTCAATATATTAATTATATATGTATGTATATTATTACATAATGTTTGGTGATTGCAAATGGAATACACTGTCTATAGAAATTTTAGGTCGTACATTTTCTTTTATTTTTTATCATATTGAAAGAATGAAAAATATAAGAAATATATATATATATATATTATCATTATATTATAAATATTGTTTCATATATATATATCATATATATTAAAATCATCTTTAAAACATACCTTGTATAGTGTGAATGAGTTACATAGCTTCGTGATGAGGTAGTTCTCCACATACAAACAAAGTTATTGTTTACCCATAAAATGGAATGTAAAAAACTATGTGTGAGATAAAAACTTTAAAATAATTATAAGATAATAATATATTATGTTTCTTATAAAAATCTATTTCTATCATTACCCCCAAAAATTAATGTGGATTATGGAAAAACGAACTAAATCCTTATGCAAGGTAGCAGTCTGTGAAACACAAAAATGATTATTTTATAACCAACGTGATTGATGTGTCTGTGTTTATTAGTTGTAACCATACCATAAAAATATATTAGTATATTTAATATAGTTATATTATAATTTAAGCATGATATTTAATTAATTTAAGGTGTTAGGTAATGAAATAAAACAAATTTGTTAACTGTTAAACATTACCTATTCTTTAGGTTTATTTTATTGGTTTGAATCAAAGACCGTCCCTATTTAGATTTCTTTTTAAAATAATTATATTTTGATGATATAAGGGAATATGATAAGTGATTTTTTTAAAAAAAACTTAATATATTGACAGGTGTGGATAAGGGCAGAGAGTGAGTGTCCTTTTATTGGTTTGGAGGAGTGCTATTCTTGTAAGTATTAAAAGGTATTTATTTTTGGAAGGTAAAAGTTCCCTAATGTGGAAAAAAATTTAGAAATATTGAATGATTGGTTTTAATATTTCTAGATATAACTCTACCACATGAAAAAAAATCATTTTTGTAATTTTATTCCTTAACTTCTAACTTTACGATTTTTTCCATTTTGTATTTTTATTAAGGTAACTTATTTTCTAACCGAAGTAATTTATTCATTTTCAAAAAATTAAATTGATAAATATATGAAAATTTATACCAACATAATCAAATATATAATATTTAATTTATAAAATAAATAAAACTATATTTATTTTAAATTAATTGTAACAGAGGCATAGGTATGATGAAAAAATACAACTCTATCCATAATTGCGCTAAAAATGTATTTACTATATAATGGTAAATATATTTATTATAATATAAATATGATTTTATAAAATAAAAAGAGTTAATATTTATTATTATTTAAAAAAAATTATATAATATTTTATTTTTAGTGGGTTCAAATATATTAATAATATAACTTTTATAATTAAATTACAATATTGTCGATCATGAGATTATTCATTTAATTTATGTTAAAAATATAATGTAAATAATTGAAATCTAATCAATTATATTAAAACATATGGAAAATTATATATTAATATAAAAATATTTGAAAAAATAATTACATAAATTTACATACATTTTAATGTATTTATATTCCTTTGACATATTTATTTGTTAAATAAATTATTGACATACTAATGATTCTAATGTATTTAATGTAATTAAATATTCTCTAAAAAATTAAATTAATATATAATAATAAATTTTAAATCATTCATATTCCAAAAATAATTTTTATAATGGATATTTTTTATTTCCTTCCATATTCCAAATCATTCTTGAAATTAAACTGAGGATAGCTGCATTTTTATGTCATTTTTTTATTTAATTTATTATATGGTTAAATCTTATGTAATAATGTCACCATAATACATAAAAATATATAAAAGTATTATAATGGTATATATATGTTCATAAATAGGGGTTTAAAGATGTTAATAGGTTATTTTCCAATTAATATCATTGTTTAGTCCCTTAGTAAATATGTTTTCTATTAATCCCTCTCAGTAATTCTAAATAATTTCACTACTAATGTTGGTCCAATAGTATGTTTTAATAATTATAAAATATAAATTATATTTTTTACAAATACATAATCATTTTTCAAAATTAAATTTATATTTTTGGAACAAATTATTTAAAAATAGTTACATAGATGTGTTGAGAAAGTTGGTTTTTAATGTATATATGATCAAAGATGGAAAATTGTATGTGTTAAATTTAAATATCTAATCGATTACAATGAAATAAATTGGATTAGTTGATATATAACTTATCTAATGATACTTTAAATCAAATTTATAAAATAATTTAACATTATAAATAAATTTCCTAAAAAATAAATATTGAATTAAAACATATTTTTTTAACTATTCATCACAAATGTGTCTTCTCATAAATGAATAAAATGTAATTGTAATATAATTTTATATTGTGATTTTAAAATTTATGTTATATTTTATGTATTGTATAAAATTGGAAATATTTAACTTAAAAATATTATCACCAAGCATAATTAACACAACTTTTAAAAAGATATGGTTTGTAATAACATTTCATTTCATTTTTATTGATTCTTAATTTATTTACAATAATGACACAAATAATAAACTTTTTATGACTATGAATTTTCATACATTACTTAATACTATTCATTCATTCCCTTTCATCTTCTGGGTGATACATGTCATATTATATAATAATATCAATAATATAATGTAGTTTGATGAAACTTAGTCTTGTCTGAACACAATTAAAATTTATTATTGTTTATAAAGTAGGATAAACAAAGAATTTCATGTAACATTATATTAAATTGGTGCTTGATATAAATCCAGATTAAAATAGTATACCATGAAACTCATTCCACCATGTTTCTTTTATTTATTCTAAAAATATAATTCATAAAAACTTGAGGTGTTCAATTATACCCCTTTAAAATGAATTTCACCCTCTAAATTCATCATCATCATAAATAATTTAATACATTGTGGATCCTTTGATATAATATCATAACATAAAAATGATTACTGAAACGTTTTGTAAAATGATAATGTTGAAATCCAAATGGTTACACTATGTAACTCATAAATAGGTTTCCACATAAGAAAACATATGCGTGAAGAAGAAAAATTATCAAATGGGAGAAACATAAATCTCAAATATATAGGACTAGTTATAAGGAACATAGACAGAAGGAAAATAATGATAAAAATCATGAAAACCAATTTTTTTTTAAAATTCCATGATATCATAAAAAATTATGATAACATGGATACTTTTTATTTAATGAAAATTTTCCTACATTTAATGAATTTTCATAAGATGATATACTTACCTAATATCATTCCATCTAATAATCACTATTTTATTCATCAATATTGACTAGATAAATTTACACTTCATATATTTCCCCAAGATATAATCTTTATTTTTAGTTGCTTAATGCACTTATTTATGATAAGATACATAAATTTAGTGAAAATCCATTCATTTTATCATTTTTTATCATTATAACAAAAATGGTTTTCAAAAGTTATCTAATAGGTATAAAATAGAATATTGAGAAATATTAATATCTTAAACCTTGGTAAAGGTTTGACATAATCCTTTTCATAAATGAATGTACTTTTGACCAATTTTAATTAATATTATGAAAACATTTATATATATGGTTACCAAATTTCAAAGAATCAGCTTGTCCATGATCCCAAATAAATCATAATGTTTCTCTAGACTATCACATACAACATATGTGAATACCTACATCATGTTTTCTCTAGGAGCATGGTAATAACTTGAATTTTCATAATCCTTATCGAAAAAAATCCAAATTTCTTATTATTTATATATATTATTCGATATATTTACTAAATAATTTTTTTAAACATTATGAATAGAAACACAAACTCTATTAATGGCATTTATGATTATAATTTTATATTATAAAATAGTATCAAATTTATTTATTATTATCCAATTTCTATTTATGAAAAGTAAACACAAATTATTCATCATTAAGAACACACTAATAGTTACCTTTCTTTAATCATTTTTTTCAATAAAATATAACCTTTTAATTAAAACTCTACTCAAGGTCATTAGTACCATTTAACATATTATTTAAAATCATTAATTGAAAACATATACTGAATGAACCTTATATATTTTTAAATTTATAATTATGAAACCCAAGTACAAAAATACTTCAATCCTTCCACATAAATGATCTGAAAAGTGGGAGTCCTTCCATGGTTTAGATGTAAATTCTTGGGTCATGGAATTTTGTTTGTCTATGCCAATGTTCTCCATAGATATATCATTGAAATCCTCAATGATTATTCACTATAGTACCCGTTTATCCACATAGAAGATTTCTTCACATCTATTTAAGATATTTTATTAGGATTGTCTTCCACAATCCAGACATATAAGTAGCTAAGACTTTATTCATCTTGATTCATTACCATATGAACATTCATAAAATCCCCATTTTCATGATATTCGATGTGTCAGGAATCTAACTAAATATTACATTTTTAATCACATATTTGGGATAGTCACTATCTCATTTTCTACGGACATCTTCAAATTTGGAATCTCATAATCCCAAAATAATCCCTATGATTCCATGTTAATGTGATTCCCTCATATGTCCAACTATCTACTAAAACCAAAATCATCATGTGAGGAAAACTAATCAGAGTGGGGAATCACATAATTATTTAAAAAAATTCGCATATATGATTTATACATCTAGAAACAATATCATTAATCTATGAAAGATTTGTCTTAAACTAGGTCATCCTTGATAATAATCTATTAAAATCTATTATGATGATTTGTAAGGATTTTATGAATTTATAACGCATATACCTAGGGATTTTTAAACTACGTGTGTGTTAAAGACCATTTCCTTGCACTTATTCCTAATCCATTATGTATTACAATGAGTTTTTTGTGGTTTTACCATCATTTTACATCTATCTTCGTACCACATATAATTATAGTATCGAGATAGGGATGTGTTTCTCAACACTAATCCCTCTATCATGTATCAAAATTCTTGAAATTTTTTCTAAACATTATGTCATCCTTAGCATAATCCTTATAGATATCCCTAGAACAATCCTAAGTAATATCCCTATGGATATCACTTAAATTTCATCATCTTAGTTTTAAAATGATAACTACATATTTATTTCTAAATGAACTACATGTACCCATGATTCTCATACATGGATATTACATGGTTCAATATGAATATTCGTAACATTAAACAAACATTCAACAGTGAAAAATAATACATTAGTGCATCTTGAAAATTGGAGACATTATCAGCAAACGTGCTGAATTATATTCATCATATCCAATAAATATCTTCCCCTTCAAGAAACAACATAATCACAGCCTACCTAATAACATTTTTCGTATCCTGGGGGAATGGAAACATAAGAAAGATTGAGATCATATGATTAGTAAGGATAAACTAAGAATATATGTAATAATTACATAACAATTTGTATATGATAACACAATAATAACATTGGAAAAACATGTTCTACATATCAAAGACCACAAACATGAATCATGGTAAAACTAATGCGATATCATAAGACATGAATCATAATGAAATCAATGATTTTGAGTCATGAGAGCATAACATTGGAATTAGACATTGATATATATAATATAAAAAATCATTGAAAATATTAAATTATGTATACCCCCCATTAAATTAAAAAAAATTTAAGATTTGGATAACCACATGTATACATGCTTCAAAATTTGGATAACCACCTATGCACCATCCTTTTCAAGAATGGGATGACCACCCATATAGCATTATATTTTGTGTTGAGTTGACCCCCATGAACCATCAAAATTTGGCTAGGTATAATCTCCTATGTATCCTCATCATTTGTCATGTGATAATCACATATGTACCCTCATCTCTGGTCTTTGGCTAATCACTACTGTACCCTATGAGATCATAAGACATTTATCATAACCCAATGCATTAGAGGGAGATATAGTTCCCACCCATCAAATTATAAAATATATATTTGTTTGATCAAAAATATCATCGAATTTAATCATACATTAACACAAGAAATGAAATGTGTGACATAAAAATGCATTCATTTCATAACCTGTGGAAAATATATTGGTTACATAATTCATACATCACAGAATAACATGTGAAATAAGTGGGTTTTATTATTTTTTTATCACTATATAACCCATTAATGTGAAATATGATTCATAAATAACATTTCATATTAAAAATGATTTATAAAAATAATGAATAAAAATAGTGTCCTTATATCTTATCCTCAGAAAAAAATAAACTACATCTAAGGAAGTCATCATAGATAAAAATGGTTTTTTTAAATATCACATTGATACTTTCTTAGTAAAAATAATCATTATTTTTAAATAAAGTTTTAAAACAAAAAAAATTAAAACAAAATATACCTTTAAAGCTAACATGAAAACATATAAATTAATATTTAAATATAATTTAAGAAATTTCTTGAGGAAAATATAATTTCCTCTTATAAAGACTATTTATAAAAGATAAAAATTTTGAATCCCATTTTCATTGAAAATATCTTTGAAATTTTTTTAATGATTTTTCAAATACTATTTGAAAGAGTTTAAAAAAAACTATTATAAAATCTTTTTACATTTAATGGAACATAAAATATCCTTCAAAATAATGATTAATTTTCATAAAAAATCATATTTAATTATCTAAAGATACATAGTGTTAGAAATGGTACAATTAAATAATGATATAAAGAAAAAAGAAAGTACCAAAAAATCATTAGTATTATTGAGAGATATGTCATAATATTTTATCATTTGAAGAATAATCATAAACAATCCTAATAAATTATTTGATTATGACATGATATTATTTCCACTTTTGTAACCAGGTATTGAAATACTTATAATAGAATAACATGAAATGGAAATAAAAATATCACAATGGAGATGAATTCATTATATTAAATAAAAATAGTATTTATATAAACTTCATTAAATAATATAGATTTCGATTATAACATAAATCTCTAAGAAGGAATATTGAAACAAAAATCCTTTACTAATTTGGTTACATTTGGACCACAACACTAATAGAAGAGATAACATAAAATTGATATGTCAATACGAATAATTTGATGTTAAATGATCATAAATTTAATTCATGTGTAGTATATTTAAATCATTTATGGAAGATGTGTTCAATATATAATATCTTTAACAAATGTATAACGTGATATAAAAATCCCATATCATAATAATTGACTCTCATCATAAAAATTTAAAAAACCAATATAATAAAATAATTATGAAAATTAATATATACATATATATAATATCATATATTATTTTCTTGAGTCATTTTATTACCCATTAATTTACAATTGTATCTTAATATTTGGATTCATGTATTAACCATTTTGTTTTTCATACATGTTTTCATTTTACATATTCTTCCATTAATTCAACAATGTTTTCCTTCTATCTAGAAAGTAATTCATTGTATAAATATTATATATATTAACTATACATTTATTTATATTATTCCTTAAAATGTTGTGACATGAAATGGATTACACTGTTCATAGAGACAGTAGGTCACACGTACGCATTAAAACAGTTTCCATTTTCTTGGAATATTGAATATAAGAAATTTAATTGATATATATTTATATTATTATTGAAATATAATTATTCTATCATATACATCACACATTTTTTCTTAACACATTAATAATATATTCCATGTATAACATGAATGAGTCACATCACTTCATGAGGTGATATTCAACCATGCATAAGGTTCTTGGAAAATATTGTTTCAATGACTATTATAATAGATGGATTTCCTCCCTATTGGTTCAGCCCGTGTCTTGGTTCTTCTCAATTGTTCACATATGGGAAAATTTGCTAGCTCTAGGGGAGTTTGATTGGGGAGTCCTCTATCAGCACTTCTTTTCTCTATTGGAGAATATTGTCTCAGTTGACTCATCAGTCACATGGTTTCTCAGGGTTATCTTAAGTCGATCCAAGCATCTAGGTCCTTAGTTTTCCCCCCTCATCTTTGGTACACAAATGATATCCTAATTTTCTTATATGGGGAAAAATAAATTTTATTTATTGATGAAAAATATTTTAGCATTTTGAAAGTGTCTCTGGGAAGTTTATTAGTTCGTCCAAATATTCCATTCAGATTAGGAATAGGATATCTACTTCAAGGAAGAATTGGATTCATTCGGAGTTGGGAATTAGAGAAGGACGTTTTCCATTAAAATATTTATGTTTTCCAATATTCTGAGGGGGTCGGGGCTAGAGATTCTTTCATCTTTGAAATTGTGGATAGGGTCAATGGTCACCTCTCAACATGGAAAGGGAAGAGTCTCTCTATGGCTGGAATAATCGTTTTGACAAAATATGTCATCATATCTATGATGGTTTACTCATTTATGATCTATAAATTGCCCATTGGACTTTTCAAAATCCTTAACATGTCAATAATGTATTTTATTTGGAGTTTTAACATCCAATAGAAGAATTTGGTCACTGTCCCCTGGAAGGAATATTGTAGATCATTTCACTCTGGTGGAGTAGGTATAATTAATATTGCTCTTTTTAATGAATCACTTCAAAAAGACCAAACATGTAATAACATTCACTGAAATTTAGATTTGATGGGTTTCCTTAAATCTCTATTTGTTGACAATTTAAGGTTGGGTATCAATACTTTCATTATCTCCTCTCTTTAGACAGCACTATGATATTCCTTTCAAAAGGTTATCACTTGTTCTATATGGGTTGTGAAAAAGAACTCCAGCCTTAAGTAATTTCTTAAAAACTATAAAGGTGACATTCTAGCTTATGGTTTTCATCCTAGTGCACTGGGTTCTAGTGATCTAGTTTCTATCAAGGATTTTTTGGATGATAATCCAGTAACATTGTCAGATGTACTTCAGGTTCTGATCGACTGCTACAATTTTGTATCCTGCTCTGATTTTCTCGCTTGGGATTCCGCTGGAAATGGTGTGTTGACTTGAAAAATATACTATAATCATGTTTACAAGGGTCTTAATGATGAGTATAATTGTATTTTTGACTTCAATAAGACCTGGATTAGTATATCATCCCTTACGCTTATATGGAGACTTTTATTATAATTTATTACCTAATGATGGGGTTCTAAAAATGTTTAGTCTACTGATTTGTACCACGTGTTGTATGTGCCACCAAAATCAAGAAGATGAGGTTCATATTTTCTTCACTTGTGCTACGACCTCATCAATATGGAGAACGTTTTTGGGTGATTTTGATCAGGACATGCTTAGATTTTTGGGACTGTAGGACCACCTCTGCTACTGTTTGGTTATACAACTATCATTGCCGGATAGGGATCTCCCCTTTGAGCCTATAAATTATGTTCTACAAGAAATATGTAAGAATTTGAATGATGAATTGCACTATGGAAACAGTTTATACTTGAATATTGTAATATTGAAGGTTTTAGCTACAATAAGGGATTTGTCCATGGTCTGTTTGGGTGAATGCTACAACAGAATTCATGAATTTATGATTTCGAAAAATCTGGGTGTTTAAGAAAATTTCAGACGTGCTTTGGATTCTGTTGCGGTGTTCTTGTTCTCTCTCATCCCTCTTTGGATTAATGATTATTCAAATGGATCTTTTAAAGGGAATCATAGACCTTATTATTATGGTGTGGTCTTTATGGACCATGATGAGTATGTTGAATGTTGTTTCTATGGATCATTTGGCGTGACAAGTACACTTGATGCAGTGATTCTTGGGATCATACATGCTATTTAATTTGTGAAAAATGAATTGTTGGAACCATATCTGGTTGAAATTTTACTCATTTAATATTATGTAAGAAATCAGAAATGGTGAAATGTGTATCTCTTGGCGGCTTGCAGAAAAGTGGATGTAATTCTTGGAGACTCATTAGGCTCTCAACTTCAACATCATGCATTTTTATCAAGAGACGAATATCATTGTCGATGGTCTTGCGATTATTAGGGTTAGTGATACTATTACCTTGTCTAATACCCTTCCAGAAAGACTAATCCATAGTTATCAAGGTGATTGTACTAAGATCTATTGTATTCATCTCTTTTAATCATATTAAATTTTATGAATAACTACCTCATACTTTTTGTTGAGGGCCCTTTAAAAAACAATAGAGATATTTTTTTGAATTTCTAGAAAAATTGTGTCTTATAATATTATAATAGGTATTTTTATACGATCTGTGTGTAGTTATTTTTAAATTTAAATGGATTGATAGTTTGGGATATGGGGGTAGTGAATGCCTATTTATAGATGAGGTGGAGTGGTATTAAATTAAATTCTAAATGTAATTCACTCTTGGGTGGTCTCCCTAAACTCATGTGGCTCCAAAATTTATTAATAATTATGGTTACAGTTGATGTGGTCATGAAATTCCTAAAAACAAAAAAAAATCATTTTTATAAGTATTTTCCATAACGTATATGTTTTCTATATTTTCTTATTTTGGATTGTTATAATGGTAATTAATATTTTCACCTGTGAAATTTATTGATTCAGAATAAATTAAAGAAATAATTTTTTATAATATAGATCCAATTATTCTAAAATGTGTTATCTATTTAATAAAATATCACATATGTGATGCGCAAGTACCACACAAAACCACTACTTCAATTCTAACCACACTAACAAAGATTATACTATTTCAAAATCAATTTTCTCATTATGATAGAATATTTGGTCCATGAGAGGACCATAGTTTTCATTTATTAATATTTAGAAACAAATTTACATAATATAAGATTTGTATTAATATTAAATCATCTTATAAAATAGAATTTATTATAAAATGAAATTAATGCCAATTTTGAAATTATTCATTTAATTTATTTTCAAAAAATATAAAGTAACTAATTGAAATAGAATCTATTATCTTAAGAGAAATTTAACAAAAAAATATTAATATAAAAATATAATTTTACAAAATAATTCATTAAATTTACTTAACATTTAATTTTTGTATTATCATTTGATATATTTATGAATTTCATAAATAAATCATACATTGCAGTTTTATAAGAATATAATGCAATTATATGACCTCTAAAAAATTTAAATAAAATTTCATGTAAAATAGAAAAATTTATATTCAAGAAATTTATTTATAACCATACAAATTTATATTTCCATATTCAGAAGATTTACAAAAATTATAAGGGAAAAAGTAAAAAAAATTCCTTTATATTTAATTTACTCATTATATGGGTCACATTCACGGAATACTATCCAAATAATTCATAAATATAAATACTAGGATTTTAAGGGACTAAATAGGATGCTAGAATGAGTGTAGTAAAAATTTACTATGTATTTTTCCATTATGTTTAATTGTTAGTCCCTTTTAAATACATTTTTCACTTAATCTCCATGATTATGTTGTAATTATCTGAAAAAATAAATTTTTATTGTAGAATCTATTTAATCTATTTTACCAAATTCAAATAAAATGGTTAAAAAATATAATTTAAATTTAATGTCTCATATGTGATGGGGATGTTGTTTTTTAAAGGGATAATGATCAATGGTTATCAAGGATTGTATATTCAATATCAATATGATATTGATACAAATGAAATAATTTGGATTATTTCATATATAATCGAACTAATATTACTGTAAAATTAATGTAAAATATAATATATCATTATAAATTAAATAAATTAAATGTTAATTTTCAATTAAAATTCTTTATATTTCACAATTCATCAAAATAAAGAATCATAATAAAATAACTAAAATTTACACAAAAATAATTTTTATGTAACATGATCAAAAATGAAGTTTACATTCTCAATCAAATATTAAAACATTAGTAAAATTAAATTTTAAATTACTCCTTGTATGAATGAATAACTAGAATGATAGAAAATAGTGTGTTTTTCTCAAAGAATATCCTTTTCATTTATATTATGAATATTCGATTAATAAAAATTACATAACTAAAAACCATAAAAACTATAAATTTCTATATTTTAGTAAATCTGATTAACTTCTAAAATTCTAATTATTATATGATATCTATCTTATTAAATAGTAATATCAATGGAATATTTTATTTCAAAAAAACGTGGTCTTGTGTGTAAGAAAAGTAAAAACTAGGGTTGTGTGTACCACAATATAATCATAGTGCTGCATGTAGCACATGATTAACATGGTTTTTAATATTAATTAATATTATCTTTGTGTACCGTGAAACTATTTCCATTAAAAAATTAATTTAATTTAATATAATAATTCATTAAAACATTGGGTGTTACAATGTACACACTTTTGATTAGTGAAGAGAACAATTAATTTCACAATATTTTAAAATGGAAATAGACTCATCAAAATAACAACCACTACTAGATAAAGAATACGGGATTGATATATATTCTCATGGGGGTATATATATACAGACTCATAAGATTCCACATCCTTGTATTAAATCCTGATTCATCCCTATCCCATATGGGAAGTGTGGAAAAACAACTTAAACATCACCCCCTTTTCATGTAACTGAGGTACGAGGGAACTAATCTCATTACATTCATATAGTCAAAACACTTCCAAACATTTACCAGTCTAGATAAAATCTTGACACTTTATACTAAAGTTGTTTGATAGAGTTGACATTCATTATAGATTGGATAAGAATCTATGGTAACAGCCCACACGGATGTGGAATATTTGAACATCTGTTACATTATTGGGTACTTCATAGGAGAATGTTTTCTCATATGTCAATGTGTCTATGAAGACACCCTACATGGAAACCACATTCATATATAACTTAACTTACCTTATCCAGATGAAGCACATCATAAAAGTTTTGTAGAGAGACTAGTGTCGATGAACATATATGATAGCTCTAAGATGATTATCATTATCATATTATGAGTTTGAATATAAAATTAATTTTCAATGAAAACAATGATGTACTCGGCTATGAATTCACAAAACATTATATTTATGTGCCATATGAACAGAGATGGAGAATTAGTGACATCAAACAAAATAACCATGAACATGATGTGATCATACCTGTATATGAAGATAGTTTTTAAGATATCATCATCCATCACCCTAAACTATTGATATATAAACCATATATAGATACTAAAAACCCATGTTACCCCTCTCAACTAAATGAAGAGATAATTAATCCTAAAAGAAGGTTCATGATCTTGATCATCACAATATTTAGTGTCTAATTGGGAATAAATACCCTAATATTAGTATCCTCATTCTCAGAGAATAAAACTAGGGCACCCCATGGTGGAACACTTGGGATGATAAAGCCTTTATACATCATAAAATATATATTGATATAACACTATTGTAACTCACATGGTTTCATTTGGTAAGGATCCCTCATTATTATATAATTATAAAGTTGCAACTATATATCGAACTCTATATCATGTCGAGAGAGTAATGTTAGAACCACATTAGGAAATACATAAAAAAGTTCCATGATGACCATTGAAACCTCTACATTCCCTTACAGAACTAAATATATGGTAAATATATCTAAAAAATAAGTAATGAGCTACACACATCTACTTCCCTTCTGATGAATCAACACACTAAAAAAAACCTCACATTGGTTATCCGTATTTGAAAACATCAATCTCCATTAGAACCATTTTATAACATTATTCAAATAATATTACAATTTCATGCTGAGGATGACATAATATTTTGATATTTGAATCAAGAAGATATCCCCACATGAATTATTGTACCCATCATTAGTCAACACCCTATATTCACATTAAACAGGTTATTCTACTCTCAATCAGGCATACCCATCACCAGGGGCATGGAAAGAAACTCTCTGTATAGTATAAGAATATAAAATTGAGTGTAAATAATTAATGATTGAAAATATACAAAATCAATTATGTCAAATTCAATGGTTAATTAAATTCTAATCATACCTATAATAATATCTAGGCCCCCTAGTGCATCCACACCCACTGTGGGCAACTGAACATTCCCAACAATTATACCTATCTTATGATTAAAAAATACATGGGAAAGATCTTTCATGGGGTCTCTTAATAAAATATATATACCAATGCCAACATATAACTATCCATTACATTTAATTATAGTATAAATATGATACAACTATAGAAAAAAAAAATTCTCTTTCTACTAATGCGGTGGATAACATTGATTTATACCATTTCCACAATTCTGATCTTTTAGAATCATGATCCATTGGTTTTGATTATGACTATCAACCATGTAGAATAAGATTAGTATCATAAGGACCATGTAAAATAATGAGAAATAGTATCCCAAGAAGAATAAAGAAATTATACTATGGTTAACTCCTCACTGGGTGAAACATCAATTTCCCTAATTCATAATAATTGGATCTAGAAACCCTACTTCATGGAGAACCATACTGGTTCCACTCTCAGAGTATAAAATCACAAGACTGTATATGATTGGTTATATCTAAATTTTTTGGAATGTCCATATTTGTTATAAATAAGAATGATGTATATTTATACCAGATAGAATGATGAAGTTCCTCAACAAAATTTTGTTATCAAGTCTCTTCTTAGAAAAAATGATCTAGGATAATTGGGAAAAGATCCTAAAACATGATATGAATATACCCCACATACATCCACCCCTACTTGATAAATAGTATCTAACTCTAATTTTTTACATTCATTGTTTTCGAGAGGAACAAAATAGGGAAGTCGTTCAAAAATTCCACCTAAAACCACCTAAATAATTCTATTCACTAAGATTAAAAATCTATATTTTATGCATGACCCCACAAATTTAATGAAAAATGAACAAGAACCCAGTTATATATTAGATCTTGATTTATAATTAATGTGATCTCGTGATCCTACAACCTCTATCTCAAGATTGTAAACTCTACCCTCATAATTTCATGGATCATTCCACTAGAAGACATACAAGGCCTTATACCATTTCTCATCCTACTCTATCAATTTGATCCACTATTGATCATCCAAATCACCATGAGGAACCTCCATAACCTAAAAAAATGTGGTAAATGATCAGGAAATAGAAAAAAATAGAAAAAAATATTACATAATATTAGTGGTATTGAGATTTATTATGATTCATTTATTTAAATTTTACAACTTCTTAAAACCTTCAAATTCAAATATCATCACAATAAATCTTCATTCGTTTATAGACCCCAGGAATATTCCCCGCATGTGTAACCACTTCAATGTGTAATGTGGTAGGCTCAGAGTCTTTGAATAAGATCGCAAAGTAGCCCAAAACACATATCTTTTTTCGTCTACCATAGTTTATGTAACACATCTAGATCTACTAATGTTTTTTTAACCACAATCCCTTGATATCCTCATATGAATAACTCTAAAATGCATTCCATCCGTTAACAAAAACCACTGATACCACTCTCCCAGGAAACAATCCCTCCAAATGTACTCCACTTGGGTTAATAGTTAAATATTATATTTGATAACCCTTCAGTCCCACCTTTGATAGTCCCCGAGATGAGAATAAGAAGTGGGGGTATAAAACCATCAAAAAAATGAATAGACATACCCTTTATAATAAATTATCTGAAGATATGATAAGTAAATTATAAGAAACTAGGAAAAGTAATAGAAAAATTAACACAAACCCACCTAGAAATGAATATATAATGTAAACACATAGACGAGTCTCCAAATTAATTCTGAACAGATAAGTGCTTTAATAGTGACTCAAAGTAGTTATAAAAGTTTGAGATAGTAATGAATATAATAGTATATGAAATAACTAAGGCATCAATATATTAAATATTTATATATGTAGATTTAATATACGATGAAATCTAGTATGATCATACCCAATGTATCCTGAACACTTTTCAAATGATAATTCTAATGCACCAATGAATGAACTGTAGAATAGATTTCACATAATCAAGTAACCTAACCAATCCTGCTCCTAACAAGAAATTTTCACCAAATAAATAAAAATAAGAATAATTAGAATAAAAATAAAAATAATAATAATATGCAGTCCCATTGTTTTCCCATGAAGATTCTAATTGCAAGAACAAAAAATGTGCATCTTGGAATTTTCATCTCTTCCTTATAGTTATCGTGCCTATACACATCTAGTCCATCACATCAAACAACACCTCACTTGATGATTCATTGTACATGAAATCATGTCTCTCAAAAAGACACATAGGTCATTACATCACATCTCATCCTCACTAAAAAACAACAATAGTTTGGTATTTTGAACATGAAGGACGTATACCCAATGACCAAGTCCTACAATGAAGAACCCCCACCATAAAAAATGTCAGAAAATATAACCATATTGGAAATTTGAAATATATCCATCCCATACCATTTATGTAAATTTTGTCTACAAGATAGAAATGGGAAGAGTAGGTTACCTACCATCCATCATCACTACTAGGATATCGGGGTAAACACACCCAAAATATTTGGTTGTAGTTATAATGAGCATTTCATGGGCAGAGTATATATATAAATCACATTGAAAATTTAAAAAATATACATCCAAAAATATACCCATCCTATGTATTTACAACAAGAATACTACCCCAACTCACAAAATTTGTACAAATCCTCACGAATTCATCAACTTTTACTAATACCACTCAATTCATAACAACACAGAAGAAATCTACAATGCACAAACCACCTTCATGACATAATTTGATTTTACATTATTTTCCATATTTCATATTATTATATATTACTTTATTCTATCATATTAATTTCATATTTATCATCAACCCATTAAACCACATATACCTTTTAAAAAAATCCACTTTCATCCCATTAACAAAACCATCCCATGTCATTTCATATTTCATCATTAACTAATTATTCCATCAATATTGTGTAACTTATACCAAAACAAAAATCAAAATAATAACAAATCATTCTCTTTACAAATAACCACACATTTCCACCATTTCGCCACCAAAAAGACATTTTACCCAATAATATCCATCAAAATCACAATCTCTATATGCCTCATATCATCACTTCCACCACCAACATCATAAAAACACTTCATAGATCCTTCCAAATCAAAACCGAAACACAATCCAAATGAATATTCAAATTTCCCAAAAAAACCTTATATTTAGAACAAGGTTTTTCATCACCTTCACTTCTTTATTCATGCTAATTCACACCCATGATAAAATTTCTAGTGGAAACCACTTCATTAAGTTGAAAAAGACTATATAAATTTATATTTTTGGTTAACACAAAAAACTATAAGTGAAATTTTCCACAGTCAAAAAAACAAAAAATATATCCCCCCATGAACACAATTTTCTATATGGAATCAAACCGATTAATTCAAAATTTCCTGAATATAAAATCATTAAAGCATATGATTTCATTCCCATTCCCCTTTACTTACAACTAAACAAATTCCTAATATTTTTTATGTTGTGAATACCACATTTCCAAGGATATAAAAGAGTAAAGACACTCTTATATGATACATTTGATGAGAAATAAAAGATCCACTATAAAAATTGGTCTAATGATCCACTATACAGGGTTTGAATATAAGGATGACAACCACCATGCACCAATATGAAAGAAAAAATATGGATCAACCTTGAACACAACAACCCACAACTTATTATCAATATAGAAACAATAATACCATTGGTTATGTTATATTAAACTTTTCCTAATTGAATAACAAGGATGAAAACTATAAAGGGAGATAATGAAAATTATATAGAAACATTAAGGATTTATCTACTAAGGATCTTGATGACAACCACAGAATAGGGGTTGAATGAACTCATTGGGAGGTACATGGGTCATCCATGAAATGAGAGAATGTCCCTAAAATATTTGGGGATTTAGAGGATTTAGGAATTTTTTGATAGTATAAAAATCCTAAGACCATATCACATACTAACTAATCATGATTATTTACAAATGATGAATTAGAGACCACAACTCAAGGGTTGGAGACCACACCATATCCTAGCTAGTCAAAAATTTATATGAGAATTAAAGCTATCTGTATTTAATAGATACCAAATGTTAGTTAAAGGGACCCAAAAATAGTGATATGGACCACAGCACAAAAAATTTTGTCCATGAAAAAGGCTATGCCTCAACATTGATCCATGATGTAGCCAGGAATAAAACAACAGAACACCTAACATCAAAACTCATATAATCCACACCGTAGATCGGTGATCATGATGAAAAAATGATGATGTTGTTAGTATCATATAAACTAAACATCTAATCCCCTTATGAAAAAACAAATGCCTATACACCATAGAACATAAAAGGATATACCAAAACCCCTCCCCGTGACATAGTTATACCAAAAAATCATTGAAACTCTAAAAAATCCACCTTGAGACTCTGTACCATATCCAACATCTCTACATGATAAAAGACATGTTTATTGTGTATCCCATCACATCATAACGAAGAATACTCTATAGATGAAATCATAGTTTCAAATCCTCATTTTATCCAATAAAATACTTGGTAACTTTCCCAGGTACCTTCATCCATACAATTCTTATAATTTAATGGGTCATATGGTTAATCCCATTACACGATTCATCCTTAACCAAATATATTTGGAAGCAACATTAATAATTACATTAATATAGGTTTTAATTGATGAAATTGTTATATTAAATTGAATTATCTTTTCATCATTTTAGTTTTAGATAATTATGATATAATTCATACATAAAAACCATCAAGAATATGAATTTTTACTCATAAAATAGTATCTATTTCGCCCATAATACAAATATTTTTAATAAAATATTAACTATTTTTGTTAAAACTATTCACAACATTCATATTTTCTTTGTATTTTCTCTAAAAGATAAATAAATACATTTTGAAAAAAACATGTTGTGACAATAAAATTTTCAGTAAGGGTCACAAAAAGAAGAAAAAGGTATTTAGTCAATGAATACTTATAAACATATAAAATCATTTTAACAAAGTAATACTTCTAACACATAAAGTATCATATATATACTTTGTGAAAATAATATATATTTATAAGACATTGAAATAATAATTAAAATATTTTTGTAACATGGGGAATTAATTACATGAAATTTTAAACCACATGACAACCATATTATTTGTAACCCTAATGGCTACCATACAATATAACCCTCCTGAATACATTATGATGTTTACCTAACTGTTAAATTATAGTGTAACTATTGCTGTTACAAATGGAATAACCAATATTGCCTAATTAAATAATAAACATATCAAATACATTTGAGGTATATATATGTACTACCTATCATCAGAAAAAAATTCCCTGATCCAAAAAAAATCATAGTAAATAAACACTTGCATCATAAAAATATTTCTTATTGAACATCATTTATTTTAAATGAATAATGCGCAAATAAAAATAAAATATTGTTCTTGGTAAATAATCATGTAATAATGTAAATTAGAAATAAAATATTTTTGGCAGCATGAAATCTATAAAAATATTCTCTTTCTATATATGTTAAAAGAAAACTTTTATTTTGAATTTTCTAAATAAAACAAACATAAAATTTTTATAAAAATATTCTTTACTTTGGGTTCTTCTAAATTATACACGTTAAAAAATAATTTATAACGTTTTAAATAGTGTTATTAATATATTATTGAACTATATTCATATCTATAATACCTTATATGATTTTTTATTATAACATTCTATTTATTTAATAATTGTATTTTATTAATTTCTTATTTATGATGAAATGTTTTCATCGTTTCCATGAATGACTATTTATAAATATTATTTTAAAAAATGTATAATAATACAGAAATTGGAGAATGAAAATATTTAGGTCATTTTAATCAATTATATGTGAATTTAATCTATCCATAAATTTAGTATTCCGAAATGAAATCTTATCGTCCACGAAGTCGGAAAATGGGCACAACACATTGGATGATAACAATTTCAAGAATAAAAGACAAAAATAAGAGATTTCATATTGAATATAACATTAAAATAATAAAATTATGGTATATATATATATATGATAATAGATTTATCATGAAATTTTCTATAGGGGAGAGGAAATGGTATAAATGAGAAATAATTTAAAATACAAGTAAGAATTTACCTCTTGAATCTTTTCCCCATGAGAACGGGCTTTAGGATCATAGAAGTGTGATTTATATGAAACAATATGTATTATAATTTAGAAATGGATGAGGAGAATAAAATTTTAGAGAGGATAGTGTAGAAATATGACTTATGTTTATGATATCAAGGGAATGAATAATCACCCTTTTATAATTGGGGTGATGGAAAAATTAATAATTAAATGAAATATAAAAATATAATAATTATAATATAGTTTTGATGACATAAGAAATCCTAAAATTTAGGTAATACCACAAATTCACCATTGAATTATCATATTTGGACATTTTCAAGATTTGTTTTTGATTTTTAAATAATTAATGACAATATTGACTTCATTAAAAACCATTTTTTAAATTAAAAATTATCCTGTACAATGACATAAAAATGATTAATTTGAAAAATAAATTTTATTTTATTTTATTTTATAAATTTCAAATTCATCTCGGATACACATTAGTTACATTAAAAACCAAAATTTATATATTTTTTAATATTATAAATATAATTTATCTTCTTTTTCTTTTAAATTAATAACTTCGACAATGTTATTGAGCTAGCCTTTAGAGTATATAATGGTTCCCTAAGAATTTATAAGAATCATGATGAACATAAATTTATATTCATTAAAATTAATATTTTATTGAAATAATCATCTTGAAATTGAGAGAATTAAATGTTTTATTAATATAAACCTATAGTCTGAATACCTGACTTCCTTTTAAATAAAATATAAAAAAGTGATTAATGTGACTCATATGGGCCAAAAATTTCCCACATATGAATCAAAAAATATAATAGACCAATATTTATCATCTAAAATAAAATAGTAAAATTTTAAGTAACTAAATGATTATTATAATTTTAATTAAATTCATTTTATTTATTTTTCAACTTAATTCACAAGAACTGCACCAGTGTTGTGCACCCATCAAAGTTAATTACATAATATATAAAATTAAAAATTATTGTATAATTCATTAATATAATTTAACTATGTGTATGATAATAACTTATGTTTATTAATTGTGTAAATTTATTCCTATAAATTTTAATACAAAATTATCAATTAATTAATTTTTCTTGTCTTTTATACAAATGAATTTCCCGTACATTTCGATAAGACTTATGTTATATAACTATAAAACTCAAAAAAATCATCGAAAATCAGTAATTATATATATTAATTACTTAACATGCGATGTATATAATTTATACTACTAAATTATTATATATGTTTTAGTAATTTTGATCTTGGTAGCTCTACACAAGCACTACATTGACATTTCTAATGTTTTTTTTAAATTATCAGGAAATAAATATTAATTTATATTTTCTGAATTATTTTTTCTACAAATCTCATCTTATAATATAATTATTTAGTTATTTGATATGATTGATATATTTTATAACATAATAAATTCTTGAATATTTCACAAAAATTATATAAATAAATATACAATATTTTTTCTTATTTAAAAATAAATTAATTTTTTCTTAACATATCAAAAATTTATACTCAGTTAATTTCAAAATTATGAATTAATAAATTAAATTAGTTTTGTAAAGTTATAATTATATGATTTGAAGTTTAATATTTTAAATATTTTCATATGAGAAATTGGTTTTAAAAAAGTAAAAGTTTTTCGAAATTACTCTTTTTAAGAATTATTTAACATAGTTAATATAACTATATAATTAAATAATACTAATATGAAACCAAATTATTTTATTTTTACTTGGGTTGTTACATTCGACCCCTTTTGAAAATTGTGTCCTCTCAATTTATTCAACTATTTATCAAATGGAGATACATTTCACTCATAGAATTTTTCTAATTCTTAGGTATCTTCTTTAGTCATGCAGTTTCTACACAAAAACATAACCTTGAGAATTAACATATTAGAGAAAACATGTTTTCTAAGATCAATAATATGAATAGTTTTCTCTTCATAAGAATGATTCTCTTCATAAGAATGTTTCTGTTCTAAATAAATAACTTCTTTTATTGAAATATAAGATGAACCTGACACATAATATATCAATATTGAAACATGAATAACATTGTTCACCTTCGATAAAAACAAATTCAAAGCTATAATGTAGATAATAAGTCCAAATAATCTTATATTTGGTGTGGTCCATTGAATAATTTACATGTATTTCCTTTCATTCCAAAATGCACAACACTTTTTCATAAATATATCTTAAGGAAACCACAATCACCTACCTCGAATGAATAGTCTTTCCTCCTGTTATATGTATAATTATTTTGGCCTATTTTGAGCTATCCCCATATATTTTTCGACCATTATCACATTCTCAGCAACATATGTTCCTAATTTTGGTCCCATTAACTACCTTTCCTTGACTACATCCCAAAATATGTAGTTCGACAATGCCTTTCATATAATTTCTTAAATAGTACCATCTGTATACTAGAATGAAAAATATTATTAAAAGAATACTCAACTAATGAAATATGGGAATCCAAACTTCCCATGTAATCCACTGATGAATAATGTATCATTACATACAAGGAATGAATTGTTCACTCAGTCTTCCATTCATATTGGGGATCAAAAGTATTGATTAAATTTAAATATTTTCCCAATAACTTATGAAGGCCCTATAATAAGTTACAAGGGATCATGTGATCATCTTCAGATACAATGGGGAGACGAAATCCATGTTACATAAAATTAACTTTGATTTATAGTCTATAAGGATAATATAAAGGCCGAGTATATCGAATTGTAAAAGAATTTAAAGATTTATGTTGTCTACCAACAATAATACAAATTTCATTGTTACCACAACCCATTATGAAATTAATAGAGATATTTTACCATTTCCACTCTAGCACTGTAAAATGATTATGAATCCCCTTTTTAAATGTCCCTCTACATTAATCTTCTAATAATTCAAATATTTCATGGAAATTTTTTAAACATATCATTTCATTCCCTCCAACTAGTAATACACCTGAAGGTATCAATACATACAAGTGCATCCCAGATGAACCGAAAATAGAGAACTATGAGTTTCACCTAGCATGTCTTTTTTCAGGTTGGAATCAAAAGGAACACATAATATCATTCAAAATATCAATAAATAATCATTATCATCATGAATTTCAATAAATTCAGCATTATAAATAAATTCAAAATTTTCATTTTTCTCACAGTCTTTCCTTCGTTCTTTCTTAATTCTATCTAAGAGAGAAAACTATTGTAACTCACCAAAAATAGAGAAATCACCTACACAAAAATATTTCTTTCTAGAATTTATAAAATCATTAATCAAGTCGTCATTTTCTTAATGTAACGTGGTTAATGTTTCTTGATATTTATGAAACAAGGTGTCTACCACATTGAGTTATTTTGGATAATGGTAATTGATCATGTAATGATAATCCTTTATTAGTTCCAGCCATATTCTCTCCCTCATTTTATAAGACATATTTTGAGGAATGTGATCCTCATTTATTCATTGTTTATGTATTTTTAGTCATTTGGTAAAATTTGGGAGAGTTTAGAAAGTTTTTGGGATGATTTTGGGGATGATATTAGGGCACATAGTTTGAGCACGGTAAGATAAAAACACGTAGAACTTACAAGAAACCATGAAACATGTTCCAAAGACATGGGCGAAGGTGCACAATTATGTTGCAATGTTTGTCAAATTATGTGACCCCTTGGTAACTCTGAACCATGGAATAGTGGGACGCAGCAGGGTTGGTGCATAATTTATCTAACTATACGGTCCATCCACATTAGGCACACATTGGTACATTTTAAGGCACACAGTTAGTGCATGGTTTGTAAAACTAAGATGGCTAAATGTGTGTAGCTTTAAAAATGGGTTAAAAATATCCTCACACTATTAAAACACTAAAACACCAATTTGAGCCCCATTTCAACCGACAGTCATGATTTTGTCACATCCAATGTTAAAGAACCACAATCTATCATTTTAGAAGTTTTTCAAAGGAATTTCATGCATGTTGGAAGGTGGATATTTTTTTGTAAGTCTCTCTTCATGTAAATTTCTTGGTTTTCCATAGATATACATTACTATTACTCTCCATATTTTCTATATACATTTTTTAGGATATATCATTGATTTTTGATGATGATAATGGTTTGATTTAGCATAGTAGATGTAAATAGAAGGGATATAAGGTGGTTTTGTCGAGCTTTCACCAAGATTTGGTGATAGTTTGTTCAATTTTTCATTATTGGAAAATCCATAATGTTATGTGGCTTCACTCTTATCTCCTCATAGTAGAATATTAAGGATTTGGTTTAAAATTATATTTTTCTCATGAAATATGTTTTTGGATTGATTTGAAAAGCCTATATGGAAGCCATTCAGGGTGGATTTGTTGGTTTTGGTTAGATTTTGAACTTATTTAGCAATATACATCGTCATATGATTTTTAAATGATGATTGTTGATATGATTTATTAGTAATTGTTAAGAAATGTTTTTTAAAAGTGTTTTCAATGAAAATTATGTTTTAATAGAAATATTATGTGGCTTGAAGGATATATTTAGGTTTGAAAGTATTGATTGAAAAGATTTTTTATATGTTATTCAAAATTATTGTTTGTATTAAATATTTTATCATGAGATTTATGGCATGGATATTGGGTGTGATGTACAAATAAAAGGATTTAGAATGTGGCGTGATATACCACAAGAAAAATGTTATGGGTCTGATGGGTAGTTTCATAATTATTTTTAAAACTGAACTCATGTGGAGGAATTTTTTGAATGATTAAATTATGTGTGTGACCATGGAAAATAGAATGGTTAATTCCATTGTGAACTTGAAAATGGGTGATGAATTTTTTCCCTTTGAAAATGTGTCTATTTTGGTAATGTGTTTTGGTAAGGATGTGGTTGATTATTTTGATTTTCTAACATTGATAAATAGAGTTATATATATTGTTTTACACACAATTAATGTCTTCTTCAACCATTTTATGGTATGCAGGGAAGTCATTTTTGGAAAGCCTAGTGAGTATTAAAACTCACCCCCTGCTTTGGAACACGGTTTCTTGTTAAGATAATGTATTCCTGGAAACAAGTTAAAGAAAAAAATCTCATTTTTGTAATGGTACCTAATGATTCTGTGGAATTTGCGGATTTGGAGCATGGATCATGGATTAAGGATGCATTGTCTGGCCTATGTGTCATGAGTGGAATAGTTTTAGTTTTCCTCTTTGTATAATGATTTTATTATTGAATCATTTTATATGGTTATTGTTTCCAAGTGGTTTAATTTTTATACATTTTTTACATGCATCATATAAATGGTTTGGTAATGGATAGATTTTTTTCCTATTTTATTTTTCAAGGGAATGTTGTTCCCCATCATTCATGAACCCCTAGGTATTTATTTCTATACATTACCACCATAGGAATGTTTTTTACATCCAATTAGTGTATTCACATTAACTCAATTTAATGAGTAGGGGTGGGAAGTTACAATTGATATTAGTTTTTCGTTCCTTTGGCATAAATTGTTATTATTGTCTGCAACAACCCATGATTTCATAGTATGTTATTTCTTTAATGTAAATCAAAAGATTTCACTACACCCAACACCATGTTTGAGCATACCATGACTTAATAAACAAGTTATCCAAAAAACAGCTATGAATAATATTAACTGCATTTGAATTTTTTTATACTCCATTTAATATTAAAATCCATATTATATGTTTTTTAAAGAGAATATAAGAAAAAATTCAATTTTTCATTTAAAATAAATATTTTTAAAAAAAATTATATTTTACCAACTTTTAATGGAGAACCCTATTTAAATCCAATATTCAACACTTTTATATACTCAATTTGAAAAAATGAACCTCTTCTTTATAATAGGAATATAAAATATAGTGGTGATAAATTTTTTGGTAATTTTCTGATAACTTTTATATTTGATAAATAGTAAAAAATAGTAAATTTTAATTTAAAAGAAATTTATTAATAGAAATAATTTATAGTATTTAATTATGAATTTGAGTGGTTTAAATGAATAATGAATCTTTTTATATAATTTAGGTCATTGTAAGTATATTCACATTTAATGTGAACATAAGCACATGTCAATCATTTGACTGTTTTTATTTCTTAAAACCCCACATTATGGTTTTGATAGTAGAAATTAATATTAAAATAATTAATGAAAAATTATATGATTTTAATTTGGTAAAATAGACCTAATTTTCAAATTTATAATATCCAAATTATCTTTGGGTGAATTTTGGGTAATTTTCTAAAAACACTCAATATTTTTATGAATAGTGAAAAAGACTCCATTGTAGATAATCAATTACTTTTTCATTTAAATAATTATTCTTTTTTATATACATTTATTATAAATTAAAAATATAATCATAGTACCTATTTTAGTACAATGTAATTCATTGGAATCATTTTATCATAATATTTGATATATAATATTTTATGAAACTAATTAATGTTTTTACTCACCTTCTAGGCACATTAGAGAATTTTCATAAAAAGTAATTTTAACACATCTATGAATTGAATTTCAAAAGTCTAAGAGACATTGCTGACATCTGTAACTAAAATGTGGGTCAACATGATGAAAATGATTTTTAGTAAATTGTAACATTTTTTTATTTACTGCAGTTAAAGTAAATATGGAAATTAAATGTAAAAATGATATTATAATTTCCCTAACACATTTCCTAGTTTTATTGGATAAGTTTATTTCAACCAAATTCAGATTTAGGAATAAAATATGATCCTTCTGATCCTCTAAGATTGGATTAGGAAATTTATTATTATTCTATTTAATGAAGAGTTAAAAGTGTTAAATACAAATTTTAATAACTAATTTTTTCTAATATAAGTATATAAATAAGATAAATTAAACTATATATACTCATTATAAAGATAAAAATATTTACTTTATAGTGGTATTTTATTTTTAATTTTGATAAATTAAATATTAAATTTACTTATGAAACAATGATGAGGCAATAATTACCTTATTAATTAATGATTAAAATAATTGATATTATAAAAATTAAAAAAAATATAAATTGAAACTTTTGATGAATTCCACGAATATTATTGGTTAATATGACATTTTAGGGTTATTTTAATGTATTTTTTTCTATGTTATCATGTTCTGGAGACATTCACAAAAAATAAAATACTAAATAGTTTCAAAATTGACATAAATTAGTTTTTTAAGTAAATACTATATTATTAAATTATTTAATATTCCAATAAATATTAGTATTTGATAAAGGATATATATAATGATATATATGTCATTAATGAACCACATGGGGTTCCATTAGGATTTTATGGTACGTTTATTAACAATGTAATCTAAAAATACAAGAAGACATTATAAAACTAAACCCATTTAACTAAGAGTTGAATCGAAAGGATAAGGTTATCCTGATGACCTAAACATGTCTAAAACCTATTTTTTAGGCCTTCGACCCATACTCTCCTTATCATTGAAATTTATCCATTTAGAGTAATTAGAAAACAAAGTTTATTTTATAATAAAATAATATTTTTCAAGATTTTCGTAATGTGACCCTCACCTCCCTTATAAAAAGGTACTTACCCTTCTCTAACTTTCACAACTCGAAATCAATTTGGCTCATCAATACCATGCTAAAATATCCTTAAAATATTTTCAATTCATCCTTGAGGACATACATTGACCAGAAAGCCAACCTAAGAGTCTATTTTTGTCAAATCCAAATGAAGTAACTAAAGAAGAGGTAATAATTTTATCACCTCTTTCAAAGTTGTTTTCTTCTTCCACTTCCTCTTTCTTTGTTATTTCCATAAAAAAATAATAAATCAATTAAATTATAAATACTGATATGTTATTGTAAATATGGTACATCCATATTCATTATTCTATCTATCCTATAAATGAAAAAGTCTCCATACATGTGTATGTACGACTTACTGTCTCCAAGTCGTGGTATAGTTTTTTATTCAACACATCATTATTTTTAATTGTATAATAATGAGTATAATTTAGATAAATAATAAATAAAATATGATTATGAATATTTATATATGATATACAATCTAATTAAATATGATTTCACCATCAATATAATGTTATTTTCTCTTTTCCGTACGTACAGATTATCGTATCCACGAACCCGATGAGATTCATTGCTCATCATAACCATTCGATAATAATTTTCATTTTATATTTAAAATATATGTTTATGATCTTAATATCAAAATATATGTGTATCAAATACATCATATCAATAACAAATATGACATCTGTAACAAAACATATATAAGGAAACAAACTAGTTAACACCTGAAATAATTATACTACTGAAATATTATTAAAAAAGAAAGATTAGAATATCATATATGATATCATTTTTATTTATGTGGTTCTTATAAAAATTAAATAACAATGATTTAACTATTATATTTGTATTTAATGTACCTATGACCAAGGAAAAGTAAAAGGTATGGGTTAATTTTACAATCTCATTATTATCCAAGGTTGTCTATACGTTACTATCTATTCGGATCTCTTTATCATCCACAACTTTGTTTCTTAAAAATTTATTTCAAAAAATTTTAATATTTCATATAATATGGGTTATATGCCATTTATACCCTTTTTGGAATATTTTTATATATTTTCTGAAAATATTCTTTCAGTTGTTTTCCAAAGAATGTACTTTATGTCCTTTTTGAAAAATTAAGGCATGATTTCTTTTTAAAATTATATAGCAGGAGTGGCAATTTTCAGCCATAATAACACCTTCTAAGATTCTCTAACAAGCTTATAAAAATATTTCAAAAATATAATTTTTCCGTTATAATATGTGACTTTTAAAGGATTTCAATATATAATGATATATTTCTCTCAATTATTTTGGATTTCATCTATGTCAACATCCTTTGATGGATATTACACTTATTTGTATTGGATTTATTATGATACAATATTTCATATTTTATTGAAGGTTTTGTGATATGTTTGACTATGGATATGTTATTTTTATACCATTCATGGTTTATGATTATTGTATTAACAATTATTATTCTAGTTTTAAGATGAATGTTTATGATATGGCTAATGCTTTTAATATAAGGAATGCATTGGACTTAGTATGTGATAGGTGGACCCCCTATACCTCCATTATGCATCGGTTGGTATCATGATAGAAACAAGTGCCTAGGAACAAGGTCGTGAAAAAAAATTATATATAGTCTTGTCATTAGGCCATGACTATGTGGTTATGATGTCAGTAATTTTGCATTCCATCATTATGAAATTAGCTATTGATATTACATGTCATTACTAAACTAGTATAATATGTATGTGGATAATTAAATGAATTTATTTGATTTATATTTAACATATTATACTGATTTTTATGTTTTAATGGCTTGTGTTTTAGTGATATTAATTTCCTTAAATGATTATTCTTATTTCTGAAATTTTCCTTTATATTGTTATCCTTACTGAGCATCTATGATCACCCCTTTCATATGTTTTATTTTTAAAAGGATTTGAAGAATAATATTATTATTGACATGTATAGATAATCTATGGTATATGAGTGTGTTCAAAGGGGACACAATGTTGATGTTTTTTATTTCATGATGTATTGTGAAACTTATGTATATTTCTAGAACTAACAAAGCTACTAAACCAATCGGTCTTTCAAATAATTATCTCTTGTGATCATACAAATGTTATGTAACAATGCACTAAATCCAGGTGACCAGGGTCAGGGTGTTACAGTTAGTATCAGAGGAATTTTAGTAAAATACTTGGAAATAAGATTTAGAAAAACTCAGATTAGAAACATTACCATATGCTATACTTTGATGATTAGTTAATATGAACTTCCTGTAATTTTCATAATGATGATATTTTATTAATTTTATAAGAAATACATCATTGTCTGGATACAAGCATGTTGATAGAGCTCTAGCACATACGTACCTAGGAGTGAAAACTCAAAGATGGAGTTTCAAGCTTGACCTGGGGGATCCAGGTACACAAAAATGGGCCTTGTTGTAGTCTTGGTTACGAAACTCCTGAGGGATATGCTTAGGATGATTCAAATTTTCCTTAAAAATAATTATGAAGGATTTATGATTAAATAAATATTTAAAGATAACATTTTTTATGATTATGGATTATATACATAAATAGATCAATTTATGTTAAGTGTTTTACAAGATTGGAATTATGAATTTCAGTTCATAAACTAACACAGGTATTCCATTTTTTAAAAATAGTACCCAATAGAAGTAATGAGAACTCTTGAAAAACGTATGATCTAAAGAGTAAGATGGATTAAATAATTCATGGTCTTAAGATAGAATTTAAATGATAAATAGTCTCTCACGCATTTTCATCATATAGATGAATAGTTTCATATGTTAAAAAGATATGTAATTAATTCTCTATGTCAAATGGATTTGAAGGGAAGGTAGAGAAGAAACGGATAGTAGAGAAACAAATGGATAAAGGGAATAAGGGAAAACTGATTTTTCTATTTGTGATAACCGTGTAAAGAATATATTTTGTAAATTCATTGAAGGGAATGTGAGATTGTTATATGTGTGGAGAAGAGGACGCCAAGTACATGATTGAAAGGTTATGAAAATGGTTTCAAATGTACAATTATTCATCTGAAAGGTTTTGGGATAGTATGTGAATAAATTCCCCAATCATTATAGTATACCAAAAATGGTGCTATTAGATAAAAATGAAGTTATGATACCACCACAGATGAAGAAGAGTAATTAGTGTTCTTATGTTTTTTTTAATGAATTAAGTCATTTGAGTGTTGTATCAATGATATACTGGTTATATTATTTCTAGAAATAAATAAGGATTGTACTGTAGTACAATTTAATTGACGATTTGAGATTTTGTGGTATAATGAAAAGTGACTCAACAACAAGTTCAATTTTTTGGTAAATAGATGGTTGAAGGAAAGATAATCCTTAATATGATGTTGATACTGAGTTAGTGATTTTGGAATAAGAGATTGTTTATTTGAATAGATTATATTTCATATTCTTTACTACCTTGGATGTAATTAATGGTTTTTTATTTCTTCATTGTTGGAGTGTTCAATATTTATGGATATAAGAAATATATCTATTATTCAATAAGTGATAATGAATCATGAATGAAATTGATATTTTTTATAGTAATTCTAGGTGTTACCATGTTTTAAGAGAATAAATGATGAAGGTACTCACAATTAATTATGTGGAAAAAAGAGATCTTCATTATGTTATGTTGACCTTCATTATAAATTTTTGGACAATGAGTTTGGACACAAGTATTTTGGATATGTCTTAAAATTGAAATGGATTATGATGGACATTGGATAATATGGTTTATGTTTAAAACATTTATTTAGGTCAGTTTTGGATTTTTTTATAAAATTGACAACACGAAGGTCGGGCAACAACCCGTCGTGTCTGGAAAGCCCACGAGACTAGAGCCCAAAATCGAAGGGCGACAAGGGTACATCAACTACCATTGGAATAAGTGATGTAAAAGTTAGTATAATGAAATTTTTCAATTGATCTGATATATGAATTATTAAATCATTTTTTTGAAAGCCTATGCAATTATGATAAATAGAATAGTTTTGAGTTCTATTATCTATTGGAGTGAAAGACGAGTTTATGGTAGAAATTATTTAATGAATGTAACTCTACATGTCATGTAATTTTTTTTCATATTCAATGTTGAAATTAATTCCTAAACTTTATGGAAATGATCATAAAAGAAAAAATGTGTTATCCTAATACCTTATTTTTTTTATGAACCAATAATATTTTTAGCAATCATATATTTATAGATTTGAGCCGTAAAATTTATATTTATTGTTTACATTATTTTTGATTTACGATCTCAATAACTCCCTATAAATATTTATGTTTTCCTCCAATTATGTGTCTCAAATTTCCCACAATGTTCTCTTATTCGAAATCATATTTATTTGGTGGGTTTTTAATTTACCATTCCCTCTTATGAAGATTAAATATTATTAACTATATTTATGATGTGGTTTTCCAGAAAGGTTTTTTCAATTTTTAATCATTATTATTCGAAGAACAATTTCAGATTGTGAGGAATAAATTTAATGAAGGAGGGAAGAATGTAACACCACAATATTTTTATAGTTTGTTATCTCCTTAAGGAAATTCAATAGCTTGCGTTACACGCAACATTGAGTTCAAGCATACCACTACAAACCAAACTAGTTGTTCAAAATGTAGTTATGAAAAATATTTACCACATTTGGAATTTTATATATACTCGATATAAATTTAAAATAAATATTACATTTTTCTTAGACAGAATGTAATATCCAATTCATTTTATCATATAAAATAATTATTTTAAAAAAGGCAATTTTAAAAAAAATTAATAGAGAACCCTTTTTAAATGAAATATTTGAAACATTTGTTTTTTCAATTTGATAAAATAAACTTCTTATTTAAAAGTGGGACATAAAAATTAGTTTGGATAAATTTTTGGTACTTTTCTTATGACTTTTATATTTTTTTGAATAGTGAAAAGTACTAAATTTTAGTTGAAATAATTTTTTTAATCGAAATAATTTATAGTGTTAAATTTTGAATTCAAATGGTTTTAATGTTTAATTACATTACATTTTTATCATATAATATAATTTAGGAAATTTTAAGTAATTTTAAATTAAAATTGGATAGAAATGCATGTCAATCATTTTATAGTTTTTACTTCTTAAAAACTCTCTTTCTTGTTTTATCAACGGGAAAAAACATAAATTAATTTTTTAAATGTTTTATTTTTTAATCTGTTAAGTTATAAATCATTTTTGAATTCAGAATATCAAAATTATTTTTGGGTTATTTTTTGGTATTTTTCTAAATAAATTAAATTTTTGATGAATTGCAAAAAACTATACGTTGTATATAAAAAATGACTTTTTCATTTAAATAATTGTCTTTTATTTAAATTTATATTAAAGTCAAAATAGAAAAATAATACCTATATTAGTCCAATGAAATTAATTGGATTCATATTATAAAATTATTAGATTTATAAAATTGTGTTAAACTATTAAACGCCTTCTACCAAACTTCTATGCACATTTGAAAATTCACATGAAAAGTATTTTTAACGCTTTCATTAATTTAATTTCAAAAATCAGATGTACCTGATTGACAATAGTATGTAAAATTTGGTTCAACAGGATGAAAATATTTTTTTTCTAAATGGTATCTTTTATATTTTATTTACCACAATTAAAATTATATAGGGAAATTAAAGATGAAAATGATATTATAATTACCCTAACACATGTCATAACTATATTAGAAATTGTATTTCGACCAAAATAAACCTTATGAATAAAACAATATCCTTTAGATTGATTGGTATTAGATTAATACATTTATTATTAATATAATTAATGATGAGATAAATGTGATAAATTCAACTTTTAATAACTAAAACATTTTAATATTTGGTTATGCATAGTATAAATTTGACTATAAATATAAATTAGAAATATAAATTTATTTCCAACATTATTGTATTTTATTAATAATTTTTAAGCATTATATAATAAAATTTAATTATGAATCAATGATGATGAGTAATTACCTTATTAAAATATCATTAAAATAAATGATATTATTATTATAAAAATAAATTTAAATTGAGACTTTTGATGAATTCCATTAATTTTATTGGTTAATATGAAATTTTAATGTTTATTTATTGTATTTGTTAGGAATTAATAATGTTTTAGTGACTTTCAAAAACACCAAATACTAAATAGTGTCAAAATTGACATATATGAGTTTTTAAGACAAATACTATATTATTAATTGATATAATATTACTAAAAACTATTTTTAAGGAAAAGGACTTATATAATGATATATATGTCATTAATAAACCACTTTTTATTTTCTTTCCATTTTATTGTATGTTTATTAACCATTTAACATAAAAATACATGAATACATTGTAAAATTTAAACTATATTTCTACCATTTAAATCTAAAAGATAAGGGTAATATTGTAAACTAAACATATCTAAAACCTATTGATTAAGAGTTTTTCGACTGATCCCAATAATATCCATGATGTATGTATATTTGGTGATATTTTAAATTGAAAATAATTTTATAACCAAATAATATTTCAAGCTATTCGTATAGTGTCCATCATCTCTCGTGTAAAAGGGTACTTCCCGTTCTCTTAATTTCAAACATCTAATGTGATCTGGCTCAGCCAACTCCTACTCGAATATCCTCCCAACTACCCTAAATTCAACCTATAGCCCTTCCTATTATAAAAAAATTCATCCTAATGATCCCTTTTGATTAAATCAAAACAATGAACCCGAAGAAGAGGTAATAATTTCGTCACCTCTTTAAAAGTTCGTTTCTTCTTCCGCATCATATTTTTATGTTACTACCATACCAAAATAATAAATCCAGTATCTTCTAAATATTGTGATTTTATTATAAATATGAATCATTCATATTCATTATTCTATCCATCCTATTAATGAAAAATTCACCATAATTGCGTATGTATGACATAACGTCTCCACATCATTGTGTAGTTTGTTATTCAACAACACTTTATTAGGATGGGTATAATAATTAGTATAGTTTATGTAAATAATTAATATAACATGTTAATTATTTTTTATATATGATATTCCATTCAATTAAATACGATGTCATCGTCAATATAATGGTATTGTCGCTCGTGTGTGCGTACAAATTATTGTCTTCATGAACGCTATGAGATTCATTCACCATCACAAACATTCAAAAATTATTTATATTTACGGAATAAAAATAATTTTTAAAAACATAATATCATTATGATATGAATGAAATTCATCCTATTCATAACAAACATGACTTACGAAGCATAATATATAAAGGAAAACAAATCTGTTAACAATGAAAACAATGATACTACTGAAATATTATTAACAAACTATATTAGAAGATGATATATGATATCATATTTATGCATGTGGTTATTGTATAATTTAATAACAATGATTTAGTATTATAAAGGATGTTAATGTACACACAACTAAGGGAATGTATAAGGTATGGGTTGATTTTACAATCTCTTTATTATTTGAGGTTGTTTTTACAAAAGTATTTACTAGGACTACATTAACATACACATTCGTGTTTCATAATAAATTCATTTAAAAATAGTCTGACAATTTCATAGAATATTAGATAAAGTAATTTATTCCCTTTTTCCATTTTATATTAAATTTTTTGATAGGATATTTTCTGTCATTTTCTAAACAAGGTACATTTTTACATTTTCAAAAAATTAAGGTGAGAATGTTTTTTAACTTATATGACGGGATAAACTATTTTCATCCATTATAACACCTTCAAAGAATCCCTTAAAAGATTATTAGAATATTTCCAAAAATAAATGGTTTCTTTAATAATTATGTTACATAGAAATTAATTCAAAATAGAATGATATATTTTTCTAAAATAGATTAGATTTCATCTATATCAATATCCATTAATGGATTTTACACTTGTTAAAATTTATTTAATATGATACAATCTTCAATATTGTATTGTATGTTTTGAGATATTTTATATTTCTGAAGTTTTTTTTACCATTCACTGTTTATGGGTAGATTATTAACATTTTTTATTCTAGTTTTAATATTAATGTTTACATTATGTTACAACCGTTTCATATAAAGAATATATTGGACATAGTAAGTGATGGGTGGAGACCTCTATATCTCCATGATACATCGGTAGGTCTCATTAGACAAACGTGTGTCTTGGAAAATGGCTATGAAAATTTGTTATCTGTAGTCTTACCATGATGCCTTGAATATGTGGTTATGATGTCTAGAATTATGCATTCCATCATTATTAAAAAATCTATGGATATTATATCTTATAATTCGACTCATATAATATCCTTTTTTATAAGTAAATGAAATTATTTTATTTATAATTTCGATATTATAATGATTTGAATTTTTAAAATTATTTTGTTTTCATCTTATAAATTTCCCTATATTTTTATTCTTGTTTATAATTGTTTCTGCTATGTTGTTATCCTCAGTGAGAATCCGAGCTCATCCATTTAATATATTCTTTTCAATAGGATGCGTAGAAATATATTATGATAAACCATAATGGATAAGCTAATGTATATGAGTGTGTTCAATGGGGAAACAATGTTGTTGTTTTTTTATTTCAGGATTTAATTTAAATCAAATGTATGTATCTAGTACTTCAATGGATACTGAAATAATCGGTCTTTTGAGACATGAACTCTTGTCATTTTTTAAATGTTAAATAATAATGCACTGACTCTGGGTAACTATGATCGGAGCATTTCAATGGTGTCAAAATCTACTCTATTTTTATTCATTGATTTGGGATAGTAGTAATGAGTAGGATTTTCAGAACATGAAATGTATATCATAAAATGTTGTACCTAACATTTTTATCTAGAAAATCATGTTACTATTGATATAGGTACAAAAGTGTTTGGAGAATCTTTTAGGACTGTCATATTATTGTAGTGGGTTTATCCAAATAGATAAATATTTAATGCATTATAGAAATTACCTCTTAATGGTATTTAATATCACATTTGGTTTAATTATTTATGTTGTGATATGAATGTGTTGATTTTGAAAAATAAGAAAATTTATTCAAATGTGAGATTTTGAAAATATATCAGTTTTTCTATTTTATAAATTTATTGATTTTCAATAATATAGTTGAATTTTCAAGATGATTTATTATATGAAATGTTGAAATTTGGAAAGCATGGTTTTGATTCTATCAATGTGAGTTAATTTGAAATAGTAAGCCTTTAATTTCAAAAATGTTGGACATAAATTTGTACTTTCCTTTGAGGAAATTACACTATGTTGGCCTCATCAAGACCAACTAGAAGAAGTTGTGGAATATTTTGTTTCACCTAAAGCATCAGTGAAATAGATGTTGGTTTAGAGAATAGTGAAAAAATTTCAATTAGTATATAAAGAGAACACAAAAGATGAGAATAAGCATGTGGATAATTCAATAAAAATCTAGAAATAAAATCTGCCCACTTTGGGGGGTGATTCAGAACCACAAAGGGATGTGGAAAGGATCAACTGAATATTTTGTTTTTCTAGACACACTGGCAGATTTAAATGTCACATTACCTATATATATGTTGAAATATCATTCAAATCAGTGGTGGGAGTTTGAGGTCAATGAAAAAGGGGACAATGATTTCATATGATATGATTTAGAGTATTTTTTCAATAAACATGTATACCCTCTCACATTAATTATTTAGTGAACAATAGATTTTTTTTCATATTGATAGAAGGGAATCGTTTGGTGATAAAATATGTTTCCATGTTCATGAACTTCATCCAGTTTTCACCTGAGGTTACAGCTACTGCACCCATAAAGGTTTGCATTTTTTATTCAGGATTGAGGTAGGAAATCTATTTAATGATTGTAGAGATTTTTTTAAATATTATTTTGAAATGGTATATAGAGATACATTAGATGAAATAAACATATTGGGAATGATTGATGTAGAATACATGTCAATACCTGTGGGAAACTTTGGGAGAACTAACAAAGGGAGAATGCCGAAGAGGGAAACTTATTTCCAAAGAGAAAGTATGGATCATAATCGGTTTACAGGATTGTTGAATCATCCTCTAAAGCATATGAGTATGCTGAGATGTTTAAAATGTGTCTCTCTAATCCACATGAAGCAAGAATTTACTGAACAACCAATAGAATTTGATAACATAAATCAGTTTAGATATCTACTAGGTTTCTGTTTCAAAGCTCAAATATCAACCATTTGTGACAATTTTCATGGGTCGCATGCCTATTTTACTTCAATGAGATGAGGGTAGCAGCATACCCTTCTCTAGTACGGATGAATAATCTTGTGTGATTCTAGGAATGACTCTAATCTATAGTAAGAATTGTTTCAATTGGGTAATATAAAGAATATTGCTGCCAGTAAGAAGGTTATTGTAGTTGAGCAGGTTGCGGTGGATGATCAGTTAATAAGATCCATGGTTAGATGTAAAATTCTTCTGAAATATATAGTTATCCACGAATTGTTTCATATGGGCATGTAACACAATTTCAATGTTTATCAAATATTTGAACTCTAGTATAAATGTGGAAATTAGGCCTTCAATGTAAAATATTCAAACTCTTATTGGTCAAAGATAGTTTAAAGCCATTATGTGTAAAGATTATAATATAACTGTTAATGGTTTGGTGTTGATATAGTACTTCTCAATTATTGAGATGGAATTTTATGATATAGTTATATCTATGGATAGATGAGTGGTTCTTATAATCCATATTTAGTGTCAGGTGAAAAAGATTTGTTTCAGGATTGGGGATGACGTCGATCATCTCTTTAGTTCGGAGAAAAATGAAAATGTGGGTATAGTAGGCTTGTTGGATCCAACAGTTTGGACGATATTATTTCAGTTTTAATTTCTCTCTTTGGAATCAATAGAAGTGATTTAGATAAATAGTAATCTATTGGTTGTTGATTAGTTTCTAGTTTCCTTTCCCATATGATTCTAAACAAGTCCACCAATAAGGGATGTTGAGATTACGATTGATCTCCTTCCGGGGAGAATTTCTAACTCAATTCAATCTTACCGTATGGAACCAATAGAATTGAGGGAAATGAAGGTTTAGTTATAAGTGTAATTAAATAAAGGCTTTATCTAACCTATCACATCTCGGTGTAAGGACACGTTTTTTTCATTAGAAATGAATATGTAACTATTCATCATTATGTTTATTATCCAATACATATCTAAGTTACAATTAAAAATTTATATCCACTCCCATGGAATGATGACATGTTTGGTAAACTTATGGGTTGTCAATGGTATTTCAAAATTAACTTATGATCTGGATATGATCTATTTTGTGTGAAGATGGAGTATATTCCAAAAACATCATCCAGGAGTATATATGATCATTATAAATATCTAGAAATGACCTTTTTTCTTTAAAATTCATGATAGGTCTATATAGAATTGATGAATCAGATATTTCATAGATATCATGATTCATTCGTTGTCATTTTGGTCAATGGTATATAGGTATTTTATAGGAAAATGGGTAATCATGAAATGTACTTGGAAATAGTTGTGTGAATCATGAGAGACCTCTAGTTTTATTCCAATTTCTAATTGTGTGATTTTTTAAGAAATGATGTATGTTTCCTTTGCAATATTTTTTATCAGAATGGTGTTTTGGTGGATATAGAAAAGATATAGGCATTTATCTCTAGAAAAACATCAAAGAATGTTTTTGAGATTCGATGATTATTGTTCTACCTAATTTTTAACAATGATTTTTTCATTACCTATAATTATGGATTAACAAATGAATTATTTTATATTTAATATTGTTCCATTTCAATGGAATGCGCATTTTTAGAATACTTTTGAGGACCCCAAGGGTTACCTTACATTAGCACTAATAATGGTTTTTCCATAACCATGTAAATGGTGCATGGTTTATTATGATTCATCGAGAGCAGGGTTTATTGGGCATTCACATTCAAGGAGATCATGTGGTTGGATATGGCTCATGAAATTTAACATTTAATTAGAAGAACTAGCTATCATATGATTTATAATTAGATATTGTGGAACATGTTTTGAAAACAAGGAATCATTATATCATGAGTGATAAATTCAAAGGTTTTACTGATAATAAGCGTTTAAAAATATATTCTCACAAAGATATTTTAACTATAAAGACCCTAAAATTTCAAGGAAATTTCTTTATTTTTTTTAATGCTTTGGTATATTACGAGTCTGTGGCTTCTGACGACGCCTGATTCTGAGGCCCAGTGTGCCCAGAATCAATTTTCAATGTTGTGATCGGGTAGGTTCAGTAAACAAATGAGAGGGTATTTCTAACTATTGACCCGGTGCTAGGAATTAAAATATGATGGAACTGATGGACTCGCAACACTGGTAATTTATTAAGGGGACACTTACCGTAGTTGTGTTCACAAAAAAAGAGTAGATAATTTTTGGGAGTTCGTTTAAGAAATAAAAAAAAGATTGGAATGATTTTTTCTTTTTTTAAGGTGGTTCTTCCCTCCCATGGGTAGTTAAGAGTGGGGCCCACAGGCACTGAACTACCCAAGTGGGGATGTTAGAGATGTGGGGGGCCTCATGATCCCCTACATTTAATTCAATCTAAATCTCTTTATGAAGCTCCATTAGTTTGATAAACATCCTCTAAATTTTACCTTAAACCATTAAATAATATCAACCCATAATTTAATGAGAAACCTTCTTTTTCCCCTTTTTATTTTAAACTGCCAACGTGTTTAATTATGGGGAACCTTCTCTCTCCCTTCATTAATTAAATGTCAACACATTTTTATTAGTGTGGTCAATTAATTATGGGAGAGTCTCTTTGCGTATATTTAAATAATAGGGGAACCTATTATTTTATCAAGGGGGGATCTTCATTGTCCGATAAGGAATGCCGGCCTCCGACGAAGAATGATGAAGAAAGACGGTTCCTCAGAGATCGACAATGTGCCACCAATACTCTTCCCCACAGCAGTAGAGGAGGCGCCACTTCCTCCTCGGAGCGCCCCGACGACGCCTACGATCCTCTTCTCTGTGACACCGTGTACCTTGATGCCGACGATCGTCTTCCTTGTTGAGGTAGGGGAAATAATTTGTATATTCTTCTTTTAAGAGAATTATACCCTTGGCATGGAGTGTTTTAATTTTAGTGATTCCTTGAACCACTAACGTGTTGCGTGCGGACTAAAGAACAAGTATGGACCCACCGCTACTTGTTCTTGATGTGTGGAATTGTTGTCGACGACGAAAGGATACCGTTTTGGCGATTGGGGGCCTTCGTAGAAATTTACGGGTCCTGGGATGACTGCATGCACAAAAAGGAGCAAGAACGAACCACTTGAATAACTTCTGAGGCCCGCGGAATACTCCGGTGGTGTGGGTCGATGGTGCGGTGGCGCGGGCTGCCGATTGTGCCTCGGCGCACTGCCGGCAGGGGCTGCTGTGGCTGAAGCCACGCTGTTGAGGACCTAGATCCTCCTGCCGCGCGGGATCCTGGGAGACGTGGCGTCAGTCACCGCGTCCGTGGAACAAAGGGGGGACCGCGTCCCCCCTGCTTGGCCCGCTGGTCGAGCCAGCGCAACCCTCGGTCAGGTCGGGCCGGGTCACGCAGACTGGTCTGGGCCAACCCAGGGGGGGTTGCGCAGGGTCGGGCTGGGCCCAGACCCCCCACATCAGACCGCTTTCTGTCTTTTTCCCACAACTTGTGATACAAAAGTCTGATTGATGCACTATGAGTTGAGTATGAATCCTTGGATTGAGACATTCATTTTGGTATATTACACTCGAGGTTTCAGTATAGTTTGTGTACGTCAGGGTTGGTTAGAACCCGAAACCTACCAGGCCCTTAGAGTGGAAACACTTATATATTAAGGACCATACATCTGTTTGACATACCGTCAAATGTGTTGAAATAATTTTGTTGGGACCATCTTTTTGGCTTACTCCGCTTGAGGTTTGGATGTAGCTGGAGTACGGTTGGGTTGGTTTTAGCTTAAAAACCAACCGGGCCACTAGGACAGAAAAACCAATAACACTTAGACCGAGCATCTGATTGACGCACCATCTATCTCATTGGGTTTCTTTTGACGAGACAAGAGTTGGGGATACATCAATTCTAGACTTTATGACAGTTGATGTATCCACTCTTTTGAGTGAGGAGCGGACCCTCTTGGAATCGAGCATGTTGTGTGCGGAAACCCTAGAGTTGGCTGCGATTGGGACGATGACCGTTGTACTTGGATCCTATGTGGGTTCGGCATCGAGGACGACTGTACTTGGATCCTCCGTGGGTTCGGCAGCGAGGATGACTGTACATGGATCCTCCGTGGGTTCGGCAGTGAAGAGGACCGTACTGGGATCATGTGTGGGTTCGACGATGATGACTACTATTCTTGTATCCTATGTGGTTCTGGCAGTATTTGACACTTGTACTTGTAAACTAGGTGGGTCCGGTAGAGTATACGGTCTTGTATCCATTGTGGGTCTGACAGCTTAGCTGGTCTAGTATACTTTGTGGGTCTTACAGCTTAGATGAATCAGTGGCTACGTCTGATCATTTCTATCGCGTTACTAAGTGTATACCTATGTGAGATGAGTATTGATTTTCAATCATTATCATTGATGTGGTTGAATTGCTTTCTTATGTGGATTGGGTTGTGATTTCTTGTGTGGATTGGGTTGTTCTTTCCTGTGTGGACTGGGTTGTGCTTTCTTATGTGGGTTGGGTTCTGCTTGGTCTCGGGAGCTAGAGCCGAACAGTAATTGACGACTTCGGTATACGTGTGGGAATATAACTAAGTAGTGTTTTTGTTACTTTATGATTGTATCTTTATTTTGTGGTTTATCCTTCATCGATTCTTTGAGTCCATCGAGGTTCTCAAGGTCCATACTGAGTATCATATACTCACCCCTACACGGGCTATGCCCACACTAAGTTGTGTTGGATACAGAAGTTGAACAAAACCAATCGAGGTGGAGGCTTGTGGAGCTGGATGGTACCCGTAGGTGAGCCACTTGGTGGGACGTACACAGAGAGGACGGTCGGACCCGGGGAGCTGAGGAGACTGTTTTTACCCACCCTTCAGGTGGGATTCTTGGAGGACGACTCGGTGCTGCTGTTTTTACTTACTATTGTTGTAATTTCCTTTTAGTTTTACTATACTTTTAGTTGGGTTTGTATACTGGCCCATTTACTTTTTCAACACTTACCTTGTACCCTATTTTACTTAGTTATTACTTCACTTGCGTACTCTTTTGTGTTTTTGTTTACTTATAAAAAGAAATTTCTTCCACTTTTATCCGAATTTACGCCATTGGTTCTAGTCGGCAGCCCCTGGCCTATGGAAGGCGGGCTTGGGGTAGTCACGACACATGCCCCGAGGATGGGTCGTGACAAATTGTTATTAGAGGAGTCGGTTCTACCAGAGAACTCAGGACTCTGATAATTATTCTCTATGAAACAATAATGATTACACTAATGAGTGTGGTTATCATTCCAGGGATTCCAGTGTTGGTGCGGCGGCTGATGTATCCATACACCAGGACCCTGACTTCTGATTTTCGATTCAGTGCACGAAAACATTGATTGCATGTGTGTTTAAAAAGTATGCCTTCTGATTATTTTGTGTTAGCTCACCAGGTATAATGTATTAATCGTGGAGCAAATGTTTCATTTCAGGATGGCCCCACGACGATAGCGATCTAGTGTTCCGAGCTTTGTGCGGGATAGCAGCCCCCCGAGCGACGAGGCCTCGGTGTAGGACCCCATTACAACTGAGGCACCAGCGGTACCTCTACCCACCGAGCCACCGATGCGACTAGACCCATCAGTAGAGAGTGCACGCCGCTTGAGAGCACTGCATGCATTTCAGAGACAAGGGACGCCCAGGTTTCGCAGAGAGACGAATCCTCAAGAAGACGAGGATTGGCTGGAGGTTATCGTCAGAATCATCATATTGGTAGGGACACTGGCAGACCTCATGGTAGTCATTGTCACGAGCCTCCTTCACGTAGCAGATGATAAATAGTAAAGCTGGATGATCTAGGTTCATGATGAGACATCTTTTCTATGGACAGACTTCGAGAGACTCTTCCCCTATGAGTTTGTTCTAGCCTTTCTCTGTGCGGTGCGCATCCAAGAGTTACAATAACTGCGGAAGGGCAGCATGTCAGTAGCCCAGTACTCGACGAGATTTACTGACCTCCCGTGCTACTCCACGGACATGGTATGAGACCCATTCTTCTAGGCTCGGACCATTGAGAAGGGGATGAGTAATGAGATCTGGGATTTGATGATCTCCATCAACATCCTGACGCAAGCAGGGGTACTGGAGAGATTGCTCCTAGTGGAGAGTTTCCTCGCTGAGCAGTCACCAACAGTGAGACCCTCTGTAGGAAAACACATAGCAGAGTCTTCTACAACCGGCAGTAGACAACAGACGTAGGGGTCCGAGCGGACCAGACCGTCAGGTGGGCGACCTCAGGATACAGGTTCGGGTGTGTGGGGCACACGACACAAATCCAAACATATAAGGAGCAGGAAATTCTATGAATGCGGCGAGTAGCGTCACATGGCTCGAGACTACCTGACATGCCCTGCAGATGAGCAGAAGGTGGTAGAGGGAACTCTTAAGCAGAGGTTCAACTGTGGAGGTTCGCAGGTGGCAGGAGGACGTGGCAGTGGGTCTTTCCAAGCAGTAGGTGGTGGGTGACATTTTGAGGCCCTACCGCCACCACCACCAGAAGGACCACAACGACCGTAATGAACGGCTGGATATGGGAGAGCTCAAGTTTAGGTAGCTGAGGCCTACAACAATTGAGCTCTGGTAGCAGACGGGCGGGAGCGGGAGTAGCTCCAGGCATGGAGACTTTTGTCCATGTTGCTTCTAGCTTTGTTATTGTAGTTGTTTGTGGATGCTTTGTTTCTTTGTACTTTGAGCTGCAGTAATAAAAGACACTTGTTATTGTGACGTTGCTTCCTTGTCCTTTTTATGTTGTTGATACTGATAGTTTCCAGTTAAAACCATTGACCTAACCGTCCCATTTGAGATTCCTACTGGAAGAGACCTAGTGACCACACACTACTGCCGACAGTGTGACTCGACCCTTTGAGGCAAGAGTAAAGTTGGATCTCTTGGTTGTATCGTCGAGGCCTTACGACATCATCCATGGCATCAAATAGTACCATTGATGTATAGATTGACTGTATTAGGAAAAAACATGTTTCATATAGGGGATGAGATCAAATATGATTTTTCAGCAAAGGATAAATCCTAGAAGATCTTTTCGGATGTAAGCGAACATGGGTGTATTTTAGTTATTTACAATGTCTAGTCACACCCTTTGTTCATAGATCCAATTGTTTATGGTCTACTATAATCTCAAAATTCCCATGTGTGTCTTCTCATAGAAGGACCAGGACCTGAGATGATGTCATTGACTTGAGTTCCATAAGGACTATGACTTCAGATAGTCTAGACTCATAGGGGGGAATTTTGTGGCAGTGTTCGTTTCTTGATGCCTCACTTGTCAGCATGTGAAGGAAGAGCACTGGTACCTGCAGACTTGGAACAACCCTTAGAGGACCCGGAGATGTGGTGGGACGGGATATAAATGGATTCCATGATGGGGCTTCCACATACTTCTATAGGACACAACAACATCTGGGTGAATGTAGACCTACTCACCAAGTCGTCCCACTTCCTCCTGATCAGATAGCAAGTCTCAGTAAAGAGAATAAGATGCCTCTACATTCAGGAGATCGTATGGCTTCATGGTGTGACATCGTCTATCGTCTTCGAACGAGACACTCACTTTACTTCCTGGATATTGAAGGGATTGCAGGAGGCCTTTGGGATGCAGGTATGCTTAAGCACTTCCTTTCACCCACAGATGGATGTCCAGGCAAAGAGGACCATTCAGACACTTGAGGACAAGCTCCGTGCATGTGTCCTGGACTTTGGTCACAGCTAGGGGGATCACCTACCCTTGGTGGAGCTTGTGCACAACAACAACAACTACTCCAACATCGGGATGGCACCTTACGAGGCACTATACAGCCAACCATGTAGATCACCTCGGTGCTGGACTGACCCTGGGGAGTCCACACTTGTAGGACTAGAGATGGTTCGGGCTACGATGGAGAAGGTGAAGGTCATCCAGGAGTGGATGAGGACTGCACAAAGTAGACAGAAGTCCTATGCTGATAGGAGGTAGATACCACTAGAGTTCAAAGATGTCACCACATTTTTCTGTGGGTCTCACCTCGATGTGGATTGTGGATATTTGGCTGGGGCAGAAAGTTATCTTCGCGATTCATCGGGACTTTTCAGGTCCTCATCAGGGTAGGTGAGGTGGATTACCGCTTGGTCCTTCCACCTCAGTTGCACCATGTTCACGACACCTTCCTCGTTTCTCGGCTGAGAAGATACGTTCAAAATCCAAGCATTTCATCGACCACATGGAGCTGGACATCGATGACGAGCCAACATTTCGGAGGTCCCAGTGGAGACCGATGATCGGTAGGAGCCGGTCCTACATGGGTGGGCGATTCCTCTTGTGTGCATTCGTTCACAGCCTGAGAACCTCCAGGAGAGCACATGGGAGCGGGAGGCTCAAATACGTTCTCACTACCCTATTGGGTTTCCCTAGTATATGTTGTATCTTTACAGGGTCGTAAAGCCCTAATGTGGAAGTAATTTAAAGACATGGAAATTACAAGGTATTTTTTTATATTCTTTGGAATTTTTCGAGTCTGTGTCTTCTGACGGCGCTTGATTCCGAGGCCCGGTGTGCCCAAAATCAATTTTAGAAGTTTAGCTCAGGTACGTTCAGTGAATGAACGAGCATGTTTTTCTAACATTTGAACTGGTTCTCGGAATTAAAATCTGAGGGCACTGATGGAATCGCAGCACCGGTAATTGCTTAAGGGGACTCATACCGTAGTAGTGTTTGCAAAAGAGTAGAACATAATTTTGGGCGGGGGGGGGGGGGGGGGGGGGGGGGGGTTTATCAAATAAATAAAATATTTTCGGAACAATATTTTATTTTTTAAGGTGGTTCTTCCCTCCCATGGGTAGTTAGGAGTGGGGCCCATAGCCACTTAACTACCCACGTGGGGATGTTATAGAGGTGGGGGCCCGCACAATCCCCTCTATTTAATTTCCTCTAAATCTCTTTATGAAACCCCATTAGTTTGACAAACCTTCAATAAATGTTACCTCAAACAATTAAGTTATGTCAACCTATAATTTAATGAAGAACCATCATTTCCCCCTTTTGAATTTAATCTGCCAACACGTTTAATTATGGGGAACCTTCTCTCTCCCTTATTTAATTAAATTTAAACACATTTTAATTAGTGTGGTGAATTAATTATGGTAGTGTTTATTTGCATATAATAAATTAATAGGGGGAACCTATTATTTTATCAAGGGGTAAGCTTTGTTGTGCAAGAAAAAACACAGTCCATCCATGAAGAAAGACGAAGAATTCCAGTTCCTCAGAGATCGACAACGCACCACCAATCCACTTCCCCGCGGCCAAAGAGGAGATGTTGTTTCCTCCTCGGAGCACCTCGACGACGCATATGATCCTCTTCTCCGTGAATCCATGTACCTCGATTCTAATGACCATATTCCTTATTGAATTAGGCGAATGAATTTTTATATTCTTCTTTTAATATAATTATACCCTCGGCATGGCTTGTTTTCATTTTAGTGATTCCTTGAATCACTAACGCAGTGGGTGCGGACTAACGAAAAAGTCGGAACCCACCACTGCTTGTTCTTGATGTGCGTAATTTCATTCGATGACGAAAAGAGACAGTTTTGGTGATTGGAGGCCTTCGCATGAATCTACGGGTCCAGGGACGACCGCAGGCGCAGACGAGAGAAAGAACGGACCACCGGAATGACTCTGGTGGCCCGTGAAAAACTCCAAAGGCGCAGGTCATCGGTGTGGCGCCGAGGAGCTGGACCCATGTGTGCGCGCAATCCAGGGAGACACGGCATCAGTTGCCGCGTCTACAGAACAAAGGGGGGGCAACGTTTCCTCTGCTCGGCCCGCTGGCCGAGCCAGCGCACCCCCTGGCCAAGCTGGGGCGGGTCGCACTGATCGGACCGGGTCGTGCCCCGCTGTATCAGGCCACGCCCAGCCATGTCGGACCACGCCCTACCGGGCCAGACCCAGACCCAGGTCGGGTAAACCCGTTTTGGGCTGACCTAGGGTGGTTGGGCTGGGTCGTGTCGGGCCTAGACCCCCCCACTTCGGACAGCTTTTGTTCTTTTGCCCAAAACATGTGCTATGGACCTCCAATCACCGCACCGTTAGTTGCGTCTAAATACTTGGATCAAGACGGTCGTTTTGGTATATTACACATGAGTTTTCGGCAATGTTTGGGTATGGCCGGATTGGTTTGAACCTAAAACCAACCAGGCCTTCGGAGCAGAAACACTTATATCTTAAAGATCAGACGTCTGTTTGAGGTACCGTCAAATGTGTTGATATCCATTTGTTGAGACAGTCCTTTTTTCTTACGCCTCATGCTATTTTGATGTAGCTAGAGTAATGTTGGGTTGTTTTTAGCTTAAAAACCAATAGGGGCACTGGTACGGAAAAGCCAATAACAATAAGTCTGAGCATACGATTGACGCACCGCCTATCGCGTTGGGTTTCTTTTGATGAGAAGAAAAATTTGGATACATCAACCCTGAACTTTTTGATAGTTGATGTATTGAATATTTTTCTCGAGGAGCGGAACCTCTCGGAATGGAGCATACTGTGTGCGGGAAACCTAGAGATGGCTGTGACTGCGATGGTGACGACTGCACTGGGATCAGTCGTGGGTTCGGCAGCGAGGAAGACTATAGATAGATCCTCCGTGGGTTCGGTAGTGAGGAAAACTGTACTTGGATCATATGTGGGTTCAGCAATGACGAATACCGTACTGGGATCCTCTGTGGGTTCGATGGTGATGACTATTTTTCTTGTATCCTACGTGGGTCTGACGGTATTTTACATCTATACTTGTATCCTGAGTGGGTCCGGTGGAGTAGCTGGTCTTGTATCCTTTGTGGGTTGAACTGCATAGTTGGTCTTGTATCCTATGTTGGTCCAACAGTTTTTATGAATCAGTGGCTACGTCTGATCATATCTATCGCCTTATGATGTGTATACATATGTGAGCTGAGTCATGATTTTAAATCATTATCATTGATTTGGTTGACTTGCATTACTATGTGGGTTGGGTTGTATTTTCCTATGTGGACGGGGTTGTTCTTTCCTGTGTGGAGTAGGTTGTGCTTTCCTATGTGGGTTGGGTTGTGCTTGGGCTCGGGAGATGGAGCTGAACTGTAACTTATTACTTAGGTATACGTATGGGCATATACCTATGTAGTGTTATTGTTACTTCGTGATTGTATGTAACATACAAGAAATATTTTAAAGGTATTTTTCATTTAATTTACATCCTTTCTTTGTTTTGGGGGTTTCCCTAGGTTTTAGGGAGGAATAGATGAGTATTCATGTAATTGGGCCAATCCGTGAGCCCAATTTCAGACTAAAAAAATAAATTTTGTATCGTTTATAACATTTTCATTTTTCAACATTTTTCATCCATTCATATTCCTACTTGACCTCCCCTGACCTATTAACACCACCATTGAAATTTGGAGCTTTTAGAAATCCATAACCAGGGGTTCATTGGATTTTTATGTAAGGGGTTGGGCCTGCCTGAAAGCCCAATTACTGTTTTAAAAATAAAATTTGATTTTGTTAAAACTTATTCATTTTTTGGTATTATTCGGTGATTCCAAGTGGAGCCCAAGACCAATTAAACCAGCCCCACGTCTGAGCTCTCCCCCCCTTCTTTAGAGCTTTGGTTAATCGCGATTTGGTGCCGACATTCATAGGCTTCCTCAAATCGCCCAGATTTGAAGAGGTAAAGTCATTATTTCATAACCCTCTCAATTATAAAGATTTTTCCTCCATTCCAGTTCCTAATTGACCTAATATATCTTGTTCGAACGAAACCTAAATTTGGTCTCTTTTAAATTTCATCTACTAGTGTTTTAGAGTGATTACTTAAAGATACTTCAAGTAAATGATCCATTTTCTTTCCTCTTACAAACTACTTAGGGTTTCATTATTTTTTCTTAGGGTTTATTTGGTTATAATTGATTTTCATAATGTCCAAAAACTAGGTATTCTAACCAAGGGTTTAACATTGGGCTTTATTGGCCATTTTTCTGATTTTAGGTCTGGTTTACCTTCCATGAGGTGCGGTGGTGGTGCGTTTGAGTTTTCGCACAAAGGATTCAAGGGTTTCCTTGGTTTTGGTAGGTGATTCCATTGTTTGTGCAATTTTTGTGAAATAGCTTGCTGGGTTCATGGTACCATAATGTTTATTTCACTTGAATGTTTCTGTAAAAATTGGTTTTAGTTACATTAATAATGAAAATGAAATTTAAGTTCCAATTTTTGGTGAAATTGGGAGTTTTTCATTCAAATATTTTGTTGGTTCATTTTGGGCTGACCTATAAGTAATTAGTTGATTTTAATGAACTAAAATAAGACTGAAAATATTGTTTTTATGATTGTCCCATGTGTTTGATTCTGTGAAAGTTGGTTTTAATTGTGTTTGTGAAACACATGAATTTCTAAGAGCCGTGTTGTGTAAAAATGGAGGTTTTACAATGATGTCACTTCTTGAACAATATGAGGATTCCCTAAAAATTATTTGTTGTTTTAATTTAAAGGTATTCGGATTCCATTTATGTTTTGTTAATTCATCAATGTGCACATAGTGTGCAGTTGGTGTTCTCATGGTGTTTTTTTGTGCAAAACAATACGTGATTTTGAGGAATTGTTTTATTACAAATCAAAGTGTTTTAATGTGTGTTTTAAGTGGTATAAAAATGTGATAGATAATTTATTGATTGTGTGTGACCAGTAGTGTTGTTTTATTTGATAATGTATTTATGTTGCATGCTGAAATTGTTTGAGCACAAAAGGGGAAGCCCAGGTACATAGGTGGGTGGATTTGTACTAGTACGGCTAGTGGACCAGATGGGTGTTGTCCCAGTTTCACTTAGAATTTGGATAATGACAACTCTAACTAAACTATCTGGATGATGATTGGAAACCACTATGTTGTGGGTATGTTCCCTACTAGTGGCTCGTGCAGGAGAGTGGATTTTACTATGGTTGCTTTACACCGAGGTTTGAGCTACATAGGGCCCGAGACAACCTAGTGCCTAGGGATGTTCTTGGTTTGTTGTTCACTGGATTTTTAGTATTTACCCTTGTATTTGGGTGTTTTTTTTCATTAATTTATATTATCTATCATTTCCATTTATATATGTTAACAATCTGGAAATTCTAGTTTGAAAACTTTTTTTAAATGAAAGTTGCATTTCTTGGAATTTCATCATCGTTTTTCATTACAAATTAAGACTATTTTCTTCTTCAACTTATATTGCATGAACTTTGGAATCATTGGGTGGTATCCTATTGGGATTAGGCTCACACCCTACTTACACCCCTTGGGTGTAAGTAGACATTGTTATGATTGACTCAGGTAAAGGGAAGGCTATGGGTGATGGCGGTTCAGGGTGTTAGTCCTCATCGTTGGGGCGGAGTTGCGGAGAAGATTTGTGGGTGATGAACCCCTTGTCGTGTGGAGTCCATGGGGATGTCATTATGTTGTCATTATTTGTTTTTAGACCACTTTTAATATCTTTAAACATATGTATTCAGTTCTGGTTTTTGTGTAATCATCATTTGGTTTACATTTTTCAGATTCAATTTATTGATTGTTTTTAATGTTTTATGCCATCATATTCAGGTAAATCATTCCCAAAAAAAAATAAATGATACCCGGACACTTGTTCCAGCCCGTGGGGATAGGGAACTCCCTTCGGGTCATGTCACAGGCTGGGTTTGGTGCCAGTTTTGGTGGCGACCAGATTCGGTTCGTGACAAAATGGTATCAGAGGAGGTTCGCTCCTTGGGTCATGTTATTTGGGGAAGAGTCAGCATAGTCTGGAGCTAGGATTGTCGGGACATGACATTTCAGTCATGGGTAGTGTGCTTGGATAGCACACCTCATGATGGGATTCAATTCACCATGGGAAGTTTGGATTTATCTAAGTCCTTTGGGTTTCTTGGATTAATGATGACTATGGGAAATGAAAAGAGAGTTGGGCGAATAATCTCAGTGATCTCACAGGGCCTGGCAAGCCATGTGGAGCCATGGATATTTCCCTAGAATACTCTCTGTGACGGTGAAGTGATTGGATTATGGGTGCCAACCATATGTCCAAGTCACCCACCGAAACTATTTTCCTCTCACATTGTCTTGTGTCTCTTTGTTTTGGAATCTTGGAAACTTGGATTTTTTAAGCAAAAAAAATGACTTCACTTTAAGGAGTGTGTATTTTTTTGAAGTTATTTTCTAGTAAAGTGAAAATGGTTTTTTTAATGCCTATAAATGAAATTTCATAATAATTTAAAAAGGGTAAATTATGTGTTTACACCTCTTTTGAAAGTATTAACTATGTTAATTGGGGTTTTGAAAATATGTTTCTAGTGGAATTTTTTTAACCTTGGGAAAGTGTTTTAAATTGAATTAAGTGTTCTAGAATTTTTGAGTGGGGGGTGAAGATGGATTTTGGTTGTGTGACTACTGAACATTTGAAAAAAAAATTATTAACTTTTAGAACCTTGTCTTGAAATGAGAAGAGTTGAGTTCTTAATTAAATGGAGATTTATGAAATGGTGTTTTTCATGAAATTAGATTTGTTTTGAAATGGGTTGAAATGTTTTTAATCAATTTTGAAAGGCATGAATATGTGCTTTTATTGAATTGTAGATTCTTTTCTAAATTGGATTGTGAGATGAAAAATTGTGTTTTGATATTATGGTTATTGTTTTTGAGAAAGTTAAAGTGTGGTTAAAAGTATTGATTTTAAAAAGAGGAAAGATTTTATTTTTTTTGTAATTGGTGCTCTCAAGGGTGACCACATGCATAGTTTTATTTGGGAATATGGATGGATATGAGGTGGGTTCCCAGTGTGGCATGTGAACATGCATGGGTGAGGCTCATGAGATACCATTGGTAAATGCGCAACACACCAACACTGTTTTTTTAAATAATTTTTTTGAAGTAATGTGTTGTGTTTTGATAATGTATGGTTGGGAGGTATGGATTATGTGTTTTCGGGATTATTATCATGGGATGTTTTGAGTTAAATTACCCCTATTGTTTGAACGATGTTTTGTATTTGTGTTTCATTGATAAGTTGGAATGAAGTGTTGGTCAGTGGTCTCTTTTGAGGAAATGTTTGGGAGGCCAATGCGGTGGCTCCCCTCATGTGTTCGGATCAGGATTGTGGTCTGTTGTGACCAAATGACCATATTGGTTGGGTCCTTGGGTTTTCTTGTAGGCTAGGGTACACCCCCATAAAGTTTTAATGTATGATTCATGTTTGGACTATGGTGATTCACCGTTGGATGATCCTCCAGTTGATCAACATAAGACTTTTTTCTTGAGGTTTGGAGATTGAGTTTACCCCTCTTATAATTCAATTATGTGGACCCCCCTATAGTAGGAGAGTGTTTTAGAGAGGTTGAAATAGACCTTAGTTTCTTATGATTACTATGTTTTTGAATTTCAATGATGTTCAGGGTTGTCATTGTAGAATGATGTCTTAAAGGGCCTTTGGGTCTTTCGTTAGTATCATTGAAGCAAGAGTTCATGTTAGGCCACCAGTGTGCAAGATCTGGCCAAGAGTGGCTATTATGGACACTTGATAGAATCATGTGTTGTTTGGGACTCAGTAAAAGTTCCCTCTCTTTGTGTTTTCTTTTATCCACAATGTTTATGTTCGGTGATGCCTTGCGATGTCATGTGTTCATTTGACTATAAGGGTGAAGATTGTGAAATCTTATGAGAGTCAGTATTTTGTTGGATGTGTGTCTCCCGATAAGAAATTATAAATCCTATGTTTTAGAGGAATGTGTTTCTATATGTCCTTTCATTCCGTTGTTTAGCATCCAAATAAAAAAAGGGGCGATGTGTGTGCATCCTCTAAGTTCATGTTTTGGTAAAATGATTGGTTGGGGAAAAGCGTATTTGAAGTGTGTCATGTCTCAATGAGACCATCTGAGATTAAAGTATAATTGTTTTTGGAACTAGAAGAAGATGTTAAGTTTAGGGGTTTCCAAATCCTAACTGCGAGGCCGAATATGCTTCAATCCATTGAGCTCCAGCCCAATGCCCCGGAGAGAAGCTGGTGTGTAGTTAGGGGAAATCCTAGAGTCGTTGAAACTTTTGTTCAAGGTCATATCGTCAATATGAAAGATGGGAATAGTTTAAACAACTGGTGTCGTACTCTTGTTCCAATTTCTCACATTTGGTGGAAAGAGGTGTGAGTACCTTTTTCCCATGTCATACCCTGAGTTGTTTATTTCCCTTTGGGGTCCCTTGTGTTTTTGGAGAAAAGTTTAAAATTTGGGATAGACAGGTTGAAGTGCATAGTTTGTACGTGGTCAGAAGTAACCATGTGCCAACCCAGGGGACCGTGTGATAAGAGACAATAGCTACTGCATGGTCTCTGCACGTCCATGATCATTGGCTAAGGAAAATGTGTGATGTTTCTTCTTTGGACAGAATGATTCGCAGAGTTAACTCACGATTTCCCAAACCGTGTGAACCAACCGTGCGACCATGCCATCTCCTTAAAATTATGTTGTTTTTTTGTTTTTATCCCATAATATTTAGTTAGGATGGTTGGGTTTTGTTTGAGGTATACCCACAATGGGACTCATGTAAGTTTCTTCGGAAGAATTCTGATATTAATCTACCCCTAATGCTGGGAAGTCTGTTCGAGGCCCCCTGTTAGCGTCTTGATTTTGTCTTAAGGAAAGTTGTGTTCATTATTATGGCGGGGAGACCCATCATGGGTATCATGTATGTTCTATTGGAAAATTAATAGTGTTAGTTCACCCCTTATGATGGGGAGACCATTCGTTCCTTCCCCAATTGTTATCCTTATTCTATCTAAGAAAATTGAGTTGTCCCTGGTGGTGGGATGTCCAGATTGGGTCACCCCGTACTAGTGACTCAGTTTTCTCCTTGATGTATTATAGGATGGAGGTAGTATAAATCAAGTCTACCTATCCACAAAATTGTTACTTGGGTGAATTTGTGGTTGGAGAACACCCAATGGTTTTGTTTACGTAATGTTATGGTAGGGTTATTCAAGTTCGTTGTTCGTTTCAAGTGGATTGCTTGAGCGTCGTCTTGTAGTGTTTGAGGTGTTTTGTTTTGGGATGTGTTTTGAATGTGTTTCATAATTTTAAGTAATTGGGGTTATTTTTTGTTGGTGAGAGAATTATGTTCTTTGTTTGATCAACTAGAGATGTTCGTCCATTTTGAAGTGAGTGAAAACGTGGCAAGGAAGTCTGTCTTGGTCTATCGTTTGGGCTTTGCTTTTGCATCTGGTCTTGTTGTGGCATTCTAGGTACAAAATTCTTTATGTTGGGGAGAATTGTAACATACATGACATATTTTAAAGGTATTTTTCATTTAATTTACATCCATTCTTTGTTTTGGGGGTTTCCCTAGGTTTTAGGGAGAAATAGATGAGTATTAATGAATTGGGCCAAACCGTGAGCCCAATTCCAGATTAAAAAAATAAATTTTGAATCTTTTATAACTTTTTCATTTTTCAACATTTTTCATCCATAAAATCCCTACATGACCTCCCCTGACCTATTAACACCACCATTGAAATTTGGAGCTTTTAGAAATCCATAACCAGGGTTTCATTGGATTTTTATCTAAGGGGTTGGGCCTGCCCGAAAGCCCAATTCCTATTTTAAATATAAAATTTGATTTTGTTATAACTTATTCATTTTTTGGTATTTTTCTTTGATTCCAAGTGGATCCCAAGACCAATTAACCCTGCCCCGCTTCTGAGCTCTCCCCCCTTCTTTGGAGCTCTGGTTAATAGCGATTTCGTGCCGAACATCATAGGCTTCCTCAAATCACCGAGATTTGAAGAGGTAACGTCTTTATTTCATACCTATCTCAATTCTAAATATTTTTCCTCCATTCCAGTTCCTAATTGACCTAATGAATCTTGTTTGAACTAACCCTAAATTTGATCTCTTTTAAATTTCATCTACTAGAGTTTTGGAGTGATTACATAAAGATACTTCAAGTAAATGAGCCATTTTCTTTCCTCTTCCAAACTACTTAGGTTTTCATTATTTTTTCTTAGGGTTTATTTGGTTATAATTGAGTTTCATAATGTCCAGAAACTAGGTTTTCGAACTTAGGGTTTAAAATTGGGCTTTATTGGCCATTTTTTTCTGGTTTTAGGTCTGGTTTACCTTCCTTGAGGTGCGGTGGTGGTGCGTTTGAGTTTTCGCACAAAGGATTCAAGGGTTTCCTTGGTTTTGGTTGGTGATTCCATTGTGTGTGCAATTTTTGTAAATTATCTTGCTATGTTCATGGTACCTTAGTGTTAATTTCATTTGAATGTTTCTGTAAAAATTGGTTTTAGTTGCATTTATAATGCAAATGAATTTTAAGTTACAATTTTTGGTGAAATTGGGGGTTTTTTTATTCAAATATTTTATTGGTTCATTTTGGGCTGACCTATAAGTAATTAGTTGATTTTAATGAACTGTACTAGGACTTAAAATACTTTTTTTATGATTTTCCCATGTGTTTGATGCTATGAAAGTTGGTTTTAATGGTGTTTGTGAAACACATGAATTTCTAAGAGCCATGTTGTGTAAAAATGGAGGTTTTACAATGATGTCACTTCTTGAACCATATGAGGATTCC